>JAAWXA010000023.1:4334840-4463679 GCA_038090715.1 Florisuga fusca
CTGGGAAGCCGCTCGCGGGTGTGGGAGAGCGCCGGGCGCCGCTCGGAGGCGGGAGGCCCCGGCGGGCAGAGCACCGGTCCGGCTGCCGGCTCCGAGGCAGCTGCTTGGGGGTCACCCGGGCGGACGGGTCGCGGCCCAGCTGCCAGAAGTTGGGCCGCGCTGCCGCCGGTGGGGTGGGCAGTGTGCGCGGTGACAGCTGCGGAAGCCACTTACCAAAAAATGGGAGGCGAGCCGGTGTCGCGAGGGTCCGGTGGGGGGTTCGGCCGTGTAAGGGTCGTGTTCTTGCTGCCCGCGCCTTCCAGGTGTAGTGCTGACCAAAGCATCATGAGTCGCTTTATGCTATCGGGCCTTAAGTGCTCCAGAACACTTATGCTGAAAGACAATTCGAAAGAAATACTTGTTAGAGGAAATATTATAAATAACTTAACGCATATATGATAAGCAGCAGCTTAATGAATTACTTTGGTGTCACTGGAACCTGGAAAAAATTGGAATCGTTCAGCAATATGTCACAGAGAAAAAAGTTCATATCAAATTTTAAGCCAGAAGGTAACTGAACTCGGGAGTCCTGTTAATCAGATGTGCCGTCTGTTCAACTTGCAGGTACCACTACCCCATCCATGAAACAGGGATGTTTTTCCAGGGAAGGATATTTGTAGTGTTGAGAACTGGGAACTGAACTGCTTTTAAAATATAAATTGTCTGATGTGCTGTGTTCAGTCTTAATGGAAATCTTGTTGGAAAAGGAAGGTGTACAACTTTGTGTCTCGATTCTCTTTTGCCAGCCACCCCTGGGAAACGGTAACGACAGCTGCCATGCAGAAGTACCCAAACCCCATGAACCCCAGCGTGGTTGGAGTCGATGTCCTGGCCAGACACATAGACCCTAGTGGGAAGCTGCACAGCCACAGGCTGCTCAGTACAGAATGGGGAATACCCTCCATTGTGAAATCGGTAGGCATGGTATTGCAGAGCTTGAAAAGGATGCCGGAGGGAAGGGAAGTTTGTGAAACAGATGTTGTAATGGATGTGCTAACTTTAGTAGTCTTAAAATCCAAGCCTTTATAATACAGCCATCCACATAGTGACTTTCTGGTAACTAAAATTTTTATAGCTCTTAGATTGTTCCATCTTGAAAACAAGATCTACCTCAACTGAATAGTTTTATTTTAAACTAAACCCTAGTTATGTTGTCTCAGTGTCTGTTATATGCAACAATCACCACTTACGCATTTATAAGCTTAAAAAGAATTTGCAGTTGATTATCATGATTAATTCCGTATGTTTGCCTGTCTTCTAGCTCATTGGCACGTGCAGAACAAAGACATATGTGCAGGAGCACTCTGTTGTTGACCCAATGAAAAAAACCATGGAGCTTAAATCCAGTAATGTAAGTAGCTGTGTTTATGCAATTGAAATAAGTTACATATTATAGTAATTCCTTGTACTTTTGAAAATGAAAGTTTTTGAAACGAAAGTCATCTTGAAAATTACATCAGAACAACACAAGTTAAAGGTTTGTGTAATGGTCATAGTTGACCGGTTCTGTTTTTCAGAAAGGAGATGGTGGGTTTTTTGGAATTTGTCAGGACTAAGCCTCAGAATCTGCTGATGAGCAGGCTAACAGTAGTTTGAGGGTGTTTAAGAAAAAAAAATTCTAAAGCCATTTGGTGTACCCTTCCACCATTTCCTAATCACGTAACATTTTGCTTTGTAGTACAGTCTGTCTGTCCCACCGTGGAAGTGTTCTTACAAATGTGGTAAATCATCTAAAAACTGAAGGGAAGGAACTAGTTAGCAAATGCTGAACTTGAAAGATTTCTCTGTCTTGTTCTACAACCCTAACACTTGCAGGAAAAGTATAATGCTTAAATCAGATAAGCATCAGTCTTTAATCTGCAGTTTTATTTACTAGATTTCTTGAATATTTTTATCAAGAGGTAGTCTTGTCTTATATTCTACAGATTTCATTTACAAACCTAGTGTCAGTAGACGAGAGGCTTGTCTATAAACCACACCCTCACAATCCAAACAAGTAAGTACCTCTGTTCTGATACTGCCCTGAAGTAATGCAGACTTTGGCTTTGAAAATTCGCATGGTTTCCCTTGAACAGAAGATGAGGTTTACATCATCTTTGTTATGATAAATTGTCTAAAAATAATTAAATTGATTGTGTTTTTCTCTAGAGACACTGCTTCTGTAGAGAACTACTGGGCAGCTTATCTCATGCTATGACAGAGTTCAGTTTTTCAGGGAGTTGTCCTGTGTCCTGTGGCTGAGTTTGTACGTTTTCAGTTACCAACTCCTCATTTCTGATCTCTTCATCAGCGTGAGCACAGAACCTGCAGTAGAGGCACATTTACCTGGCTTTAGCCTATAATTCTGGAGGTTTGGATTTTGGTGTTTGGGGTTCTGTTGTTTGTGGGTTTTTTAAGGCAACTTTAGAGCTTGCTCCTGGAACTTGTGGTAGTTCTTAAGGATCTTTCCAAGGATTCTAACATGAAAGGTTTTTTTCTCTCGTTACAGTCAGAAATGTTAAATCCCTGTTGTTGAAGGAGATGTCTTAATGCTGTTTTACCAGAGTATGTTCACTCTATATCTGCTGTTCCTACTCTTAACTTGCTGCTGCTGAACATTAAAATAATTGAGTGCCATAAAAGGACACTTGGACTTAGTGGGGACTCTTGGTTTTTACCTTAGGAGTAGAAGCACAAAGCAGTTAAGCATGGTGGAAGTGGATTGTGTTTATTTAGCAAGAAGTTCTGTCTTACACAGTAAAGCTGATGGGGGAATGTACTTGTTGGGGAGAAGCAAGTTCCTTCCAGCAATGCATTCTTTTTTAAACTACTCAAAATAATTCAGTTTCCTGCTCTCTATTTCAGAACCATTTTGACACAAGAAGCAATAATATCTGTAAAAGGCGTCAGTCTGAGCAGTTACCTAGAAGGGCTAATGGCAAACACAATTTCCTCCAATGCTAATAAAGTAAGTTTGACCCTTGTGCAAAATGTGTGACCACTGTCTAAGAAAAAAAAGGAATAAAACTACCTGGTTTACTTTTTGGCTTTCTCAACAATATTAGGAAGGGTCTGCATGGTTTTACTGCCTGTACTGTAGAGACTAAATGCTGAACTTCCTCTTTTTTTTCCTCTTGTGAATAGAGATAATAAATCATTATTGGCAGAGCTCTCTGAATCACTGGAAAAACATTCACTCACTTAACAGGCTGGTGCTGTCATTCTTTTGCTGCCCTCTTGTTCCCATCTATTGGTTTTTGCTGCTGAAAAAGGATCTACACCCAGACAGATCTGAAGTATTTAGGTGGGAGTAATGAAGTGGTGTTTTAGTTGAGAATCCTCTGGGAATCCAAGGTTCAGCCTCGAGTGATAAAGCAATCTGGATAAAAAGTCTTTTGTGATTCATAATGTGAGCACTGCTGACAAGGAATTTTTCAGGAAATGTAGGGCAGTACATGTTCCTGCAGTATTCTGGTTATTGAAGTAAAAACTATAATTGGAGGCATGTATTTTTGTACCTTATCTTCTGTTTTCAATTACTGTGTCTTTAGTTATTTTGAGTAAGAAGGATTTAACTTATTTACATATTCACTGAAATTTATACACTAATAGACTTTTCTTTAACTGTAGGGCCGTGAAGCATTGGAATGGGTAATTAATAGATTGAATGCTGAAATTGAAGAGTTTGCAGCTTCAGCAAGAGGAACCATGAGGAGTTCAATGGCAGCAGCAGCATTTGTAGAGAAATGATAGCAAATATACCTCTATTACTAATGAGTTTTAACAACTTGAAGCTTCTCTCCAAACCAAAACACAGGTATCCTTTGTTGTTTAAAGGCATACTTGTGTATTAGGCATGTTTCAAATTTAATTTGGAGAAAAGTTGAACTCTTACTAATGAGGCTAATGTGCAAAGCCTGGTTAATACATTGGTTCAGCTGGACCGGATTTCGGTTACAGATGAAGAAATAATTTTCTAGTTCCTTTATGATACATGAACACTAGTGTAATGTTTTCAGATATGAAATAGGCTCATCCAGCGATGAGGCTGCATGTGGTGGATAAGACTGGCATGTTAGGTTAACTTATGTGGAATTTTTCTTTTTGTGTGACTTACGGACTACCTCTTTTGGGACCAAGCCCAAATGAAGCAGAATGGTTTGTTCCAGCATTGTTCTGTTTGTTAATTTTTGACAGTTGTATTAATACAACTTGGTTAAATAGAAAGTTTATTACTTGATGCTTGAAATACAAAAGAATGTACAAAATATTTTTTGATAAGCTTTTTAACTTGTGTGGTTGAGCTAATACGGTACTCAAATTGTTTTTCAGTCAGTATAGGTAAAACATAAACATGTCACCTGTCTACTGAGACCTAAATTCTATTACTAAATGCAACAGTAATGAGCTGGGTGTGCAGTAACTTAAAATTTTACCTAAAACTTCTGGAGTGAGTATCGCCATTTCTAAAAGCCCGTTAAATAAAAGGATACAAGAAGAGTAGAGCCTTAAAATCTTGTAAGCCTCTAGGGCATTTGCATAGAGTAGGTGTTAATTTCAGAATTAAAAAAAAAACCAAAAACACTTAAAGGACTAAAAATCTTTGTGAAGTTGGCTGAAGAGATACCTAAACTTTAGAGGAAGTGATATTAACAAATTTTAACAATACACTTGTTAATTTGATCATGCTCCAAAAATAACCTGTAACATCAACATGATATTATCATGTTGTCCTTTAATTTAAACATAGTGTTCCAAGTTCCAGAAGTTCCTTTGCCTTTAGAAATAATTTACAATACAAGGCTCTTCAAATGAGAACCCTGAGAATAAAGTTTTCTGCAGTTTGTTTCTTGGTACTCGTGGTAGATTCTTTGTACTGTCACCAGTCACTGGCTGGAGAACATAAAGGTCAGACCCTGACATCCTTCTTTACATGTACTGGTCTGCTGGTAGTCCTGTTGACTTGGCTGTCCTGTGAGACTCCTTCAGTATGAAGGAAAAATAGAATGGCACAGCCCTGAATCTGCTGATGCTTGTGTTTTGCTGCCAGAGGCTTTTCCTGGAATTTTGATTCTAAGCTTACAAGAAATTTCAAGACTCTCTTAGCGTTTATGAACTGTAATGTCCACTCCAGCACATTTTAAGTTGCATGCCATTTCTGCTGTATCAGAATTGCCTATTGACTCATGTCTACTAGATGAGAGAACTGAAAGTTATTTTAAGTGGTTAAACACATGGAAACACAATCTTCTGTAAGATTTGTGTAGGGGGGGAAAAAAACAGGTATAAATACTCAATACTTCTATATACAGGTGTAAAACTTCTAAAAAAACTAACAATCCTAAATATTTTTCTAAAAAGAGAAGAACTTTGAGACTACTTTACTAATGTGAAATCATTGAGGTTTGCCATTTTACAGGAGGTTATTACAACTGAAGAAACATTTCAATTTAAAAAGTGTATGTTTTCCTGCAAAATTGTACCATCATCTCTGATAAAAATGCAAGCTTGAAACTGGTTTTAAATGTTTGTTTAATCGTTAGCATCATTTGACATTTTAAAGCTGATTTTTTTCTTCTTTTCCTATTTTTTCTGCAGTAGGAACTGTTTAGTATGAACTCAGTTTGCCCTGGCCTTGAAAAAAAAAACCACTTTAATTTTTGCAAGCATTCACCAACTTCTTGTGAAAGAAAGATCATTATTCTTTCTTCTGTTTTATTTATATTGCTGCATTCTCATTCTATCAGGAAGTACAGCTTTCTGTATGTGGAGCTTTTAAAATAAAATTTTATCTGAGTTCTGGCTAGTTCCTGTAGCCTGCTGATCTATTTGGGTCGGGTTTTTTTCCACTGCTAGGTGAATAGCCTAAAATGAGGAGGGTGAAGGTGAAGAAATACTCTGGAGTTAAGAGCTTCTGTTTTGAAATGCATAACCTAAAATGCATATTTACAGCTGCTGTGGTCTTTGTTGCTCCTGAATAACTGCTTTTCTGCAAATCTGACACATTAACTAGCAACCAGGTTCCACAGTTTGCTACATCCTGTGGAAAAATTTTCAGTCTACTTGGAATGAGAATTGTATGTTGCAGTTGCCTGTTACAGAATGTGTTCCCGCATGTGGAATCTAACACTGGCTGTTGTTAAGAGCAGAAGAGAACAAGATGTTTGAGTCTGTACATCACAGCACAGCTGGTCTGTTTACCCACCATTCTCACAATAGGAGCCTGCACCTATGGAAGCTTTGCTTGTTGGGGACTGGAGGACTGCATGCAGCAAAGACAAGCTATGTATAATCAATCACAGTAGAAGGAATTAGATACCTGCCCTGTGCTTGGTGATTATGCATACTCTGGTGTTTTCTTCACTAGCCAGTTTAGCAACTTGTGAGTTGTATGTTCCCTGCTGATCACCTTCACAGTGTGCTGCAGGGCTGTGTCACAGCTGGCAAGGTGCCAATGACAGAGGTGCTGTAGATGATTGCACTGATACTGCAGGAGTGTGACCTGAGGCAGCTGTGTGTTCTGGTGGTTAGAAGGAATGGAGGTAGACAAGAAAAAAATCTACATCTGGCAAGACAAACCTAAAGGACAAGGAAGAAAGAAAAAGGAGGGGAAGGTGTGTGGAAGGGGCAGAGGTGGAACAGTGTGATGTGAACAGATTTGTGGTGCAGGCTGGTAGATCCCCAGCTGCTCCACCTTGCCTAAATGCATTCATGTTCTGTCTTATCTGCAGATTTAGGCTTTTAAATCAGTAAAATACTGAACTCACCCATATAACTTTGCTGAGAAACAGAACAAAAGTGAGTAAGCTCTTGATAGAAAGCTTAATCGCCTGGAGACTATTTTAAGATGGTACTATGAAATATTTTGTTCTCACTGCTCACCTTCTGGAGTTTTCAGTAATAAATCATTAGATATCCTTGCTGTTCATTGTCTTAATTATTTTGGATTATTTTCTTATGTTCCTGTGACTATAAGTATTCCAACGCAGCTACTATAGATGTCTGCCAGGAGGAGGGACATGCTACGTCTCGAATGCATCCTTCTAAAGGAAGGTGCATCCAGAAATGTTATTACAGGTAACTCTAAGCCAGAAGTTTAAATTGCATTCTCTGGAAATTTAAGGTATCAGCAAGCTTAATGCCCTCTTCTGTTAAGACTGAACACTTGCATCATCTGCTACTTCTAATGGAAACACACTACTCTTGAATTCTCAGATACAAAGGACATGGCTATGTGCTTATGGAAAGATTCTTCTGAATAAAACTGCTTACCTGATTGGTATCTAAAAGTTGAAAAAAAGAATGAAAAAAATTACTTTTCCTCAGGTTTGATATAAGAATTGGCTGTACCAGTGGTGAGATGTTGATGTTAATAAAGATTTCTTTTTTCCTGTAAATCACACTTGCCTTTTCCTCACTGATTTGAACAGGCTTGAGCTGGCTAAGCAGCAGTATAGTGGCTTAACTTGTTTTATACTAGCTTCAACGCATTCTAAGAAGAATAGGTCTCTAGAATTTTTAATTTTTTACAGTGGTATGTAGTTGTTTAGCTCCTGTCTACCCATTTGCACTATACACTTGTTAAAACACTTACTTATATAAGTGTATACTTATATAAGTGTATACTTATGTAAGTGTATACTTATATAAGTGTATACACTTACTTGCCTGCTGCTCTCATGCTCTGCAAGGTACTGCTTTTGACAATCTGAAATTTTAAAGCTGCTACCATGGAAGAACGCAAAACCCTAAATTTAAATTTACTGTGACACTGAACTTGTGCCTATATGAACACTAAAATAATACCCCTTTCTTCAGTCAGCAATAGAAATGCAGTACTTTTAAAAGGCTATATTTATCTGAGAAGTATTTCTTCTTGCTGACAAAAGGTCTCAGCACCTGTTGAGTCATATAGCATTTAGCTATAAATGTAAACCAGCTGTTTGTTTTAGGAAAAAAAAAACCACAAAACTTTAACCATTTCCTACAACATTACTCATCTCTCTTGTAGTCTATATTTGCACAGTCTAGTTTATTTTCAATAAAATTCACATATGGTAAAACTAAGCACCCAGTCAGTGTCTAGTAACTGCAACCTTTCAAAGTACCCTGGCATTAACAACTTTGTGGATACTCTGCAAAGAATTCTGTTTTATAATGTGGCAAGTAGCATCATTTGGGTGAGTACCTGTTAATGGAGGGGTTCTGACTATATAGGTACTATTTACCTGTGAGATGACTGCTGTCGTTTATCTAGGTCTCATTTAGATATGGCAGCTTCAACAAAAGCTAGGAGGTAGCTTGTGAAATTGGAAGTGTCAGAACCCACACTTGGAACTACATTTACATTTTATAGTCATATCATATTCCAAATGATCTAGCTGAAGAACTAGAAGCACTGAACCTCCTTAGCCTGACACTATAAAGTTTTTTTTTTTCTGTTCATAATTGTCACTTTTGAGTTGTGCAAGCTATACAGTTGTCCTGCTTTTCCTGTGAAATAACGGAACAAATGGAAGCAGGGTGCTGCTGCAGAGAGGTGCGATTATTATTATATATACTATATATGTTATAATATATAATATATATATATTATATATATAATATATATTTGCTATAATATATATATAATATATATATTATATATATATATGTATTATTTCGCTAGGAGCCTAGGTCACCCTTGTCTTACATAAGAAGCAAAAGTACCTACAGACTTCAAATGTCTCAAAACAGGCTCCAGCTAGTGACGTCACCTAAGTATTTTTAAAATTTTTATTCAATATTATAATCAACTGTAGATAAAATATTTTTCATTATTGTGCTATTTTATCATAAAACCATATTCAAAGTAGCAAAGCTAACAAAAGTTATTAAACACATTAAAATAGGAAGTCATGTGTAAAATTCTTAAAGTTGAGTGTACCTGAATTCTGCTCTGCAGATCCTGGGTCCCTCCAGAGACTTTATGCCAGATTTTGTCGACTGGACAGCTGAGAACTTGGATGACATTGCAAAATTAATTTTACTTGGAATCCAGGTGTCCAAAAGTTAAAAATTAATGTTTTAATCTGCTTCATCAACTGACTTTCAAAATGTTGACCTGTAATAGGAAACAGCACAGAACTGCAACTTTACTTTATGATAAGCACTTCTTTTGGAGTGTTTTCTGCTGGTGCTCTGTGCTGAGTGCTGTACTTAGACAAGTGGAGATTTAGTAGGAGATGACCTGTATTGTCATCAGCATGGCATGATTTCCAGGAGCTATAGAACAGATTAGGGTCATCAGCAGAGAGAACAGCAGAGCTTTACCAGCACAACCCCATATGGCTTACAGAAGCAAAGGAAGGAGATAAATCCACAGCTATTGAAGGTAGGAAGCATTAATTAATGACCTATACATTTTATACTATAGTGATCATAATTTCATGTTTCTTGACTGTTATTTCATAGGAAAATGTGCACTAACATTGCCATTTTAAATTAAGGCAGAAGAAACAGTGGAATTTACAGTTTGTTGGAAATCACGTTGATAATAGCTTTTTGTTGTATGGTAACTTGCCTTTTGTATAATTACTTGTTCTCTCTTGTAAATTGCACTTGAGAATCTCCTAAGATCTATAAAGAGTCACAAAATTACTAACTGCTCTACTATATAGGTCAGCAAGCAAATGTGTAATTTACTCACTAATTAGGCAAGTTAAGAAAAATTAATTTGGTTTGCTTTTCGGTCTACAAACAGCGTACTCTTGATAGTATTACAGCTGTGTTGCATGAACCATAAAATTACAGATGCATTATGAATAAATATTAAGTGTATTCAGTAACTCTCCCAAGTCTCATGATTGGTACACAAGGAGCTTAATTTTATTCTGGTAATTTTTGCGCTGTGCTAAATCTCCACAATTTTAATATTTGCAGAGTAAGATGATACCATTTGTGACAACTACAGTCCATGTTCAGCAGACACCTCCTTCAGTTAAGAGGTGACCTCAGTGGGAGTTCTGCCCATGGTGATTATGTTAAATCCATTAGACATGCATCTGGACATCAGTTGCGTAATAGTACAGGCAAAGCCTGTGTGTAACTCACCTGAGAAGCTGCAGCTTCTTGTATGTGTGTATCTTTCACTTGCTTGAGTGTGCAGTGCACAAAATACTTTAGTGATGACTCCCTGAAGAACTTAATGTTCATTCCTGTGCCTGTGTCTGGAAAGGCAACATCAGGTCTCAACTACTCTCTGCCTTGCAGCACAGTCTTGAGATGAAAGAAGACAGCTGTAGATCAGCCTCTTGATACACTATAATTAGATGCACCTTTATGAACTGAAATATAAACTGTTCTGGTTTTTAATTAGATGCCTGCCTTCTATAAGCACTTCTCTCTAGTATATTTTTATCAAACCATTAAAACTAACCCCAAATTTAAAATTACTGCTATTACAGTAGAGGTTTTATGTCCAAAATAAAAGTAATAAAATATGACCTCTCTTTATCTGAAAAACAATTAGAACTAATGGTGGTGAAATTTCTGTTTCTTAGTGACAGAATCTTTTTAGTATACTGCTAGCTTCCAAAAATAAATCCTGTACATGCTGCAGAGAAAACTACCATTTAATTTGCCAGTGTTGTTAACATCATCAAGAAGATCGACATATTTTAGTTAAATGATATGAAATAAAAGGAAATAATTCCTCATACCTTTATCATCAGAGGCCCAGTTTGTTTTGTAGTTGCCTTTTACAACTGTGTATCTTTACAATTTTTTTCTCCTTAGCCAGTAAGCAGCCTGGTATCTGAATATCCTATGGTATCTGGAAAAGAAGAACAAAACCATTTAAATTCCCATTCTATTATATAACTAATATTTTATTTCAGACTTTCAGGACAAGGAGATGGCATTTGACAGCAGGGTATTCTTTGTCAAGCTATTATAGATGCTAAGAACTGGCTGAACAAGGAAAGACATGCCAGGACAGAGGAATTTCTGCTACTGTACGTATTATTCTGTACCTCTATTTCTTTGCTGGTCCTCTGCAAGGGAGCAGTATTATAAATAAGTCTGTGAGCTCTTATTACTGCACCATGAAAGAAACTGCTAAGAGACATAAAGATTAAAACTTCACACCTAATTATTTTCAAAAGTAATATTCTTTATGGGTTTATTATGTCTTTTTGTTTTGTTTTGGCATGTTACTAGAGATCTTTAGTTTAAAATACATGTGATTTAACACAAGTCATGTGAATTTACTTGGCTTTTCAGTATCATCTCTTCAATACACCTGGACCTACTTGGTCTCACTTTTTTGGCCTCCCTGGACCCCTCCAGTGTCAAGACTTCAGCCTCCTTGGAACTCTTTAAAATCCCCTTTTCAGAATCTTTGGATTTATCCAGTCTGAGCTCTTCATCTTCTGTGGACTTCTCCAGTCTCTCTTCATCTTCTCTGGACCTTTCAAGTCTCACATCTTCAGACTCTTCGGACTTCTCCAGTACCTCCTCTTCAATCTCCTTAGACCTTTCCAGTCTCACCTCTTCAGATTCCTGGGAGTGCTCCAGTTTCACCTCCTCAATTTCACTGGACCTATCAAGTCTCACTTCAGCAGGCTCTCTGGATTTCTCTGGTGACAGCTCTTCAGTCTCTTTAGATCTCTCAAGTCTCACTTCTATATCCTCCACAGATTTCTCCAGTCGCACCTCTTCACCCTCTCTAGACCTCTCCAGCGTCACTTCTTCACCCTCCCTAGACAGTTCTAGTCACACCTCCTCAGCTTCCTTAAATTTTTCCTGTACAATCTCTCCAACCTCAGGTGTGTCAGAGCACAGCTCCTCAACCTCTTCAGAATCACTAAACCTCACCGATTTGAACTATTTGCTGTTTCAAGGCTCCTCTGAGTTAACCTCATCGACCTCTGGGGATGTTTCTAATCTCAACTCTAGACCCTTTCTGCATGTCTCCAATCTCACCTTTCAGAATGATTCTTCCCTTACTTCTTCAGTTTCTCTGGACATTTCTAATCTCACATCTTTAGTTCCCCCAGAACAATCCACTCTCACATTTCTGGACATTGCTAATCGCACCACTTCAGCTTCTCTTGATCTCTGCATCTAACTTTCTTAACATACCCCTTTTTCTCTCTGAAATTTCTCTGTACCTTCCTAAACTTCCCTCCTTTATGTGCTCTTTCTTAAGTTCTGTTCTGAAAAGTCCTATTTGAGGAAAGTTCAGTGCTTTACAAATTTATCCTAGCATCTAACCAGAACTAGGCATGAAAATGAGTCAAATCTATAATGGTGCCTTGATTACAGCCACATAAACATCAACATATATTCTGGAATTTTTGTAGAGCACAGTTACTGTCACTAATCTAATTTTCATTCTGTCTCAGCATGGTACCTCTCCCAAGGGGTTACCTTTTTTCAATTCATGCTGAATTTTTATCTTTCAAGATCTACAAATAGTAAATAGAGCTAAAAGTGCAAATAATTGCATCTATGTCATGTATCTCCATTATCAATTTAAATCTGGGTATATTGCACTGAGCTGATGGCAGAGGCATTTCACATGGAGATAACTGAGAGAGAAGATGTGGTGGGAAAAGAAAACTGGGGAATAAAAGAGCTGGTGAGAGACGGGACAGGGAGCAGAATCAGAGAAGGGGTGGGGCAGGAACAGAGGGATGCATAGCTGGGAGAAAGATGTCCATCTTTGCTAGCATAAAGTTTTTTCTGCCAAGCCAAATTTGTTGCCCAGGATGCCCAAGCTTTAAATAATCTTACTGATAATTATTTCATTTATCATAACATTGTATGTCACCACTAAAACAGCATTTATACATATTTTATCAGTATGTCAGTAGTGCAGAACTTATGTTGCATAGATACATTGCATAGGCAACAGAGGGAGGCTTCCTTAAATCTCTGGTGCTTTCTTGTATCTTTTTCTTATCGTTGTTATAGTTCAATTTTTTAGAAATACTACTGTTTATACTACTTATTTCTTTAAAATTAAGTAGGTAAAATTGAAATATATGGATTTTAGATTTCAGCCCCAAATGTAAGAGGAACAAAGTGATTACCAGTTATTAAAAAATATATATATATATCATAAATTATTGGTCCAGATGGAAAGAACCATTGCCATGTAGCATACTGAAGTGTCCACTTCCAACATGTCACCACAGCTGGCACTAACGAGCATTCATCAGTAATCTGAGAGATTAAGTACGCAAATCAAGGACAGAAAATTCTGTTCATCTTCCCACACTTTCTTCTTTCTTCATGGCTGGTGTTCCTAAGTATTACACTAACAAGCAATTTTCTGTTACTGTCATGTGCTGCCCTGAAGACAGACTGACATACCTGGTGAACAACTGCTCTTTTTGTTCTGTGGGGTCTATACTGGTATTAAGATGTGTGGATTGTTAAGTGCAGTGGATGGTGAGATCTCTAATAAAGCTGAAAATTATTCTGTACTTCGCTGTAAATGAAAACATTGCTGTGCAGTGATGTGAATCACTGTGTGATTTCCAGGGAGGTGTACTTCAAGAAATTACCAAAAACAACAGAAATAAACAAGGCCTTGGTAAAGATGACCAAAGTAACCAGTGTTTCCTCAAGACCTGTATGGCTCTTGGATGATTATATGTGATCTGGTTTGACTCAGGATGGAATGAATAGGTAGAAAGGGTATACATGCTTAAGAGGAAGGATTATAATAAAAAAACAACCCATAATCTCCTTAAATCCTTAGTCCTAATTACTTAAATGTTACATTAGGAACAAATTGTTTCCTTATCAAATATAACTTGAGCATTTTCTTTAACACTTTACATGTTTTATACGGAAAGTTTTTCCCCATCAAGTTTCAACAGATGATGGTAGGTTCTACATTGGTATAGTGTCTTTTATCAATCTGCATAGAGCAAATGATTGAATATCCAAAAGAATCCTTACCAAGGCATCACATCTGAGAGGCTAAAACTCTGAATACAGCAGAGCTTGGCCACACATGGATTAAAACTTCGAAATCAAGGGTCTGTGTTACAAAAACCACTTGATCCCCATACTTCTAAACTGTTTTATTCTTTACAGTATTACCTAAAAAAAAGCTAAGAACTTATTTAACTGGGGAAAAAAATACACCTTCAGCCATGTACTTGGATTCTTAAGAATGTAACACTACTTAGGAGGGAGTTAATACCTACCTAATATAAGTGGTATATCACTAGCCATTAGCCTCCTAGAAAAGTCAGTCTTGTAACTTAATTCTTTAGGTACTGAAGCGTAGCATTTCTGCTCCTGGCAAATTACCGGCTCTTAACCACGGAAGACCGCATACACGCACAAGCTTTATGGACGCCCCCAAGTCAGGTTCCAGCTGGACGCAACCGAAGGCCGAGCCCAGGCCTTCCCCAAAAGGGAAAACCTTTCCCAGACGGTTCCTCCAAGAGGGAACAAGGGAGAAACACATCGGGGTGCTGACCACGTCCCAGTGCCTGCGGGAGGACAGCATCCCAGCCCGGCTAACGAGCCGAACAGCTCCCCTTTCCCTGCAGCGCTCGATAACCTAAAATGGCGGCGGCCGCAACTCCTCCGAGGAACAGCCGCAAGCCGCGTGCCCTACCAGCGCTCTGATTGGCGGCAGTCGGGGCAGAGCGCTTGTTGCCATTGGTCAGCCGCCCTGAGGTAATTCGGGTTCCGATTGGCGGAACGAGTACTCCTCTTTGCTGATTGGCTAAGGCGCACGGCTGCCGTCTTTCCTCTTCCGGCGGCCGCTGACCTTGCCCCGCAGCGAAGCCGCCGGAGCGTCCGGAGTCTCTGACACCCGCAGCCCGAACCCGCAGCCCGAACCCGCAGCCATGGTGGCCTACTGGCGGCAGGCCGGGCTCAGGTACCCGCTTGCCCGCTGCAGGGCTTCTCTTGCGATTTCCTTATGAAAGCCGTAGCGGCCGAGGGGCGAGGGAGGGCTGATGCGGTCACAGCGGTGTCTCTAGATGAGGTGGAGAAGGTTTTTGGGAGGGGTTTGATTTTCACCTTCATGTACTTGGCCCTTTTCTGTCCCTAGTTACATCCGGTACTCCCAGATCTGTGCCCAGGTGGTTAGAGCGGCAATGAAACCTCAGTACAAAGCAGAGGCAGAAAGGGCCGCAATGGCCACTGTGAAGACTGTGAAACTCAAAAAGGAATAAAATGTAAGTAAATGGAGTGGGCTGAGGTCCCTTGTTCTAGCTTTTAGTACGAGGAATGTTGGTTTCCCTGTGTGATTCGGGTTAATGACAGTTTGTAACTACTTGAATCATTTTCTGCACATGTGGAAAATCAGCTGATTTCATGCATGAAACTGGAAGGGATTGGTGACAGGTTGAGTGTGACTGTGGGTGTTTGCATCCTGGTTATGTGTGGGATAAGTCACTGTAAGCTCCTTAGTTCAGTAATGTGAGATGTTCTTTCTGTTAGGCCCTGCTGTGATGGTCACAGGCTTCCTGCCTCCTATTTTACCAAGTTAAGAGATAATGTTTATGAACTACTGTTTCCCCTGCCTATCAGACATATTTGTGTAAGAATTATCTAGTATCTGTGATAAATGCTGCTTGTACCTTTTCTGTGACATTGCATACATTATGAGCAGCTGAAATATCTTCTGCTTCAAGTAAAAGTTTCTGCTCCTGATACAGAATAAATATCACCTTATACATACTCTTGAATCAAATAATTTGCATTTTGTATTTCTCATAGGAGCTCACTTGTGATGAATAACAGCAAACTGCAAAGCTGTTGGCAAGCTCAAGACTGCAAAATAACATCATCACATTAACTGTAAAACTTGCTTCTGTATGCAAATCAGCATGTTAATAAATATATTTTCTGTTAAACAAATGAGTGTGTGGAAAGTGTTGTTCCTCTTGAAATAAATTACTCCATTTTACATTTTACTTTCACTTGTGTTAAAATAGAAGACTTTATCAGTCTACCATTCAGTAGCAACATGTTTATTTTTACAGGTTGGATTTCATGCTGATTTTCTAGCTATCAGAGAGTGAGAGATTTAATTGTGGTTTAAAACTTTTCTGCCCACTTCAGTTATTAATGATTATTTTGGAGAAAAGTTTTCTTCATTAAAATCTGTAAACAGAGAATATGGCATATAGTTTCAATAATTAAAAATACCTGTGTTAATTCTCTCTGTGGGGAGTGATACTCTGTTGGCTTTAAAATTCTGTCATCATGGTGTTCATCTTCCATTAGTGCAAAGAACAAAACTAACTTCTGTGAAGATCAATTTGATGAGGCTTAGGGTTATGTCTGAACTGGAAACGTGGTGTTTTTCTCTGTGGACCTGCTGCACAGGATCTGATCTCCAAAGCTGTCTGGACACTGGTCAGTGAAAGGGGAGTTGGGGACCTGATGCCCTGTACAAGCTGGGAAGGAGGTGCAGAAGTCCCTGGACTGTACTCTGATCACTCAGCTACTGGTTGTCTTTCTTGTTACCATTGTCACTTTGCTGGGAGGGAGAGGGACACACATTCACTGGCAAGAAGTGGGAATGCTCTGGGCTGGGGGGAGGGCAGTCCTCCTTGCAGCTCTATTGCTTTGAGGGGAGTGTGTGCATATTTCTTGTTTCTGTCTTCAAGTCTAACTGTCCCACTGCTCAGGAGGGCATACAGCCTGTGGCTCTGTTCCCCAAGATGCTGCTGCTGTAGACTCAAACCAGCCGTGACTTTCTTCACAGTATATTAAACTCTTCTAAAAGCATAATAAAACAAGATCATTCTTTTTTCATGTAATTTAAAGTTAGTCCTTACAAGAAGAAACTGATTTTTGTCTAACAAATGTTTCAAGTATTTTCTAGAATGGCATAGTATTTTATTTTAAAATATATTTTAAGTACATTAATAGATCGCTGTGAAGGGCAAGATATTTTTTTTTTCCTGTAGATATGTTTTTGATTAAAGCTAACTATCTGCAAACCATTCCATTCATTTGCTCTACTAAATGACAGGAAGAAAATTTACAATAGTACATGGAAAAAAAAGAACCCACCAAAACTATTACACAGTGCTTGCAACTTTGCATGCTAACGTAACTCAGTCTATAGTTTGAAATAGAAACAAACCACACAATAATAATGCATACAAGCTCTGCAATAACATAAGCCAGCAATGTGATAAAATATTGAGCACTTTTATAAAAAAGTAAAAATGTGCATTTTCAGTCTTTTGCCCCTTGTCGTTTCCCTTCCCCCTGCAACTTACTTAATGAACTGAACTTGCCTGCATCAGTCTGGGGAGTGTGTAGTAAAACAGATGCTGTCTTCACATGCTTTACAGATGCACGTGTTCCTAAACCATAAGAAGTTCACAAAACATGGAATGTGTTTACCTAAGAATAAATAAATTTGATGATGTGGTAGCATATTTTGCTGTGGCTTATGATCTTGATATATACACACACAGAGGATGTATATTACATTCAGTGTCTGGTGAGAGTATTCTGAAAGTGAACACATTTACAAGAAAGGCTGTTATGAGACTGCTTGTCTTCATAGTGATGCTTTCTTGGGAGAGACTCAGTGTTAACAGTTGTTTATGAGAGTAAAGCATAGTTGCCATTAATCTCAAAAGCATTGTATTGTAATACTGGATGTATTTTGGCCAGATGCAGAGAAAATATTCTTAAGGAACTTGTTATTTTTGGTATGCAGATGATGGCTACTGTTTTTTCTTTAGGGAGTGTCAACAGGCTTATTCAGATAATGGGTTGGTATTATCATTGGTTTTACACTGCTTCCTTTTCTGGGCTGGCTTCCACTTCTACCTCTTCGTATTCCTCAACATCTGCAGTGGCATCCTGATACTGCTGGTACTCAGACACAAGGTCATTGGTGTTACCTTCTGCTTCAGAAAACTCCATCTCATCCATACCTTCACCTGTATACCAATGGAGAAATGCTTTTCTTCTGAACATAGCTGAGAACTGCTCAGAAACCCTGATGAAGAGCTCCTGAATGGCCGTGTTATTGCCAATAAAGGTAGCTGCCATCTTCAGTCCTCGTGGTGGAATATCACACACAGCCACTTTGACGTTATTAGGGATCCACTCCACAAAGTAGGAACTATTCTTAGTCTGGACAGACAGCAACTGCTCATCCACTTCTCTAGTAGACATTCGGCCTCTGAAGATACACGCCACGGTCAAGTAACGTCCACGCCGCGGGTCACAGGCTGCCATCATGTTGCGTGCATCAAACATCTGTTGGGTAAGCTCTGGCACTGAGAGGGCTCTGTACTGTTGGCTGCCTCGAGCTGTCAGGGGAGCAAAGCCTGGCATAAAGAAATGAAGGCGAGGAAAGGGCACCATGTTGACAGCCAGCTTCCTCAGATCTGCGTTCAGTTGACCGGGAAAACGGAGTGAGGTTGTGACACCGCTCATCGTTAGGGACACTAAATGGTTGAGGTCACCATAGGTGGGATTGGTGAGCTTTAAAGTTCTAAAACATATGTCATATAGAGCTTCATTGTCAATACAAAAGGTTTCATCTGTATTTTCTATTAGTTGATGAATGGAAAGGATGGCATTATACGGCTCTACCACTGTGTCAGACACTTTGGGTGAAGGCACAACACTGAAAGTGTTCATAATCCTGTCGGGATATTCCTCTCTGATCTTGTTGATGAGGAGCGTGCCCATACCTGAGCCTGTACCACCACCAAGTGAATGGATGAGCTGGAATCCCTGAAGGCAGTCACAGCTCTCACACTCATTCCTGACCACATCCATGACGTTTTCAATAAGTTCAGCGCCCTCTGTGTAATGGCCCTTAGCCCAGTTGTTTCCAGCACCTGAATTACCTGTAAATAACATTACAGAAAGAACATCCACAAAGTTAACAAAAGGCTACAAAGACAGAAGTTAAAAGTCCATTTTGGAACAGTTGGCTCCAGTTTGCTGACATCATGCTGTACATACCATGAATGAAATTGTCAGGTCTAAAGAGTGGGCCTATTTTGCTGGACCGTACACTGTCCATCGTACCAGGTTCCAGGTCCACCAAGATAGAACGGGGCACATATTTATGGGCTAGAACAAAAGAAAACAAATGCAAATAACTACTGTTAAAAATCAAAGAGACAGGTTTATAATCTAATCTGAAAAAGCCAAACCCACCTACAGTGATTTTGGAATTTTTTTATTTTTTTATTTTTTTCCAGTTACCTATTTTAACCTTCACACTGGTTCTGCAGAGCGTTCTGCCAGCACCCTAACAGTGCTGAGCACTTACAGTAAGCCTCATTGAAGTACACGTTAATTCGCTCCAGCTGCAGTGATGGACCCCCACAGTAGTTTCCAGCAATGTCAATTCCATGTTCATCACTTATCACCTCCCAGAACTGCAAAAGGAATACAATACAGGAATACAAGAATTCAATACACTCACAAAGATGTACTATTGTTTTTCAGCACAATGTGTTCAGCATCAGCTCTGCTGTGCTCATGCCTGACTGCACATAGAGTGGGAACTGGGCCTGAAGTGGGCGATCTTTAGTCATTTACATATCAGATGAGAATGGGGATCCCCTCAACCTCTCCAGGTAAGTTCAAGGGAAAAGTTTAGTAAAACATTTATGTTGCTTAGCACTCATGCAGTAATAGCTGGAGGCCTTCAATTTGTTCCCCTTATAGTAAAGGAAAATTAATTTAAATAACACAGATACTTGTTGATATGCACTCAAGAAGAGTTGGGGGCAGGAAATGGATTTGAGACTGCTTTGAGGCCTGTCATGCACAAGTGGGACTGTGGCATGGCAAAGCTGGCTCAGAAAAATTTGTATGTGAGCAATATTTTCCAAAAACAGCTGTTGGTCTTAAACATCCTATCTTGACACTCATATGGATGTCTTGTACATGGGGCTCTTATCAAGGCCCCAGCCACAGCACTGCTAAAGTAGACACACCCACCCACTATAATGACCAGGCTGCTTCAGTTTTCAAGGTTTTCTGGTTTAGCATCCAGTCTCACTTTTAGTGTACACCTTTGCCAATATTGTGTGTGTGTGTGTGTCTACTTTTCTACAGGTCTTATTAGACATAAGTGGTTTCTAGATCAAATCCAACAAAAATTATAAACCTTTCAACTATCACACTGGCTGCATTCAAGCTATCTGGGTCTAACATGACATTTCCTGGCCATCCACAGCTTCATGTTCAAATAAGGGAAATCAAGGTGAGATTTATGGGAGCAAGAAACAGAGAGAGAACACAACAGACCAATTCTACAAGTATCATGTGTCTTCGAAGAATCCCAAATTAACCCAGATACAATTTTCTGCTGAGCAATTAAAAAAAAAAAAAAAAAAGAAAGACGGGTATCACAGAATAAAAAGTGTCTGTAAGTAACAGCATGGCAGTGTTTGAACTACACAGAAGTACTTCAAATGACAAAATTACCTTTCACAGGAGGCCAGCTAGCTATGAAATCCTTAACAGCACTTTATGCCTCTCAGAAAAACCTAATTGCTCACCAGTAGCACAGGTCATTCTGTTGACTACTATGATCCCGTATTAATGATTATAATGTGGCAAAGCTACTCCTGTATGGCTTCATAACTTTGCAGCCCTGGAATTATTGGCTCCTTCACTTTACACAGTATTTTGCAGACTACATTAGTGCCCCCTGAAATGTAAGTCCCAGCAGGAATGCTCTGGAGCACTTGCAATCCATGTGCCATAGTTCTTGCAGATGTTTCATTCTTACAGTCTTAACATCGACCTTTGCAAGAGGAGCAAGCACACCTCAAGACTTTCACATAAAAAATTAATATTCACTGCTAACATTTAACGTATCTTACCAGTGGGTTAACAAGCAATTGTTCCCCCTGAAAGTCCTCATCCATTAAAGATGTCTGAACTGCTACTGCTGATTGCATTTACTACTAATGACCAATGTTGAAAAGAGACCTTACCTTAGATCCAATTTGGTTCCCACACTGGCCAATCTGAAGATGCACAATTTCACGCATTTTGTGTAGCTTAGACCTCTGGGCAGCTACAACCTGACAGGTTTTCTAGTTGCAGTCCCCAGAACAAGTCCTCTTTCTGCTGCTCTATCAGCTACACCCAGTGGAGTCCACCCCAAGGGGCCTTTTTATACTAGTGGCACCTGTCACTCAGCCAGCAAGGGGAGTAGCCAGCAACTCAGGCTGCTCATCACAGCATTTCACAAGGAGGCAAAGTGCCTCTTCCCTGCCCAGGAACAGGAATCAAGAGCACAGGTACATTATGGAGTGCCTTAGAAAAGAAAGCTGTCACACACACACCCTACAACTAATTCCAGTTCTCACTGCAACAAACTGTGTGATTCATGAATATCTGTGCACATTATATTTGTGCTTCATTAATTTATGCATAACATATATACAAAAATATATTAATTTATATAGAGAGCATGCCCCAAAATTATTTATCTTAGTTTATTAAGTACATGTGCTTCTGCCACATAATTTACATTCTAACATTATATAAATCATCCAGGACAACATCCCTAATCATAACAATTACAATTTTTGAGCAGTAGCTTCCTATAAACACAATATTCAGTGCACTGCCAGGCAAACTTGTAGTTCACTAATAAGAATCACCCTCAGCATCTAACTTTATGAAGGAGGGGAACAGGATCAGTAACAAAAAATACTTTGTAAACATAAATATGAACTCTCAGTGATCTATGTTCCTTAAACAATAAGGATCCATAAATTTCAGACAACCTCACATCTGAATTAACTTGTGACTAACTTGCATACATGCTCTTTCTCCCTTTCTCTCTTACTTTCCTACCATTAAGAAATACAGTATTTCTTATATTTCTTTTTTTCTTCTATCTGAGAGGTAGTATTTCAGCACTTGCAAGGAAAATGCTAAAGGTAAAAACCCAGTTCCACTGGAGTTAACTATCATGTCCACTCTGTGAAATGTTTCACTGCATTAAAGGAAACGATGCAAGGCTGAGCAAAACATGACACAGCCATGTTGCCTGCTGATAAACAGGACTAATATCACTGAGCAACAGAAACCCGGAATGGACTGTCTTCTGGAAGCTTATAGTAGTTTTATTACATATCAGACGACTGCCAGTACTTTGCAAGTGTTCCTTTTAAGGACAGGAAAAGGAACTATAATTAAGGAAAGCACCTTAAATTATTTTGTATAAGAAGATGACAGTGGGAGAACTTGACTCATTGAAAGTAACTATTTTACCACTTCATGCGTTGCTAGAGATAAGGAATCTCTGAGCTTCCATACTGTCCTAAAAGAAAAATCAGCTTATTCCAGACTTCCTCACCACATAACAACTTCTACTACTTCCACCAGCCAGTGGAGGAACAGACAACTGCTCCTAAAACAAGTGTAGCACCAGAAATGCATTGCAAAAAAGTAACTAGCAAACTTAGCAAACTCTGTCATCCTCTGCCAAGCTATGAGCTGTCCTTATCAGGAAGCAATAAAAGCAAGACTTTAAATTTAGGCAGATTATTTTTTTTCCTTAAAACACAATCGTTTTATCATTTTCCAAAACTTAAGTGTTCTCAGAACGGTTCAGTTTACTTAGCAAGACAAAGTAACAGTCCAGTTCCATTGCTGCATTGCAGGTATTTTCTAAAATGGCAGTGGATATCTTCTGCAATTTCCTAACACAGAATTCTGGAAAGGTTATTTGAATATTCACTTCAAAATGAAATTTCATTTTATTTATGCACATTTCATATTTGTTTTCTCCAACCATGCTAGGCTAAAAGTCCTGAGTCTATATTCAATTGCTGTATCCTGAATAAGAGCTGCATTGACACAATGTGTCAGAGCTACTGACAAGCAAATAAATACTAATTAAATATTCAATATATTAATCTACAATAGCCATGACTTACAAAGAAGCTGAAGACATTAATTCACTTTTGAAAACCTTTGGCAAAACAATTTCAGCAAAAAATATACTCACTGAGAGCATCTCACAAGGAAAGGAAAAAAAAAAAGGGGGGGGGAGTGAAATAAATATGAAATCACTGAACTTGTTTTTTCTCTTGGTAAAAATAGCTTCCTGGAATCATGTGCTTCCTCTGAAGCACTTCCTTATAGAGCCTCAAAAATCATGCCACGTGACACAAAGTTCCTGAGCTGCCTTCTGAAACAGAGTTGGTCTTGTTCATCTTTTCCCTTTCCTCCCCAAAGTGCATTTGTATGAACCCTCGAGTCTGTCTCCACATCAAAGTTGGTACATGAAAAAACCGTTTTTCTCTGCAGATTTTATTTGCAGGCCTTTCACTCCTCAGCTCTGAGAAACCTCAAGCCTGTTAACTGCCTGAGTGTGCTTCCCAGGCAGAGCCATTGAACACGTGCTACTGCAGATTAGCACTCTGAGAGTCACCACAGAAAGAGGAGATGGTGGCAGAAGGGTTGGCTTTGAGGGACCTTTGGCACTACAGAGATTAGGAGCAGCCTGGTGCTGGGCACAGCTATTGCCAGCTTGTCCCACAGTGTCTATTATCAGGCTGCCCACTGCTTCCATTGCCTTCAGAGTAGGCTCTAGATATCAAAGCCCTGATGGCTAAGGCTAAGGCCACAAAATAATCAAGTTCTTTTGTTTTCTGTTTTTTTTTTTTTCTTTTGTTATTGGGCTGGGGTTTTTGTTTCTGCTTTTCTTGGTTGTCACCAAAGTACTCCCCAATTTTTTGAAATATGGTTTACTTGGGAGGTACTAGCTTTTCATGGTAGCAGAGAAGATCGTTGAGAAGAAACCCTGCTCAAGTTGAGATAAGCCTGACTACAGGCCACCAGATACTTTTAGAGATCTGTGAATGAGCTGATGCTCATCTCAACTAATTTGGGCTAGCTAAATCATACCAAACCCCCAAGATTAGGTTTTGGTACAATCAGAGTGGACAACAGAGTAGTTAGTCACCTTCCCCACACTGTAGGTCTATGACCCAGCAAAAACTTGGGGCTTGCAGCATGTGAATTAATCTGCTCCATAGTGCCCTTAGTTGGGCCCTACTGCAACAACTGAAGTTACTAAAGTTCCAAGTTGTGTTTGGAACATTTGATGAATCGCCAAAAAAATCAACTGCACAGCAGGCAGGCTCAGTTCTTGTTCTGCTATTCCTTTTGTTTCATTGGTTCTCAGTGCCTCAGTTCCTCTATTCATAGAGTGCAGCTAATAAATCTCATGCCTTTTGTAAAAAGTGCTGAGCTATGAGTTAAGAACTGGCTGTGGTTTACTAAACCTGTTCACCAACCATAAGAGCTCTATCCAACATACAGAAAAGACACTAAGTGGTCAACCTACACAGATACTTAAATCTTCTGCAAGAAAATTATAAAATTATTTTTACTCTTGACTAAATCTTGTGGCAGGTAATAATAATCTTCAAATGTTCTGATGCCTAAAGAATAGCATAGAAAATGGACAGAGGTCTGTATTCCTTTTCCAACTGTAGCATAAAAGGGCTTGAGAAATTAAAAATCTGGGACTAGCAAAAAACCCCAACCAAACTAAAAAAATCCAGCTTGCCTGCTTTGCTTCGGTTTTGAGCGTGAGATGGAGACTTGTCCTGGGGGGAGAGTCGGGACAGCAGCTTTCCCTGGGGGCACCGGGCGGGGGCTGCAGCTCCCACAGGCAGAGCCAACACCGCGACAGAAGGTATCTCACCGTGTTCGCTTCTCATCCTCTAGGAAATCAATTCAATGACAGAATAACAGACACGAAACAAAGAGGACGAAGGCAGACTCTGCATCCATCCTTCCCTCCCAGGTGAGCACGCAGCTCCGGGCCGCCCCCGGCTCCGCCCGCCCCCCGGGGCCGCCCCGCTGCCCTATAAGTGCCATTGCCGGGGCCGTGCTGAGGGAAGTGCTGCAGCCCTGAGCATGGCTGGGCCGTCCCAGCGCCTCGCCTCCCTCCTGCTGCTCTGGGGCTGCTTCTGCCCACTCGTCCGCGCCGGCCTCTACTTCAGGGAAGGGCAGCACTGCTACAAGCCGGCCCCGAGGAAGCCCCCCGGGCTGAGGTGAGGTTCATCTCACGGACGGAGCCCGGAGGGGTGGCGGGGAAGGGNGGTTCAGTTTACTTAGCAAGACAAAGTAACAGTCCAGTTCCATTGCTGCATTGCAGGTATTTTCTAAAATGGCAGTGGATATCTTCTGCAATTTCCTAACACAGAATTCTGGAAAGGTTATTTGAATATTCACTTCAAAATGAATTTTCATTTTATTTATGCACATTTCATATTTGTTTTCTCCAACCATGCTAAGCTAAAAGTCCTGAGTTCTATATTCAATTGCTGTATCCTGAATAAGAGCTGCATTGACACAATGTGTCAGAGCTACTGACAAGCAAATAAATACTAATTAAATATTCAATATATTAATCTACAATAGCCATGACTTACAAAGAAGCTGAAGACATTAATTCACTTTTGAAAACCTTTGGCACTACAGAGATTAGGAGCAGCCTGGTGCTGGGCACAGCTATTGCCAGCTTGTCCCACAGTGTCTATTATCTGGCTGCCCACTGCTTGCATTGCCTTCAGAGTAGGCTCTAGATATCAAAGCCCTGATGGCTAAGGCTAAGGCCACAAAATAATCAAGTTCTTTTGTTTTCTGGTTTTGTTTTTTTTTTTTGTTATTGGGCTGGGGTNGGAGGGGCTCAGCTGCAGGGCCGGCGAGGGGCCTTGGGGATACGCCCGGTCTCGGAGGGGGGGGGGGTCTCCCCGGGACTGGAAGCCCGGGCTCCTCGCTGCCCAGGCGGGGTCTGGGGGAGCTCCTCGGGGTAGACCTGGCTGCCCGCGGACACCCCGGGACCCGCAGGGGTCGGATGGGGGGGGAGCGGTCACGCTGCCCGCTGTCACGTGACCCGCGCTGGCCGCCGGACACTCGTTACGAAACGCCGTGAAAGCGGTTTTGTGTGTGTGTGTGTGTGTGTGTGTGTATATACACATATATGTATGTATGTGTGTGTATGAACCCGTCATTTGAGTGCAAATCCAGGCCAGGGCGCTAGTTCTAATCTCTGCCTGCCCGCAGGACCTACCCCCGCCCGCACGAGTACCTGGACACCTCGGCGCTACCCGAGAGCTGGGACTGGAGGAATGTGAACGGCGTCAATTATGCCAGCACCACCCGGAACCAGCACATCCCCCAGTACTGCGGGTCCTGCTGGGCCCACGGCAGCACCAGCGCCTTGGCAGGTATGCTGGGCAATGACTCCCCACCCCGAGCTGCTGTCCCCACTGATTTTGTAAGAAAAGGAAGCTTATCTGCCCCTTACAAAATTGGTCACAGAACCACAGAGTTGTCAGATTTGGAAGGGACCTCTAGAGATCATCTAGTCCAGGTTGTACAAAGAAGGGGTGCTAAAGTACTGCAGTGAGTAATGCAGCAAAATCTGAGGATGGCTGTGAACACACCAGGAGCAGTGGGAATTCCCAAGCTGAAGGTAAGGAGGTTTTGTTTCAATAGAGAAAGCAATCAGTGTGAGGATGTCCTCACCCTTTCAAGGCTGTGGGAGAGAGGCTACATGGCATGGTCCCCAAGCTGTCTGCAGGAGAAATGCCTTCATAGCTCCTGCCTGCCTAGGGCCTGGAATAAGAACTGGGTTTCCTGCCCCTCTTCATGGTGGCAGGGTGATGGTAGCAGCAGCTGCAAAAGCAGTTACCATGTCTCCTTCCCTTGTTTTGGTACCTCATCTTGACATCTACAACAACCAGGGGCTGCTCCAGCCATGGCTGGGGATAAAGAAACAAGATGCCTCTCTCCTGGGAAAGGCCTACAGGGTATTACCTTCAAAAGCTCTGTCACTCACATCAGCTGACTACCACATCACACAAGCACATCTAGTTTTGGCAGATACCTACCAGCCTTTCTCTCGGGGAAAAAGGAAATAAAGGTTTGCTTCTAAGAGAGCACATGATTTGCATGCAACAGTAAATGCTGTAGAAGTCCTGCTTGCCTAGGGAGGCTGTAAGTAGAGTAACTGAAAGAGAAGCATTTGTGCAGAAATGAGAAGATACTACAAGTGTGTGAGCAGACTGCAGGAATTGTGAAGGATCAGTTGTTAAGCAGTACAAGAATACAGGCAGGTATGCAACCCGCCATGATCTAGTGAAGTACAAGGATGCTGTTTTAGCAAATATAGCAACTTTTGGTTAAAGCTTAATGGGTATGCCAGTATGCATAGTATGTATAAAAAGTTGATTTTAAAAATCAGGATCTGTCTTCTTAACTGCTATAGTTAAGAAAACGGTTAAAGCATTCTCTCCTTCTCTTGTTGCTGGAAGACTAGGCTGGGATAATGCCTCCCAGTTCTGTCAAGGATAGTTGAATGTTCTTAGTACTAATAAGATTAAAAGTACTCCAGTAGCATCAGTTAAGACTGTTAATGCACTGTAAGAAGCAGTGTATAAACACTTATTAGGAAGTTTTTCTGCCAAGTAAGATAGTTGTTTCTCACGAAATAAGGCAGCAAGGAAGGATAAGAGATGTTGCCACAAAAGAGAATATATACTTCTAGAAGCTTCTCCTTGCTTTGTGATGATTGTATCTCAGAGCCAGAGACCTGGGCTGCATGGGCTTTCAACTCTCTGCATTGGTTTATGCATAAATCTCTACTCATGTAAAAGAGCATAGTGAGAGCTGGCTTTATGATGTGTATTTTAAAACTCTTTTATTTGAAAGCCAAAAAACAAATCTGGAAGTTTTCAGAAGCTGTGACTTGAAATAAAAGAGGTCTAGGGCACTTCAAGGCTTTAAACAGATCTTACTCCTCCGCGTATTTTTGCTGAGTTTTTAATGGAAAAAGCTTCTAATGGAAATCCCACAATAATAATTCAGCCTACTGGTTTGAGTTGAGTCATGCCATTGTTGTTGACAGTAGAGGCTTTTCCAACCACAAGTAGTGTTGTGTGCAGTTAGAGGCTCAGTGAAGGAGAGACAGTTTTATCAACAGTTCCAAATGTGTAGCCACACACAGATTCCACTAACAAACCCCAATTTCTTATCCTTACAGATCGAATCAACATAAAGAGAAAAGGTGCATGGCCTTCTGCCTACCTCTCTGTTCAGAATGTGATTGATTGTGCTGACGCAGGATCCTGTGAAGGTGGAGACCACTCAGGTGTTTGGATGTATGCCCA
This sequence comes from Florisuga fusca, assembly GCA_038090715.1. Lineage (NCBI taxonomy): Eukaryota > Metazoa > Chordata > Aves > Apodiformes > Trochilidae > Florisuga > Florisuga fusca. The sequence goes on from JAAWXA010000023.1 coordinate 4,363,031, forward strand.
CAACCATGGCATTCCAGATGAGACCTGCAACAACTACCAAGCTAAGGATCAAAGTAAGATGCCCATTTGTTTTGCTGTAAGGCTTCATCTTGGATTTAGCAGATCTTAATATAATTATGAAGATATTTTTTTTGAGGTTCAGTGTACTGCTTCCTGGCTTCCAGTGTAGTACCTGCTGTTTGACTGACAGAACAGGTTTTCTTTACAGGTCTGTGTGTGTCTTCTTACTCTAGCCAGACATAGCATAGTACTAATTCATGCCCAGGCAAGCTTGCACAGCTAAACTATTTAAACTTAATCTGAAGTCTGTGATATACAATCTCTAATGTACTGAAGTATTTACAAGTGTCACCTCAACCTAACAAAGGAGAGATGTAGCCTTTGTCTGGTCAGGTATGACTGGAGTAGTTTCTGTATCTATAGAGTAGCACATCTGAAACCCTTCTTCATTGAAGCACACCCACAAAGGAAATAAAATAGTAACTAGTGATTGCAGAGAGTTCAAATGTGGTTTCCATAAAGGAATTTAGCTCAGCAGAGTGGGTATATATTAGTAAGTACTCCTAAGTTATTAATACCTGTTCCAAATGAGTTAAATTTAAAAAATGTTAGTGTCCTATCATTAATTTACTTGAAAAGCTTTCTTTTGCAGTGATAACACCACTTTTGTTTTGTAGAGTGTAAGAAGTTTAACCAGTGTGGAACTTGTGTCACTTTTGGGGAATGCCATGTGATAAAGAACTATACTCTTTGGAAAGTTGCTGACTATGGGTCTGTCAGTGGAAGAGAAAAAATGATGGCAGAAATCTATACTAATGGACCAATTAGGTAAAAAAATCTTGACTAGTAAAAAAGAATGCTTATCTACTAGTAATGGGACTGAAATAATTTAAAATCTGCACTAATATGCAGACTTGGCCTTATTTGTAGATAAATTGACATCTGAAGTCAAAATGCAAGAAAATAAATTGTTGTGGTTTTTTTTTAGCCAGGCCCTTGCTCTGATCCCCTTGTATAAAAATTATTTTCTCTGTTACTACAGCTGTGGCATCATGGCTACTGAAAAGTTGGATGCTTACACAGGAGGACTTTATATGGAGCACAACAGTTCACCTGTGGTGAATCACATTGTATCTGTGGCTGGCTGGGGAGTAGAAAATGGAACAGAATACTGGATTGTTCGTAACTCATGGGGTGAACCCTGGGTAAGGAAAAATGGAAGGAACAAACACACTTGCAGAATGACCTTTAAAGGAGAAGGGGGGTTATTCACTTGCTACAGAAAGCTGCAAAACTGTCCAGTGGGCAGGAAAAGTAAAACTTTCTTTGAACTAGACTAGCAGTTAAAAAATTAACTGAGTTGAAGAGAAGGATATTCAGCCAAAGGTACTTAAGCCATGCCAGCTGAATCCCAGATGCTGCTCTTCCATGGACAATGCAGTACCTATTATGGGCAAGTGTAAATTACTGTTAGATATGGGCAAAAAATCAAGTCACAAGTCACATTTTTGGAACAGATAAGGGGGATGCAAAGCAGGTACCCCCTTTAAACAAAGTTGCCCTTTGAACCCAGTGTTATGCTTAATCTCTAGTGAATTCCTAGATTCACTTAAAAATTATTTGTATTTGGAAGACAGAACAGACTCAACAGCACACATTTTCTGTAGTTATGCTTTCTAATTCACAATTCAAATTAATTCCTTACAGGGTGAAAGAGGGTGGCTGAGAATTGTGACCAGTGCATATAAGGGTGGAAGAGGAGCAGAGTACAACCTTGCTATTGAAGAGGACTGTGCATATGGAGATGTTGTACTGCCTTGATTCTGTACTGTAGATTTTTCTGTTTAGTAACTACTGAGTTTGGAAAACACAGCCCAGCACAACTTTCTTCTGTTTAAAGAATAAGCTTTTGTCTAAAACTCTCACAGTTCAACCCCATCTGGCAGTTTTGCAAAATTAGCCCAGATAGCAAGTAAAATAAAGCATATACATAAAGCATATATACATATATATGTACATGCTACATATATGTATATTTAAGTAAAATAAATACAGATATGGTTTTAGATAATTATTTACAACTTCTTAAATAAGAAGTAATTTACCCTTGGAAGTTATCTGCCTTGATGCACTGTATTTAAATCATATTGACCTAATCACAGAAATTGCAGATGTAAATCTGTACATTTTTAAAAATACAGACTATGCAGACATACAGAGAAGGAAAAAGTATATTCAGTATTTGGGTTGAGAATTATATTAAATTCCCTTTACAGTATTGAGCCAATATAATTTCACAGTGATGCAGATGAAAAAAACCAAAGATAAGTCTGGACAGGATATGTTGCAAAACTAAATGCCCTATTGTTTCTGTGACCTCCTGATAAACTGTGGTTTTGGAAGTCTCAATGCAACTGCTTTTATCTAACCAGAATTATACAAAAGAAACTGCTTTGATCAAAAATCCAGGCACATAGTTATTTAACTGTCTTTGCTCTAATTCCTTGCTTTAACATGTGATTGGCTGGGCCATTTTTTCTCCTAAAGAGGCAAAGTACAGATTGCCACAGCCCCAAACTCTTCACTAATTTGAACAAAGGTAGCAAATTATCTTCCTTAAAACTGAGCCATTTAAGTGGTAAATTGGTGCCATATCAAATGTTACTAACTGGTATTGTTAACTGCATTTAATAAACAGATTTTCTCTCTTATGTGACTGTGTGTGTATCATAAGTGGTTTTGATTGTCTTCTGTTGTACCTAACAAGCAGTCTTGTGTAACACACTAGCTACCCAAAACTTGCCTAGGATGGTACTGCTTTTACTGGACTTCTTTGTATGAAAGGATTAGTTGACAGCACAGTCCATACACACAACTATGATGATTCAAAGAACAACTCAGAGTACAGTACCTCTCCCCACATAGCAGATTACCATACAAGCTCCAAGGAAGTATCTGACTGCAACAAGCAAGGGAAAGTAGAGACATCCAGATGCAGAACACTACTTTTAAGTGTCAGTCTCCAACATCTACCACAAATCAAACCAACCTAAGAATCATGCCTCACTCAAACATATAAGTTGAAGCTTTTTAGTAGTGCAGAGAAGGAAAAAAACAAGTTTTCACTAATGATTATCAGCTACCTCACAGATGGTATTTTCTGCAACTTACCTTGGCTTACCCATGAAAGAAAGAAATCTGCTCCTAATCAGAAAAGTTTTGCAGACAAGCAAAGACCCATAAAAAAAATAAGACTGACAGTGTTGAGGAAGAAGCTGAGGTGGTTGTGCTGTTCTGACCATGGGCTTTGTGATGAGGACCACATTATAGACCTGAGGTTAGGCTGTATTCCAGCAGGCTAGGAGCCTTCAAAGACTGACTTTTTTGGTTATTGTGGACCTAATTTTTGTCTTCCTGCATACAAGAATCATACACTAATCATTAAGTGTTTAAGTGCTGAGAGTTAGCTGGGATGATAACATGTCTTCTAGTCAAAGATATGCAAAGAAGTTCAGAACAGCTGCTGCAGAAGTTTTGCCTTTTTCAGGCTATGCTTTAAGTTGATTAGAGCACTGTAAGTGGTATGGTAAGCTCAGTCACTGTGGAGTATGGATGTAAAGGACCAGCTGGGGAAAGGGAATATGCACTCCTTTTTAAAAGGAGCTAAGAACCTATACACCTGACTGCTGCCTCAAGAATTATCATGGTGGGTTAAGAGTTCCCATTGATGAACCACTAGCAACAAAGAAGAATAAAATGACTACCTGGATGTAAATTTAAAAAGGAAGACTTTAAATACCCCTGTCACTTAGAGGGCAGGGTCTTCAGAAAAGAGGTGTGCTTGGAAAAGCACAATGGGCTTGTCTATACTCCTGCCTTATAAACACACAGTATTTGCCTGTATAAAAAGAAATCCAGGATGATAAACAGAAAGATACAGTGGTCTTGATGAAATGATGAAACTTTGAAAGAAATATCTGGAAAAGAAAAAAACCTTTATTTAAAGGTAAATTAAAACCTTGGGTGTATCCCCCACTGTTTGGCATCAACCAGAGTAGAGATAAACGTATAAAAAACAAGCCACAACAAAAAGTAATGAAATTTCTGCACATTCATGTTATCAGATAGCAGTAGATTTCCAACATGGTAATGAAACTTACCAGTAACACTTGATGCATCTGTTTAACAAAAATTAGGTAACACATTCATGTGGGATTCCTGCTACTACAAAAATAACTTTGACTGTTACAACTCTACTTGTGTTACACAAAACATTTTTGTTTGTTGGTTGGTTTTTTTCATAGTAGCAAATACGTAGGATATTCAGAAGTCTAATGTAATGCAAAGGGTAGAAGGAGGCATTGTGGCTTCTAGGAAGCAAAGATCTAGTCACCCAAATAGCATTTTTACAACTCACAACATCAAAAACTAAAGCATTTGAGATGTAGTCTTCAGAAAACTATCCATAAAATGTTTGTTTTTTGTTGGAACTACTTTCCTCATGTTTCAAGTTTTGTCATTACACAAAGAATCAGTGATAAATTCTTCAAGTAACCAAAATAACATTATTTGAAATAAATCTCTTTCTCTGCTGCGGTCCCTTTAAGAATACTCAGGTTTATAGTTATTTGTTAGCAAAAGAAAACCCTTCAGTATTATTCCATTTTAAAAAGTATGTCAACAGTTCTGTGATATGAAGCTCAAGGTCCCCATGCAAGTCAGTCAAATACCCTTCAGCTTTTTCGTCCTTGTTTTGGATTTGTTGGTTTGTTTCTTGTGGGGTTTGTTTGTTTATTTTTTGCTGTTGTGTTGCCCAGTTATAGAATCTTATTGGTGGAGAGCATAGGAAAGTGGTGTTCATGTGCTCTGCATTCTTGAGATTTTCCACTAATTAGTTCATCACAATAAAGTTAGATTTGCAGTGAGCTTGAAAGAAAGACAAAAAATGAAAGAAAGTGTTCAGTACATTACTGTGATTTGTTTATATGTGAATTTCTGTATTATGTAAATAACAAGGATTTTAGGGTTTGGACAGATGTTTTTCATTTAGGAGTGTGTTATGACAGACTGCTTCCCTGCCTATCCTTCCTTTACTACAGCACTAGTTCTCAAAAAGCAGTATTTGTTCCCAAATTCCTTACAACTATCTAGAGAGTCTTGATTAAAGGAAAGTTGCTAAGCACAGGCCCCTGAAAGAGAAGTTATCTGTGAAATATCTAGCAGGCATTCTGAAGTTTAAGCAATCCTCCTCCTAAGCCTTATTTGTAAATTTTAAGAAATACAAAAGGAAGCAGCTATGCAATGAATAAATGTGACTTACCTATAAACTCAGTGACAGGATCATGTTCACCTTCTGTTTTAATAGTACCTGCAATACTTTCATTCTCCAAGATAGGAAGAAAAAGCTGTACAAAGTCTGAGGTATATGGAGGAGCAATCACATCCAGCACCTGAAACAGCAGAGAAACATGGATAATTCTTCCAGCTAGAGACTCAGTGGGGACAGTATTTAATTCACTGAAATCATACAAGTAAGTGCACTTGAGACCTCTTGCTCTCTATACAAGTAATTATAATATATTTTTGTGGTACTCTACCCAGTACCTTAATACTTTCAGAAGTAGGGAGTCAGTAGGAATGTCACTAGTGAATACTGCTATTACATATACTGCTCCAAATCTGATCTTGTATCTTAACATATTTTTGAATCTGAAGCAAGCTGATTTAATATCCAAACACATACAACTGATATTTTTATTTCTGTATGTTAGTAAAACATAATTTTACTGCTGACCTCTGTAACAAAGTATCTGATCAGAGAGATATCTGTATCTAACTTCTCCAGGCATTTGCGGATGTAGCTGACAACAGGCAGGACGTATCCTCGACTGAGCAAGTGAACCATCCTATCCAAGAGAGTCTTCTTCAGTTCCAGCTGGGGTAGGGCACACAGGTGGTGGAGGGGGAAAAGAAACCAACAGATTAACACTGCCTCTCTAAAGCAATTTTTATTGCTCATTCTTATTGACACAATATCTATGTTACTTTTTAACCATGATCATATTCTTAAAATAAACTCTTGAAAAAACTCCTGTGGCAGCAAAAGCTGTTATCTTGACTGAGAGTAACTAAGATGAAGCAACACAAGTCCTGAATCCTTCAAGAATTACCTGTTCCATTACATCAAGCTGTGAATGTTCTGTTTCAAAGAGCTTGACAAGAAGTTGCAGAACTTGGGGATGAAGGAGCTGATGGCATGTACTAATCTGCAAGCAAGACAAGTTAGATGCTCAGAACTTCATTTTTAAAACCAATGCACCAGTTAGGCAAGTTTACATTGATGTTCGGTGCCAGATGTAAATTGTTTTAGAAAAGTACTCCACTGTTTCTTTCTTTGATACCTAAGTTTTCCTACTTTAAATAATGCTAAGATGAAAAAACCAAATAATTAACTCTGAATAGGAACAGATTAATCTCTCTATATTTACTGATGTACTGCAAATGTTAGGCATCCACTGAACTGGACGTATTTCCAGTTTCAAGTGTCAGAGTGGTTTTACTCTCCAGTGAGATTTTCTAAACACTTACCTCATCCAGTAATGCCAGATGAACTGGAGTGTGATCAGTCTGCAGCTGGAAGTATCGTGGTTCTGACACTGTCCAGTCCACCCACTTTAATACACCCATTGCCACCACTGGGAACCTACAGAAGAAGAGATCACTTTAGCACAGAAGAATTAAAGAAAGAAGATCAACAAAACACCAAAAAAACACTAACCAAAAACTCCAAACACAACAAAAAATGCCCAATAAATTTTAAAAAAAAGTCTCTAAGCATGTTCTAACAGTTCTAGTGTCAATTTAACTTAGAGCAGAATTAGTAACACTCAAAAAGTTTTGCTTGAAAAATTGCCAGCACAAGAAAAAGCAAAGAAAAAAAAAAATTGAACACAAGTTTCTACAAACCTATTCCCTGCTCAGCACAATATGCAAAAAATACAAAACAAAATTCCTGTACACACCAACTTTGTTTTAGTTTATTCAATGTCAGCTATTTTATACATTTAAGAAAGGACAAATCTATTGCTAGGAAAGCTTTATTAGGAAAAATTACTCTGTCATGTTTTTTCTAGTGGCAGTGCAAAGCCTATTCTGTGACACAGGGACAAACTGTCAGATACAGAATTCTGAAAGCTGCTTTCAGACCACAAATTCACGTATTCTACAGTGAGAATGTTCTCACAATATCCCAAAAAGGCATTTTCCTTTAGCAGTACTGCCTCTAAATAATACTTTCCTTCCAACAACTAAAGCTTGGGATCAGTCTCTCTGCTCACCTGATGCACTGATAAAGAGTGCTCAGTTCTGCAACCAACTCTGATGCTCCTTTGTTCTCATTGCAACACAGGTTGTGGACAGTTTCAATGGCTTTTGAAGTTGACTTGAGTTCATCTTTGTTTATGCTGACTCTCTTGTTCTGAAAAATTGCAAAGTTTGCAAAAAATGTGAAGAATGCAAGAGACTACACAGGATGCCTTTGGTTATCTGAGGAAAGGAATTGCAACCTGTGATAAGCCTAAGATTACATCATGTTTCTCAAATTTTAGACTCAAATGCAAGTTTCAGAAGAATTAAGTACTAGCAAGCTGAAATACAAGGATGTTTGCCTTAACTCCCTAAGAATTACTTTATCCAATTCAGATAATTAAATTATCCTTCTTCTATTCTTCCTCTGAAAAAGTGCACACTATTCCAGTAGCACAGAACTGTTAGTAGATAAACTTTGGGGGTAGGTGGAGGAAGAGAGAAAAAATTCTCAGTGCAGACTTTTATAGTACTATTTGATCATAAGGATCTACATTATTTAATCATTTCAGTTAAACCCAGAAACATTTCATATCAAAGTAAATCAAGCAGAATACATTATCTTAAACTGAGCAACTTCACAACCATACATTCTTTTCACCACACTCAGGCCACTGCAGGTAAAACAATCTTATTTACAGAACTGACCATTACCTTTTTCCACATCTCTACTACACTAGCAGCATATGCCAGTATGTGAATATATTTATGTTTATGATCCTGGTTGATCTTAGCACCTGGCTTAAACAATGACTGCATGAAGAGGTCCAGAAAGGCAGGTACTCGAATCTGTGAACAAAATTAATGGTTTATCAGACCCTGAGAATTATCACTCAAAATATAATTTTTGCATCTGATATACCTTGCGTAGAATGAGATATTCCCCTTGGAATTATGTCAGATAGTTTTCTGAAGTAACACATGAGACAGATAGAAATTTGAAATGTGCCAGTTAGGCCTGATAATAACAAAATGCAGAAGTGTGTGGGTTCTTAAATTATTTCATTCTTTGTCAAAATAAAGTTAATTAATTCCTTGTTGTCTTTATCTCCTATTGAGAAATTCTTCAGTTAATTTAATTATATATAAAAAGACAAGTTGGAATTATTTAAATATAAAAAAATCCATCAAGAAGCTAATGCAAAATAGAATACAAGTAGCAGTTTCATGTTTAGACACTACTTAAAATTATAGGGGGATAAGCCTGAGTGCTAACTTCTACTTTGTGTCAACACAACACCTGGCACAATAAGATCTCACACTTCTGAGTGCTACTGCAATAGAATTGAGATTCAGAGGTTATAAAGAGATAACTACTAACCAGTTCTACTGGAGGTGGGTCCATGCTTGTAAACATTTTGAACAGGACAGTGATATCTGCTGGATTCAGAGCTCCTTTGGACAACATTGCACCAAGAGCTTGACATGCTCGAGGATAGGAGGCTGCAGTGCCCAGTGCTAAAGTGATCTGACTGGCATCATGGCCTCTGCATGAAAAGTAAACATACACAGCAACTCATTTTCTTAATTCAGACATTTTTCTTTCACCCTCACCAAGTAAACAGTGACTTACACCTCACTAATGAGCTAAGTCCCACTTACTTCTCATGAGCATATCGCTGAACCTCCTGAGCAATCCGTCTGACAGCTGAGCCTCCTTGCTCTTCTTGAGCTAACATGGACATCATAGACTGAGCAAAGAGGTAGGTGTGTTCTCCATGGCACACCATCTTCTGTGAATGCACACATCAAAAATCTCACCAGCCAGCAGGAAACACACAAATATGTTTCTATGATTATACTGCTGTGATTGCAACAATGTCACTGAAATCTACTCATACAAAGGAAACAAAAAAGCCCAACACAAACCACAAACAACTAAATAACAAAACCAAAAAGCCAGCAGCCAAGAGGAAAGTGCACAAAAGCATAGTATCACTATGCACTATACTATACAAGAACAAATGGCTAAATTGAGAGCTTAATTTCTTAAATGCCAAAACAGGGAGGAAATGTTACCCTACTTATACTGAGTATATTCTCTGCAATATTTTGAAGTAAGAAAACTACAAACCCATTTAAAAGTTGTGCTATCTCACAACACAGAACATATGCTAGGTTGATTCAAATAGCAATTTTCACACTGACATGGATGATAACAGAGTTATTTTAGTTTGCCAGGAGACTGACTAGACTGACCTTTAGATCTTGCATTATATGTGACAGACAACTTAATCTTTTTACAATCCATTTAATAAATACAAGAAGTGTCGTGTAAGCAACCCAAGGAATTCTTGGTCACAGAATGATCCAAAAGCATAAATTTCTACATGTGAACTCAGACATCTTTCTCTTCAAAGGATTGTATAAGACTTGATGTCAAGATTCCCCACACAATGATTTGTATATCCTAACCAGAAAGAAAAACATTATTATCTTTCCACATTAAAAAACAAACAAACAAAAAAAATCCACAACTTACAGCAAATTCAGGGAGGTTTTTTTCAAGGTTTTCCTCTCCTCCATCTAAAATTGTTGCCAGAGATGTACGCAGGACTCTGGAAAATACTTCTAGTTGCTGACACGCTGTTGAAACACTGGTTATTTCTCCTTGATACCCAGCATCAGAGATAAGCTATAAAAACAAAAACATCACAGAAAACTTTTATTGTTTATATTACAGATAGACTAACAAGCCTAGAAGAACACACAGATGCAGGATTTGCCTCTGCATACACTTAGGGGAACTCGTGTTCATCATTTTGCTTACAGAAAAGGAAACCAATAAGATGTAGCAAAAAGAAAGTACAGTGAAAGAAAACATAATGACAGAGAGATACTTTAGCACACAACAAGATACATCATAACAGACTTTCCCTGTCACAGAAACATAAAATTGAAACATTCCACTGCACTATAAAGCCAGAATTTTCAAACACGGATCATAGGAAAACCAGTCAAACAAGCATGCAAAAAAAAAAAACACAAAAAAAACCCTAACAAACACACACCTCACAAACCCACAAAATCACACAGAACTTCAAACTGGGAAACTACACTTACTATTTGCAACTTGTAACATACTTCCTCCCACCAATATGTACTAGTACTGTTCTAATACTTCAATAAGCAGCATTATAGAAGAATACATAAGAGATACAGGCATAACCACAGACAATATTTGCTGGCAGAACAATTAGCTCTTTATGGATATTCTCATTTATTAGACTTGAGCATACTACCTTCACAGTAAAATTAAGCATTAAACAGTCAGGATGGGCTTCTGCCAATTTGTAAAAGAGATCTCGCCACGTAGTATGTGCTATCATTTGCTCGAGCCAGGCTGGAGTCTGAAAAGATCAGAACAATAGAGAGAAATGTAAGAATATCTAGTCAAGATCATCAAAAGTTAGCCTTTTGCCTCTCAGGAGGCCTGCAAGCTGTTATATAGGACTTTAATACAAAGGAAGTAAAAGTTTCTGAGTTGCGCAAGTCTCTGAGGATTCCAGTGAAATATTAGTTTTTTGAAGACAGTTGTTTTCCTAACAAAAGAACTTGGAAGATAAAATTTCCCCTTCTCTACCATCTACGTCTCTATCAGATAAAACCATCTGTGTAGGATCTATTCATGCAGACATAGCAATATGGTTTTCATGCACACCTCTCCTTCCTCTGTGAAGATGGAATCTGCTTTCCGAGGGTCAAAATGCTTGATAAGTAAGCTCTTTAAATGGTTTTCTACAGTCTCCTGAACTTGCACTGGCTCAACACCTGTACAGAAGGAACAAAAAGCTTGACAGATCCAATCCAATCAAACAGAAGCAAAATCTCAAAATTTTCGACAAAATCAGAAATTACTCAGAAATTTATCAACACACAGAAGATGAGAGCAGTGCTATCCTCTAGGTATTCCTGACAAAAGACAGACTAATGACCAAAACTATACTGTATCACTTATCACACCTGTTTGAATGAGCCATTCTGCCAGCAAATTCACAGTCTGTGCCACTGCAGTGTAGTTTTCAGAGAGGAGCTGGATAACGTTCTCTGGAGATCCTCCTGCTTGGAAATACCTGATGAAAGGATTACAAAAGAATGTTTTGATAGCCGTATTAAAACCAACCAAACAAATAAAACCAAACTGAACTGTGAATAAAGGGAAAACAAGACCATCATTTATACAGTTTCACACAAACTGATATATGTAGTGACAACACTGCACCTGTAACACACAACATGCACCATAACACACGTAAGGCCACACTCACCTCTTTAATGTGTTAAATATAGATGGCTCCATTATATAGTCTGGGGTTGAAAATTTCTTCAGGCACTCTTGCTGGACTTCAGCATCATCTTCTCCCTCCCCATCCTCATCGTCTTGCTATTCGCAAGCACAGCCAAGTCAGACACCTTTCTTGTCCCGTTTCCCTTTTCCACTCCCATATTTAGACAATTTTTGCCCACAGAAACTCTCACACCTCTGTTCACCACACCAAGTCACCTGCTCCCCAAAGACGCCTTCCTTAACAAAGGAGGCACAAAAACCCCACCACCGCCTGCCAGTTGTTTTCCTTTTTTTCTAACCACAGGCCCCGGGCCCCACCAGAGGGAAGAGTTCGTGTTTAGACGAACTTTTGGCTTCATCTCGGAGCCTCAGACGCGTCTCCCCCAGCACACGGAGCCAAAGGGCCCGAGACCCACCGGGGGAACAGGCGGCATCCCTCGGGAGAACGATCGCTCCCCCTCACAGGCCGCTCCAGGCCCAACCCCGCGCTGCCGGCACCCGCCTCAGGACCGAGCAGGGCAGCCCCGCAAACCCTCACCGTCCCTCCATCCGCCTCGTTCCCCCACTCCGCCGCGCTGCCTTCAAAGTAATCAGAGTCCTCCATGACTCCTCCCGTCCCGCCCCGGGCCGAAAAAATCCGCGGTGACGGCCGGAACCAGGCCGCGACCGCCCCCCTGGGCGGAGCGAGGCGGAATGGCGGGCGCAGCGGGGGCGGAGCTGCTGGCGGGCCGGGCGGAGGAGGGGGGATGATGGCGGTCGCCATTGGAGGCTTGGGGCAGGTGGGGAGTGAAACCCTTCGCCTTTTTCTGGGGCGGTGGCTCATGGCCACCCCAGAGCCGCCTCTCGTCCCGGGATGTGTGGGGAGCGGTGCGGGGTCGGCCGTTACCTCACGCCTCAGCGCGGCTGCTTGCGGGATGCGAGGCCGCTGCGCTTTGGGTTACGGCTGAAACCATTCGTCAACTCCAGCAGATAAAAATGAGACAAAAAGACAGGGAAGAAAAGATAGTGGAGGTTCCCTCTGTCCCCATTCAAGCAGTTCGTCCCTGGTTGGTCACTGCCCGAGAGCCAAGGCAGACAGCATCCAGTCAGAGGGAAAAAAAGAAGCCAATGGATATTTTAAAAGCAGACTTCCGACTCTGCAAAACCTCCCAGCAAGGCAGCAATTAGATGGGGTTTGCAAGAGAAGAGGGAAAAAATTGGTGTCTTATTCTTCTGGCTGTAGTTGAGTACCACCAATTTCCTTGCAGTTTATGAAGTGTGGAGATACAGAAAAACAGCAACAAGCTGATAGTAATGATCAAATTTTATGGTAGATTTAAAATTAAAAATCAAAACAACTAAGAACTGTGAAAAAAGTTAAGAATAGGGAAAATAACTTAAGTGGAATAGAACTGGTAAGATTTTAAGGACCAGATTGTAGTGGTTAAGTTTTAGGACCAGCACTGGTATAACTATGTCCCTAAGAGCTTTTGCCTCTTCTCATCACAAACAAAATTTTTGGGGGGGTTTCTTTTAGCTTAAGACAAAATCTTGAAGTCTGTAATCTAAAAAAAAAAAAAATTAATAAACCAACCAGAGTCTCTATTAATATGTCTACTGGCATTATGGTTTTAGGTCCCTCTCTGGGCAGCTGAGAGGTCTGCGCTGTGTGAGCCAAGTTCCCTGTTTCTGAGACTCTTAGGCTGTCCACAAGCACCCAGGGCACTCTGGTACGCAGGATTTGTCCTCCTGTACATTAAGCTGGGTCCCAGGAGCAGTGGTTGTGACTACCTCAGGACCTTAGTGTATCCCTTATTGGGTGCTGCTGGGAGAGAGAAGGTCCTGAAGGAGACCAACAGCTTGATATGAAAGGCCCCAAAACCCTATTAAAAATAAGTTGTTGTAGCATCTTCAAGAGATGCAGCACTTGTTCAAGTGTGATCACTGTAATAAAGGACTTGCTGCAGTGAAAATTTCAGCACAGAAAATATGCACCATCACCTGAACTGCAGCACAGCTCGAGTTGTGCTGTCATATACTGCCCTACAGTGGTGAAGCTGTAGCCTTCCTGAAATATTTCTTCAGTGTTTTTGTGAGAGCAGGATAATGTTATTTTTGATCTCTCAACAGGAAGGAAAAGAGACTTTTTCAGAATAAAAGGCATGTATTGAATTAGAGACACAACAGACACATCTCTACCTGTGCTAGATGATTGCTCAATCGTATGCAGTTAGGAAAGACAGTAAAGGAAAAATTCAACCGTGATGGCAGCACTGGCCATTTTTTACAAGGAAAGAACTGTGTGAAGTGAGAGGCTGAGGCTGGAGGCCAGTGGAGATGTCCTTGAGAAAAAGTTTTTGGCATATCTCCATTTAGTTAGCGGGCAATTTCCACCTCCTAGACATGAGAAAATAATAGCATGCTCACAACAGAGTGCAATTAACCAGTCAGAATGACAAAGAAAATACTGGACCAGAAGTTAAGCTATCCCAAACCAAGTAAGAAAGAGTATTTTCTGAGAAAAGAATAAGAAACATCTATACACCTGCTGTGCTTCGTCAGGTTTTGGGGGTTTTTGTTGGGTTTTTTGTGGTTTTTTTTTGGCTTGTAACAATGTGTGGTGTTACAAGATACAGGACAAGTTCTTTGAAGGTGACTTCTGAATAACTATTATAATAACCTAACACCTAGCAGAAGGCTCAGAACATTTGAAATTGGAGAAAAAGTGAGTCTAGTACTTCACTAACATTGCAATGAAATTGCATGGGAAAGTGATACAGCTGAGACTCTTGTTAGTCTAGGAGGAGATCCAAATTCTTTACAGAAGTTTCAAATAAATACACTTTGTACAACAAATGTTTTTACATAGGTAGGAAAGGCTTCCTTCCCATGACTGAAATTAGCTGAATTAGCTGTGCATCTCCTAGGTACAATATTAGGACCTGCAGTCTGAAGAATTCTATTGTACCTGGAGCTTGCACATCTTAGCTTCAGCAAAGCATTTTCAGAGCAGGTAAAATCTTGGTCTAGTGATAAGAGTTGGACTTCTGGGACTTCATGGTGAGCATGCTATGAAACTTACTGCTTAGTTGAGTAGAAAAGTGAACAGTCCACAGCAACAACTGCTAGCGAGAGACATAGTGGTATTAGACATTAAAGATACTAGTAATTTCAGTGGCCAAATCTTAAAACTAGAAGTTCTTTTGTCTTTTTATATTTATATCTCTTTATTTAGATTGCAGTAACAGAGTTATTTTATTTTAATATATAAAGAATGAACAATACTCAATTACTTTCAAATTCTCTTGAGGAGAAACCAGGGACTTGTAAGAGAGCCACACATTTACTCAATAGCCCTTTGCAGAATTGCAATATCCAAGCTTTGCCCACTTCAGGTCAATGAAAAAGAGGCAAAGTCAGATCAAACCAAAAAGTTTTAAGGTATCATTTAAACTGTGGTTAAAGTAGTAAATTTACCAGAAATTGATTTTGCGAACTAAACCTCTACAACTTTGCATGGGAACAATGTTGGTTGTCTTGGGTTTAACTGTGTTCTCCTATTTGTATTTGTGTTTTTCAGCCTTGGTGAAATGTTAACACGCAAAAGCACTCAGATGTACTTGAATGAGTAAAGAATAAACTTCAAATTTCAACTCCATCTAAATATAATTTGTTGTCTGATTTTTTGAGCAAATTACTTAACAAGAATGCTTCAAGATTTCCTACCTAAAGAAGCGATGCATGTAATACATCTGATGAAATCATCCAGCTTCATTTGATTCTTTCTGAAAATAAAAGAAAAATTCTAAAGAGAAGAGCCATCTTCCAACAAAATTGTTTGCCTTTTATTCATAGTTGGTTTTTTTGTTTGTTTGTCTTAAATACCCACCCTGGAATTTTCTGTATGCTAACTGCCTCTGCTCCTTGCCCTCTACAAACTCTTTTAGCATAAATTTGTATTTAATTGATAGCCCTTTACAAATCAGCCAATACATTCAACTAGAGACAAACTAATTAAACTTTTAAATTGACTAGCAGCATCAAGTTAGGCTAATGAGTTTTGGCTCAAGATTTCCTCCTTCTCAAGCAGAACCTCAAAACTAAGCATTTGTTTGTAGCTTGACCTTCACAATTACTGTGAGTGGTGTTATTCCAGAGATTGAACACCATGACACTGTGCTAGGTAACTGAGAAGTATTCCACGCCAAAACAAGGTGGTTTTTAGGTTGCCACCATGTCATTCTAGTTGGAACTCTGCTGGTGGCTTAAAAGCCTCGCCTTGCAATGCCCCAAGTACTTTTCAATATTTGGCTCTCATAGAAACATTTTCTTGCTTCAAAGCAAGTTCCAGTTGATTTACACACTAATCATTAACTTCACTGAGGTAACTCCAAGTTCTGTAACATGGGGAGTAAGTGCATTTTTTGTGGTTCCTTAGTTGGGAGATATCACAGCCCTTTCAATACATCCCCTGGCCTTGAAAAATTGTGTAACACTCCCAAACAGGGTCACTTACCTGGGGAATGAAGAATTTTCCCCATAGATATATTTTTCAGTGTCCAAACTGATGGATTTAGGAGTCTTGTTTATCTAGTTTTCCCTAGTTTCTTAGAACTTCCAGTGAGGTTGTCTCATAACTTGCTTTCATAGCTGCTCTGTTCTCTTTTATCAACCATATACGTTGTGAGAGAGTAAGTGAGGTGCAAGGGTGAGGACAGGAGAAAGTAGCTGAAGCCAAACGTAGGAGGCTTTGGGCCATGTTGGACAGAAGAATTAGTTGTAAGCTACTTGGTTTTAAATCACAAGTAGGTTAACAAGGTGTTGCTTGTGGCAGCATTGGACTTGCTAGCTCTCCTACACAGATGAACCTTTGTAGCTCAGCAGAGTTTTCCCTGTGGGAAACAGAACTCAAGATTAGCACCAAAACTTTCATCAAATCTGTTACTTCATTTGGGATTTTGTGCCTTCAGGCAAAAAAAGAACAGAGATTAAAAAGACTGAAACATGTATGAACTGTAACACACACTCTCCTGTTTCCTATGGCTCTAGATTAATACAAGTTTGAAATACCTTTAATTAATACTTAGAGGTCTTACACAGACATATATTTGGTTCTATCACCTAACCCTTTAATTTTTTTTTTTAATGGAAGCTCTCCTGATCCTGCCAACAGAAAACTGATAATGTAGTTAAAAAGAACTAGAATGGACCCCCCTTTCCAACTGCCTGATGTGGCAATTCCTAACCCTTGTATGGCAGCTCTTTTCTCTGCCTGATCTCTGCTGGCACTCAAGCATTTTAGCTGCATGAATTATACAATTTCTAAGTCATACCAAACACTGGAAAACTACAGATAGCAACACCATACTTCACTGTTAATAATTCACATAAAATCCACAGCCTAAAAACATTATTTTGAAGAACAGAACAACAAAGCTGAACTTCCAACATTATTACCTCTGTCCTAAGCTTGTTCTTCCTCCAAAAAAAAAAAAGCATTAGCAAACACACTTAATAAAACACTGCGTAAATAAAAGTGAAGAAATACATTCATATTTTACTTTTGAATTTGCTTACATTTGTTTACCGGTATCCCAGCCTTAAAGAGCATGTTACATAAAACCCCTAACATCAGCACCTTCTCCCTCAGAAAAGCATCATTCTCTCTGGATCTGGATGTTTAAAGGCTTTACTCTGTCCTGTCATTAAAATAAAGATTTTTAGATTTTTGAGACAAACTTCCTAAGTGAAAACAAAAAAAATCAATTAGGAAAACCTGTAAACTCCAGTTTGGTGTTGTTTTTTTTTTTTTCCTTAAAAATTACCTATTAGATATTTGGTTAGTTATCCCTTGTTGAAGAGGTATCAACGAGCCCTTGCTGTTGCTGACCTAGAGAAGAAAGTCCTATTTTTTTGCAAGAACCAGGTTTATAGGATGCAGAAATTAGGAAAAAAAAAAACCAACAAAAAACAAACAACAAATCCCACTTGATTGTTTCGGTTTAACCTAATGAGAAACTAGCTTGCCACCCCATCTCCTCCCAAGTTGCTTTTCCAAGTAGATTTGTCCTTTAGACTGCACCCATTTTGCTCAGCTCAGTACATTTAAAGTAGACAGGGTAAAAAGCAGTTTTTTCTTTTAATAAGATGAGAATCAGGATTGGAAACAACTAAGTATAAAGCCAGTACTCATGGCTGAAACTTCATCAATTTCTGCAATACAGTAAAATACTCTAAAGCAACCTACCTACATAGTAACTGAAGCACATCCACTCAGAGTATTTTAGCTAACTGGTTACTCCAAGAAAAATGTAAGTTCAGTCTTGGAATTTCTACATTGTCAGTCACCAGCAAGATTTTTCAGCGTAATGGCTTTCATCAGCAAAGGTTCAGAAACCCCATTTATAGCTTATTTTATTCACAAAGACATTGTTCAAAGCTTGTCATAGAACAGAAAGATTTTTTTCCCAATGGATGAATTTTCAAAAATATTAAGCTGAGGAAGAAGGGTACAGTTTTGTTTTCGAACTGCAAACAAACATTTACTTGTAAATACTTTTACTGTTATACAAACTCAACATGTAATTTAGGGATGAGGACCTGTTCCTGTGTGAGATTTACACCAACAGTAATCTATGGCCCTGATTCTGCTCCTTACATTTAGTAGGAACATCACCATCTGCTTCCACAGAAGAGGTCTTCTGAGTGCCAGCACTGTTACAAATACACACAGCATATTACATAAAGTTGGGGAAGGAACTTACTCTCTTCCAGAATAGGTTACATAGTTCTATAACTTAAAACAACTTTATCAACCTAAGACATCTGTGTAGCACCAATCACCAACAGTATAATCACTAAGGCACTGGATTGGTACTCAGCTCATGTCTATCTTCACATCTGTGGTCAATTCCTCATAAAGTTTGTATCTGTTTTTCCTGGTACATAATTTTCAACATTGGAAAATAGGATATAGTGCAAAACACCCTACATCATTTCCAGGAATATCCCATGACTAATTACAAGGTGCTGAGATTCTAGTGATGAACATTAATGTTTCTGTGCATAGATTTACTGATGAAAGAAAATTGTCCTGTAGGTATCAGTTAACGTGCAACACACTGGAACAGAATTAGCTTCAGTTCTTCTGGAGTTAAAAACATACTCTAAGTTAAATTCTATCCTTGACAGCATGATTCAGAATAGTTTTTTAGATAAATGAAGATAAGCCCTGAGGGGTCCTTGTCTATGACAACTAATCCAGCATGTGTTCATATGCTTTTGCATCAAAGTCTGCTCCTAATAACTTAGAGGGCTCCAGTTTCAGCCTCTAAGAGAGCCATTTTTGATGCTTTCTTTCAGAAGCAGCTGAATCTTTTTTTAGTCTGTATTGGATTTACCTCTCCACATTATTAAAAAAACCCTTCAGGAGTTATCACTACTCTACTGGATCACACTGACTGCTGCATATAGGTACTGACTGCACAAGTAACTAGAAGTTCTTGGGTTGAAATAAGTTACTGCAAATGCACAGTAGCTGATTTTGAAACCACAACATCTCTACAATTTATTATTATTTTTACAAAATACCCAAAGTGATCAGACCATATTGTAGGTTACTGGCTTGCCAAAGGTTATGTTTTAAAATCAAAACCATTTCTGAGTTACAGAAGTGCCAAAACCAATCTTGAACCAGGTTTGTTATTTTTGTTGTGTTTTTGTGTTTGTTTTTCTTTTTTAAACCAACCCCCATCCAACAAAACAGTTGTATAACTTAAAGCAGAAACAAGAGCTTGTGTTGGAAACTGCTTAAAACCCAACCCACCAAATCATGCTTGAGCTGAAGCCTTCTGTGGCAAAGATTTAGCTTAGGGCAATTTAGTGCCAAGATATAGATCCTCTATGGGTTTATAATGGAAATACTGACACAACCTCAACTATAGTGATTCAAATGTGCCCTAAAACACTGTATTTGCTTTTATTAAGAAAAGTGGTAGTGTTTACATTTGCAGGTATCTTACACTTCAGCATCATGGTGAATACTGAGTAGAATGAGTTAAGTTTTGGCTGTAAGGTCAGAAGTTTCCAAACAGATGAATGAGACAGAAGTGAAAGTCCTCAATCATGAAAACAAGTTCAAATAAATAAATAAAACAAAACTAGGAAATATGGGTAAGCATTAGGTTGGAATGGTTCAATTAACTGCAAATTATGGCCACTAAATTAGAGACAGAAGAAAACACAGCTACATATTAAATAGCAAGCATTAAAGCTTTATGGTTTTGTATTAAAAAAAAAAAGAAAAAAAGAAAAAAGTTGTTAAAAATAAGACTTGCATTTACCAGGCCACCAAACTGCATGGACTAATAAAGAGACTAACAAAGGCAATACTGAGACATTAAGACACACACACACTCCATACTTGTGCAACTCAACCATATTCAAAACAATTGCCTTTTTCCTCAATTAAAAAAAAAAAAAAAGCATCCCCTAAACATTTGTTTATATAAAGCTTTAGGTTTCTTAAACTGCTGCTGTCTTATTGAGCTCATTGTTACTATGTATCCTTCTCATTATCAGAGGAAGAAGCTTATTACTTTTTTTTTTTTTATGGAGGTGCTTTGTTTCTCTCAGATGAGATTACATTCCTCACATCATTACAGGTTTTCCCATTTAAAAATACGGTGTTTACACCAACTCCTCCTAGGCTTAAAAAGATAAGGGTTGGCACTAAAGATTTTGGCTCCTGTAACTAAAATTAAGGCTCACAATGTATTTTCTTTCCACTATGAATGTCCCATTTTCACCTAGTGGAAACACCAGCCCTTAACCTACAGGCACTGGATACATTCTTAAATCATAGGGGGCTATTTTAGGTCATGATCTCCTACAGTTGTACAAAGTTCAGGTGGCAACTTTTTAAACCTGTGCACAGGAAGGTAATTTTTCAAAAATAAGTAGCAACCGCAGCTAAAATTTTTAGGTGACTTAGTGACTTCTGAAAGATCACCAGTAATTTTGAATTAAGAGAGATGGGACAGTAACTCAATCACGTCCCTGCTCCTTACATGAAAATGGACTTGGTGATTATCTTTTGTTTAGAAGTTTAGCCACAAAAGCAATGAAAACTCACAATTCCAAACATTTGCAGTTCTTGGTATTAAAAAGGCATCTGATACCTGAAGCAAATCTAGCTGCACAGACATCACTGACCACACCCTAATTTTTATTTAAACTGGACCTCTTCCCCAAAAAAGAAAGCGAACAGTCTCTTAGGTGGAGGGAAGCTAGTGTGAAAGGCAAAGAGGCAAGTATTTTGGTGTTTTTTTGTTTTCTTTTGCTTTCCTTTTAGAGTCACTGCAGTAAGATCCAGATCAGTTTAGGGATGTAAATGAAGGGGGGAACAGGGGTGTTTGAGTAATATAGGCTAACACTGTTCTAGATGTGTTATTACAGCTGTAATTTCTGACTCTGTACAAATTGTACACATAGGTTTAGACACATGAAAAAGTAACACACTCACAGAGACATAAAACACCTAGGTATAAAATATAAAGCAGTGTAGTAGTTACTAAAATTACATGCTCTCTTATTGCTACAGTGATTTTTGCTCTTTTTCTTTTTACTGTACCACATGTTGTTCTAAGCATATAATTTGCATAAATTATTCAAGTTTAAGAAAAATCCACACATCTTCACTTTAAGCTACTTATATAGTTAATATAAAACAAAAAAAGGTTCTAAAGTATCTCTTTATTAAAAGAGAAATAAAAATGTCATTTTAAACTGGAATTCAGTGGCCAAATCCAAGGGCAGTGCACACCTTGTCATTCTGGTAGTAGTTTGCCCACGCAGCGCAAGTGGAGGTTGGTGGGGTATTTGGCCCAGTCTAGAGATGGTCACCAGACCTGCATGATGCCCTATGTTTCTGTTATTGTTCTGGTTTCGTTTTTAGCAAAAAGGACTATGAATGACCAAAGACTAACATTTATAATTTGTAGCAAAATTTGGTTTATGTAGAAACAAGCCATGTTTTGCATTTGGATAGAGATTTAAATGAATTAAAGCTAAAAATTAAAAAGCATGATGCTGCAACATCTGGTCACCTGTTGAAGACCTCACTTTTAAAGTGGTTAAGTTTGCACAATTTGTACTTTTTCTTTTCTTTTTTTTTTTTTTTTACTAAACAGTATTTTTCCTTCTTTTATAAACCAGAAAAACTAAACTACAGATAAATTTTCCCTACCTTGAGCTAATGCTGCAGATAGGGTTGACAAAGCTGTACAGCGCAATCAAACATACTTACATCTTAGCTCATTGTACAGGTACAGCCATAATCAAGGCACAAAGATCTTCTACAAGTTATTTTTTTTTCAATAAAGTTGTACAAAATAATACATTTTACAGTCTGTACAAGAATAATAATCCAGCAGTAAAATAAAAAATGAGGGAAGGGAAGAAGAAAAAGAAGGGAAAGACTGTGAGGACTACAGTCCAGATAATGATTTTTATAGCAGACGAGATTATCAGTGGACAAACTGAAAACAGTGTGTGGTTAACTCTTTCTGCAATCACAGGCCATATGCAGTTCAATTCATAAATGTCCATGGTTGTCTTTAGACCACCAAGACTGGTTTTAAAAATACCCTTCTGAAAGGTAGCAGTTGGTTTTTGCACTGTCTAGGTCTGTTGTAGAATTGTCAGTATTTCCGTTCAAAGCCACAATACAGTCAGAGAACCAAACTCAAGTGTCTGTCTTCAAAGTTGGTCTGTGACTTGGCACCTTCTTTAGTCTGATGCAGTGAATGATAAAGAGTGGAGATCACGGGTTATAATGATTATGCCCACAACAGTGCTAAATTACCTAAAGTTTTCTCTCCCCAATTTTTGTTTTATGTTTTAATTTTTTTATCCCCAATTTTTTGAGGTGTTCCACATTCAGGGCTTTTAATTAATTATTTTATTAATTTTTTTCTCTTTTTTTCTTTTTTTTTTTTTTCTTTTTTTTTCCTTTCCTTTTTCTTTTTTGTTAATAACAGTGTTAGGGAATCCTCATGGGAATGGCCTTTTAAGTGTTAGGGGCCATCCCAAACTGTCCGAGGGGTACAGAAGCAAGCTTAGAAGTGCTGCTATTGTCCAGCAAGGAGAAAAAGTTGAGGGGTGCAAATCAATGGGAGATTCAAACAGTTCTCTTCCACCCTATGTGGGCAAGGGTGTTAATTTTTCTTTTTTAATGCAGAATAAGGAGTCCAAAACACAGAAAAAAGTGCTCTCCATCACAACAACTCATATTGGCGAAGGTGCATGCGCTGAATAATGTCCCGACAGTCATTGAAAACCCTCCGGATGTTCTCTGTATCCACTGCACATGTGAAGTGAGGATAGCAATAGTGCCTTCCATCTCCACTTGCTGTGCTGATTCTCTGTTAAAAGTAAGAGAGAGATACTGGGTTAAAGTAAAACTGACTGGGGAAAAAGCCCATGTTCTCAAAACTCGAGTGAATGAAGATGGAGAGAATTATGTGTGAGCTGCTTCATTTCTGAAGGTGTAACCACAATGCCCACAATATTTCATTCACTCACCTAAAACACAAAATTGAAAATGATCAAAATTATACAGTGAGAAGGTCACTGAATACTGAGGAAATTCAGTTCAACAGGAATTCAAGAAAGTGCTTTTATTCAGCTTTGGTGAATTCAACCACACAACTCCTGGTCAATTTGTCCATGAAGAAGGTGGGATTATGCCCCCTTGTAAAAGATTTTGTTCCCTCTTTAAACTTACAAAAAAGCATTCCTCAAAACTTTATTTTTCTCCACTTCAAAATGAGTCCACAATTTGATTGCCATGCTCACCATTACAAATAATAGTAAACATAATTTAAAAAAAAATATCTGTCTATTGTAGGTTCAGCTGGCCAGCAATGGGAAAGATAATACGAAAAGAATATTGCATTTTACAGATGATGCATCTTTTTATTAGTTTTATCTTTAGAAATAATGCATAGAATAAAAATCAGTCCCTATTAATAGCAGCAGGACTTCACTCATGCATTCTACTTGAGGTTTCTAAGTTCTCACCAATTCCTATGCTATTTAACTCTGTACTGTGTCAACAAACAAGTATCAGAAGAGCAGCTAACATCAGTAAAGCTCTTAAACCTAACAGTGTTTTATGCAGTGTGTATGTTAAATATAATAGACACAAAAAGCAGCAGTATTTTGCAATAGCAGAAGATGTGTAAGAGCTTTTATTTGAGAAGAATCACATAAAAATACTGAATGAAAAGAAATACTTACAAGAAACTCGTCTCTAATAAAATACTTGGCCCTTGTAACTCTGGGATCCTCACCAGGCTCTGGTGTTGCTGATTAATAACAAAATAAATATCTCATTAAGACAGATGGTTTTGGTGACAGCATCTAAAAATCATAACCTGTTCTGTTTTCTGCTCACATACAAGCATACTTTGCAAATCCGACTATGAGATAAGACAAACCACAACATACTATTTACAACAGCAAGATTTCAAGACAACAAAGGAATATTGCAGTGGCCATAGTGCTGGGTATTTGGCAGGTTAGAGAAATGACCATGGGTATGACTATGTCCCTATATATGAGGACATCTCTGTGACAAGCTGTACTGTGGTCTACACCAGCAATGTAACAGAATTTTGGCATGATGAAATTTTTAATATGTTAAATAAATGAAAGACAGCATTCTCTTATTATTAATACTGAAGTTTAGCATTAAGTTTGGTTGAAAGACAAAGAAGATTACATGTACTTAGGAGATTTCAAGTCTTAACTGAAATTACCAAAACCATTATAAACATGAATAACAAGGAAGAGATAAATTAACTAATAAAACTGAAATATCTCACCATCATCTGGTGTAGTGTAGCGAGCAAATTCTGGAAAGTAGTCTTCAATTTTAGATTTCCCTGCTAAAACTTTCTCTGCTAGCAAATCTTGTTTATTCAGGAAAAGAATTACTGAAATGGTCCGTAGCCACCTGTAGAAAATTGAAATCAAGCACTTTGAGAAGGCACAGCTAGGGTCACATAGCAAAAAGAAACTTAACCTGATTCTGGAGACAACAGTCATATGAAACTATAACAATTTTGAGGTTCCTTTTATACCCATATCCAGTGGTGTAACTCCAGGTGTATACAACCTGGGTTCAGTTTGTGTGCTTCTAACATGGGCAATGAAAGTTGCTCACTTTCTGCAGTTGATCCAAATGCATCAAACAGGTGAGCACACCCACATTTTTAGTGTGTTACTCCATCACTATTTTAATTACTTCAGCCTCAATATAGCAACTACTAATTTGTAACTCTTCAGAGCTGTAGCAGGCAGGCAGTTGTGATCAGTGACCAGCTTGGACTGTCCTGTGAGAAGCAAGTAACAAATGTTGGGTTGCTGGATGTTGTGGGTTAACCTTGGTGGCCAGTGAAGCACCACAGAGCTGTTTGGTCACTTTCCCCCTCATGTGGAATGGGATAAGAGAAAAGGAAAAATAAAATCAGGAAAATTTGGAGGTCAAGATAAAAAAAGAAAAAGATAATTGTTTAGTAAGTGAGGGATAAGTGGAAGAGAGAAGAAAACAAAACAAGTGATGCAAAGGCAGCCACTTGCCACCTCCTGTGGGCAGACCTATATTCAGCAAAATGGCTAACCCTCCTAACACCTCCATCCCCTTTTTCCTTTTATTGCTAAACAGGACATTACTATGGCATGGAATATCTCTCTGGTTAGTATGGATCACTTGCCCAGTTGTGCCCCCTCACAATCTACTGCACACCCCAAACCTATTCACTGAGGGAGCAGAGTAAGAAAAAGAAAAGGCCTTGATGCTCTGCAAACACTGTTCAGCAACAGCTACAACATTAGTTTGTTATCAGTATTGTTTCAGTCAAAATCTAAACTGCAGCACTACATGAACTGTTATGAAGAAAATTCACTCTATCCTAGACAGGCCCAGTACCAGTCTTGACTATAATACACAACAGGATTACAATTTATATGATATGAACAATGAAACTTCAATTCACAGACCTGTTGTTCCAGATACTCTTGAAGAGGTTTAGTGCTTCCTGAAGCCGATTGGTCTGATTGTCCTCTCGTATAACCATGTTGTAGCTACTGCTCGCCACCACAAATATGATAGCAGTCACATCTAAATCAAGAAGTATACATCAGTTACTACAAAACTTCAGGAGGAATATCCAGGAACACCAAAGTTCAAGAAAAAGCTGTAGAGAACTATCTTATAAAGAAACATAAATTCTAATCATACCATTAAAACACTGGATCCATTTTCGGCGTTCATCTCGTTGCCCTCCAACGTCAAACATACTAAGAAAAAACATAAAATTAAGTCAGAATACATTTTATATTTGGGGCTTTTTGTCACTCAAATGCAAACAGAAAATCTATTAAATTTCAGGACTTCCATCTCATAGAAACTAAAAGGAATTGATGATTATGAGAACCTGAGCAGGTAACAGTCCACCAGCACATGCACACAGAGCTTTCATCACAAAATATAATTATGTTCATTCTCACTAATACCTACACTTGAAGGTAAGAAATTCCGCTGATGAACACTGCAGATTAGTTTTCACCTTTATAACATAAGAAACTAAGAAAGGGCCTACACTAAGTCATTTGCTGAAACAAGTATCAGAGACCTGAAGTCAACATGACCAGACCTAAAACTCAGTAGGTTCTGTTTGCATCAAGCAAAATTTCTAACCTGGGACCATAAGGATGCATTTTCTATTGCTTAGATATAGACAGTTTTTAGCCAAGTATTTTACTACATAAACTAGCAATGAGTGAAACATTCAGAAGAGGCATTAAAAAAATATTTTAAACATTTTGTTCTTTGCAATTTAAAATACATGCAGGAAACTGCATGCCAATTGGCATTTCTTTTTAAAGCCAAACTACTACACTAAAAAAATCATAAAATACTTGCTTTCTGTTAAACACCTCAGTGTTTCATGACTACATGGTAGAGTGTCCTCCAATTTACCCTGGTATTTGTCTGCATTGTACTAAAAAAACCCAACAAACCAATAAAAATACACAGCCCTCAAAAAAAAATCCAAAAGATACTTACTGAAAATTTACTTTATCCACCTGAAACTTGGTTTCAAATATTCCTGATGTCAAAACTCTGCATCTGAGAAGATCCTAGAGAATAAAGGAAAAGTAATTAATTCAACACAGATATTACATAATTCATATATCCAGAAATAAAAACAATGCACCCAGTGCTGGCAGAGTATGCTGTACTACAAAAGAGGGAGGGAAGCACTATGAAGCTGCAGGTGTGCTCAACTTTTCAAGTACAAGTATTTTCACAAGCAGTTTGTAAGCACCACACTTGGAATAGCAGGAAGGTTTTTCAGGGCACTTAAAACAAACACAAGTGTTCAGAATAGTGAGGACCCATGCCTGGAGATTAGGTGATGCACAGATTTGGGTGGGACTGGCATATAACAGACCTTTAAAGTACCTCCAAATAATTCCCAACCCCACAAGACAGATATCTCCCCCAACTGTTCAGTGCTTGGCTATTAAAAGAATTATCTAAGTCTCAGAATTTTCTGGTTTTCCCTTCAAAGAACTTGGAGCTCAACTACTTAAATCTTATAAGAAGTGGGCTTTTCAATGATAAAATTTGTTATTTCCTGTAGAGACAAAAATGATAATTGGGAGTTGTGAGCTACACACAATTGAAATTGCTGCAAGTGCTACAAAATTCAAACCAAACCATATTGGCTTTTATTTACTGTGTATTGCAACTCAGTGACAGCCACATACAGTGCCTAGTGGGTAACTGTTCTAGAAGAACCTAATTTGCACAGGCTGCAGATTGAGTGCACAGTCCACATATAACTAACTACAAAGCACTACTTTGAATTCAATTAAACATTTTACAGTTTAGGACTTAAAATTTTGGTGTTCTTCACAATGGGTCTAGGTAACAGATAAATTGTAACATTTGCAGCAGGCAAGATGACATAAGTGGAACAGACTGTAAGAAAAAATCATATGCACAATAAAAGCTCTGTTCTTTCTAGACAGGTACCAAACTGGTTAGTCAAAACCACACAAAATCCAAAGGTTAGACAACACTGTTAAATCATTAAACAAAATGTCTACATTTTAACATCAGTTTTCTGATAGTAAACTACTGTTGTCTGGCTATTTTAATAATCCCATTGAAATATGCACACGTTCTAACTTGTGTTTGAAGCAGTTTGAAAATCTGAACACTTTGATAAACAGAAGAAAATTTGGAAAACTGGACTCTTGCACGATGTAAAAAAACAAAACAAAATAAAGCACCCACCTCTCAAGGGGAAAAAAAAAAAGTGTTTTGATTATTACACTCAGGAGTTCTTCTAGGAGAAAGAAGAAACATCCCAGAGGGTAATCCCAATCAAACTGTTTCCTAGTATACTTGTGGGGAGTTTCAATGCAGCCAATGGTCCCAAGGAAGCACTGCAAGTGTTTGTGCTTACACACAGTACGTGGTATTACCTCTACTAGTGCCACATATGGCAACTGAAAAATTAATGATAGCTATTCTCAAAGTCAGAGGAGACAGACAAATTGTGTAATTTCTTAACTTTCCTTACCTGGTCTGATGGTGTATAGTCATTTTGTTTGACTATGTCAATCTTGTCTAGGAAACTGGAGAGACACACAAAAAAATAATTAGCTTTTCATCCTCAAATTAGAAAAACCATCAAATACTTTATTAACTGACAGCTTCCAAGATAAGAGTTGCTATATTTCAATGTATTCAGAGTCACGAAATGCTGAATATTCTTAAATTGCTCAACAAGCTTCGCTATTATTTAAGATGTGCATTCCCTCGCACATCCAGCAGAGGGCCAAATCCACAGTTTTACTAATCAAGTCTGGTAATCTCATTCCAACCCCCTTCCACCCTCCTCCTTCCGTTAAAAAAATGCACAAGTAGTTTAATTTACGTAATTTATTCATATAATTTGTGCAACATAATCTGCATTTACTACTAAGAGTAAAAAATTACTCCACTCAACTCTATTTCCCACATGTAATCTTCAGAAAAGATGAATATTTTTTTAAAAAATTATCACTGTAATTCTTTTAAACAAAGAATATAATCCTTTTCTGAAGAAGTTGCAGCAGTAGGCTAAAAGGGTACGAAAAAATACACTACACAAATTAATCAGATGTTACCTAAAAAGGGTACCCTGGAGTCTTTTACTAATTAAATGTGACCTCCTTATTATCTTTTACTTCAACTCAAAGAACAAAAAATCTCAAGCAACTGGTTTAGCTCTGTTTTATTGTGGTGTTATATGACTCCCAGCCATAGAAAACCAGCAGCTTCAGGATGCAGATTTTATGATATTTGCAGCTCCAGTTACACTGTCCAAACACCAAGCATGCAGCAAGGCTAAACTGCTCAGGCACCTTCCCTTTAGGTATTATTATGAGGTTTAGCAATGCTTCTACAGTTAACTTTACCTTTAGCATTAATGATTAACCACAGTCTTAAAAATCAATACACTTTAAGTTTCCTTTTAAGTTTCTTTGCATGACTTTATAAAGTAGAAAGCACAAAGAAAAAGTGAGTTTTCCCTTCCAATCCCTACACACGGGTAGGTATGCTGAAAGAGCATTAACTACAGCTGCAGGCAACAATTTAAAGAGGGAGTAAAGGTAGCTATGTCCCATATCCACAAATCAGAAACCAAACCCACTTTCAACTCTGCAAGGTTCTCAGCCCTCAGTTTCAGTCCCTGCTTCCCCAGTGACTTTCTAAATCTCCTAATGAAGCGTGGTGGAGGGAGGAAAAATAATTGTATGTTCTAACATACAATAATGCCCTTTTCACCAGGAACTACAGGATCATTTTGTTTGAGAGGCAAATAAAAAGCAATTTTTGTTTGGTCTGAATGACACAATTTTAAACACTTCAAAATGTATCTTAGTAAACATGCTACTAAAAAATGAGACAAAGGGTTAAGTTCTATCGTGAAAGGTGACATGAAGATACATAGACATGGATAAAATGGATGGCAAAATGTGTACTGCAGTTTGCAAGCTGGATTTTTTCCTCATCCCTTCCAGGCTGTTAAGTAATTTATTTATTTAATCCAAATTAAAAGAAGTAAAGCTTTTTGTTCAGTACACAGAGGATGGTAAATACGTACAATTGTGAATTCCAACTAGGACGAGTGTTTCCACATTATATTCTCTCAAGAC
This sequence comes from Florisuga fusca, assembly GCA_038090715.1. NCBI lineage: Eukaryota > Metazoa > Chordata > Aves > Apodiformes > Trochilidae > Florisuga > Florisuga fusca. The sequence goes on from JAAWXA010000023.1 coordinate 4,392,945, forward strand.
CACAGTTTGAGAATTGTGGCAATTTTACAAGTTGGACCATGCCTTGAAAACGTTCAGAACATGACACGTTCAATAAAGATAGAGTGGTGTTTCGTACAATGACCCAGCCTTCCTGTAGTGCATTTATCTAAGCATAACATTTTATGCACAGTTCCACAAGAGGTGGATTTTTGGTTTTGGGTTTCTTGTTTTGTTTTGTTTTTAAACATTCTGCTAATCAACTTAGTGGATTTTGGAAACTGACAACTAGAAAATAACAACAAGATATTGCTAAAACCTGGAACTGAAAGTACAAACCTCTCACTGTTGTTTATGCAGACTATTTTTAGGTCTATGATTTCCTTGAAAAACATCAGCCACATAGGAGCAGCCGTACTGTACTTGAGATGAATTCCAATAGCAACGTTCATGCCAGGTAAAACAAGTTCGAATGGAATAAACATTTCTCCTTCCCCCCAAAACAAGTTCTAACATTCAGTAACATCTGATACTTGTAACAATACCCGTTCAAGAAGGAAGTCTTTCACTGTGTGATAGTTACCAGAAAACCTACACAGCTTCCAGTGGCTTTATAGGGAAAACAGAGCAATACAATATGTTAAATGAAGATTTCCTGCTTGTGTGTGCTTTTTCATGAAAGTCTGCTCTAGCAACTTTAGAAAGGGCTGAAGACTTTAAAAAGTTTTATTTTTTTTCTCAAACATAAAAAAGGGGACTATTCTTTCACTTGTTCAACTGAAAAATAAATGTGTCTGTAAGGAGAAAAGTGTAGCAGAAATTCAGTCTAGTCTGATAAATCTAAAATAAGGAGCAACTCTGGGAGCGTGAGAGTTCAGAAAAGATCAATTCACTATGTTCAGAGACTTGTAAGACAATGTTAGTCAAGACCAAGTAATTTATCCAGTAAATTAAACTAATTATCAAGTCAGATGAGAACAAAGCCTATCCAAAATAAAAACAAATTCACCATCATTAATTTCTATTTTTAACTCTTGCTGTGCTTTACCCAAAACACAAATGAGGCCACCTCTAGTACTAATTTGTGTGCTGTACTCACTGCTTTTATAGATTGTTTTAACTCCACTGGAGATATGCCTATCTGCTATGTCAGCAACAAATTTCACAGGGAGAAAGAAAAGTGACCTCGGTGACATGATTCAAATAAAACCATCAAATGATGAAACCAAATTTTATAACGTGATTAAGTCTTACAGCAAGTTAAAAAGTCAGTTTTTTTCTTCTGTAAAATTTTCCCAGCAGTTATATGGGAAAGCTGTTTTCCAGAAAGCAATTCATTCATTCATCATTGCTGGCAGCTCTCACTTAGGGCCAGATTCTGGACACGACTAAATAACAGCATCATTTATTGCTATGAAAAATACTGTCACTTAGTATAAGGCATTTTTGCCTGTGTTATAAATATCAACCCTGCTAGGACATGGTAAGGGGAAAAAAAAAAAAAAAGAGAAGACAAAAGACTACAGGTCATCACTTGTAGTCAGCAGCACCAGAGACACAGCATCACCAGGACAGACGCCAATGTGTCTCCAGGATATTAAAATAAAAGGTATTAATAAAAATTCAAAACAACTTGAAATAAAAAAATGTGCTTTATTTTTGTGTCTCTTAAACTTGGGGGAGGAAAAATCCATGTGAAATGTTTTAAGACTATCTTTGTGAAGAATCAAATGTCTTTAATTTTAAGGGGTGAACTTAAAAGGCAGACTTCATACAGAGATACACAGAGGCTTTCCTTAGCTCCTGTACCAAGTAATTAAGTCATACACGTATTCCCAATCCTTTGCAAACTTCTAGTAAGCCTATTATGTCAAAACCATGTCCCAGTTTTCAGATAGACATATTCCAGTAACTGATTTATTTTGGAGTTCTTTTATACAGAGAGAGTTGTTTTATTCCTATGTGGGGGAATTTCCTGACTGAACAATGCTTCTACCCGACTAAGAACTGCAGCCTGCATCCATCTTTTCCCAATTAAAAGGTATATAACACATCACATCTTCCACCTCAAGAAACAACAGATCTTCACCATTTTGGGAAGAACAGAGAGAGGGAAATCAGATTGCCTTTCTTGAATATTTCTGACAGTCTTTTCAACAAAAAGTAACTAGAAATTTTACTTCTTGTGATCCGAAAAAATGGTGGGCAGACATGAAAAATTTTTTTTTGCCTTGTAAAGGGAACCTTTTGTTTTCCGTCTAGAGCAACAGTGGCAATGGCTCTTCAAACTGACAACATACCTGTATTTGAAAAGCTCTGTTGCCATCAGATTTTTTATCAGACATTAAAACAATAGAGTTTTTCAAACCCTAAAACTCCATGTCTGTTACAGCATCAAAACTGTGGATTCCCAGTCAGACCAGTGGCTTTCCAGTCAGACCAATACTGACAGTAACTCCAGGGCACAGAGGTTATTTCATTAGCAAGCATGCATGTACACATCAAAGGTCCCTCAAGTCTGTCCATTTCTGCTGTTCTTGGGAGCAAGCAGGATACTGAGAGGGGGAAATCCTATTCCTAAACTGGTGACAAAGTTTTTTTTTTATTTCAGATAATTTATTTTTTAAGAGAAGCAGAAAAGTTACAGGAATGATGCAAATAAAAACAAGCAAATATCCAGTCTGCTGATATTTGTGGTATCCTGCAAACCAGGACAGTATACGAAACCAGACTTGTCATGCTTTTCCTCAACGTGAAGATAAAATTAAAATTGGAGTATTAGTAAACTTTTTTCCTTTTTTCAAAAGATATACTGGTATTTCTATGAATTGCAAAGGTGGAGTTGTTACTGGTAAGGTGGTCACAGAAGACATACCATAAATATGCTACTGAACCATTAAAAATATTCAGAAGGGCACAGATCTTTTCTCCCCTTAAACAAAACTAGATAAGGGGAGATAAAAAGAATTCCAACAAAACCTTTGCAATTACTTTTGACTACTTCACAAAGAAAATGAGGAGGGAAAAACCCCACAACCTTTAGAGACAGGCACATAGGGACGGTACTGAACAAATATTATAGGTATAATTACAAAAGCACTACACTGCATGTAAAAACATCTCACATATAACGTTCCTGTAAAGAAATTCAGCATTTCAGTTCTCAGACATAATGACCCCATTCAAAACCAGCTTTATACTGGAAATGGGACTTCAAAATGTAGTATAAGATTTGAAGAGAAATAAACCAAAAGTCAACTCTTTAGGAAAAATATGTACAGCTTCCTGGGAAACTTTTCTATTTCCCATCTGAAGTCAAACAGTTCTTATGATTTCCTTATCAAAGTAGCAAGTCATACAGAAAGATTTAAAACCAGTGTAAAAGGTCGGAATTTAATTATAGATAGTATTAATTCTTACATATCCCAGAAAAGTGATTGTGTGAGTGGCCCCCGCTGCAATGACAGCAGAACCTCACAGCATTCCAGCCGCTTGGAGGCGAAGGGGCACCATGGGTCTAATTTTGAAGCAAATAATGAGAAAGCTGAAAAGTATGACTCCATATATTTGGAATCATCTTGTGGTAATCAAGGTTACAGTTCCTTATATGGTGTGGAGAACATGAAGCACTCACAAAAAATAGAATATTAAAACGACGAGGTATAAAGAACTGCAACTGTTGCAGAAAAGCCCTAAACATATCCCACCAACCAGCCAGCAAAGTCCCATTACTTTTCTGTTGCCACGAAATATAAACCTTTCCCTAAAAACAAGGCTGGTTACACACTGGCTTCTTCAACTGCATAATTTTAAAAAGTGCAATCATGAATGAATTTTAGACAAATCCAGAAGGATACAAACCATCCCTTCAAGAACTGCTAGCCATGAAAAAAATAAATAGGGAAAAAGTAGGAGAAAAAGAAAAATCTATTTAAAGAGGTTGTAGTTGTCTTTCTTTTTTCCCCCCCTTTTTTTTTTCCTCTGCCTGTCTAAAGTTAGTCTGGCTTAGAGGATGCACTAACTTTCCCAATCAGTTTTACATTACAGCACAAGTCCAGAAATAGCTCCCAGCCGCCTTGGCCTCTAGCACGGTTGCCATGACAATGGAACCACAATGCTATAAATAGCTCATCAGCACCAAATCTTGTGAGACACATCTGGAATAGGGCCAACCCAGCCCCGGCCTGACAAATAAAAATAGGCACAGGCAGTTTCAAAGGCTGGAAAGGTACAATGCAGTTCGGACTGCATGGAGCGGCGGGCAGAGAAATGGTTTTGATCGCTTGTTAGCATGAGATTTATCTGATAGGAGATTAGGAGAATTACAGAAGTCACCTCGTTGCATACCAAACAGTCAGTCTTTCTTTAAGGTCTATTTTTCTTTCTTTTCCCCTTGTCTGTAGCAAAACCATACTGCTTTTGAACCTCTAACAATGCAGTCTTTTGCCCAGGAGACCATTAAAATAAGGGAAAACAGAAGAAAAACAGATTCTCAAAACTTCCCCCTCTACTTATGTACATTTTTGGCTCAAATGTATTTAAGCACTCCTGTGAGTCTGACAGGCATCCTGGATGGGATCCTGCCTGAGCTGGAGCGCTTTGCTCCAGTTAAAAATAATTCCCAGGCTGCTCAGTGCCTCCACCAGCCTGGTACGAGCTGTGGCTCCCCAAAGCCCCTGCCAGGCTGCAGTGATGCTCCTCACCCTTTCACCCTCTCCAGCCTGGCTCTGCAGCCTCACCAGGGACAAAACTATGGCCGTGGATCATGCTGGTTACAAACCAGCTGCCTCTGCAACTCGGGCCAGACCTGAGCTGTGCCTTCAGAGGTGGAAGGCAGAATCAGTAGTCACGGCATAACCCAGCCCACTTTCCAACGGCTCTGCTTGACAAAACCGCCCTTTGAACAAGCATTTTCTTTCACTTAGTGGGTGAGAAAATGTCGTATTTTTAGCACAGACTCTCGATCAACCCATTCAATTACATCCAAATTATCTGTGTGGGAACACAATGTTATGTCAAAAATGCTATTCACTGTATTTGTCAATACTACCCCACAGAATCAGGAGATTCGGTATTTTCTACAGCATATGAAAGCAACAGTTCAGGAATCAGACTGAAGTTGTAAGACTTTGCTGTTGCACAGACACTGGAAATAGCAGCAGGCATGCTACAACACAGTGAACACCACTCCCAAAATATAAAATTGTAGTTGCTCTATCAAAAACCAATAGAGACTACAGATGGTAATCAAAAACCTGTAACTATACTAAGCATTTTAGCCACAGTAAAATAACTTCCTTATGCCATAAAGGCACCGTGCAAGTGCTCCAAGCAAACTGCACCATTAGCCCACAGGATTCCTTTAGGTCCCTACACAGATTTTTTTTTTCATTTCTAAAAATTGTAGAGTAACTTCCATCCAGGCTTAAAACCGTATGTAAATTTCCCTCCCCTTTCCTCTTCCTTTTACCACATCCAGTTTGCCATCTGAACAATGTATGCTTCAGAAAACAGCAGTATTGTGGAAAATATACTTTAAAGCACGCAATGCAGTGCAATTCAGATTTATTGAGTTTTAAAAAGATATTCCATTACTTTAAGAGCCTATAATAAACTGCACATTTTGATTTACATTACACAACAACGAACAATGTATTTTTTTTTCTCCTTTAAGAAAGCAATTCATAAATTATTACAAGGCAGCCCTTTCTGGTTCATATAATGAACAAATTTTCGAATTTTGTCTGGGAGAAAGATGAGATGCAGAGAGCTGTAGAGCAGAAAACATAAAGTAACCCAAACCTGGCTAACACTCCAGCCCTTTGCTGGAAGGGACCTCCACAGTACCTCCAGGACACCTGCCAGATCTCCTCTGCCACTAACTCTTCCCCCTGACCTGATGCTGCTCATGGACCCCTCCTGCTTCTCCATGCCTCCCCGAGGCAGATCCTCTGTGCTCCTTTATGCTTCCCACTGATGAGGGACACATTTTATCCCAAACGCTGCCTGTGACCATACTTGATTGCTGGTTTTCAAATGAAGCCCATCTCACACAGCTTCTCTCACTGATAACCAAGACAAACCCCAAACCCTTGCACAGCTGCTCCAGCTGCCTTCACTCCTGCTTTGTGAACTTGTACAAAGGTATTTTCACACTCTCACAACCACCAAAACAGAACGATTAAAAACAACTCACTTTGGTGTGCCTCCGAGGCTCACTCTGCAATACAAGCCTGTATATGTCAAATAACTTCAGAACAGCCCCTCACCCCGCCCTAGAAAATTGCTTTGCTGTGCCAGGAAGGAACGTAAACTGATCCAAGGCCAAGGTTGGGTACAGAAATTAAAGGTAACGGTATGGATGAGATCACTGTGTCGTGATCTGATTCCAGAGTAAGCCCAGGGAAGGAACACAGTGTGTTTTTTTTTTTTTTTTTTTTTTTTTTTTTTTAACATAGGCTGCAAAAGAGGAACATGGGAAAATGAGAAGAGGGCCTCTACAGGACATAAATTTGTTTGAAAATCCCTCAACATCTGAGTTCAATTCAGCAAATTAATTCCTGCTTCACCTTCAGATATAATTTTTAATATGGCAAAGACCTATACATTTTTTAAGTATATGTCCCCTACACCACAGGCTGCTCTGAGCAATTAAAACAGGTGAATCTATTTAGATCATCCTTTCATTGTGCTTCTATGAAATATTTATATGAACCTTGTCCTCATGGTCTTTAGCTCCCTCCAGTGCCATCAAATCAGTAGAATGTTGATAAAGACCACCACTACATACAATTTTAAAACTGCATTATTCTGACAAAAGTAGTGACATTACTAATGAATCAAATAAAAATTATATTAATAATTTAAAATGTTGATGAATGCATTTCCCTCAGTGACTAGGAAAAAAAAACAGTCAGAAAAGCTGTATCTTAAATAGGAATAAAACTATACTATCTGACAGCCACAAAGTGATTTATAAGCACTAGTTATTGGTATTTGAACCATACCTTTCAGATGATAAGAAGACTTTAAAAACTAATACTTCATATCAGTTTCCATAATTTGAAGAAACAGAGCTATCTGCAAAACCAGACAAACTAAGAGGCTCAGAGAGTTTCCCCATTTTTCAGCTTGTGTGTGTGAGCTGTATAACCTCAACCACGAACAGTGAGGATAGAGAACCAGGAACTTCCCCAACTGCTCCCTGAAAAACAGGCAACATCATTTTTAACAGAAATTTTAGGGACAGAGGTAGGCGGGGCTGATGTGATCTCACGTGACAGAAAAGGAATTTTGATCCCAGGACTGAGTTTCCGCAGGAACTAGGGAAGCAGCGATAGCTCAGGGAAGGAATCAGGCCCCAGATGAGCCCAAAACAATGGAAGCACAAACCACAGCTGGGTTTTGAGCAGGGTGGAAGACTTCACTGTTTACATACACATGTGCAGAGGTCTTCAGAAAAATAGGTCACGTGTATTTAACACGCAAAAATATAAATCCAGTGCTGGAATTTTGTCTACTCAGGCACCATGCCGACTGATACTTTTGTTCATTATTTTAGGAAGTTAGGTTCTTTTGCAAAAAGACAGTCATTTTGACTGTTACCCTGCTCACAGGACGCTCGAGTGTTCCATTGCTTTTATTGCCAGCAACACACGTGACGCTTGCTGCAGGCACTCCAGACTGGAATGGCAGTCTGTGCCTTCACAGCACTACCTGTCAATACCTGTTTGGGAGCTGACAGTTTAAACAACTCACACATTTCAGTTTTTGCTTCTCTCAGAGACATGTTTTCTCTCTCCCACCTCTCTTTTTAAAAAAGAAACATAACAAAACGCATTCTTTTTTCCTACTTGGGAAAAACAACCCCAGACCTCTGGAAAAGAAGGCACACAATGTGGCACCTGGTGTTAAAATGATCTGTAAAAGGCATACTTCTCTGAACTGAGCTTTATTATAAACTTTTTTTCATGAAAATATTTCCTTGAGCATGAAATTTAACATCAAACATGCTATTAAAAATTCATTTTAAAACGAGAAAGTGCTAGGGAGCTACAACAGCAATTTTACACTGTACACTGAGCAGTACAGTGGTATTAATCTTGGGCTACTGCAAAATGAATCACCTACAAATACCTGTTTCTGTGTTCTTTTGTACAATAACATGAAGAAGTCATATTTAAGTGCTTGTCTCTCCCTGGTACATATTATATTCAGGCAGACAAAAGGAGCAAGAAATCAAGCTTGAAGCCAGATTCAAAGGCAAACAATAAAGATTAACATATTACATCTGTGGGAAAATCATTTACAGGGAGTGCCCATGTTTCTGAGAAACTGCCCACCTCTTTTATTCTCATAGAATTTTAACACAAACAAAAAGAACTGTCAGTCATCCAGTTTCATGATTTTGCTCTTTGCTTAGATCTTCACTGCTCTTAGAAAGAAAACCTAATACAGATCCTCCACCTTTGCTTAATCTGTGGTAACACCAATAGATATTCATTGACTACACAGTATTTCGCAAAACTGCATTTGAGTATTTAGTGCTTTTAAGCTACAGTTAAAATGGAAGCTTCACAGAATACTGACATGACAATGCCATTTCAGAATCTCTTAAATAAAATATTTTTTCCCTTTTCCCTCCCTTCCCCACTGACCTACAAACTTAACTTAAACTGAAGCAGAAATTTAAGCATTTTAAAAATATGAACGCCTTTAAATCTCATCTCCCAAAACAGAAGCCTGGCTACAAACAACCTAAAAAGCAGTATTGAACGCTCTCATCATTCAAATGTCTATAAAACAGACTCTAGGATATATTTCGTATTTGCAAAACGTATTTGGACATTTGTAAAACGTATTTTTCTAAGATGGACTTCTCTAAGCTGCATGCTTTTAAGATTAAGGAAAGAGATAATTCAGAATGAAGCGTGCACAGGAAAAGTAAAACCCCTCACAAGGCACAACCTGTGCCTTTTTCCTCTCAGCCAGTTTCAGCACAGAGAGGTTTCCACGGCAGTTCCCTGATTCCCAGGCCAGCACTCAGGTGCTGCATGGCATGGAATGAGATGGGGCTGGAATAAGTCTGCAGAGATGTGTGTGTGGGTGAGGGATGTGCGAAAAAGTTGGGTGAGTGCACAGGAAAAAGGAGGCAAGGGGAAATTTTGGAAGGACTTTCAAAATCCCCCGTTATTTAATTAGCTTAAGAAAATGTTACAATGAGGAAGTGATGATGCAATTGCTTCAGATGGAATTAGCTCTTTTAAGATATATGTTATTGACTCTAAATAAAAGTTTCATAATTACATAAACAAATGGTAAATGTATTATTCATAGAACATAATTACTTCAGCATTATAATTTGAAAAACCCTCACCAGCAGAACGGATAGCTCTATCTTGAAATCAAACTTTATGCTCAGGAGAGTATTAAGATTCAGGAAGTACTAAAGGTGACACAAAGGCACTGCCCTCAGTGTCAGCATCCTCACTGGCCTCCTTGTCAGCAGACTTTACACAGAGACCAAGGACTGAGAAAGCCTGGGCCAGGAGTCTTCTCCCACAGCCCCTTCCTTCTCTTCTGACATGGATCTCTGTGCTCCCAGGCAGTGCCAAAGCCTCGACCACAAACCACCCGTCTGCTGAAGAGAACCCCTGCACCGAGGTATTATGTACAAAACTCTGCTAAATTTAAATTACTGCCACATTTTCTGGAAACTTTAACTTTAGCCTCCCTTTCCTCAGGAGATGGTGGGAGGGAGAAAGGTAAAAGAAGGATTCTAGCCATTATGGTTGTGAAGCAAGTACAGATCTTGTAGTGAGCTCTACCTATACTGGTAGAGTGAAACTAACACACTGAGAAGAAGAAAAAAAAATATTAATCTCAGCAGATATTAATTCCAAAATTCCAGTCACGCTGTTTTATGTTTTATTTTCTTACACTGAAAAGAAAGTATTAAAAAGCTATGAATAACAACTGATTTTTGCACCACAAGTGGGTGGATTCCATGCCCCCACACACTCAATCACAACCAGGAAGCAGGAAATCCAAAGGAAAGGAAAGCCAAGCTGAAGAGCCCAAGGTGTGCATACAAGTTCCAGAGAATTTCCACATTCCAATCGACAATTGAAAGTTGTAAGATTCCAGTATAGGAAACACACATCTTGACCATCTCTTTGTCTGCAGATGGCAGTGTCTCATGTTTGCATTTTAAATGGCTGAAACCCTAAACTTAAATTATTTATTAACAGATTAAAAATTTCCTCTTCTACATGAAAGGAACGATTAAACAGCCTCAGGAGAAGCACCTAACTAAAACAGACACTAAAAATCACTGGTAGAATTGTTTCAGAGGGAAAGGGAGACTAAGGGAACATAGTTCCCTATGAGAAGGGAACTAAGATGGTATTTCTTTTCCTCAGCTGTAGTGCATATTCCCACATCAACATAAATTGAGGGGTTATGAACCTATCTGGGGCTCTGGCCAATCTTACAAAGCTGTGCTCAATATCAAAGTCTGTTACTTTGTAACCAGGCATAAACCCTGCAACCTTCTTACAATGTCTTACTACAAAGAAGCTGGAAAGAATGTAGAGAACCCTTCAGTGTTGCAGCCTTAGTTCAAATAGGTGCTTAAAACTTAGAGGGCATCTGACATTCTCAGCCCACAGATCTAATAATAAATGTGCAATTCAAAGCTCTGCTAGGAGGCAGAGACATGCAGCAGCTCAAGTGGAACGATGGTGACCCAGCTGTATCCTGAACTGGCTCACCTATTGCTCCAATACCTGTAACTATAAACTATGCAGTTTAAAAGTGCTGAAGACAATTCCAGGATTTCCATTTGTTCTGTATTACTATAATTAGAGCTTCCGGATCATGGTTTACAGCAGCAAAGACTGCAAGGTGGAAGAGCCTTAGATCGGATGGGTCTGACAGGGAGAAAGTTTGGAGAGAAAGCTCAATGGTTCTAGTGAACATGAGGTGTGTTCTTGCATCACTTACACCACATCAGGTGCTTACACACTCTATAAACATCACAGCCACATGTGAAACACAGCTTTTATCACACTACCATATTTTAACTCCACCTCCTCTACTCAGCAGCTCATTATTAGGTGCACCACAAAAAAGTGCTTAAGTGCAGCAACCGATATAATACACAGAAGTTGATAATAAGAAACTACTAAATACAGCCATTCTGTTTTCTTCTACATTTTCCAGCCCAAGACATTTTTGCAGCACCTTCAACACACTAACTGTCCTGGTATTGATTGTGATACTCCAAACTAGTCACAGCTGTAGAGCTATTTTCCCTCACCCTGTCCCACCCAAGTTTAGATCCTTCAGCTTGCAAAACTAGTTTTCTCTTTGTATAAATGCACATGCACAGGAATTCCAAAGAACAGACTGCCTACAATCAGATGACAAAATTAAAAAAGATCTGAGACACTGACAAGCCATGCCAAAATTACACATTACATCTCAACACAGGTTTTTAAGGGAACATCATTGTAATGCTTCTGCAGATAAGCATATCCTTCTTTTTCAATAGAAAAGAAAAAATATCTCTTCTTTGAATGAAATGACTTCCCTTTGAGAGAGCTATGTTTTATTATCCCATCTTATGGGTTAAGGACAGTAGAACAAGAAAGAAAAAAAAAACAAAGACACACATTTTCATTCGGGTCACTGACTTTCCTAATTGTGGCTCCAAACACTAAGCTTTTAAAAAAGAAAACAAAAACAACCACCCAAGCACCACATTGTCCTGCAGTAGAACTTCCTCCTGTTACCTGCATTCATTTTAATCGATCTAAGCTGCAGATATTCAGTGGATTTCCAGTCAAAAGATATCTCAAAGGGGAAAAAAATTAACATCACAATTGAAAAAATGCACTTTCTTTGATTTATTACTGATTTCTAAGTAAATATGCAGGGAAAGCGGGATACATTTACATAGCCCTGTATGTGTCTAACTCTGTAGAGTAAAAGACTCCTTCAGTTTTCTGCATGTCCAGCTTTAATCAATTATGATGCTTCTGTGATTCTGTAATTTGTGGTATGTTAGGAATACATGCGAAACAGTTCAGAATTTAAAAGATATAATGTTTAAATATGGATATTACAACCCAGATCACTCTGTAATCCCTAAATGTATAAAAGCAGCACGTTTGTACAGATTCTAATAATCACTGAGTTTTGTTTCAAAACCCCTCCATGTTTAATACAATATAAACACGGTAATTGACACTTCATCTCAGAATCTACACTGTGATTTCAATTGTGCACAACAAAGGAACTGCTCATGAGAACTGAAGAGGGTAAATCACACCCGTCATAATAACAGTAACAAACCTGTTTAAACTAGTGTTTGTTTTTAAAAGGTATTTCTTGAATTATTACAAACATCGCTTACAAACTGGTGAAAAAAGAAAAATGTAGTGGGTGGGGCACTAATCTTTCATTTTAAGACTTGAGGGAAATCAGTTTCATATTCTTTACAGTCATGTGACTTTATCAGAAAACCACAATGCACAATTTTGGCATAATTAGCAGGACCTTCTTAAATACAGCCCAGAAGAAAGCTCTGAGGGAGACAAACGCATTTCACATTCATTAGGGAAAGTCAGAGCTGAAATGGAGGTACAAACCTGTGTACAGAACAGTAGAAATCCTACTTACTTGGAGTTCACAGTTCCAATAAAAAATACACAGCTGGGTGTCTACCAAAAATATCTTGGTGACAAATTCAATGGACTGAACACTAAAGTTAGTATTTTTAAGTTCCTAATTCTCTCCCAAAACAAGAAGCAATTAAAAAGCAGTGGAGCTAGGGCTTCCCAAGCATCTGCTGAAGTTTGGCTCCTATCAGACTGAAATTGGGAAACAGATCAACACCTTTCTGATCCTAAACATCGGTTGAGGCCCACACTCAAGGTTTGGTTGGGGTTTGGTTTTTCTTTTAGCAGTTCTGCTTTGACCAGTCCAATCCTGCCTTGCCCTTTTTTCCCTGCCCATTCCTCAATCCCCCTCCTTAGGAGCAGAGAATGCCTCTGCGCAGCTGCACAATTTGCAACCTGCCTGCATGAGAAGGTTAAGAGGAAACCAGAAACAGCTCATCATGTCTGAGGAGAGCTGGTGAAAATGATAAATGGATAACAGACTGCTTGATCTTAGAGTAGCTGAGGTCTGCAGAGGAGCAGTGGACAGTGAAGTACTTCAGAGGCAATGGTGTAGGGTCAAGGATCCTACCTAGGAAAGAGCTCTGAAGACCATAGAGGAATACAGAACTCAGAGCATATTGATACTTGCAAATTTACGTAACAAGCCACATAAATAAAGTGAGCTATAATCTTACACTTTCTTCTCCAAGTAGCTCTTTATAACTTGGTATTTTAATTACTGGTTTCCTTAATAACACAGTGTGACAATAATGAGTGACCTTGCATAGGGCTATTCCACACTTTATACATAATCTATGTGCCTTATTCTTGAAACAAACTTTTAATAATAGGTAGAGAATTAGAGTTAGCATTGAGAAGACACAGATGTCATACCCATACCTATATTTTAATGTGACATAGCAGGATCCTAGCCTCCCAAATGCCCATTAAAGGAATATATCATCTATGCTGGTAAGACAAGAAAACATGTCCAAGTTCATCCCCTCACCTCTCCTAGAAAAGCACTTCATCATGTAACATTCTTGATGACACTGCAATATTTCTGGCATTAACACCATGAAAGACTGAACAATAACATCCTTCACCCATGTGATTTAATTCAAAACCTTAAACTATCCAAAATCATCTAAGGGCTCTCGCAGATGTGTGCTTTTATATTCTTCTTGAAGAGACATTATCACAACAACAGTTCACAAATGGGGAAAACAAGTTTCACCACAGAGTGGTCTTTGATAACAAAATGTGTGGATCCTAAAGCAGTTCAGCTTCATGGAACAGAGCTGAACAGCAAGTCCTCCAGCAGAAATTGTGAAAGGAAGCCATTCAGCCTGAAGCAAGAGAAGAACTGAGGCTGTACACCTTAACTGCACAACCTGTTCAGCGTGGGACATACACTGATAGGCAGAGCTAATAAAAGACTAAAATAAAATAAACAGTAGACTCAAGCAGGATCAATTGATTCCTGAGACTCAATTTGATGAATATCCAGAGAACAGCCACACTCTATGAAGCTCTGTAAGAAGATTGCCTTGCCACATAAGAAGCTTCAAGATTCCGTAACTCTTCTACATCATCCCTTACTTTGTAGCATCATAATGAGTAATTAAAATCCAACTGAGATGCCTTAATAGCAAAAGTGATGGACAGTGTGCTCCAGACATGTCTGCAGCAGCAACATACAAACAAAATATACAAACAAAAATGGCGAATTAGCACAAACTTTGGGGATTTAAAATGTGTATTACTGTTTTCATTTATCTGTAAAGATTACCCATGCTGCAGAAATGCTGGTTTGTTTTTTGACTGTAAAAATTTGAATCTCTGGGCCAAGACCACACAGCACTGCCCAGCCATCTGAATCAGGCTGGATGCAGCTCCCACCAGCACCAGGCTCCTCGGGCAGACCCTCCTCCAGGATCCAAGGCTCTTGCCCTCCCCCAGCTGCAACAGCCTTGCTAAAATTAGCCCTCGATAGCTTTTACTCTGGCTGCAGTTTACATAAGTCCTCTGGGGGAAGGGGAACCTTGCAGAGTACCCAAGGCACTTCTCAGCCTTCACAGAAAATTTACTGGGCAGCCAACACATTTCAAGTGTAAATTACCATCCAGAGACTGAAACCTCTCCCTCGCATAATGAATACACTACAATTCAGCTTTATTGGTGGATATCCTTCTCAGAGACTTAATGAGTGTATCACAATACAAATATAGTTAACACAGAAGTAAATTTATGCCAACTAATTTTAACAGAATTCAGCTACAAATTCAATGTATAATATACTACAGAGTAATCGTTTAAAAATGGTGTTTCAAATCACAAAGCTATCACTGAAATTCTGTCTACAAAACTCTTCTTCACCAGATGTAAAACTAGCTAGCAATTTCATTTGGTTTATTTAGGATTTTGTCACATACTGTAAAAAATAATTAAAGAATGCTTAGGTTCAGTTTCAGTTTGATAAACTTATTCACCCAATTAAAACTTAATCTATTTTTAAATTTTCAGCCTGCTTTTCCTGAAGTTAGGATTTTATGACCATGTTCTCCGCATGCAAACACATGGTCTCAATAAACTTTTGAGCCTGCTGGTAAATTTTTACCAAATGTACTGCAGACATCTTAGTCAGGGGTCTCTCAAAAATAATAAATTCAGCAACACCTGTGAATGCAGGCATGTATCCAGCCAAAAAAATTTTACATTTATGTCCCCAGTGAAGGAAAAGCTCTGGTATAGCATCAAATAGTGGATTTCACAGAAGAGGAAAAGGAGGGAGAGAATGTGCAAAGTCAACTGCAATGACTGCTCCCTCTCCCTGGGACTGGTAGTGATATATTTGCTGCATTCCAGCCCAGAGAATAATTAGGAATCGAACCTGGTGCTCTCACACTGTACCAACAAATGTACTGGCCTCATTTCATCCTTGTATCAGAAATTTTCTGTTGCCTCCTATCTTTTGAAACACAGTTACTGTTAATTCCTTTTTTAAAGCATGTCTTCAGTAACATTTCATAACATCTTTTAGGTCTTAGTTTGATATTTTCCTAATTGTCATCTTCTAATCTTGAAATGTTCCTTTTCTGCAGCAATGCAGCATGAGCGATAAGAAACTCCTGCAAAAAAACCCAACACCCCACACTGCAAGAGCCCTCGTGTTTGCTGATGGCAAACCTCAGAAACAGCCAATCCCAAGGTCAGGCAAAAACTTCCAGCAGCTATTCAGCTCACCCAGGTGAATAAACTGCAATATCCTAAACATATTGGTCACACCTGCTCCCTGTGTGCTGCTATCAAGCACCTCCAAAATCCCGCTATTCCAGCAAGCCCTCCCCTGCTGCAGCAGCATTCCCAGTGCCTCCCCAGCAGCCATCTCCGAGGGGGTCCCCTCACCCCACAAGCACCCGCAGTAGCTCCCCCCAGCACTCCTACCACCAAACCCACCCCAGCAATGCCAGCTGGGCTGTTCCATGGGTGATGCAAAAATGATGCGATCAGTGCCGCGCTCTTTCTTGTTTCCTCCAGCCCTTATTTATAGCTTGCCCTCTATTTTGCACCTGGATCTTCCTCCTGTGGGAGAGATTCCTACAGAAGGCTGCTCCAGCCTGTATGGAAGGCTTTGGATCTGCTTCCTTCTCTATCGTCTTGAATTTTATGTTCAAATCACAGCTTAAAACAAACCTCCTTCAGGGCTTTTTCTGTTTGCACAAAGGGAGGTTGCAAAAACATGGGAGGGAAGGGTGAGGGAAAATTCTCAGAAACTAATAAGAATTTTAAAAGCCATTTTGATTCATTCTCCAAACTTGACAGCTAGTTTTTGTACACCACTACAGTAATCCAAGACCACTATACCATTAAGTCCAATGCTAACAATGCAAGATATTGTTTGCTCTGGTTTTTAATGACTTTGAGAAATTTAAAGTAAAACTGAGCATATTTTTTAAATTAATGTGTAAAAAGTGTAGTACACTCTAAGTGCATGACAACCTTGCAGAGCTTACATAAACACAACACCTCCTCTTATTCTACCTTTTCATCCTAAATAATTAATTTTAAACACAGACTGACCACTACCTGTCTCCACAAAAAGCAGAGGATTTAAGGCTGACTGTGTACACAGTAATCTACTGTTTTACTGCTTCAGATTTACTTTAGTATGTGTTTTTTCAAGAACAGAGATTACAGAAGTTTCACCTGCGCCACTTATTTTGAGAGTGAATTTGCTGCACTTTCCCTACCATGAAAAAGCAAATACCGTGTTTAGCGAAAATAATACAGAAAAAAAAAAAGGGCAATACCATCTGCCAGAACCATGTACAGTGAAGGCAATCCAAAGCATCTTGAGCTTCCAGTAGTCACATAGCTCTGCCAATTGTTCGACTTTCTGAGTGTCAAACCTTGTCAAATGTTGGGCCAGTAAACGCACCCATTGTGCGATGTATCAGCTTTGCACTTGTAGCCTGATGCAGTGTGTACTGAAACAGTGAGATCCCCTCACTGCAGGGACACGTGGAGTCACTTCAAGGATGACAGGCTGCTCAGCAGAACACCCAGGAATCCATGCTATCAGTGATATTTGTGAAAGCTGTTGTTAACAAATTAACTCACAGAAGGAGAAACTCCACCTGCTTTACCTTTAAGGATGACTCCAGACTAATGAATTTACCTTAAACTTTACAATCATAAAGCAAAACAAAATTGTGTAGTAATGCTATGTTAGTAGTTGCATTTAATGATTTTGTATAAAAATGCAACATACTATTTCTTGAATAATGGTCAAGTCTGTAACAACACAATAATGGCTCAAACTGGATTACCCATTGAGTCAGGGCTTTGAATGCATACATGAAATCTTGTTTACTAATATATTAGTTCTTTTAAAAATATCAGTCATTTTAATTACACAGAAAATTATTTATATCTCAAATGCCTACAAATAAACAAACTAAATAACCAAGAAAAATCAACTTTACACACCTTCCTCATTAAAAGGTGGCAGCTCTTTAACTGCTTTGCATAACTAACCCCAGAGGCATTTTTCTTTAGGTATACACATGATACAAATCATACAGTTATGTGCAGAATAAGCACCCTGCCTCTGTAGTTCACAAATTCTACTACAGATTCATACGTATCAGCAGAGTAATAATCACAGCATCTCTTCCAGAAGGCTCAGTGGATAAAAAATATGCTTTTGTCATTCAAAATGAAATTTGTACGTCAGAGGAAAATAGCTGTCTACTGAAAAAAAAAATAAAAAAAAAAAATCACGTGGACATCTTCTTAGGATCACATAGGAAAATTAGTATTTTATGGACAAATTTTATTTAAATACAATGTTAACATTCACGCCAAAATTTAAAAAATACCCTTGAGCAAGGGTGTGCCTAACCTGAGCAAATTTTGTGTGTGTGGATTAGTTACTGAAAGAAGGAAAAAGCTCTTGTATGAGCAAATGTGCCATTTGCATATGAAAGCACATGTAACACACTGAGCAATAAGCTCCCATATCCACTAACTCAGACACCCAGGAACACCTGCCCTAGGGTTTGTCCTTAGCTCCTGCAGGCATTACTAAGTGATACACTTAAACTAAAAGGCAAAGTGTGACTATTTCAATGCAGGACCAAGAAATAAGTAAAAAGTTCGAACCCAAGAAGGGTCAGCCCTGCCTCCAGCTGAAAGCAAACCCCTTGAAATTAGATACAGAAAGGAAGTTGCATCTACAGGCAAAGGCTGAAAGGAACTGACACATTAAAGATGTGTGGAACAAATGAGAAATAAAAGTAATGAATGAAGGTGATGGGTGCAGGGGGGTTACAAGTAGCAGAGTGAGTGAAAGTGGAGGCAGAAATGGGATTCCTGAAGCAAACAAACTTCTTCACAAAAACTGAGGGTGATGTATTGGGAATTAAAGGCCTGTGTTGACTTAAATTATTTGAATTTTGGGCCAGTAAAGGTCCTTCTGCCATTAGCACTTTCATTTACTGATGCTCTCAATTTGCAAGACTCCAGCAAGCTATTCCAGGACACCTTTTGTTTTATTGTGCTTCATACTGGGATGTAATTAATTTTGAAGATAGAGAAGTTTACCTGGGGTTGAGTGTAGCTTGAAATTACAAATTTATGATTAACTGTGACAACAGTGGGAACATGCATTGGATTCATAATCCATTTATTGGCTAAATTTAGGTAATCTGGTTTTCACAGTGCTTGCCAGCAGGCACATCTCTGCTATTGACAGTCAGCAAGAAAGGGCAGACACATGCAGTATTCAGGTTTAATTCAGCTACTTATATATTTGGACTCATTTTGCTGATAGTGACTTCACTGAAGTCATGCAAACACAAACTACAGCAACCCATTTTTCCACCAAATTACCCACTGGTCTGCAAAGAAAATGTAACCTAGGATGTATTACATTTTTAGATTGAAATTCAACCTTTTTAAAATCATGGTTCAAATTAGAAGAGGGTAGATTTAGATTAGATGTTATGAAGAAGTTCTTCACCATGAGGGAGGTGTGACACTGGAACAGGTTGCCCAGAGAGGTGGTGGAAGCCCGCTCCCTGGAATTTTTAAGGCCAGGCTGGATGGGGCTCTGAGCAACCTGATCTAATGGGAGGGGTCCCTGCCCATAGCATGGGGATTGGAACTAGATGATCTTAAAGGTCCCTTCCAACCCTGAAAATTCTATGATCCTCTATTTCTTAAGGCTGAAAAAGAGTAGGGAGAAGACCCTAATTCAGTTATCTTGAATAAAGTAAGGTGGGTTTTAGAATCAAGGCTAAGGATTAGAAGTTAGATTATCTGGGTCTGTTTCTTGGCTTGCTAAAGAATTGACTCAGCAGTAGGCAAGCTCATCAGTTCTAGATCAGCTAAAGGGGACATGAATATTATTCTTCCTCCTGGGAATGTTTAACAATATAACTGTTAATGTCTGTAAGAAGTTCGTGTATGCCAGGAATATAGGCCAGGGAAATTCCTGTCCCATTCAATGTCAATACACAGACGTGGCTCTGCAGAGCTGGAGGAGACAAGAGCAACTACGCTGCCAAAACCATGACTGGAAAGAAAGTAAAAATAAATTTTTAAAATGTATTAAATAATATGAGCAAGAAACTAGACTAACACTAGTACCCCTGATATATCAGCCACTTTTTAAAAAGGTGAGACTTTCAGCAAATGCACTTTACTACATGTGCCATGAAGGGAACTTTGTTATGAAGTGAAATCAACATGGAAGAAAATCATTAAGTGCTCAGATCGGAGCTCTTAATTACTCTCTACAAGTCAGCAAATCCAGAAATAAAACGCACCATAAATCTTAATAAAAATATAAAGAATTTACAACCCATAACAAATTAGAAATTAAAAAAACAGTGTGTCCACATCTGCTGATCCTTTAGCAGCCCTGCACAGCAGTCGGCTAATAGCTGCACTCCCCCCCCTTCTTTGATAAATATTTTAAAAACAAACATCTTTAAAAATACTTCTCATAAAACTCTACTGGAGCAGCCTGGCAGAGTTTCAACCTATCAGAGTGGCTCTGCTGGTGCTGAAGTTCGAGAAAGGCGACTCTGCACCTAGAGCAGCCACCTCCCCATGCCTTCTCCTTCCCCGAAATGGCAGGAGAAAAGCCGGCACGACCGGCAGCAGGAAATAGCGTGAGAATGGGCTCCCTCGTGCTGCTTCCAGCCCTTCCTGATAGCAGAGGGTGTGAAATGGGTTGCAAAGACTCTCTCACATTATTTCCTTTTCCACTCCAGCCAAAACCAGGAAGCGTCAGCTAGGAGATACGCAAGGAAAGTGTAGCGTAAAATGAAGCACAAAATCAAACTGGTGGACAAGGTCAACTAAAGCAATAATTCAAGGATCTGTCAGCACAGCCTAGTATTAGCAAGTCTAGAAAAAGCACTAGGGAAGCTTATGTTGATTGCTTTTTATTTGCTACAGAACTAATTCAAAGGTTACTGACATGAGAACAGTTTCCTTCACGACATGCAGAGTCTTTGGGTCAGACCTTAGGGAACGGTGCTTCGTGCCACAAACAGCACAGTCATATGGGAGAGATTCTATTAACTCTGATTACACTGCTGCATATCTGTGAGGCTTCAAGAACAGAGCTCATCAAATGAAAACTGAGGTAGAAGCATTAGCAACAGCAACACTTCAAAAGAGATCGTGTTTGTTTATATTTGACAGGAGGCATTTATTTGACAAACAGGTCTGGGAACATCATAGTGAGTATAGTCCTATACTCATAATATTAAGTATGATATTTTAAATAAAGTGCAATTCTGTATCTTCAGGGAAGAAATAGGAAGGATGGTAAATCATTTATATAGCACCATTTGGGGTTTTCTATATTCTAGACACTTCTGTGTTCTTCTGTTTATTATTAGCCAAGAGCAGTGTCACATGGCAGCTTTAGAACAAACATTCATTCTCTTCTGTAGACACCCCAGCAAGATGCAAGAGCAATGAAACTTGGTCTCCTCATGGATAATGCCCCCTCCTCACAGCTAAGATACCTTTCACTCTGAGAGAAGTCAGCAACAACCTCACAGACCATCTTGTTCTAAAAGTAGAATTGAAACTAATTACTTTGTAAGACCAGTTAAGAAAAGGGAAACAGCCTCCTTTCCTTTCTCTGCCTCTCAAGACTGTAAAATATGCCTGGGCAGGAAGTACAGTAAAGCTCATGATGAGCAGAGGCAGCTACTCTTTCCAAACGAGCAGGGTTCCTCCGAAGTGACATTTTCATTTAGCCAGTGAGCTTGAGGATAAAGGGCAGAATACCAGAAGGGCTCTCCAGCAGATGAGGTTACTGGCCGGGCCTCCCAGCTTCACACCTACAAAGTTCTCAGCTGCAGTTTAATGGAAAGCCAGGATGGTACCATACCCATGGCTTCAGGTAAAGTTGTCTTCTTTGAGCCAATGCAATCAGGAACTTGGTGGAGCAATGTTAATAGTGCATAATAACATTAACTTCTCATGGAGAGACACTGAAAAATTACAGTGAGCCTGCAGGAAGCACTGTAGTACTCAACGTTATTGCTCAGGAGCTGGTGGAAAAAACCTCTCCAGACTCTGAACACTGACATTCCAGTTAGATACCCATGACACATTAGGCAGAGAATTATATTCATTCCCGTTTTCCTGGGAAAGGGCAAGCAGCAAAAAGTGGCTTCCCCTTCACCTTTTGTTCTTCTTGGAGAGCTCCTGACTTGTTCATCAGTAAATTCCATTCTTTCCTGCATTTATAAGTGCAATAAGCTTCCATCTCCCCAGCATCTTTCTTTTCAAGATACTCCAACATCCTCCAGCTATACCAGGCAGTCCTTAATGCAGAAAACATTCTGCTGGAATGTAGCTAAGCTGCCTACACAGAGAACCAGTTTTCATCCATGAAAAGCATCTGTGTCAAACAGAAGTGAACTAGCCAAGTCCTCATGGCCTTCCCAGTACCACACTGCCACCATTGCACCATTAACAGAAGATGTAAATAGGAGGGAAAGGACTCTGCCAGTTCCCAGGAGACAGCAGGCAGGATGATGGGTGCTGCCACAGTCTGCTGCCTGCACCACCTGCCTGCAGTGTGCCCACTGCCTGGGACAGGTGACAGACTGGCCCCTACACTCTTCAAGATCCTCAAGAAAGCTCTGCATATATTTGATGCAGGTTTGACTTAAAAAAAAAAATTCATTACATTTTAGTATTAACATTTTTGAAAGCCAAACAAAGCCCTGCAAGATATACACTGTTATCTGTTGGAAGACAGACAAAATTGATTTTTAAATATTTGGCAGAATCTCCTCACAAAGCTTCCTATAGATAACCGTGTCACTTCCAAGAGTGAATAAAAGTCTTTAAAAGAATGTGGAATATTAAATGAGCCCATACTGAGACCAACTTCACACTATTCAATTCACATTTCAAAAAAATGACAGTTTAAAAAAAATTTTAAACAACTATAAGAAGTTAATATTTGAGAACAAGAAACATTGCTTAGAATTTTAAAGTAATCCACAAAACAAAGAATCCATTAATATTTAAGAACTCATTCTACTTTCAAGAGCAAGAAAGGGATTTTATGAAGCTGGATTGATCTTGAAAGAGAAAAGCCACTTTTCTGCCTTCCACTTTTTCTGTTTTGAACAGGGACTTCAGAAGTGTGAAGAACTGCAGAACCAAAAATGCCAGAAAGGACAAGAGCTATCAGAACTAACAATTAGAAAGCTCCTTCTGCAAGAGAATAATGTTACATACTTTATTCTAAAATTGAATAACTATTAGAATTTTTAAGTATTTTTAGGATAGCAATGGTATCTTAAAAATAAATCTGTAATTTGTTAGCAATGTACAAAGTTTATTTTTGGCTCAACTACCTATGATGCTGAATTAAGTATTCCACTAGATGGAGCAGGGTGGTAAAACCATCATGAAGGCTACCCAGCTGACCCATGAAAACATGAATGTCCAGCTTTCAGGGATGTTTTAGCTTTCTTCTGTGCATTCAGGGCAAAAAGAAATTAATTCCTTTTTCTAAAAGGGACAGTGCCAACCCAACCTAGTGCTTAACAATGTCAACTTCTTCCCATCATAGAAGTTGACTACTGATAAACACTAAGCAGAAACAAGCAAGAAACAAACAAGATAAACAAACTCTATCAGAAACAAAAAATATAGGTTTTCCCCATTTTTATCAGCTTTACATTAGAA
This sequence comes from Florisuga fusca, assembly GCA_038090715.1. Classification (NCBI taxonomy): domain Eukaryota; kingdom Metazoa; phylum Chordata; class Aves; order Apodiformes; family Trochilidae; genus Florisuga; species Florisuga fusca. The sequence continues at coordinate 4,416,308 of JAAWXA010000023.1, forward strand.
AACAAAATCTATTTGACAGTTGCCAGAAATTGAAAATCTTGTAGTATTTACTTTGTAGCAACTGAACTTGCAAAAAACATCCATGTAATGATCAAACATTTGTCACCTACTGGAAAAGACATCACTACGCATCAAACAGATTCACACTACAAACAAGGGCAAAACTTCAGAGACTCCTGAAGACCTGGAGCTGTGTAAAATTCTCTCCCTGCTTTCTTTTCAAACAGAATTATTACCTTTAACTCTACTTAAGCAAACAAACAAAATAAACTTTTGGGTTTATTTCACCTAAGTTTTATTTCACCAAATATTAAGAAAAGCAGTAGTAGACAAACTGCTGATTTCCATCATAATTTTTAATTATTTTTTTTTTTTAAATGAGAAACCTGCATTTCTTTGATACCTTAACCTTAATTCAACTTCTCCAAAGGAAGCAGAGTGAGTTCAAACTACCAAAGAGCACTTTTAATCATTACCATTCCAAAATTATATCCTTAATTTCTTGCATACACAAAAAAAATATCAGGAAAGTCATGATTACCAGAAACATCTTGCCATACAAAAACTCTAAGCCACACTATATTGCTATTTGCAACAACTGCAAACATGCAGCAGTCTCTCATGGCAATAATAATTACCACAGTGGCATAATAGCAGAATATTATTAGTCATCAGAAATGTACATGAAGGCACATAAGCAGAAGTCTTGGTGACTGATTGCAGGCTGCTGCCTGATTTCTTTCTTCTCAAATACACAATGTGAACGAAAAGCAAAAGCTATAAACCTGGACATGTTTCACATCAACATACCTTCCAGCTTCCTAAAATTTGCTGCAGTATCTGAAACTGTCATTTGGAAAGGAACTGGTCTAAGTGGAAAATGCAGGAAATTTGAGACTATTTGAGACTATACAGTTTTTCGCTGACTCAAGGTGTCAGCCTGTATTAAGACCACTTGAAGCATTTGCAGTCTTCAATCTAGATATTATTGTCTAACTGAATGCCAGTTTTTCCTGCCTTTTTGAATTTACTACCTTTTCTGCTTTAGTGGCAGAGTTGGATTAGAGGTCGTTCCACCTCTGATAATCCTGTCATTCTGTTAATAGCTGATTACTAAAAATATATTATGTTGCATACACTCCTTTTGCAAAGTAAGGAAAAGTGAGCATCTTTTCCCAAGTGACTTTTCCCAAGTCACTGTCATTAGCAATTAAAAAAAAAAACAAATTGTGTAATTGCAGTCAATATACAGCAGAAAAGAAGCAATACTTACTACTGTGCACAATCAATCAGTTGATATTCATTAGATCTCTCATAGCAGGCTCTCACACCCTCATCTTGCCAAAGTGTTTTTGTATGTTCATAAAATTCCTGGAAGAGTAAAAATAGCATTAGCAAAATGGATTTACATATGAAGAAAATTGGCAAAAGGCAACGTATCATTTTCCACTGTAACGCATGGTAGATGGCAGCACATTTAATAAAAAACTGAACATTTTTTAGAACCTGAATACAATTTCACTTGTCTCTCTTGTTTTGGAGCTTTGTAATCAAGAAGAACTGCTGCTCAATCATTTTTATGACGTCCAACTACATATAGAAAGAAGGGTTCACTTTTCATTAATGGATATTCTTTGGCATTCTTAATAATCAATACTGTTTGGTAACATTTGCTCTTTAACTCACAATTCCACTGCATGCTATATTTATTTGGATGTCAAGCATTTTTTTTTTTCCCCCTTCAATGAAACACTACTTCTCACAAGTCCTTACACACAGGTAGGATACAGGGATTATGTTTTGCTTGACTTTCCAAGCAAGTGAGTATCTTTGAAGATTATATAGGTATCCGTATCTTACTTAAAGTATGCACAGAATTTATTCTTTTATGGTGTAAAAGGATAGTGGACTACAGAAGAAATACATTGATACAAAGCTGTGTTGTCATTGTGTCAACCTTAAAAAATATAAGTCAAGAAAGATAATGAAAGCACACAGCCAAAAATACAGTGCTTCAGTTTTGTTCAGCCTGTAACACAAGTATAAAACACGACCAGAAGCCTGTTCTCTTTTGCAGACACAAGATGCACTTTGGCTCCAACAGGGGTGTGTGCAATAGGTAACGGTATTTCTGGCTACCAGTCTAAGAACTTTGAACAGACTTTAGAAGAACAGCAGCAGCCTAATGACTTAAATACACACACCACTGCAGGCACTACTTTTATGAACAAACATGGATTAGGTGGTTTTTTTTTCTAGAATATTAACTAACACCTGAACTGTAAGAGAACAATAGATGCTTTAAATGGGTTCTCAGAGATGCATAATGGCATCTTAAAGCCATTTAGTGATGTAGATTTTCAAATCATCTTCTTTTTGGCACGTATACAATGCATATGTGATTGTGTAATTGTACAATACCAATGATAGGAACAGCCTATCAAATATAAGTTTCATCATGTTTTTATTGCTATTGAATATTCATTAGCTGCACATACACAAAAACAATAGTAAATGCACACAACGGCTAAAAAACCTCTTTATGGTAAATTTTTTTTGTAATTTCTTTTAAAAAGATTACAAAGTTTTAAAAAAGATTACAGAGTTTTAGATGTATCTTTTGAGTTCATTTCCTGCTTTTATGAACTGTTCATAAACAATCCAGTTAAATTCCTTTCTTTAAGTTGGTAAGAAAATTTTACTTCATTTTTAGTATTTTTAGATTGTACAACCGTCTACTGCTAAAAGAAGTAAAAAACAAGTCAAAAATCTGAATTCCAGTCCTCAATTTTCTTTCTCCCATTGCTGGAATTACACTCATTGGATGCTTCCCTTTTGAAGGTTTCATGTTTTTTGGCAGTTGGGGGCCTGTCAGTTATCTACAATCTCCAGCTGTATCACCGCACAGTGAGGAAAACATCTTTCCAAAGCAAAAGGGAGTAGAAAGATAAAGTAAAGGAGAGAATCTCACTGTATTTGAACCAAACCCATTGCGGGATGGCTTTATATAGGTATTTTTAAAAGCAACAGTAGTCTAACACAGAACATCTTATGACTCACTCAACTTATTACTACAAAGCCGGGAAGCTGAAAAACTGACTTGTCAATGGTATGAGATTTTTTTGTGCTGAAACAGCAGCTGATTCAAATGGACATACACCATTTAAATTTCCCATCAAAATAACTTACACCAGACTTCAGGTAGTTAATTAAACTACTTGGCAGAGATATGTTTCTCAAATAGACATCTACTTGAAACTGGGTTCAGCATCTGCCAAGCCAACTGCCTCCAGAAATATCTCAAAATACTCACTTCATCCTGCATTGAAGTAAGTTAAAAAAAATCATGAGGCAAAGATAAGTTTTCAGAAATTGCAACAAGACAGATTCTTCATCCCCTACAAATGCTCAAAAAATTAGACAACATTTGTGCCTTCCTAGACCAAATTAGCAATAAAATACTTAATAGTGCCTTTATGTCTGTCCTGCTAATCTGAACTATAACAAGAACACTTAACGCAGTCTTTTCAATATGGTTGTTAACTGTCCATGTGAGATGGAAAAAGAATTTAAATCCATATTCTTTGAACTTTTTCCTGGCATTTCAAAATCCTCATACTGACCAAGCTTACACAACTGGGAGGTGTTCACCAAAGAGAAGTTGGAACCAGGCTTACAGACTTTCCCTCTTGGTTTATTACAAACCTACTTACTACACAAGAGATTGATTTCAGTGTAGTGGCTGGCTGCAAAAAACAGATTCTCCCTCCTCCCTGATACACCTACAGTAACCACAATTCTGAAATAACATTTAAGAGAAAGAGTAAAGTAAGAAATCCTCAGCATCCCAGTTTAGTCATGGAATGTAGCCTGGGGCTACTCTCAGGGAAGGCAAGAAAAACCACAGGATTTGTAATGTACCTAGGTAAAACAAGGGCTTCAGAGGCCACTAGAAAAATTGTTAGCAATGGGGTTTTTTGGTTTATGTTCTTTCTTTTTTTTTATTTTATTTAAAGTTAAATACGGATAATTTGTATGAGATCTAAAAAATAATGAATTAGGAAACGAATTATCCAAAAGTAGGAAGCAAATTTCCTGAAAAGAAGTAGCCAGAAAACTAGTCCTTACATGTCTGGTTCTTCTCTCCCTAACACTGATTCATTTGCTGGCACATTCTAACATAACAGCATCATCAACATAGGTTTCTCTAACAAAACAGCTAAACAAAAAAACAAAAAAAAACCCCAACCAAGTAACAATTCGGTCAGAGATGACATTCCATAATAAACAGTATTTACATGTTAGGTCCCCAACGATGCATAGTATTTACCAAGTATGGTCAAATTAGCCATTCTTACACTACGCACAAAAAACTGAAAAAAATATTCAAGTTATGTCATTTTTAATTTTAAAAAATGCTACAGTTACACAATACACACCCAAGATCCTGTTTAAACTACAGCTGAAGCCATGTAAAGCAACAAGAGTCAACGTAAGTGATGACAGCATGGCATCACCAAGGAAGGTGAGAAGTGAGTTCTTCCTAAGGCTTATATCCAGAGTGTAGCATTTATTTGCCACCAGACCAGACTTTACACTTTTCAAAGTGCTAACATAACCTTACAGAGGGAGAAATCCCTATACAGGGTCATAATTTGAGTTGTGGGCACAATCTCTAACTAACAGGCTACCTTTCTGTGAAACTATAAAAAAACCCTCTGAAAATCCACTGTCTGTCAAACCTTCTCTGTTCTTACTTAGATAACTGAAGTATCACATACCATGACTTGCTGATTGTGAAGAAACCTCACCTCATCATACAGTAACACCACAATACTTATAAAGTTGTATTTATGTGAAAAGAAATGTATTTCATGAATAATGCTTTTATTTATTAGATGACATTCACTCCAACTACTGAAAGTTTACCAATACAATGATTCAATAGCAATATTTGTAAATCACTTGTAATCACTTACAGGAATCTGTGCACATCTCTGGAGGAAAAAACCCATCAGCACAAATGATGATGCAAAATGGACTCCTGGGTAATAATACTTTGACAGTACTTTGTTCCAGAGAGATCTTACTGACACAGTTCTGGATTAGACAACGGGCCACACAGAGTGTTACCAATTTAATATCTATTTGCATTAGAAAATTTCAGCAAATTGAATAAATGGCAGCAGGTAAACAGTGGTTTTATTAAAAGTCAAACAAGAGCAAGCGTTAAAAGAACTTGGGAGGTCGAATATTTAGATTGTGAAAAAAAAATAATCCTCAAGAGACAAACTCCAAGCCTAGGAAAAAAATAGAACTACCAAGATCAGCTTTTGAGGGGCATTCTAAAAGGATAAAATATGAATACAAATTGAAAGAGAGAAACTGGACATTCTGTCTATGAGATTTTGTTCCTTCCAAATATATAAATACTCGAGAGAATTTAAAAAAAATGTTCATGAAGCAATGTTTTTTAGGAATTAGGATGTTGGCAGGGAAATGCATTGGCATAATTCTTGACACAACGGCACCACATTCAAAGGAATCTTAGCATGGACATGCAACATTACCTTTTCTTTGTAAATTATAATATAGGGTGGATCTGTCATCATTAGAACAGCTTATTTACCAATACCAACAAAAGTCAATGCCATAGAAAAAAAACCCTTACCTACTAAAAGGTGTGTACAACCATTACACAATGTTGTGGTTAACACTGGGATTCAACTCCTGGGCAAAGTTCACTGTCCCATGGAGTTGCACATTTCATAATAAGAGTTTTAAATAGGTCATCCACTTACAAACCTAATGATTAAAGGTCAAACCAAACCAGCTGCTAACTATAAAATTGTATCTTGTATCAGGACATTTGTTTCCTGACCTGTTCAGCTTTTAAAAATAACATTGACCATTGGTTTAAAACCCCCTTTACAAACCTACTATGCAAGGTGGATGCACAGGAACTTTACTTTCCTGACAGGCAGGCAGTTCTGCTGCATTCCTCTCCAGAACTGCACTAGGACAGGACAAGGTCACGGGACAGCAGGGCAGCCCCATGCTTTCCAAGACAAACTCCACCAGTTGACTTTCTCCTTCCAGGATAGATATCTACATGACAAACTGAATTCTCATAGCTGAAATCAAGCAAATGCTATTGACTGTAAGGCTACTCAGAGAAGGAAGCTGATAGCCTCTTGTCATTCACCCTGTGTTTAGCAGGGATACCAGAACGTGTTGAATTTGTCAAATCAGACAGTTTAATAAGCCACTTACTTGAATAGGGAAACATCTGCATTCCTAATGGTGTGAACAAGTGTTAATTATTGCTTGCTATTTTAGGGAAAATATGCTGATTATATCACAAAGGAAACACATACCTACAAATAGTTGAAGATATTCTCCAGTTACTGGCATGTCTCCAGAACCAAATACAAAACTCTTTGGGAGAGGCCCGAGTACTCAGCACTTCCCATAACTGAGTCAGAAATAGCTACAGCAAGGATTCAATCTCATTATCAATAGTTTTTCATGCTTTGAAAAGAATGATGCTGAAATATTTTGGGTTTCTGCTTATGGTACCTTTACATGTCTATTAGCACAACTTAAATTGGATGTGGCTGCAAGGCATGGACAATGGGAAGGGAATTTTATTTAGAAAACTGAAAAGTTTGAAATTTTGTCTTCCCTCTTTGTTAAAAGTTCCACAGTATTTGAGAAATATGACAACATACAATTCCATACCCATGATCTGCAAAGTGCCTTTGGTTAAGAGGCCTCACTCTCACTAGCATAATATCACACTATTTCTCTTTTATTTCTACTTTCACATAAGTTTAATTGCCCAGAAGCTTTAATCTGTTGATACAAGAACACTACTCTTATTTAATCCTTTTGGCGAGAACACGAAGATGGAAGTTGGCAGATGTGGACCCCACTCCCCACCTACATATGAAAAGGTCACCACAAACTTATCCACATCACAATATATTGCATCTGGTACTGGAGTAATGAAAAGCAACTTTCAATTTAGCACTGAGGGAGATGTGTAAAAAGAGCAAAGAGTACTCCATTCTACAGAATCAAAATACAAAACAGATGACAGCTACTTCCATGCTCATCCACGTTCATCCCTTACTCATCTGAAATGATGTAAATTAAATTAAAATACCAAAATGATACTTCTTTTAGAGGCATGTTTACTGTCACTTTTCCAAGTCTTTTTAAGTCACAGAATTTTTATATCCAAAGGCACTTTTTGCTCTATGCCCAAAGAACACCTCCACAGGGCAATTAGCACATTTTTACATTGCCTGGTCTTCCTACAGCCTCTCACCAAAATTCTTCTCAAGCCATTGCACTACAGGCAGGCTCACAAGTAGAATTTTATTTCATCTGTGTGTACACCAATATTATCTGATAGTCACTTTGATTAAAACCAGAAAACGCTTAAGAATTTCTATATTTAATTTATGCCTATTCCTATTCAATTCAGCTGACAGCTCTTCTATTTCAACCTAAGTTGAATTAATCTCTTTCTTGAAGGCTGCTCTGCTGAAAACAACAAAGATATACAAAGAGAAATTAAATCACTATTTCTTCTGATGAATTTCAAAACATGAACCTATAACTATGGCATGGCGGGAATTTACTGTAGAGAAATAAAAGTGCAGAATAAAGCATTAGCTCTTCAAATGCTAATCAAATAAATTAATAACACAGCAAAATACAGAGTGGCTTTTTTGTACTACAAAAGTGACTGAACTACAGAAAAGATACGCAGATAATGTCGTTGTCTAAATTTCTCAATTCCTACTTAAGAAAATATTTTACTGTATTTCAACAGAACAACATGAACACCTCCATGAAAGCAGTCCAGAATTCATATGGCACATTCCTTTAATTTTCGACTTAAATATATCTTTACTTCATGCACAGAGTATGGTTTTTATTTCATCACCAGCCAAGCAGTGCCACTTTCTTACTTTCTACATTTCCTTCCTGTCCATGAACTTGTTTTAGATGGACCAAAGTTCCATTAAAATGAAGAAAACAAGCATATTAACTTTATTTAATAAGGTTCTAGGTGGATGCATAAAGTAGCAAAATTAAAGGCTTATCAAACCACATTTTTTTTTAGAAAAACTTTTTTTATGAAGCTGGTGAATTAAGTTAGTGTTTCCAATCACCATAGCATTCTGCTTTGTGGAAGCAATGAGGAGTTCATACTTTCCAAGCATATTTTTTTCTTTTTTTCCATTTTTAATCTGAAAATGACTGCTGAATGGTACACCAAGCTAAAAGGACTAAAATGGGCAATTTTCCTACAAGATGCTGCAACTGTTTCTTCACTTCAAAAAAAGTCCAGGTTCCACTCCACTCCTTGATTTCTGGAAAATTTTAGCAGTCAACATATACGGCACAAATATTTTTAATTTAAATAGCTTTATGCTTAGGTGTAAAAAGAACAAACTTCCCATATTAAAATTTATTTATCATATATGCAAATACTGTTTCTAATTATACATCTGGATAAACAATTACTTCCTAAAAACAAAAAATCCGTTTCTCCTCTGTAAATAAAAAAAGCTATGCATAAACTATGCACACTCATACAGAACTCCCAATGACTTTATTATTCCATGGACCGAAAGAAACCAGTCAAATGCATATATGGAAAGCATTTGGAAAGTATATGGAAAGCAGTTTGCACGGAATTCACCTGCCAGCTGCTTAGAGACACAGACACCCCTGAGCCTCACTTCCCGGAGTGCTGGAGCCTCTCCATCCAAAAGCTTGCAATTCCAGGTAACAACTACTGTGACAACTGCTGTCAAAAAAGATGTCCACCAGGAACTTGCTGGGAACCTGAAAACTAAGTTTTGTAATAGCACTTGCCAGATACTGTATGCTTATACTCAATATATTTTCATTTCAATTATTCATGAAAAAAGCTTTGTGCCAACATATTTCTTAGTGCAATGCAATGGGCTAGTTTACAGTCTAACTAAAACCTAGGGTTCTACAGACTGAAGCTGAAATAAATAAAAATAATTAAAAAAAAAAACAACACCAAGAAAACAAACAAACAAACAAAAAGTCACTTCCAGTAAATAGGTTAGCAATGCCAGAATTTGCTAAATACTGCTATTCATTCATTTGTAAGAATAAAACATTCATATAAGGCATCTACCCATATAGGCAAAAATCAGAGATTTCAGATTTGTTTGCAAATAATTACTAGTTTTACATGTTTTAGTTATGAGAAACAGAAATGAAGTGGCTATGTACCACTGCTCATACAGTGGTAGATACTATACTGAAAAGGCAGCTTCAAACAAACTCTTTAATTAATCTGTATTCAATAATTTATTTCTGCTATTAAGGGATAAGTAAACCAGCTTTATTTAAGTCCTGTTAAACTCTGATCAGGTAAACTCAATTGGATTATCTAGAAGTCCATTTAGAAGGTGCTGCTCTGTGCAACTAATATAACAGCGATTTAAAAAGGAGTAAGTAAAGATTATTTCAGAGGATCTAGTATCACATCACTGCTGATACTGTCTGTAACAGTCCACATTCCTTTTTATTAACATTAACATTCTTGAGTTAAACACATTTTCTACCAATTTTGCACCACAAAATGCTTAAATACATCTTCTAGATACATTTATTCTCAACATTTTAGAGATTACTATATATACAGACAGCATTAAAAAAAAGGCAATGAGGTGACTTGCTCAAACTAATAGAGCAAGTCTGGACAAGAAACAGCAAGTGCCCTGAATTCTCTTGCCATGGTAGAAGCCCAACTTCCATACAGTATTATGTGGACACCCAAGAAACCAGGCTCTTTTTCCCAGCTTCCCAGGGCTATACCCACCAGAGAAAATGTTTTGCCTACTTCCCCACCCCAAAATCTGTGACACTGAAGACAGCCTCATGGGAAATACACCCCATTATGTTTGTCACTACCCTGTAAAGCTAGTGATGCTGTCAAACTGGAGCAGCTATTCTTCCATGATGTATTTAGACAGGAACCGTAATTTATCATTATACACATCAGGGTGATTATCTACAGGGACAGATAATTTTTGTTGTATTACCTACACAAGGTTTCTTTTAAACCCTTTTGACAGCAAAGACATCGTAGTTCACATCTTTTCTTATTGACACTCTATGTTGTTATTTTCTTGAAATTTTTGTGTCAAAATCATCTTAAAGGACTTTTACACCCCCCCCCCCCTATGTGCACTGCACATCAACATATTACACAATTTGTCCCACCTCATTTGTAACCACACGGCCTACAGACCATGTCATAAACCAGTCCTCAAAACTGATCCCCATTTAAAAATAACCTCCTCAAAATAGAAGAGAGAAGGAGTAAGGTTTACTGGGGTTATTTTTACCCTGGATCAGTTCAATAGTTTGATTTACGCTGGGGACCTAACAGAGGTTTTTTTGGCACAAGCAAGGGTGGCACATCGTGGTGTAGAGAAGAGGGAAGGGATGGCTGTGGGCAGAGGGGATGTTGGGCTGGCTCTGAGGCTGGAGCCAGCATGTGGTAAAGCTCAGCCTCAAAGGCACCACTCAGAAACCATAAGAAAACCATTCAGAGCACTTGTAGTGGGAGATTCAAAATAACTACAATGGAGCAGTGTAATAAAAAATAAACCAGGACCAAAAAACCTGCAGACAATTTAGCCAACACCCTAAAAACAATCCCATCTCTTCTAAGCATGTATTTTCCTAGATCTAAAGAGCCATAGGCTGGAGTGATTCCCCAGTAATTTTGCATTTCAATAGCTAGTATTCTGATTCCACTATTTTTAAAATACAATTTTTCTAAAGTTATTATGGTATTTTGAGACACACTTTTCTTAGTTGAGTCCAGAACAATTAAAAACAGGGAGTTGTAAATAATCTTCTGCTACTTTGGATACTTCATTAAAACCAGAGAATTATAAAGGGATTATGACCCAAAATAAATAGGTTTTACTTGGCAGCTTGGTTCAGACTGGTTGATCAGGGACAGAAAAATGTTCATAAAACGAGAGCATTTCCTTACCTCTTCTAAAAGTTAAGAGCAAAAAAGAAAGGAATGAGAAAAAGGTGACTATTCTAGTTGGTACTAGGGATGAAGAAAATATCCTAACCACTGTCTGGTATGCAGTACAGGGATAAAAATATCACCCCTATAACCCAGCTAACCCAACATCAACTTATATTTGAAACAGATACACAGCTAGTCAGAACTAGGGAATATATTTATGAGATTAATATTTTACACTTGTGTTGAGCCAAATGCATCAAAGGATAATAGTGATAGAAATGTCATTTGGAAGCCTCAGCTAAAATCTTAGTTTTATTTTTCATTCTAACTGGTGAAATAGTTGTAAAAACAGCCTGAGATTTTGATTTGCGAAGTTTTCATTCTTACACACCACACTGCCCCTGTAAAGCACATATTAAACTGGCTACACATAAAACTGAAGAGCAGAATTTACTTCTACTAAGTTTAGTGAGTTAACTAAAAGCAGTTCTAACACAAACTTCATCAAGCTCTCAAATTTACTGCTCAAGGAAACCAACTTTTCTGCTTGTTCCATTAGAGACTCTCAATAACGAGCACAGTTAATTTGATAATTTCTAAATCACAAATCTTAAAAATATTATTTATCACAAAATAATCTTATGACACAAACTCAGTATCAATAATTACATGTGTACCTTCAGAACACCGAAACAACGATAACTACCTCAGTTCTAAGGCTTTAACTAGTGTGCATTCACAATCAGCTCAATTATTAAAATGAAATGCTTCAGCTAGCTCAACTGAGTTCAGTTGAGGAGGTTTACTTAATTCAACTTCCTTTTCCTCTGCTTAAAGTCATCATGCTGGTCAGTGACAACTTAAACATAGGATAAGAACCCAGCTTGAATAAAAGCAATGATAATGGTTCTCTTAAATGATAATCTTTTAGGAAAAAAATAGTGCTGTGGTGTTAAGACAAAAGTTCTGCTGTCAGTATGGAAAGCATGATTCCTCTTACTCTCAATGTTCATTCAAAGTAGCAGGGCTAGACTTTTTTTGCAAGACTTGGTCACTTATGTTCTGTCATTTTATCAAGAATATGTTTCCCAGTGATGCAAACAGAATACTACACAGAGTATTTATTAATGCTTTTCGTACCAATGAGAGAGTATGTGGCCCTGATTAGACTTCTGTTCTTTCCAGATTATCTAAAATATTCCTTCAAAATTAGTGGCTCATGTATATCCATATAATGCATGTATTTAAAACCTCAACCCTACAAACAACTACATATGAAACAGTTAATCATGCCAACGAAGTTGGCCACTAATCAAAGTTAGGCACACACCTAAGGCTCTGTAGATTCAGGGCTTAAAAATTTAACAATTTTCTCCTTGCTCAGAGAAGAAAAACTAGTTTTATTGGAGGACTGTTATTTCTGAAGTTGTGTCATTCAACACATCAAAGACTCTTCACTGAATCTGAAATTATTTGACTTGGTAAGTTTATTTCTATTACTTTAGACATGAAGGGCTTGCTACCACATATCCTACCACAGACAGTACATACATTAAATTTTATATATAAAATAGTTAATATTCAGTAACACATACACACTTGGCTTATTGACTTACCAATACACAATTACCCTTTAATTTCAGCGGAAAAATAATTAAAAAAAAAAAAATCACTGCATTCCAATTTAATTAAATTTTAAAACCTCCCCCAATAGAAAAGACAAGGAAAATCAAGTAGTTCAGTACAAGGTAGGTCACAGGGACTTGTTACAGCATTGTTACAGATCACAACCTGAACTATCACAGAACAATGGGCAGTAGGAGGGCTGTGGGCACACAGCCAGTTCAAGAGCACAGAGGGTGGAGTAAGGAGCTGCTGTCTTTTCTCTCGAATATTCTCCTAAAACTATCGACAAAGCAGGATTTTTTTTTCCCTCCCAAGCAGGAGTGATCATGCATGAAGGGATCAAATATTTGTATAAGTTAACACTGACAAGTGTCAAAATTAAAGAGGTGTCAAGTTTAAAATCTTGAAATCTCTAATTTATTAAAGATTCTTTAAGCTAAAATGACTAACATCGCATTTTATATGCTACAGAAGAATCATGCATTCCCCTCTCCACCAACCGGTCTGCACCTGCTGAACTTTGAAAACTACTGAATTTGAAGATTAAAATGCCAATATTTCCAGTTAATTGCGAACAGTGCATGACTTCTGCCTTGTCTGCTTTGGTGCTTTAGGTTTTTATTTCAAGAAAGACTCATTGAAGCAGAGAAACTCCTAGAAGCAGCAGTAAGTAAGAGTTACAAACACCTTGCTGAGGTGTAAACTATCCCACATCTTACTACTATTTGCACTTGCATTTTTCCTTTCAATCAAGCACCTATGACTGACTACTCCTGGTGTAACTGCATCATAATTTTAACACATCATCGTAAATCCCACCCTCAGCTCACTGGAACAGTGAACAAAGAATACAAGCTTTGAAACACTTCTGTATTACTGCAAGTAACAGGTCCTTTACACAGTAATTAGTATCTTTTCAGTGCTTAAGTGTTCAGTGTTTACAAACTGTATTTTCACAGGCTTCTGCCACTAACCTGGTTGAGTACAGTAGAAATTAATCCAAGTGAGAAGGCACAAAGCTATACCAAACAAATAATTATACTTTCTGCATTTACTGTAGGGCTGATGGCATTTTGAATGATTAACTAGGACTGGGAGGGTCAGGGCAAGGACACAGCATGAGGAGAGCCTTTGCAAAAAATTGCCTGACACAGCTGTCAGAGAACATGTCTGACTCAGCAAGAAAACTTGACTATTCTTCCCAAAGAGAAAAATACAGTATCACTAAATGCCATCTAATCATCAACAGACTGTTGTGCATATCTTCACTCCTTTTGAGAAGGTCAATTCCTAACAATATCCAAATATTACTGCCAACACTGCACATCTTAACTGTAGCTGATCATTTGGCAGAGCACAAGAAGGGAAACAAGTGTCTCTGTTTATAAAGGATCAGCCTAAATGTTCCAGCTGTACTGTTATATATTCTATTTTATTAGCACTGAGAAAAGACACCTACCATAGTAATTTCCAAAAGAGCAACTCTATGGTTTTTGTAAATATTTACTACAGTTCAGTGAAATATAAACCCGTGCAAAAAAGCATGACTGCAGCCAAGTCGAATTATTTACTCACCGGTGGGAAATCAAAATCTATCTGGTTGGCTAAATTTAAGATATAGTCGATTCGAAACTGGTTCTCTGGATTGGCTAATTCAACTGGAGGTGCCAAATTGCCCATTGCTGTCACTATTGTCTGCAAAGAAAAACAAAAAGAAATTATGTAGAGTGACTAAACAGCTACCTTTGAATAGTTAAAAGCAATAGCTTGTAAGTTTACCTCTATAGCTTCTTTAATATTGTTTTTAATATCCTGAATTTTCATTTTCTTCTCTCTGTAATAAAAAATACATAATTAAATCTCTAAACCACAAAAACAGACTGTGTTTTTGAAACAGAACATGAACTTGAAAAGTATTCTATCAAAACTGTATTATTACAATGGTCTAAAGTGCTCAGTCACTTTTGCAGATATACTTCATTAACTATCTCATGAATTTTCTACTTAAATAGTAAAGATCTATTTGAATCCAAAAGTTACTATCTAGTTATGCTGAAATAAAAACTTAACTGCCATCTTATACTGAGACTAAGAGATTCTGCAAAGTTAAATATACTTTGATTCATTTGAATGCAAAATACTAGACATGTGGAAGTTATTTAGAAAAGCATAAACTGTAAACACAGGAAAAAAAGGCGTAGTTATCTAAAGGAGAAACAAGTTATAAGACAAAAAAAAACCTCAAACCACAAAATAATTACAGCATAAAAATTATATCAGAAAAAGAGCAGATAACCTTACAGATACATTAAAACTAACAGTTCAGATATAAAAAATAAAATAAATAATGAAGGGATAACGCAAATATGTAAAATTACTTTTTAACTACAAGCAGAACAGCAGGTTGAAAAAACACTTCGAATGCTTTATACAAGCACTATCATCTGGGACTAACTGCAGTCAAATTAAAAAGCATGAGGCTAAAGCAAGCTGGAGTGCAAACCACTGTGCCTCTACTATATTTGTACTGTATTTTATGTCAAATCTGACAATAGTTACTTTCAATGCCAAACAGTGCAATCAAATTACATGCATGATCAAACATTTGGTATAACCAGGAATTAGCATCCAAAAGGTATTGAGTCTATCAACTGTAACTTAATTGTAAAGCACTATCAGAAAGTTTTTATGTTACTAATTTCTTGCTGTATACAGCATAAAATTACTACTTTGAGGTAAACCATGTTAGCCATGTAATTACAAAAAAACCCACCTAAATTGTCTAAGTGACCTTTCAATCTTCATTAAATTGTTTTTACAGCATGCTTTCACTATCTGAATAGTTGTAACAACTCTTATTTTATTTATATTGAAAATGTTTTTTCCAGCACATTATCCCAGAGACTTGAAACACCAAGAGTGTTTTCTTTTTTTTATCCTTTAAAAGGTAGTCTTCACACTATCAGTTTATAGAACACAGCTTGAAAACCTAAGCACTCGTATTGCAAATGCTTTTCATCACTTTTTTCTTTCTATAATAATTCACAACCAGCAACCAAAATGAAACTGAAAGCAGATTCACCAAGTAAGAATGCAGAAGAGCAGAAAAAAACCCAAAAAGGCAGATGCAGACATCAAAAAACTGGAAAATTGGTGGGAATTTTAGTTGTCAAATGACAGGACCATGCCAGCCTCCTGTTACACTGCCTTTTAGATACAGATGTAGAGGATCCTACTATACATTCTACAGTTGTGGCAGCACGACTGCAATGCCAGTGCTGCTCTCACACATGGGAAGCAAACAGCAGCATCAAATCACCTTGTTCTGAATGGCTTAGCTGTGTAGAGAACGTCTCAATCAGCAGCTCAACTCTACCACACACAAACACCATCACCCTCCTCATCACTGACCACTGCATGTATTCTCAAAACCATGGGGCAGGGAGAGGAAGGTCAGTGAAGCTTGGTGCAAAAAGAAAATGAAATTATCAATAATCACATGTGAATTTCTGGTTTCCCTAGACTTCTTCATCTACCTAAAGACCACCTTATTCCTGCAGACTACAACTTTTTTCCTTTAGGGATTTGGCACCACTGATGGGAACAAGGCAGTGATCCAGGCAAGGCCAGAAGCACCGAACCAAGGAAAATAAGTAAGACAGGAAAAGAGAGAAAAAAATGAGGCCTTTTCACCCTCCTTCCTTCCCATGTCCAATGTGTAAATTCAGGTATAAAGAAACTCTCCATTGCACAAACCAAGACTTACAATTTATCTGTCTTTATTTTGCCTCTGATTTTGAGATGGGTTTTGAACTTAATGAACGTGTCAGAAATTATATTTGGTCATTTTGCTTTGCTTTGTAACATCTTGAAAGAAAGAAGTTAAGAAAGTATTCTGGTTTGTAATTCTGGAAAGTAATTTGGTTTATTTACTTAAAAGGGAACTAGAGCTGTATTTTCTCCCCTGGAACAATTGGAGAGAACTGTCTCAAAGCATTATTTAAGTGCACAGTTACCTAACTCTTCTACAGCATACAATAAACCACATTATTCCTATTATAGGCTTTGGTCAGACTTTCACATTTACACCTCTTCATTGATCCTAACACTACTAGCAGCACTGCAAAGTGCTAATGAACATGAAGTGATATAAAATTCCAGCAATTAACAAACTGCTTGATAACCATCATCATCTTTACAACAAGAATACTCATAGTTCCTATTTCTGGTTTTGTTGCCATGGCCCTATAGCATGCCTGGTAAACAAGGAATCTTATTACACAGCAATGAATGTATCATGTCATTTTGTGTTTTGTAATGTTTACTAAGCATAAATTTTCCATGACAATGAGATATTCTATTCTTCTGGAACTCAACATGTTCATCAATCATTAACTGTAACTTCTCTTTGAAACAAAAAGGTGAAGCTCATTTTATTCAGGGACTAATGGAGTGCAGTCAACAAAAGCTAAGCCCCACCACTGCCGTTCCCTCACTCTGCCAGAGCTGTTCTTGAGAAATCCCAGCCAGGTTGCACCTCAAATTTCCAAAATTAATTGAATGTCATTTTCCCCACCCACAAAGAGTGAATATTCAACTTGGAAACTAATTGCTGCTTTTTTTTTCCTTTCTTTCTTTCTTATTCCCAGGTGTTGGCACAGTAATCAAAACTACAAAAGCTGGGCTCCCAAAAATGTTTTCACCCAGAATAGACCAATGTCTCTGCAGGCCTGTTCTGTATCTTTAGACTCCATGGGTTAATAAGGTCATATTTTTAATCTTGTTTAAAACTTTTGCTTAGGCTGTGTAGGGTAGGCCAAACAAAGCATTAAACTCTATTAGTTGGGGATTATAAGAAAAATCTGAAATCCTGCTGTTTTCAATATTTAAATAGGCCAAAGCAAAGCTGCACACAGCTTTCGGGAAAACTAATGAAGTCTATTTTAGGTACTATAAAAAAAGATGACATTTCAATTCAAGTAACATGAAATTAGAATGACATAAAAGGTCAGGAAAATCAAATATTCCTTGAAAACATTCCTAATCAGTAGTTAGTAAAGAACTTCTCCACCTGTGCCTGAGCTGTACTATTAAAACAGCAACACTTTTTACTGTGACTTTATCAAATCTGATGCAATGAACACATTACCAAACAGATTACCAGAAAGCAAACTCACATTAATGTTTATGTTAAACTTCTGCTTTATCATCCAGATAATATGAAGAACCACTACATAGAACTTGGAAAAAATGTTTAAAGTTTAAAAACAACATTCCAGAGGACCAAGGATTCAGGTCACCCAGCATGAACATCTCACAGGTAGAAAAATTATACCATTTATTTCTTTCCTGAAAGCAAAGAAGTCAGAAAATTTTTTTTGGTCACTATTGACAGGTTAAGAAGTTGTATGTTTTGCTGCAAAGTGCTGTTCAACAGGCAGAGTTCAGGTAAGACTGCTGAGAAAAATACAAAGAACTACCTTGTTTTTAATCAGAATGTAGTCTGCTGCTGCTTTTTTTTCTAGGAAAGGATAGATCTTATGAACAGAAATGAAGTGCTGTTTCTTTAAACCCTATAAATCCACAATAAGATAGCTAGAAAAAAAGATCTGAAACATGCAGAGCACAAACAACACCATTTTTTTTTCCTTTAGGAGAGACAGACACAATTACTATAGCACTATCCTTTTAATATGTATCAATTCTCTAAGATAGTGGGGCAACCTTCCCCATATCTTCCCCCAAATCCTCTGATTATAAAGGAAACTCCACACTGTAAATCAGGGATACTTTAGCAGCCGAACATTACACATGCCATGAAGAGCACTGTGAAGAGGTGAATTTAATGTTGTAGGATGCATCGTTTGAATGAAAGTGAAGACTTTGATCAGATAATATGCAACAGAAAGGCTTTTAATGAGGGTAAATTATGACTCCCAAATAATCCCTATGCATGGCTCAATAAAAGTAACAGACTGTGGAACATGAATACTTACCATTTGAATACCTTTCTCACTCTGTTTTTTAACACATGGTTTCCTATGTGCAACATTAGCATAATAAATATTGTCACCTAATGGTTTGCAGTTTAGTAGTGTGTATACATTATTCCACAAAAGAGCATGTCTAGAATCCTGAAGGGTATTTAACACATGGGCAAAGTATACCATACTACAAAGTACTAGTATACATGCTACACCTACTAAAAATGACTGGCTTTTAACAACATAATAAACCCCCAAATTATGTCGAAATGTTTTTTTAATAATTATGTTGCCCATTTTTTCTAGTTATCAGGATGCTGTTGCAAATAATAAAAAAGCAGAAAGTTTCCTTCAAACTTGTACTGCAGAATTGTATTGCCTGGAGAGTATATATAGATCATTTTATTAGGCATATTAAAATGTAATCACCTAATGTTAATACACAGCATTAGCTTTTGTCTTCTTTACAGATCTGTATGCAGCCTGGCTTCTATCATCTTTAATGATCAATATAATGTATAAATTACCTTGATTTCTGAAGTACTGTCAAACTTCACAGTCTTGAACTTGCTGACATAACAATTATAACCAGTGAAAAGCTCCCCTTGCCTGAGCAAAGCTCTGCCAGTTAAGTAAATCAATTTGCAAGTATAAGTGCCAGACTAAAAATCTTACAAAACAATTAATTTGCCTCTGGCTTTTTATATGAGAAAATGACATAGTTGTGTTTCAACACAGGTGCTTTCCAGCAGTACCAACAAATGTGAACACACAGTGAAGTAGCCACAGGCAGTGTCCAACACCCCTTTCTGCTCAGCTTCAAAAGCCCATTGCAATTACACATGGGAAGTAAATGAAATGTATCAATTCCATTTAAAAATACAATTCAGTTACTTTGACAGGCAGTCATACACTTTACTGGCACGTGGCATTTAAATGTAATTATTCATCTAAATATGGTGTCTTTGATGCAGAAAACACCTTCATAGATTTCATAAACATTCCCTTAAAATCTGCATTGAAATTTGTTTACTGCACCTCATGGAAGTGAACAAAAATGCAAACAGCACTACCTGCCAATCCACCTCATAAAAACCGAGCAGTGCAGTCAAGATCTTCACACCCAAGACCACAAGCATGGAAATTCAATTCAGATTTTGCTACCAATCCCGATTGCAAAAATTCTGCAGTACTTCTCAATTCAACAATACGATAGCTCTGGTTTAGCAGCCTAGGTTATTTCTAACAGAATAACATGGCAATTATCTCAAAATATAGCAGCCAGAATGGCAAACAGGGCAGTGGCCAAGTTAGAGGCACTTGGGGGAGAATAGATGCCTATAATATTCAGACCATAGTTTAAATAATTAATTTTAGACCTATGACAAAGTACCAGTTGCTCAAATGCAATAGCAAAGAAAACCTCACATATCTTTTGCAAATCGAACTCTTCATTTATAGCACACCACAGAGATAGCTCAGTCATTCTGCCAGCTTCAAGGAGATACTCAATTTTATGCAGTTCAAGAACAAAAAGGACAAGAACACACCGTACTGTGGGGTGGGAGCTGCCATGCACCAGCTGCACAGTGAAAACTCTATGCAGCTTTCAACAGGAAACACGATTTAGTTGGGTCCTCACTTGCAGCAGAGCTGAAGGGATTTTCTAACCACGTTAACACTTTGTTCTTGATAACTCTGTCACCTTGTAAGATGAAATAGTTACCCAAAGGCACAGCTAGCTGACAGAATGTAATCTGCAGCACACTACATAGGGAACACGCTGGTAACACTGACCACATATGCATCAAGCTTCTCACTGAAAGCAACAGCCCCTTGCTGCTGCAGGATGTAGAAGAGCAGTTTCTCCTCCCTATTTTTCCTCTTACACCACCTTTCTCTCCCCAACATCTACTTCACTGTGAAGATTCTTGAGTTTATTTCTCAAAAACTCAGGGTAGCAACAAATTATACCACCCAGCTACCAAAGTTGATTTACTGCAATAAGTAATTAATAACAGTAGTAGAAAAAGAACAGTTATGAGAATAGACTGCTCATTTTCTCAGCAGTTAATGCCTTTTGGAAAAAGAAAACCCATCAGGCTGAATGATTTCGTCATTACACACTTCGATTTAAAGATGTTGTTAAAAATTATGTTGTACAGGTCTAATTGCAACCTAAATGATTTGGAAAAACTTAGTTCAGATATCCTAAAGCAAAAATCACTTTCACAGACACACAAGATACAATATATAGAACAGATAATAGACACAGGACTTTCACAAGTGCCCTTTTAAATATTGGAAAAAGCACAGTAAAGTGGTTTACCATTGCTTATTCTAATGCATTACAATGCATTAACATGTAACCATGTAGCCATATATAGATGAACATATGATGAGAAAGAACATAATATCACAAGTGCTAGGAGGTATCTTCTATTTACAGAATGACAGAATAATTCTCTAAGTTAGAAGGCACCATTGGCCACCATTCACAGCAGATTTGCTAGGGTCTGCTGAGTTACCTGATTTGGTCTACTGATCTCTTCATGTCCAGAAAAAATACTGTCACATGAGTATGTCCTGACCAGACACTGCAGTATACACAGATCAACAGCAACTTGTGTTAGATCTGGGGTATTTGTTGTGTTGGCCATCACTTCTTAGTCTTCAACACTTTCAAAGCACTTCTGTCAAAACTTTTGAAACGACAATTTGATGGTACCCTATGAGTTTCATTTGCTGACACCATTTTATAAATGTCTATATTCTAGTAATTTCTTCAACCAGGACTGAAGGCAGGGACCATCATATTCCAGAGCTCTTCAGGGGTTCACATACAAGAATGAGAGGAATAGCTCCTACAGTGGTCCATGATCTCACTGCTACTTAAAACTAAAAAAGTACAGGGCTGGCTAAGTGCCAACATTAAATGGAAAGAAATCCTAAAATAAAAATGGCTGGAACACTGGATGCCAAATAAGTATACACACAGAGCAGCATAAGCAGGATGCAATGTGGTGGGGATGAGAGTCCTGAAAATCTCTTGATTTTTTTTTAGTGATTATGATCTCCACCATCATTTGAAACACTTCTGGCATGTGAAATTGTAGACAAGCAATCTGGAAGGCATTTGCTTCTAACAGTTACAAAACGCAAGGTTTTTAGTCCAAAACCCTGGATGTTAGCAGGTAAGACACAGATGTCAGGAGGATAACAGCCTGCAGTAATGCGTCCAGCTCTGGAGACCTCAGCACAAGAAAGACATGGACCTGTTAAAGTGACTTCAAAGGAGAGATGTAAAACTGATCAGAGTGATGGAGCACCCAGGAACAGCTGAGGTTGTTCAGCCAGGAGAAGAGACTGCTCCAGGAAGACCTTATTGCGGTTTTTCAACACTTAACAGGGTCTATAAAAAAAGATAGGGACAAACTTTTTAGCAGGGCATGTAGGAGTAGGAGTAGGGACAATGTTTTTAAACTGAGTGTTGATTTAGGCTAGGTATTGGGAAGAAATTTTTCACAACGAGGGTGGTGAAACACAGGAACAGGTTGTCCAGAGAGGTGGTAAATGCCCTTATCCCTTGAACTGAAACATTCAAGGCCAGGTTGGATGGGGCTCTGAGGAACCTAGTCTAGTTGAAGATGTCCCTGCTCACTGCAGGGGGATTGGACTAGATGACCTTTAAAAGCTCCTTCCAACCCAAGCTATTTTATCACTGTATTTCACCATTTTCCCCCATTCCTTTTCAAAAATTCAATTATATTCTCAATGACCCAAATGTTCACATTTTCTAATTGCTAAATGATTTTGTAAGTTCAGAATCACAGACCAAAGAGGAAAGCAGTTAAGGCAGTGAATGTAAGATTTTCAGCACCTGAAAGACAGGGGGACAGGTAGGTAAGGAGCACAGACACTATGCAGACACTGAACTATGCAGCTGTCACCGAAAGCTGATGTGTTCCTTATGGGATTATTTCACTACTTTCACAGAATCAGCTATTTTCTTTACAGCTGTAAACTTGTAATTTCTACCATTGACAAAGTCTGAATCACAATTATTTCCACAGTTATCTCCCAGGATAAAAAGCTGTCAGGTACACACAACTTTAGTTATAAGACTTAAAGAACCGTGCACAAAACTGGTTACAAACTGAGCATTAGGAGCAGAAACTGCAACAGCCCCTACTGATCACAGCTTTTGGGAAGTTCAAACTCACAGTCCTTCTTAACAGTGTGATGCCTTATCTAAACACTGATTTTCATTGCACACTTTAATAAAATCTTAAAATATTTGAATAAGCAAATATGAAAATCTGTCCCTTAAAGATCCAGACTAGTGCACAAAGAGGCAGGTGTAACACAGCTCGTAACAAAGCAAGGTGCTGACAACTTTGGCTCTAATCCATCAAAGCACTTAAGCACATGTTTAATTTTAAGCACATGAGTAATTCTATCAACTTTAATAGGGCTACTCATGGTTTAAGTACTGTGATGGATAGGGGCCAGAATGTGCAGAACCTTTAAGAATGCTTCATGGCCTATGTTATATGAAGAAAAAAACACCATTCTTCCACTGAACAAAGAAGTTGGAAAAGCTTTGGAAGCAAAATTTACCATATGTTGAACACAGCTCTGCTTATGTTAACACAGAGATGTAAGTAGTAGTCTGTAGTCTTTGAAGATAAAACATGATGCAAGTTCTCATGTGTATTGTGTCCAAGTATCTTCAGTCTGCCCTTTTTCTCTGACATCTCTAGGATACAGCTGTATGTCACCTATGCCCGTCACACTTTGCTTTGAAACTGGGGGATCACAGTAAAGCAGTCCTATGCAGAAAGACCAAAACCTCCACTAGTTTCACTTCTTAGATATGATGCCAATGAGGGTGGAAAACATTGCTACTGCAGCTTTTCAAACACAAGTTTGCCTGTACAGATACCACCAGCCCAGTATTTCACCTATAACTGGCTTAGTAGTTCAGTAGCCTCCCTGTAACATCAATTATTTTTGGATATTCAAAGCTGTACACATTTCTCTCACACACATACAATGTGTGGCAAATTCAATGTTTTTAGATAAAAATATGATTTCTCTAAAATATTTTATACAGTCAAAGTTAAGGATGTTTAAAAAAAAAAAAACAACCAAACAAGCAAACAAAAAAACCAACAAATCACCTTCTCTACAAATTTCTAGCTAGGGCAGCTTCTGTTAAGTCAGAGGTGACTGACTTGATCTCTAAACCACTCACAAGAAAATTCTGGATCTTGTATTATCTGAACATGGCTCCAAAAAGTCTTCCCAAGTTTTACAAAACACTTGTCTAAAAAAGGAAGAGAATGGAACAATTTGAAAAATCCTTTACAAATGTTTTCCAGGAGGTCAAATTAGCCTCACTAAATAGTAACATAAAAGAGTCATCAAGTTTTATCCCAGCACTCATAAGGCAGAAAAGCTCCAGAAAAGTATCAGCTACATAGCCACGCTGTCCGAAATGTACAGTGAATTCTAACAGCTTCTAACATAATATCAAGTAATATCTCCTCTGAAGCAAACAATGGAGAGGTCCAAGTCAATGAAATGATCCCTGTACTCAGGGACCAACTCTCCCTCCCATTCCAAAGGTAACGTTAGTTTCTGTTTGCTTACTACCAAGTCCCCAGTCAATAACAAATGCAGAAGGGAAACTTACAGCTAATTGGGAAACAAATCTCTTCTGCCAAACATTTCAAGAATTCAAAAAACTTTTTCCTCACTTCAGAGTGGAATAAAATTGACACTGACAAAATTATTTGTCTTTTCTTTCCCATCATACACATAAGCATACCATGTGGTATAAATACAACATAGCTCAGAAACCTGTGCTAGTTTTTTTCCAGTATCAGTAAGGAGGACTCACAAAGCTTCTTTTCAAGAGCAGGGAAAATGAAGGTTATGCAAGACCACCACTTGTAGGTCTGTCTTGATTCTAGTGCTCAGAACTCTAAATTAAAATTTATTTCCTCCCTGATTGCTATCCACTTGGTACAACATAGTTTTTGCTCTGGCCATTCCTAACAGAATCTAAAATTACAGCTATTTCATTCCTTGATCTGTCAACAAGTATGCTTAAGAACAGATGTGTCTTTAGGTTTGGGGTTTGCCATTATTTTTTTTTTCCTGCTTTTTATTTTTCTTTTTTCTCTTGCTGATGAACATCTAGCAAAGAGCACAAAAATAAACAGCTTTTCTGTGGATTATATTTTCTGAGATATCTTCAGCAAGGGAATTATATACTACTACTTATTAGATGAAATTTACAGAGAATGAAGTGCAGTACTATGGGGCTTTAAAATTCCCTTTAATACACCTGAAAAAGAGAATGCCTTGAATCTATGTCACCAAAGAGTCTCTCTAATTTTTGCCAGAATTCTCAGCTTATTAAAACAGCGTGACTAGTGTGATACATTAACACATTTTATAGTTCTACTACTGTTAACAGTTTTAACAACAATTCTGACAATTTCTAACTTACAAAGCTTTTTAAGTTACCACAATAGATTTTTTAATTATTACTTTCGTATCACAAATTACTTTGTCTTTTAGTACTTCTACTTCACTTGTGCACATCTATCACAACAGCAGTGAGAGCACAAGCTTATTGCCCTTGTGGATAAGGGAATGGAGGCAAAGTGCTTCTGTCTCTGAAAAGGCAATCCAGAAGAACTATGAAAGAAACAACCTTTTCTCCAAAAACCATTCAGAAGGTCAAAGTATCCTCTTAGACTCCTATATAGCAGATACCAAAAAGCAAGCCAAAACAAAAAACCCACCATGCATCAGACTGCCAAAAAACTCCACAGCATTAGTCTTCCCTGAGAGATTTCCTCAGCATCACACACAGCTCTCAAGTAAGGTCATCTTTACTTCAGGTTAGAATGTCCAATGCTTTTACCATACTTTCCTGTCTTTAAAATGAGAAATGTATTTCATCTTGTTAACTTCAGTGTGTCCTCACAGCTTTCAGTAACTTACGGATTAATCCACTCTCTTATTCTGGAGTTAAACATTGAGTGTTCAGTTCTGTTCCAAAGCAGTTCCTTCTTTATTCCAGATGGTTCAATTTTTTTTTTTTTCCCAAAGTCCCAATCATTGTTAAATGACCTTCTCTTACACATAGCACAAGTGTTAGTGAGCAGGTTATGAGAGCATGTCTACCAACATTGACTGGAAACAACAGACCTGGCTCTCTTACCCCTACACACCGAGGTTTATTCTTATACCTCACATGAAGCTTCACAGATTAACACCCAACCTCATGTTCATGAAGGACAGGTTTGTTAATGCCACTGACACACAACTTATTAATTTCTACGTAGTATGAAGCAACTATATTGTTACACGAGAAAATGAGAATTAAACCAAGCAAAATTCAGTATGTATTATTTCCATTAAAAGAGCATTTGTATCAAAAAAATCAAAACTCCTGCATACAGAGTTTCCAGGTAACCTGACTCCATTGCTATTTGCATAGCATCTCCCATATCACTCCCATTTTACTACCATGTTTTTTCCTGGGAGAAGATTATGCCAAAACCTGAGGCTGCACAAGACATGGGCTGCAATGCTCACCACCCCTGGGAAGTCTCAGACCAGCTATGACAACACAGTATGGCTGGAGGGACCAAACAAGATTTACAACAGGGAATGAAAACATACATAGTCTTATCACCATTCTAAAAGAAATTTCAGAAGAAAAAAGCTTGATGGTCTAAACCAACACCTGCTGTTTCTTAAGGAAGGTCCCACAACTAATTATGCTCTGGTGCATGTCAATATACTTAAAACTGTACTACAAGTTAACTGGTGAAATGTTTTAGCAAACAAATCCCATACATTTCATAGAAAAAAAAATGTATATAACAAATATTC
The DNA here is from genome assembly GCA_038090715.1 of Florisuga fusca. Taxonomy (NCBI): domain Eukaryota; kingdom Metazoa; phylum Chordata; class Aves; order Apodiformes; family Trochilidae; genus Florisuga; species Florisuga fusca. Next base: position 4,442,888 of record JAAWXA010000023.1, read on the forward strand.
CGTAGAGAGGAGCTGCAGAAATGAATCTAAAAACATGATACACGTTTCTCTTATCTAAATATAGTATTTCCCAATATGCCAATTCATTTTAACTGTGTAATAAAAGAATTATGAAAGTTCATAATTCAGTTTCACAGTTCCTTAACAGTGTCACAGCAAGTTATTTTTAGTTACAAAAGCTTAAGTGAATATAGTGTGCAACTATGGTTTTTAGGCATGCACTTAGGACTGACTCTTGAACTCCTAAATTAGCTCTAAACAGACTGGCAGATACAAAACAAAACTTCTTGTCCCACATGCTTTACAAGAATCTGCTGCTGGGCCAGGCAGTTGAATCCTACAAGATAGTACTTCCTAAGCATTTTTTTTTCCTAAGTTGGCAGTGTAGTTTTTCCACCTAAGTTTCCTCACATGCAGACTATTTCTCAACAAACACCAGGAGGCTGACTCTTCAATCCTTGTGCAGTTATTTATGTTCAAACTGAGCACAAAGTAGATACAGAGTATCTATGACCTGATTCACTGCCTGCTTAGTTCTCAGTTGTGCAAACTTGAGACTGAATGTAGGAGGTATATATAACTGTTTAAGTTAACAAATAGACTGCTGAAAACAAACACCACCAAAATGAAAGTCTTTCCCATTTAAAAAAAAATCAATATTGAAACTCCAAACATCTCAGGTAAAACACAAGAAAATGCATATGCAAGAAACTTCAAAGAGGACTTTTTAGATGTTTTGAGTACTAGTCCTTTTAAAAGAAGAACACACTGAATGAGACAGAAGTTCAGAACTTCTTATGAATCTCGCTTCTTGGAGTTCCTGAAGTGCCAGTGACAGAACCTGGCAAAAGACCTGAAGAGGAATCACTGTGACTCTTTCTCTGACACTTTTTTCCTAATCCTCCAGAAGTCCCATTTCTGACACAGGTCACTCAACCTGGGGGTCCTCAGGGGCACAAGGATAGGTGCTGGGGTCCTCCCTCCAGATAGGTTCTCAACTACTGGGAGGAGAAAGGGAAGAATGTTCCCCATTTCAGCAATCACCAACATACAGTAAGACAGACAAGGCTTTCCTCCTAAACGTTTAACATATGGAATTAAAAAATCTTTCATCACGAAAAGTTTAAGAGAAGAAGAAACCAAGTTTATTCCCACAAGATACAGGAGCATATTTTCAACACATGCAAACAATATGCAGACATGCCCAATGAATCTACTACCTTGGAAATCAGATAACAATGCAGCTCTAGATACAGCATAATGATATACACTGGCATCTGCTCACATACTTTCATGCAGCAATTAAGCAAGACTTTTCAGGAGTTTGGACCTCCTATAGAACATAACATAACCACCTGCATATGCTGCATGTGCTAAATACATTTATGAAATGTTTAAGTCAAGCCTTTTAGTAGGTTATTAAGAGTTGCTGTTGGCAGAGAAAAGCTACATTTCTCCAAAAACATAAATTACGCAAACTTAGCCATAAACATTTTTATGAGTAGGTTTTTTATAGAGCACTGTACTGACATTAGCCAGGCAATTCTCAGCCTTTCCTAAGGGGTAGATTAAGTATTAAAGTACATCCAAGGTGTGGCATCCTATCAGTTTACCTTTAGTGGCAGTTACACTTACACAATTGGAGCAAATTCTCTATCAGCTTCATCATTTGATGCCAGAAGCCTCCAACAATGCTGAATTTTACCCAGTGATTCTGACGGAAAAAATCCCAGCAGACAATTTATCATCTGAGTTGTGTAACTACATATTAAGTCACTAAAGGGAAAATAATTAAAATAACCATTTTTATACTACATTATAATTATGCGACCAGCAAAGTACAAAGGCAGTGAAAGCATTCTGTCTCAACTACTGTGAGCCTCAGAGAAGACTTGAAGTATCTGTCTGGTCTAACCATGCATTTATCATTTCTGCACTAACCATCAGTAAAAAAGGAGAGGGGAGAGAATAAGTAACTGGGTAATAACTTCACCTTTGGCAATCAACATTCATATCAGCATTAATATTCAGGAAATGCCCCAAGTCTCAATCATTAATGATTAAGTATCACCACACCCTGAATATTTTACTACCTATCTGTATTGACATCATGAGATCCAAACTTCAAACGTAACTGCTTGCTATTTTAAAGATCTTCTCAGAATTAGGGGATGCTGGCTACAACAGCACATATAGACTCCACCTCTATGCCAAGGCAACAGACAATTGAATTAAAAAGGCTGCAGTCTCAACTTCCAGCTTAACAGTCTGAGGACAAATTAGGACACTTTAAAATACAATCACCTTCTGGAAGACTGAATTTAAGAAATTTAAACTTTAGCCTAAGAGGAACTCCTTGTACTTAGTGAGAAGCAATCCTTTATCATTTCACCTCACGTTGGTCATACACCTAGCTTCTACACAGCTTTCCAAAATATTTACAGCTGCACTACTGAGCTTACAGAACCCACCTTTTAGTGAACATTAATCATGTGAAAACTGCTCTAGGAATAAAAACCAGTCCTAGACACCCAACACCATCCAGAAGACCCATGCTACAATTCTGTCAGATCCTTACACACAACAATTCTTTCATGCCATAAGCTAAGGGAGGTCTGGAAGGCTGCTGCCTGGTACCTGCAGACCCTTCATGGCTGCTCCTGCACCAGCTCAGATGTTGCCCCTGAAGATGAGAGGTGGGCCTGGACCCACTCCTCTGACTGTACTCACACCCAACTAACCTCTACATCACAAAATTAAACAGGCTGTGGGGAGGTCCCAAAGCAGGCTGTTTCTGAATGAGGATTTAACATGCTCTTCCAGAAGTGACCAAGTACACAATGACAGATGCTGCCCCGTGTCCACCAAGTCCCTCCACAAGTGCCAACTGCAAGGGGTCCTGCAAGCTCCCTTCTTCCAAACTATAATTCCTTCAAGAATTCAAGAGAATCGACAGAGAATTCAGAAGACCAGCAACATTCAGATACAATTCCATCATAATCACTTTTATAATACCTTCAAATGAAGCTTTTTAGAAAAATATAACCCAAGAAGTACAGATTTCAATGTTTAAATGCTTACTATTATTGTTTTTAAAGATACTGAAGAAAAATCTGAAATAAGTAATTTACTTTCATTTTGTAAAAAGGGCATTTATTTTTGTGACAAGGACATTCTCTACAAAGTAACTGGGTGCCCTTTGTTGAAACAAAAGATAGAAAGAAAAAAGCAACAAGTGTGAATACTTTCAAATTAGATGACACATATTTGCTCAAAAACCTAACTTTTAAGGTACATATTGAGTATCATACCATGCACAACTACTACATAAAGGGTTAATGTCCAATATGTAGCAATTAATTGTCACAGATAACAATAGCTAGAGTTCAATAAATTGGTAGGATTATAGTGCAATTTTATTAGTGCCTCAAACACTTTTACTGATGTGCTTATTACTTTTTTTATAGCATACTGCTCTTGAGCAAGCAGTTTATAATATTTACCCTTTTAAAACTAGGTATACAGAGAATACATATATATATATGTATATATATGCAACTAAGTTTACATGGCAATACTGGTGCAGTAGCTAACATATCACATATATACAGTAATTACACACATCTTGCATAGACAACCCTACTCATGAGCCTGGAGGCAAAAGACAGCTGCCAAAATCCATGTTTTTTATGAATTACAAAAAGGCACAAACTAGGACTGGTCTTTTTCTCTTAGAAGATGAGGATAAAAATACCACCACTACAAACAGGCTTTGTATACACATCACATGCACAGACACACACACAGACTACTTTTCTATCTATAAATTACCTCTATTAGCTGCAGTATGTTAAGAGAAATTTCAGTCCAACACAAATAAACAATAGATGTTGAACATAGTAAAATCACTGCATAACACTGGGATGCAGTCTCAATGTGATTTAACCATTTCAAAGTGTAGTTCTTTTGTATACCATCATTAATTCAATTTATACATAAACCTAGAAATATCTAGCATCTAGTCCTTACATTAAAAACAACTAACCTACCACCAGCTTTGTCAAATCCACTGCAGCTCCAGCTGGTTAATAATGTATCACCCCTCTCACACATATCCAGCTCTGCTCAGGCATGCACTCCTTTGGGTTTGTGATGCAGAAAATGAACGTACAGACTGTGGTTTGAAATGTGTATGTTCTCTTAGTAACAGCTTGAAGTATCACACTACATTGAAACCATCTCCTCATGTGGAAGCGGGACAGCAGGAAGCCGCCTTGCAACGATAAGCTCTGAATCTGCACACCAAGAGCTCATTTTTTGGTCTTTATCTGCATCACACAGAAAATGCCTCCTGTATTATACCATTTCTTCTTGTTCTTGAAAAATGGCAAAAGACTCTTGATAAAAACATTGATGTGGTCATTCAATGTACAAACACAGAGTTCACACAAACACCCTGCACATAAAAGCCTCGCTTGTGTCCAAAGCATGTCCAACATGTGTGTCTTCCATGGACATGTCTTCCATGTAGAACTGAGAACACACCCTAGTTTGTGTATAAATTAAACTTCATATATCCTCATTTCTGACATATTTGCAGAACATCCCATTTTTTACTGCTCCAAACCAAACTGTGATGAATTCACTGATAGCTCCATGGCATACAACTCTGTAATTCCAGGTAGAGTGTGACTGAGAGAAAACGACTGTTCAGAGTGTCAGAATCTGCTTTTAAAAATGCATTAGAATTATTAACTGCCCTTTAGGAGTTGCAGAATTTAAAATTACCTTTTCATATAGACAGTCATTGGCACTGATGTCCTAAATTAAAATCAATTCAAATTAAGGCAGTCTTAATACAGATATTTTCTAACTTATTTGTGTACTTAGTATTGTTGCTTTAGTCAGTCTGTGAGTAATACACAGTTTACTTTTTGAACTGAAATGAAGATATCAAAGAAACTTAACAATCTAAAACCAGAGTCATTTTCCCAAATCAGATTTCATTTTCATTGAGATCTCCTTTATTATGGCAGTTTGTTTGCTTAGATCACGTTTTGCACAGGAGACGATATAAAAATAAGCTCTACTGCTTTATAAATATTACATCATTATCAAGTAATAAAGGACCTACACACAAGCTATCTTGCTTCTAGAAATGGATGGCCTTTCAGGTGATAAATATTTTAAAGAAACTCAACACACTGCAGGTACATCAGCATGAAATGAACAGATAGTGTTGGATAACTATCAACAAAACACCCAAACAAAAATCTTCCAAAGACTTTCCAGTTAATCTGCAGCCCAACTAGGAACACAGGAATTCCATACAGGTCAGAGAAAGAAATGCATGTACTTAAAGAATTCCTGCCCCCTTGAAACTAAGCCCTGCCCTCTCCTTTATGAACCATAAAAATAATTGTGCTTCACTCACTGAAAGGAAAAAATAGACTTTATTTAATTATCTTACAACTGCTTGATCAGTACTTGAAAAAGCACTTCTTATGTGCTAAATTATTAGCTGTTTCAGAATGCCAGCTCCAAACTCACCACTCCCCACTTCTCTCGTAACTCTTCATTCATGTCATCAGAAGGCATCTTATTTTCAGCAACAACTACTTTCTTTTTTTTTTTTTTTTTATAATGCTGCTGGATGTGCAGAACTACTGTTGAGGTTGCTTGGCAACTAGTGAAATGTATCAGAAAGAGAGATAAGGTCCACAATAAATGGAACTGAAGTGAACTATATTTGGTTTCATTAAGAGATACTAATGCACTCAAACTATACCAATTTGAATTATCCACACTAAGGTGAAATTTTGCTATTTCTTTCAAAGTACAGACATCCATAATCACAGAGTCCCACTAAATCCATTAAGCCAGCTTCTCAGGCACAGATGTGCCTGCCTGTACAGCAGACTTCAGGGCTTTCACCTGGGTTAGCAGTTTGGTATTGCAAGGAACAAGGTTACACATACACTCTGTGAAAACTTAAGAATTTTAGGCCACAGAGGAACTGAATACTTCTGTCTACCTTCCAGTACACCAAAAGCCACTATGCTTATCCATATACTTCAGTATCGAGTTGAAACTTCAAGTTAAGCAATTTATATTGCAGGTTACAATTTGAAACCAGATTGAGAACCCAAGACTCCTGAAATGACAAAGAACTGATTACGAAAAGTCTGCTCTAATCATTCAAGGAGGTCAAAAAAGCCTTATGCAGCAGAAGATGGAAACATGCCTAACAGTTCCTGAAAGAGTTTCTTTTACCAAACTCTTTGACTAAGTTTATCTGGATCATGTGAGTAAGAATCAAACAGTCTGGCACAAAAGAGGATCTTCTAACATCACCTCAGTCCCTGCCCAATCTCTGATGCTTCACAAGGAAGTGAAAACAGTGACAAAACACAATCAGCAAACCACCTAAAGGGAAAAAGCAAAACCAAAAGTCAGCCCCCACGCTTCCCTAGCTCTCTTGTGCCTGCAGGCAAACACAGAACTCCAAGATTTCAAGGCTTCAAATACAAACACAGAATTGCACGTATCATAGTGATGTTCAGGGTAATAAATGCAAAAACAAAAGCCCATAGCTGCAAAGGAAGTGGGTAATTTGCAGCACATGAAGTGGGCTTTATGTTTTCAAAGTATGAATAAAATTGTGAGGAAAAAGCCAGACAGTCCATTGCCTGCCCTATTTCACAGTGTTTTTTACTGACTCCCTACAATTGTGCAAAATAAGCAGAAATTCATTACTAAATTTGACCTTTTTACTTTTTTTTCTGTCTCGTTACTTTCCAAAAGATGGTGTCAAAAAAATCCTGAGCTTACAGAACACTGTGAAGTTCTTTGGTGATAAACATAAGGAATGTAAACATGTGATTGCATAAGATGCAATTACATAAAATGAAGACCTTCCAATCAAGTGAAGGCAAAACACAGAGGCAGTATGGAGCATCTCGAGTTTCCAATGGTTTGGTGAAATTAAGAGTCTGGTGACATAGTTCCCTCCCATTTTCAACTCAAAAAAATGAAAGGCAAAGTAGTTACATGTACAATTTAAGTGTCTTCTGTGTAAGCTACGGAATGTATTTTTAACTACAATGTTCAGCATCAGCAGAATCTGTTCCTGTGAGTAACTGCTTTGAAATAACATTAATCATTTTTACATACTAAAAGTAAAAGGTTGCATCTAATTTACAGGCATCTATTTTAGTATGCTTCAAAACCCACTACTGAAAATTCAGTAACTCCTACAGTACAGAAATTTAACAAAAAACCCAAACAAACCCATACAGCAATTCTCCCAGAAAGTGGTATAACATGCTTGCTGCAGAATACATTGAAACAAACTGTCAGAAAACTTGGAGGTTTTACTGACACTCACCTCTGCAACTGTTTTGTTAAATATTTGGAAGTGTAGAAAGTGTAGGCCAGGACAGGAGCACCAGAGCTGCTCTTCCTGTGGACTTAGGACTTGTATAGTAGATGGGGTCAGAGTACTAAAAAGCTTTCCCAAGAACCAGAGCACTTAAATGAGCCTTTCAGTTTTCTCACTCATTTAAAGAAAACCTCTTTTAAAATGAATAATACACTGCTGTGATTATATTCTCATTTCAGAAAAAAAAAAAAAAAAAGGTATTAAAAAATTGTTTTAGACAATGACTGGCACTATTATTATCTTTTGCTTATTTAAAAACGTTAATTTAGCTTAAGTTTTCATCTTTATCTTAAAGGGTCTTAGACTGTTAAAAGTAACACAGTATGTGAAGCTATGCCCATCGCTGTTATGCAATTAAATTAAAATTCATGAAACTCATTAGTTTAGTTTTTCTACAGTAATGCCATGTTAAATCAAATTTAGCTAGCACGTTTATTTTTAAGTTATTTATATTATCAGGGGTATTACACAAATGAACTTCATGAACTTATTGTGCTAATGTGTCCCATTACACGTTTTTGTCTATTAAAAAAAAATTATTATCAAGCAAGGTATGAGCAAGACATCCCTTGTCATTACAAAATTATGGAAGAAACTGACTTTAGTGATACCCATTTCCTTGCAACATTTCTGATTAATATAGATTTTTATTATACCCATAATTGTATTGGCAAAACAGAATAAAAATGTCTTAACTCGATGGAAACAAATGTGTATCTATGCATGAAGACCCAAAGACAAGAAGAGAATACTTCAATCACAATATTTAAGAAGAGAACAGTAAATCCCCTCTACAACTGTGAAGCTGCTGTGTAAGGGTAAAACTGCAACATCTACTGGGAATATCCTCAGATGGAAACACTGCACACCTCTGCCTGCTCCATTAGCTCACCCACCACTCCTGGGAGGCCACAAGGATGCAGCTGGGAGAGATTATTATTTTCTGGTGCCTTAACTAGAAGGAAAAGGGAACACAACGACTTATTAAAAAGCCCTTTGGAGAATACAGTCAGCAACAGGTAACTAAGAAGGTCACAAGCTTTCTCATACTTTCCTAATAGCAAACATCCTAACACCGTATTTTATCATGACATTCCACTACTAAATTCCTCAAAAAGCAGGTATTTTTGCCCCTTAGTAGTCAAAAACATACCTCAATTTATTGCTTTTCCTATGTAAGCAGGCTCAGCTGTAAACAAATAATTCTTATGAACTGCATGTTCATGGCTATTTTAGTATACTTGCAGAAACAACTATTAAAAACTGGTGCAGCTACACTCACACTGTATCCTCAATCTTCTTGCATCTACTAGGAACACAAGATTCTATTACCAAAGTAAAATGGGTGGCATATTAAATTTAACATCAGGATTCGAGTTACATTTAAAAGAAAACAACCCCCATCAGTGGAAATTCCTTCATTTCAACTTGAGAGCTCTCAATGACCAAGATTAAGCTGAACAATTTCTGTATCTCAGTTCTTCATCAGAGATGGGATTTGGGCAACCCTAATATACAAACACATGATAAATCTAAAAATAAAGATAAGAGATAAATTTGCCTGTTGGATTATACTTCAAAGCATTAGCTATGTCTGCCTTGATCTAGAAGACACTTGGGACAGATGACTACAAAAGTGGAACAAGAGCAGGGTTTTTTTGTTTTGTTTTTTTAAATCCCTCAGAACCCGACAAACCTGCTCCCCCTTCCCAAGAGAAGAGAAATAACAGAACCCATCTTCACTCTTACTGAACCTATCACACAGAAACAGGTGTCCCATAACAACACAAGACACCTGCCTACTTAAGGAACAGGAACAACAAATAACATTCACATCTAGATTGCTAGAAGCAACTGAGAAAGGCACAGCATTTATTAATAATAAATTATATCTTATGGGACAAACACACTAGAGGTTTAAACACAAATGAAATAGAGAAAATGTCCCCAGCTGGGATGACTGGCAATAGATAAAATAGAGCTCTCTAATGAAACAAGTGGAATCTTCACAGACTGCAATAATGTGAGAATGTAGTTTTAATACCAAAAAGGTTTCCTTTCACGGTGATAAAAAGTATTCTGTTCATATATAAAGTACCTCAAGCATCCATCTGGATATATTAGTAAAACTTAATTTTATTGGGGAAATCATAGTACTGCCCAGTCTGCCTATCCATATTACACAGACAAGAAGAAATCCAGTGAGATACTACAGGAGAATATTCTTCATGCAGTACTAATTCTGTAACAATGGCTGGAAAAAAGGTAATCACACTGCAAGTCTAACTCTTAAGGAGTGTTAAAGAAAACCTGTACACTGAACTTTTTCAGAAAGGACACTGAAGTGTGGAATATAAATATCTATTTAATGTTCTCCATACAACTTCATATTTTTATGTTTTTTGGAGTATTTTGGAGGTATTTCGTGTAGCTTGTGATTTATTAAATAACAAGTTAAATAGAATATGATACATTGGCTTATACTAGTACATGTTTGCTTAAGATAAGAAAATGGAGAAAAACACACCACTTTAACTCCTGAATGTGCAGAATAAAAATATTTAAAAAAATACTCAGAGTTAACTGAGAAAAAATAGAAATTTTTTTTGGCTGTTTACTCTGTCTCACTCTCTCTCAGATGCTGCTGTCCAACAGCCAAACTAAAGAGGGCTGCTGTCGCAGAGATTAATTTCCATAAATGAAAACCAGAGGCTGAGTAGGAGACCAAAATCAGTGCTGCAATGAGGAAAAGCAGGAAGAGTTCATTTAGATCTACACCAGCCACAACACAAGGTGACTTTGTCTAGGGAGTAGGAAAAGCAAAAAAAAGGCAGATAAAGGACAGGACAATACAGGAGTATTTAGGGGTCAGTGTTGCAGGGAATATGAGGGCCACGGACTCTAACAAGGACTGCATCAGTTGTGAGGAAACAGGAGACTCTTGGAAAGCTATGGGTCCTGTGGGGATGAACTGTGGATGCTGTTAGGGGACTGGGAGGGTCTACTGCAGAAAAGATTAGGAGACAGAACAAATTAGAGAAATCAGACTTCATTAGCTCAGCTACGCACAGAACAGTTTATTTTCTGTTTCAAGAAGGTAAACTTGAACTGGCTAATTTTGTATAAAGAGGTTTGTTTTCATTTGTTTGTTGTTATCAAAAATAACAGATAAAATCCCACATCTATGATCAAAAGTCAAACCCCTCCCAGACCCATTCCCAATGTTCTCCACACAGTTAAATCTTAAGCTTCTTCTGTTCCTCAGTTTTGCTTCTCAGATTACATCACTCATGCTCATTCTATTCATAGTTATTGCTCTAGACCTCCCTACAACTCTAACTATAAAGCTTTCTACTAGGTTGATAGCTGTCTATGCATACTTGAAAAGCTTTTGTGAAACTTAAACCTCAAAACAAATAAAACTACTGCCATACTTTTGGACAGTCCCTTTACATGCCAAATCTTGTCTACAACATATGCAAATTCAGCTTGAGACTACTGCTGGTTTTGGTTTGTTTGTTTGATTGGGGGTTTTTTGTTGTTTTTAAAGTAGAAAACTGAAGAATTTTAACTGAAATCACAAATATCAACTTGCAAGGCCAGGAACAGTAATTCAGAAGACAGAGAGCTGTCAACATGCAACAACTTAAAACTGGTAGTTTAAATACTGTTTTGCTAGAAGAATTTAACATTTCCTACCAACCAGTAAATACAGATAAGGTGCATGCTCTGCTATGAGCAACACATTGTTTCCCATACAATTATAAAACTAAAGAAATTTTTATATTCACTTCTCACTTCCCTTCTTTTACCTAGGTAAGAGTTTCTTGGAAAAGCAAACACACAGAACAGGCAGTTGAAAATAAAGCTTAATGTAAAAATGAAAGTCTATGCTTTCTTTAAATACTGTGTTGTCATCTTTCCACTTATGGTTACCCAGAGCCTACCACAAGCATCTAAAAAGAGATAGAACTAACCAGCTTTTTAAAATTTTAGATTCCTTCATGCATGGTTCTTCTGTAATGCTTTCAGGAACCTAAATAACATCATTTTGGAAAAAAAAATTCACTTTACTTGTACATGGAAATATTTTAATGGCTTGAATGCCTCTGAACAAGAGTCACTACATTGCTTATTAGAATATTCAGCACCCTAGTATGTTAACACTCTTTGCCAAATAAGGCCCAGTGCAGGTATTATAAGCTATCAGAATTTTCTGAAAACTCATCTTACAGTATTTAAAATCACACCTGAGCAGTAGATCTAAATGCAAAATATTTGTGAATGTTCCTAATGGACAATGTCTCATATCCTAGGGCAAGATACTACACAAAACTTAAAAAAAACCCAGATACTGCCATTTTTTCTCTCCTTTTCCTTTATAACATAATGAAATATTAATGCTGCTTCACTGAGTTCAGGTTTACTTTTTCAGCGAATGGAATTCTCCCCTTTGTGGAAATAAAAGTACTTCCAAATAAAATACGATTTCAAGCACATAAACACAACATTAAACACCCTAACAAGGAATTTCTTGTTTGCTTAGGTTGTTTAGCATTACCAGATATTACCTCCCATTTCTTTCAAGTTTATTTAAGTTATATTCAACTTAGATAAAGATTTTGCATAATCTTTTACAAGCTATATGCCATGTTCAGTTCTTAATCATAGCATTCAGTTGCTGTTAGTATACCCTTATCTTCTGACAAAACTCAATTACACAAGTGTGTCGGTTCTTAGGACAAGATCTAAACCAGACTGAAATACATATCCTGCTCCTCTTGCCACCCACACCTTCACTTTATGTTCTACAGCACAAATTGTTATCAAAACCTGTAATAAGTTGTTCAGCTGAAATGGAACTTTTCATACTCTTAAGCAGACATGTACACACAAATTTTCCAGTGCAGTAACAGCTCCTCTGTGTCCTGGAACAGGAGCTGAGAAAAAAATGGTCTCTGCCTTAAACCTGCAGAAGCCTCCTGATATGTACTGTGATGCAAAGAAAGAAAGAAAGGAGAGGGGGGAAGGGAAATCACATACAGAAAGCCCTGCCTCTTCTTGCAATTTTCAGTGTTACTCAAACACCAGAAAAAAAAATTATTTTTGTTGCCAGTAGAGTAATATACAATAAGGTCAGTTTGTTTCTTGGCAAAGAACTGATGTGACCCTTTTAAAAACATGGTATTGGAACAGAACTCTAGAGGAACTATAAAAACAGAGCAGTAACATTTGCATATATGAATTATTATTGGCCATTTGGAGGGAATTCATTATTTTAAATGACTTAGTTACAAATATTATACTTTTACCTCAGCCATAAAGTTCACTTCCCTTTCAGAGTATCACCCACATACACACAAACACACACACAAATAGAAGATAGAAAACAAAACACAGAGTATCAGATATTAGAAGCATGAAGTTAGCAAGACAGAAGTAATTTTGGTCATAAAACAGATTGACACTGACCAGTGTGACAAGACAACATAATTTCCTGGTTCATGTTAAATAATCGTGGTACTATGTTCAACTTTTGGTGGACAAGATGCATAAAGTAAGATTAGAAAGCACTGAAGACTACTTTTACTTCCTCACAAACTACTAAATCTAGGTGCAAAAAAATCCCAGACCTTTAAGAGGGTGACTTGGCTTTGACTTCTCCACTAAGAGAATCTAGTTTTTAAAAGTACAAAATAAATGCAAATATATTTGTCATCTAAGTCTTGAAAACAAAGCTATTCAACTCTACTTCTGCCATTGTCATTAAAAGAATGACAAATACACAAAGTCCTATTCAACACTTCAACAGACTAGTTTAAGAAAGTCATCATTATACATCATTTGGGAACCTGAAGCTGAGAAGCATTATCTGAAATTCCCTATAGCCTCAAGATTTCCTGAATCATAAACACTATCCAAACTTACCAATCACTAAGGCACATTCCCCTTATTTGTCATTGTAGTGGATTTTGCAAGTCACATTTCAACAGTTTATTCCTATCTAAATATTTCTGTTTGTCCCAGTTTTTCCCATGACACTACAAAACTGTCTATTGCCCTTGCCAATTTCCCACTTTCTAAAATCATGCATGACAATGACCCATTCCTTAGAGTGTGCCAGCTAAACCCCACAGTGATCACAGAAATATGACTCAAAAAAAATTTTTTTTAAAAGTCAGTGAAAGGCCATCATCTTAGAAGCAAAGAACCCCAGCCCCAAGCTGACACAAAAAAGACTTGTATTTTTCCCTCTTCAGCCTGTACTGCACATTTATGCTAATTCTTCCAACTATATTCCTTACTCCTCTTGTCTTCTCTATCCCATTTTCAATCCTGTCTGGTTCATAAACACTGGCATGTGAGCTTCAGCACAGACTGAAAGTTATAGCTTCACTTTATCAGTGGATGCTCACAAAATGCAGTATGCAACAGCAGAGATCTGCTCCTCTGGAGGAGCCTCATGAAACACAGCTAAACGCTGAGGAGGGAGGAGAGGAAAGGAAAGGAAGGGAAGTCACAGGCTTCCTGCTATTACCAGCCAAATTTAAATCCTTTCTACATCACAAGGGGATCTGTCGTAGACAGTAAGGCAAAGAGTAGAAAAAAATTTTGATATGGAGTTTTCATTATGCTTAAAATGCAACTCCTCCATGTTAAAAATGAGGCAAAATCCACATCCCCATTACTGATGAAATTGCTGTAGAAAAATGTCAGTTAATAACATGGACAAGTGAAGCCAACCTACAAGAGCTGTAAGCAGGCTAAGCCCTTCCAAAACCTCCATCTAGAAAAATCTGTGTTGTAGAGACCATGTCTTGCTTCTCCAATATTCTACTCTGCTTACCAATGCCACCACACTGTTACTTCCTACATGCCACCTTCATAACATGAGCAAAAAAAAAAACCACCCAAAAAATGTCTACCTCTAACTCAACTACAGATTAGAAAAAGAATTGAAAAAAAAGTTGAACAGTCTTTACTGTAGTTAACTTATCTACAACTTTAACCACCTTCAAAATCACCTTAGTGTCATAAAGTATTAAGCATATTAATTACCTGGAACACTTAATTCCATACAGTTCATCAAATACTTAATTAGCTAGAGCGGGTCTAGGATTGGAGTCCCAGAGGAAATTTTTCTAGTTTTTTAGAACCACAGAGATTTCATCTTTTTAAATGCTACACCTCTACATGAGGTCAATACACCTCAATGCACATGACAAACGTCTCTTCATCTGTTTAGTGGCAGAATCCTAAAGCAAAAACAAAGAATCACCACACTCACAGGAGGAAGCTGGGACATTTAGCACTGGACATCCTGTTTAGTCACCAGATAATATGAAGAGTGTTTGAGTAACACTGAAGAAAAGCCTCCCCTTGTCTGTAGCACACTAGACACCTCTTGTAACAGGCCTCCTTTTTCTTCTTCAAACATCAATTATCACAGGGGAACCAAATGAAAGGCAGACAAGTTTTATCCAGGATTTTAAACTGGATTTCTTTCAGGCCACACGAACAAACTCCACCAACAGAAATAATTCACAACGACAGTTATGTACATGAACACTAACATTAAAAAATGTCTCTTCATCTCCAGCATACTACAGCTTTCACTACCTCTGCTGTTACTCATTACATCAACTGTGGTGCTGAATGCAACCAAGTTTATGTTCTAGAATGACTGATAGGAATATTAGGACAAGTAATCCTTTACTTTTCCAACTCTTAAAAATCTCCCTGTTTTCTCTCTCACTAGCTGAATCCTGTACCAATTCTCCACAACATAAGCAAGACAGAAATAGAACAAATTGGGCAAAAAGGATAGCAGGGAAAGCAAGACAAGGTAGGGAGCAGCCAGTTACTTTGGAGAAAACACAAGTTACTTAAGGACTATTTGTAACTTGCAAGAGCTTCAAAACACTAAATCCAACTGTCGCCCCTATGTAAAGTGTATGTTATGATCTATTCATTATTTTTGGCAAAAAACCCCCCCCCAAAAACTAAAAGATGCATTATAAATTATTTTTTGAACATTTTATATATATCACTTCTAATTTGATTTTTATGCACTTAAATGTTCCACTACACACCACCTACAAGAGGCCAAGCACAAAGGACCAACTGCAAGACAACATGCCATGGGGTGGACAGCCTATGGTTCCTGAGCCTTGTGCAGCTCCCCAGCAGTTCAAGTGTGGCTCCCAGACTGGGTTATGCTATGTGACTGGCAGCAAGGCTGTGCTGGCATTGGGCTGCTAGGCAATCCAAATCCCTTGCTATGAGAAGGCAGAAGCCAGCAAAGGCTCCTGAGGCCAAATTTTCCGTGTTGCCCTGGAATCCAGATGCACACTCAGCTCAGCACCAACCTACAACACAGATGTGAGATACTTGAGGAATGCATCACTGTTGCAAATCCCAGAGTGCCTCAGTCCCTTCCCAGATCTGCAGGCTTTGTGTAATGCATGTCTGGGCTCCTAGTCTGGCAGAAATCTGGGCACGCAGCTTGTATAGCTCAGCCAGTTATCTACCTATGTATCACACCATTCTTTATACAGCAGCAGCATCTCTTTAATATCACCTATATGCTAAGAAAACTTGGACCTATGTTGGTTAAATGGATTGACACTAAAAGGTGTCATGGATCCCTGACTTCCAATTTCATTGAACTTTTTCCTTAGCACCGAATGTTGAAAGCTGCTACATCAAAGTCAACTTACGCAAATGCTTGAAGTCACTCAAGTCTTTAAAGAGGTCTTAAGTAAAAAGAGCAGTCAAAATAACAGAGACAACTCAGCAGTAACAGGATACGGGACTGGGCACTTGAGAAAGAGTGCTGTCTTGGATAAAAAAAATATTCCCTATAAAGCCGAGCTAAAAACATGTAGCAAAGAATGTAACTCACTATGATTCAGTCTGAACTTTCTTCCAAAAGACTGTGTACCTTATCCTGAACTAGCATTTAGGGATTAAGAAGAAGTATTGTCCAGGATCCAATGCTAAACTTTTAACTCAGACATTCTTACTGAAGAATTAACTACTGAAATCTTAATCTTGCCAAAAAGGCAGGATTCACAAACTGATGATAACACTTAGAGCTAGAGGACGTCAATACAAAAATACTATGCTTGAAAACAAGAAAGACAAAACCAGTAATACAATCTAAAGAAAATAAACACTGAGAATAAGCTCTGAAATTCCAACATTTAAATTAAATTAGAATTAACTTAGGTTTTGATATACAACATACAGACACTCACAAGTATAAACTAACTTGCAGAACAATCTCTTCCTACTCCCTAGCAATATGAGATGACAGGTTAGCAAACACAAATCTTTCTCAGGCAAAATAATAGATTTCCTTTTTCCTTATTCTAATGCTATTCTCTTCCTCACAACTATCAAATAATTGAACAGATTTTATGTGCAAACAAGAGAAGCCTTCAGAAACAATTTACTACAAACCTCTGGACAAGCAAACACAACAGAAGAGAGAAGAAAATCTAACCTATTACCCCTAAAAGTCACAGTACAGTCTTATTTTTTCAAGAGACCGAAACAAAAGCCTTACCTGCTCTAAATAAAGAAAATTGCATTAATTTTGTACACTAACAGAAGGCACGTTTACAGCAGTATGAATCAATGTGCTATAGCAGAGGTAAATCAGTGTCAGCCATGTTGTGAAAGAAACTGCAGTTAAAAAAAACAGAACACAAAGCTTAAAGCCTTGACTAAATCAGCTATTCTCAACTTTAATATGAATAATTTTATAACTTTAGCTCTTACTTATTCTTGGTGCATGACTTCCTCAAGTTAATGTCTGTTAATCTCATTTAAATTAAACAGTAGCAAGAAAAAAATATACCAAGATATAAAACAGCAATGGCTACTGTGCAGTGCATGAAGACATAAGGTAGTTGTGAAGTGAAAGAACAAATGCACTTACTCAGCGTTGAATCCATTCACATGTAAGATCCGCATCTGTTTGACTATCGTGCTCTTGCCTGATTCACCAGCACCTAGAAAATGAAAGTAAATCAATTTCAGAAGGAAGCATGAGTGATGAAGGGGCACACTAAAATTTTTTTCTTCAGGGTAAAATCAAGAAAGTGGTTTACTCAGTGCAAGACTGAAAAGTGAAAGAAAAAGAAGCAATTGCCACTGGAAACTTCAGTTGTAGCTAAAAATAAATGCCCAGCTCAAGTCATGTGTCAGATCTGAATCTTGGATCATTTCACTGTCCATTTTTCCAGTGTCAACTTTGAAAGCAGACTGCAGGGTTTGGAAGGAAAAAGGACAACTTCAACACTTCACGGAGAACAAGACATGGTAAGACAAAATCTGCTTGCCTTGTCACTACTATCTGATGGAGAAAAAACTGACTGAAGTCCATAGTAAACTGAAGCATTTTTGTTAGATCCTTAAAATATTTTAAGTTTGGCTGCAGTTATCACCCAGTCGAAAGACTTAAATCACCAGAATACATGGGCACTCAAATCTGAAAAAGGAATGCATCCCCTTTAAGCCTCCACCCACAAAACTACAGAAACCTCCTTCTCCAATTTGTGTCTTATAAGCAACCTCCCACCCTCTCTTCGTTCCAAATCAATCACATAGGCAACAAGACACAAAGACCACGTTTTGTGGCTACATGCTCCAGAGAGCCCCCCCACAGCTCACCTCTGATCCCCTCGTATACCTACAGTACAAAGAAAAACCAAAACAACACTCCACTTTACTCCAGCTTCTCTAAGTAGATGTATGCTATTTCTGCTGTGCTGTACAAATGCCAGTGCACAGGGCAACCCATCTGCCTATAGTACTGTTTTTCCATGCATGCTAAAAAGACTCGAGCAGCAGCATTTAGTTGAGCTGCTCCATGCAGCCAGATCAGTAGCTTTCTATATAAAGCAAATATTTTTTTTCAAGAGTAGTAACATAACCCAGCAAAATTTAGGAATGCGTCCCTTCTCATCTCCTGGCTACTCATTTGTTCCTCTTTTTAGCCTACGTCTCAACAGCAGAAGATGTCTTGCAGAATGGTCACAGAGGTACAGTTTGTATTTATAGGATGCCAGGCCTCTGTTAGCACACACTGACAGCACAAGCCTCCATTTTGAGCCTTGTGTTCAAGACTGTATTTTAGCAGTAATATTTCAAAGTTCATTTTCTGACAGATGCATTCCTCTCTACTTTCTCCCTTCCTTCCCTTCTCCCTCATTAATTCCTAGCAGTCCATAATATCTGACTGCATGTTTTGTCACCTTAATAACAGAGCCTTCCTCCTTCTTCCTCGCCTTGCTCACAGATGCTTTGTAAGCATTTAGAAAGCAGTTTTGATCTACATTTTATGCAAGTGCCGTTTCTCCTCTCAATTACTACTTTATAACATACACATTGTCTCTCTTAAAGCATAGTGCACCATGCAATAAAGACATGGAACAAAATAAATCAAGACTGAGTAACTCAAGATACAGACTGGGTCTGCTTCACAACTAAGAATTACTCAGGAATAGCAGTATATGTTATAGCTGTATATACAAAATTTCAGCTGTAACTCTAAATTGCACCTCACAAGCACGGGAAGCCAAAATCTTTACTTCACTTAGGCCAAGAACAGGGGGAGAGAGACAAATGGTTGATTTTCCTATGAAGATATAGCCAGGTGCTCTGGATCAGACACACCACCAGTGAACCAAAGTAAAGTATTACACCTAAATTTCTGACAAAGTTTATCCCTGTATTTGGCTACTCATTAAGGCCCTATTCTTACCAACAGTTATGCATTCACTTAACTTTACAACCAAGGAGAGTTCCAATCATTTCAGTGAGACTTCTCACGGAAAAAGGGGCAAGCATGTGTAAAGCAGTGGGCCTACAAAGAGCAGTATAAAAAGCAGCTCTTCTTTATTGTTATTTGAATACGAGGAAAAAAATATTAAGAACACTTTTGAAGTACTTGGGGTTTTATTTCACATATCTTCTAAAGTAAATATAACATAATAATGAGGAGAGTTTTATTATGTTTTACTGGTGAGTTTGTGTTACGGACTGCCCACAATTCATGACAGGTACTGTTAGAAACTGCCAACAGCTGAACTGTTGCACTTTAATGCACACATACACAGATGACCTTACAGTCCTAGCTAAACACCCACATACTTTTATTTACAAGCATCTAAACTATAGTTCAGACATCAAAACTGAAGAAAGCAGAAAGAAAATCCAGGCAAGACCATAATGTTTGTGTGTGCTGAAATTCTGCCTCTGATGAAAGCAACCCATCTGATGGCAAATGGCTTTTAAGTATCCACCCAATTTTCTGCCTGAAACCTGGAAGACCTACACATTCCCAAGAACAAGTTCAAATGACCCTGCTAAAAGATTTCTGCTGGAGCCCTGGCAGACTCCCCTGTGCTGCAGGTGCTGCTGTAGTCCCAACCACTCTCCTCTTTCTCCAAATTAGTATTTGAACGATTTCACCATCAAGAGTACACTTCCAAATTCAGAACCTTCAAAAATTCTATTTTTTCTTTTTTTTTTATTTTTTTTTTTATTTCCAATTACGGTTGTTTCACACCAGGACTGAGTCAGCTGGCTGAGGCCTAGCCTCTGCTCCACGCTAAAAAACCTGCATAACGTGCACAAGCCGTCCCTCAGTGTGACTGAACAGCTGAGATCTCATAACTGCATCTTATTTTAAAACACTATTTTAAAATACTTGGAAATCATGAGTCCGACAAACATTTTCTTGTTCTGTCTGATAAATCATTTTTGGATCTTTCCCTTCCTTTGAAGCCATAACCTGCATTTCTAAACATGTCCTGAAAAACATGAGACATGCTGAAATAATACCTGAAACCAAGCTACAAACGTTTCCCTCCCTCCAAACTCTCGACACTTTAATTAACGGTGGGACAGAAGTAATTCTAACGAGTCCGCCGGAGGACACCCGACGTGCCCAACACCCGCCGGGCCGCCCGCTCGCAGCCCAGCCCTGGCAATGCTCTCCCTGCCACAGGCACGGAGCTCCCTGATCCCCAGCGCCGGCCGCCGCGCTTCCCTTCAGGATCGACATCCTCCCTCCGTTTCCCCCAAATGATTCCCTGACTTCCTCCCTTCCTCTTCCTCCTCTCCCCCGGTATGTCGGCACGTTCCTCGGAACCCCCGCCTCAGCCCCCGGCGAGGGGAGCTCCCTGGCTCGGCCGAGCCCCGACCGCCTCCCCCGGCTCCCGCCAGGCCGCGGTGACCGGCCTTCCCCGCGGCTGCTGCTTCCCGCTCCGCACGCCCGGGGCAGGCCCGTGGCCCCTGTCAGCGCCCTGCCCTGTTTATCTCCCAGATGTGTATAAGA
>JAAWXA010000023.1:4463699-4548192 GCA_038090715.1 Florisuga fusca
GGGTGGGGCGAGCAGGCCCACACTGAACCCTGGGAGCGGGGCCGCTCACATGACAGCCCGCGTCAGCCCGCGCCGCCGCCGGCGCCTGCTTCGAACCGGCCCCGCAGCTCCCGGCCCTTACCCCGCACAGAAATCCCGATCCCGTCCCCTACACCGCACAGGGAGCCCGTCCCCTCGGACGCTCAGCCGCGGGGGTACCGCAAGTCACTGTAATGGCGTAGAGTCATTGCATCATACAGTAATAGAACGATAGAACCGTTTTGGTTGGAAACGACTTTTAAGATCATCGTGTCCAACCCAGAACTGCCAAACCACCACTAAACCGTGTCGCTCAGCACCACATCTACGCGTGTTTTAATACCCTCTGGGGATGGCGACTCAACCACTTCCCCGGGCAGCCTGTTCCAGTGCCTGAGAACTCTTCCCTGGAACAACCTGAGGCCATTTCCTCCTGTTCTATTGCTCGTTACTTGGGAGAAGTCACCAACACCCACCTCGCTACAACCTCCTTTTGGGTAGTTGTGGGGAAAAACTTTAGAGCCCTCTAGGAAGGGTTTTTTGGTATGTAAGCAGACAAGAAAATATTCGCAGGAGTTGGGGATTACATTAATAGAATTCAGAATAAGTTTTAAAGGAGTCGTGTCCTGGGGCATTTTACATTACACTTGAAAAATAATTATTGCACAAGTTAATGTACTATATACTTCTGAATGTACATATTTATCCATTTTCTCAATTGACTGGTTGTGCCAGCTATATATCTTTTTTTTTTTCCTAAAATATTTTTGAAACAGTATTATAGAAATTACACAGTAGTTTTCATGTACAAGCTTATCAGCTGCATTTGGAAAACAAAGATTAGTGCTTTGCTGTTTGTAAAACCTGGTTCCCTAAAATACATAAATAGTTTTTCTGTTTCTCCCAGAGATCAGTGAAATGTCCTTTACTATCTATATATTATTTATCCTCATTTTCAAAATGCAATTATTTGTAACACTACTTCCATGCACACACCTTCTTATGTCATCCAGTTACTATATTTAGAACTACCTACAGTAAAATAATTCTGTGAACAGAGCGAACAACTGGAAGATCACAGATAGTGTCATCAGATACATCTGTTTAGTTGCCCTTGCTGAAAGAGGGGTGGAGCTTGGGAAAAAGAGAGAAGATCACCACCAAATCTCCTTTGAGGATTTACTGGCATTTTCTGTTTTTAACTGTTACACCTCTGGGGTACAGAGAGCCTAAGAGCTTTGGAGTCAGTGGAAAGACACTTCCTGACATCTCCAGGTGTTGTTTCAGACTAAGGCAGTTTTGAAAGAGACACTTGGTTCAGCAATGCCCATATTCATCTGAAGCAAAGATCATAATTACTCCCCATATCTTTTATAGGTCTTTTATGTATTTGTATTGTTTCTACATAATATATATTATTCAAATATATTTAACTGTGGTATTTACAAGGTAAGCAGAATTCAGTCTGAAAATTATAAAACCTCATAGCATTTATATGGTCACAGGTATGAAGAGAATGCAGAAATGCCAGTATCTGCCACTTCATGGAGTGGGGAAAATCTGCCCCAGCCTCCAGGCTCTGCTTCCCTCTGGGTCCCATCTCTGCTATTTCTAACAGCAATAGGTCTGCCTCTGCCACATTAAAGCCAGCAAAGGCTGGGTCTATGGACCCAACCCAGCAGGATGCTTGGGCCTGTTTCAGCACTCACAAAATGTCAATGGGNGGAAGGGAGACTATCTCAGGCCCCAAACAGTTCACAGAAGAATACACAAACAAGATAAAAGTTATTGCAGGAGATATACAAAAGGCTAAAATCTTGGTGAACAGTGAGCAGTATCAGGATGGAGACAAGGGAGAAGTAAATATGCCCAAGCATCTGCTGACAAAGGAGTTGTCACTGTGTAAATGCTGTTGTCCAGCAGCACACACCCAGCCCTGTCCCAAACACAGACTGGGATGGGCTTGGCAAGGTTAAATTCTAAAAGCCATCAGCTGATGTGCTGAGGCACAGGAATTGCTACCCTCCTGGTATATATACCCTGTGCCCCTCTCTTTTTAGTCTGCACAAACCATGAGGTAGTTGAAAAGTGAAAACACACTCAGCTGGTTAAGCAAACACACAGTTACTCACAACACTATTAAGATTTAGCTCCTTGTAGTAGAAGTGTTATCAAAGCATGAAAGTGTCAAAAGGCAGAGCAAACAAAAAGAAAATTCTCAAGTTTATAAACCTAACCAATTATAGATTTTTTTTTGTCTTTCTGAAACACAACAGGACACAAGACATAAAGCACCAACCCTACTTCACAAACCCACCAACTTGCCATGATTTTTTTTTCTTGTGCTGTTTTGATTAGGGGAGTATTGTTTGAAGAGTGAGCATACCAACATATTAGCTGTTCTCGTTATTTTTTACTTGTTTAAACAACAAAACGCTATGAATGTGTCTTTAGAGTAAACTGTGTTACTTACTGGAGCCAGTTGTATTAGTTCCCATCTTGTAAAAAACTTAGTACTTCAGTTTCACAAGATGACTGCCATCAGAAGGGTTAGTGCAGGCAAAATCTGATCCTTAACTCACCATAAAATTAAAGTTCAGTTCTGAAGAACCTGGACTCTTTGGAACAAATAAATGCAAAGAGAAAATAACTATATGCATGGCCATAGTGCCTCTGTGATAAAAATCTATTAGAAGGTTTAACGTACTCAAAAGGGGATGCTAAAAGACACTGCTGAATGTTAGGCAAAAATATTTGCCAAAAAATGCAAAATAGAATGAATGTGGAAGTGGTTGTAAGAGACATTAGAAGACCTGTATCTATTAATTCTGTCCCCCATTGCTTAAAAAAATCAGTGAGATAGAAGGCTGTGAGCACTGCACACTTACAGATGAAATTAAAATTCAATTCTTCTGTTTCTGAATATAAAACCCAACAGGCTCAGATTCTGTCGCATTTTTTTGTTCAGTCTAAAGTAAATGCAAAGACTGAGACACCAACGGGCATCTCAGCTTCAGGATTTCACAAAAGAATGGGGGATTTGGTAGAGTGAAAAATACTCTGCTGTTTCACTTCTTAAACCAGAAAAAATGTCAAAGGAGAGGCAGCAGAAAAACTCAAAGTGAATAACATTTTAATGGAATATTTGTGGGGGGGACATGTACTGTAAAGTTTCATATATCTATAACTCATTTAATTCCACTTGATAACTTTACTTAATGCCTTTTTAAATTGGCTTAACCTCTATTGCATTCTATAGAAAATCACAAGATCTCTTAATATTCTTCATTTTTCTGGAGAGAGGAATTTTATTTTCATGCTTTCATATGTTCTCCCTCCACAGCTTTTGCCCCACAAACTAGTTTGGTGCCTGAGACAATTTTTAACAATGGTCCAATCCTGTAAATAAACATGTACTTTACTTGGTTGAGTAGTCCTGCTGAAGAGTGTGACTTACTCAGACTTTGCTCTTCCCAGTGAAGCAACTCCATTAGCTTGATTTGCAAATTGTTAGAAAGATACTAAGTAGCAGAATATCATTAACAGTACAAGTGAGAGAGAACTTGTTAAAAGAACACATGCTTCAGGTTTCCCCTACCCTATACACATAAGCTGTCCTTTCAAGATTTACATTGGTATAATCAGCCAAAAGGTCCTCAAGAAAAATAATGTATTTTTCCTGTTTTAATGTACTTTAGATATAACAGAGTATCACATACATTTTCAAGCATTTTCCTTGTGCTAGACTCCCTTACCATGTGTGAGGATATCCACACTTGTATAGGTAAGTGACAAGGAAATGCTGTTGAAAAATTCACAAACATTGGCTGGAAAACGTAGATGCAAGGGTTGCTCTTGGAGTTATTATTTTCTTAACAGAAGAGATTTTGTGCCTGTTAAAAAAACACCTCTGAGACACATACTTCAATGTCATTCCATTCTTTTCTCTTTCTAAATTAATGGATACAACTTTCTGCTTCTAGTTCTGATGCTGCATCAGTTTTACACTCAGTCAATTAGTTAGGCTCTGAATTGATTTATTTTTTTAGACTCTTTGTTTTTACAGAGACCTAGATCAGGATGTCCATCTCACACCACAGGTGCCTTCCAAACCCTCCAGGTGATGAACATGCTTTCTGTTGCACACAATTCACATTTGTTAGAAAGTTGAAGGCGCTGAGCACTTTGGACATGCCAGACTACAGAAAAAAGGAATGGTTAATTAGTTTTCAGATGGGACAGTTGTACAGATCTTTACAGGCTCATGCTGTCCAGAATGAACAAGACCCCATAACTTTTGGCAGTGAGCTGTGGGGATGGAACTGTGACCAAACCAATGCGCTCATTTGGAAGGGAAGACACAGACGACATCAGGCTTGAGCATCCCTTAGCAACCAGATTGAAATGGCACTGCAGCTTTTGAGGATGTTGTCAGCCTTCCTTGCCACTGGAACAGCCTGTATTTGAGTTCCTGCCATGGCTGAGGAGACACAGCAGAGAAGACAAAATTTGTAGCTCAAGTAGTAAAAGTGATAGCGGTGATATAGCTGTACAATTTCCTCTGTTTCTGTTTGTAGGAAATAGTCTATTTTCAGCAAGTCTTTTTCATGGAAGAATACAGAACTCAATTGACCTGAGGAACACATGAAACAATGGTTCTTACAGCAACACCTTTATCTCTGATTTACTTTAGACTCTTTCCACTTGAATACCTAGACTGTAAACTTTGTAACATTCCTCTCTGTGATATCAGGGTGAAAGAGAGCTAGGCTTGCACATGTGAACAACAAAAAACCAAACCAAACCACACCACCCAGAAAAATGCTCTCTGATTTAAAGCTGTCAAGGAATGGATCAATGTTCCATTGACACACTGATGGAATGTGTCACTTCCCCACAAAACTTAAAAGCAGCTACAGCCACGCATCTCAGTTATCTCCTCTCCCTAGTCCTCACACTTGTAAGCCTGTTCCACTCCTAAGAGTTTGGGTCAGAGCTATAACTAGCTAATCATGTCAAGAAGACTGCAGGGGAGAATTTACAGACCTTTAATTCCCTCCCAGCTGAACATATGTTATTGTACAATTGTTTTTAAAAGAAAATAAAAATCTATGTTATTCTCCTTGCTAAGGTTTGCAAGGAATTTCAAATACTGGGAAAAAAATAAACAGTGATTGAGTTTATATTAGAAAGGAGCAGAAGAAGTTTCCCCTGTGCATAGCACCTCTGAGGAATAAAATCTCATACAGAATTAAGAAATAGCTGCAAACTTTTTGTTAAGGAGCCTACATTACCCAAAACTCCATTTTGCTATCCTACGAATTCACAGTGCCATGGATGAGCAATTTGAACAGACTTGCCTCTTGTAACAGCAGGGGTTACCTCTGGGACAGATTGACTCTTTCAGTTAAATAATATTTTTTTAATAGCACACATTGTATAATTTTGTGTACTGATACCTCTTTCTTTTCAAGCCTGTTAAAATTTAGCTCTAGAAATACAGAGCTGTGAGCCTTCGTCCTGGACCATAGAAGTATCTGGTGGTTGAGTGTCAAAGTTATAAATCTTAATGTATTTAAACCTCAGTAAAATGAATCTTTTACTTAATTCTATGTGAGGATTAATTACAGTTATGATTTAGAATTAGATCAGTATTTTTTTCAATTGCTTTCATTCTGAAAAGGTCCCATGGCCCCTTGCAATGACTCAGGTCTGCTGCTCACACTGTCCTTAGGTGGAGGCATCCTCCATGAGCTATCGTCCTGCAAAATCCTTTGGACTCTTGGAAGAAGGAAACTTGGTGATAAAAAGAAAGATGGTTTCAAAGTCTCCCAGTTACCCTTTGACCTGCTGAACAAGGAATCCTTGAGTAATCTCAAGCCTGCTTGAGAAACAAACAAATTAAAGCCAAACAATAATCTAAAAAGGAAAAACAAAGAAAACAGATTGGAATCGGAGCACAAATCCAGTGTGGGTTGTTTTCAGCTGTTTCCTTTTCAGAGGCCAGAACAAAAATCACTTTAAAAAGCACTGAAAAGTAAACAAGGTAAGAAATTTAGCCATGATCAATCAATTCAGGAAGAGCAAAGAAGGGTCATCAAATAAAGTGACAAGTTTGTCATATGGGAGTTTGCCTATCCAAATGCAATGGAACATGCATTGCCAGGAAGAAATTAATGCACCACTAGTGTATTCAATAAAGAATAAACACAAAACACTTAAGTACAGATACTCCAGAACAAATAGAATTAAAAGGAGATACTTCCCTCTCTGGCAAAGAAGAAGAATTTTTCCATACAGAAATTCTAAACTTGAGAGGGATTTTTGTTTTGTTTTTAAATAAAAATAAGCCCAATGTCTACTAATAGAATCAAGCAAGACCTTCCTTTAAACCAAAGGAAAAAAAAAAAAAACAATAAAACACTGTTTAGTCCTTCCTTTCTCTTTGAGGCTTTTCCTCAGAAACATTAAAAAAGACTTTAAGGAACTTGTGGAATGACTAAGAGCTTTTCACCTAGCAGCTTTTATTTTCTTGCAGGTTTTTTTCCCCCTGATATTTATTTAATTTATTTTTTAAAAACTCTTCTTATGTAACAGCAGCATATCTGAACTGGCCTCACAACACATGCATGATGCTGATGAAAAAATAAATTGTACCAAGTCTTTTCTCTGATTTAGTTTCCATATTTGTCAACATTTACTGCAGACCTCTCCACAACCGCAAACTTCTTTGTTAAAGAATTATTCTGCTTTAATCCTTGTTATGTTTGGGTCACAAAACTCCCAGAGGCTGCAGTAGTAGAGCCTGTGTTTTCTGAACACCTGGTTATAGCTCGCTCCTGCAAAGGAGCACAGAGCTCCTAAGCCTTTCTCCTGCTGAGAGGGTGAGCAGAGGAGGAGAAGCTCCTGGCTTCACCTTCCAGTCCACCAGGCAGCCAGCCCCCCATGGCCACGGTTCCATCTGGAGCAGGCTGGGAGCTGGGGCTGAGCGTGGCTCTCCCGAAGCACAGTCAGCTATCCCCCAGCACTGGTGTTATTTATTACTGACACTGCTTTCTCATTTTATGGTGCATAACAGGAAGGGGAATAAAGAGGATTGTTAAAATAGTTCTTGCTAAGTTGTCACACAGGTTTTGATGTGCTGTCAACATTCCTCTCCTTCTTTTACATCTCTTAAATAGAATGATGTTCAGGCTTTCACATTTTAGTGCTCACAGACTGCAACGCTCTCAATACCAGAAGCCATTATTAGAGATGATCTGCAAGGAAAAGAGAACTGTGATTTTCCTCTCTGCACTGCTAAAGGCCTTTCAGAAAGGGTATTTCCTCCTATCTCCTTCTTTAGAAGAAAAAAAGTTAAGCTGAGCTCCTAAAATCACGTACAGACCCAATTATAGAATAGGGGTCTTTTGTGCCCTATTTTTCCTGGAAGAAGCTGTCTGTTTGGCAAACAGCATCATTACTTCTTAAGTGCCTCCATGTAAAATTAGAGTGCCCCACACACCCTAGGGCAGTTGCAGAATATAGACCCTTTGCCAGTGTTCCAAATAAGCTGTTCTGGTGAGGGTTTACTTGTGCATTAGATTTTAGAAGTGTATATAAAAGAATCTATTATCCTTAGGTGTGCAATGAAAAGTTTCCCTTGTAGCTCTATCTCAGACAAAGCCAGGAAAGGCTTCTATTGCCACGGCTGTGGGAACCAGGCAGCAGCCAGGGCCTGGACCCAGCTCCAGCCCTGGACTGGGTCAGAACCTGTGGTTCCAGAATCCCAGAAGACTGGGATTCTGCCTCTGCCACATTAAAGCCAGCAAAGGCTGGGTCTATGGACCCAACCCAGCAGGATGCTTGGGCCTGTTTCAGCACTCACAAAATGTCAATGGGGAAGAGATGAATGTGGAGATCCAACAGGGGAACAGGAGCCTGATCTATTGCTGATGGTTCGATCCAGCACAGCCACCAATCCATGCATGACCTTGGATGAGCTGCTTCCCCTTCTGTGCCTCTTTTTCCAACTACCTTTTATCTTCCTCTCTCATATAGGTTGTAAGCTGTTTACTTCCAACATGTCTGCACAGTATCTAGAACCAAGGGGGCCTGATCTCACTGGTGACCTTTAAGCCTTTCTGCTACACATTTTATCATAAAATAATTATTCAAAAAGGAAGAGATTTTTTTTAATAGTCTGTCTTCCTTTTCCTAACACCTCTTTCACTCACATTTTTAGCAGCATTAAATGAAAAAAAAAAGGCTCTGCTTAAAATCTTAACACTGTTTTTTCTTAAGTGAAAATGCTGAGAAAGCTGCTAGTATTCTTGTATTCTTTTGAGTCCTTCTCCCACAGGCCCTCCAGCAAAAGCAGGGAAAGCTAGAATCAGCATGCTTGTTACATTTAAAGTACAAGACAAAGATACTTTTTATTTTGAAAATAGAAAAAAAAAAATGCCTGCACACTTCTCAATCTTTCTTTGTACACCATAAAGTGCCAAACAGGGCAGAAACCCGGTGCTGTGTTCTTTTGCCGGTCACCTCCAGCTTTGCTTTATGCTCTCTGGTGTTACAATAATGAATTTGTTTTTCCATTGCCCTGTGCATGCTCTCTATTCTAAGGGTGACCTATTCACTCCTGAAGCAATCGGCTTTTTACAGCTTAGTCTATGCTATGTAAACAGAGAGCAATCGGCACGGCTGAGCCCCTGGTCCTCAGGGGCGAGGAGCTCCCCCCACCTTGGGACCTGACCCAACCTCAGAGGCTGCTGCCCACTCTCGGGGTGCCAGAACTCCCAAGACTGCAACCCTGCACTCCTCACCCCCCCCTTTGCTCAGCAAGAAGGGCTTTGATGGAAAGCCACCTTGTCCGAGTGGCCAAGGATCCAGGGATGCTGCGAGCGGCAGCAGATCCAATGGTTTTTATCCTGCTGCCGCTTGCAAGCTGCAGCTCCTCAGCCAGCCCATAAACAAGAAGAGGGACCAGTAACCTGTCCTGCCCTCAGCCAGCAGCCCTGGGGTAAGGGCACAGGGATATGGTTTTTCCCGAGTCCCTCCTGGCACTGGCACTCCCAGGCTGAAGGCAGGGCCCTCCTGCACGGCTGCATTTCACACCCTATATATAAAATACACAGCCCTACATTTATTCTGAAAAATTCTTTCTATGAATTGGTGTTACTGAGGGATATACATACATACACTAACTCCATGCATGTGAGAGTTAAGGAAGATTTGTCCAAGGAACTACTTCCAGAGGAAGTGCTGGGCAGCCACATTATTTGTTTTGTTAAAAATGATTTCAGGCTCGATAATGCCTCTTTATCAAAACTACACATGTGCTGAGCATGCACAGTGCCGTGTGCTGAGAGGCATACAGGAAGGGGTGGATTTAATTTATTTCTTTATTAGGAATATTGTGGTGCTGTAAGGAGAATCCTGGCTGAGAGTGTGAAATAAAGCCAAACTTTCAGAGGGTATTTTGAAGCCTTAAGTTCCTGTGCTGCCTTTTAGAATTCAGTCTTAAATTCTGTATCCCTAATCCTCTGTTCTGTCTTGACCGTTTAAGGAATGGACATGTGTGTTATCACAGAGCTGAGCAAGTACCTCATAATGTCGCCATTAATATTAATTTGAAAGAAAAATGGAGTTTAAGCTT
Organism: Florisuga fusca; assembly: GCA_038090715.1. NCBI lineage: Eukaryota > Metazoa > Chordata > Aves > Apodiformes > Trochilidae > Florisuga > Florisuga fusca. The sequence continues at coordinate 4,473,358 of JAAWXA010000023.1, forward strand.
CCTGGTTTTACTTTCCTTGAGTGAGGAAACTACTGAGGGAGTTTATAAATTCACATATCTGGCAGGCAAAAGGGACTGAGACAATTGTGACACACTAAAAATAGTTCAATGGTGGATTAGAGCATTCATGTTGCTGGAGAGACTCTGTACCCAGCAGATGAAGACCACAAAGTGGAAACAGAGCCACCACGATCTACCAGCACAGACCATCTCTCAGTTTTCAGCCTAGAAATAAGATTTAATTCTTCCCCACCCCAAAAGCTAGCTTGGAGGGAAGAAGGGGCTAGAAATAATGGACTTCAGATTTTCTATAAAATGGACTGCATTTGTCTACACTGACCAAGCTAAGCAGAGAGAAGACATGAAACTGATGGGCACAAGGATTGTGACCCAATTTAAGACATGTGATAAGATCAAACTGTGCAGCAAAAACTTGCAAGAATGCCATTTCTCATTGACCTGTATATGCTTAGTACTGTTTAAGAGTCAGGTTAAAAAGGCTAAGAAGTTCTTTGCCTAAAGATGAACAAAAGAACTCCCATTGCTAGAGAGTTGAGACTGAGAATCATTTATGAAATCAAGAATGTGAAGGGCTGAAGCAGTGCTTTCACTAGCCAAGAAAATGGATGGTAGCATCTCATGGCCCCAGAGATTCTACAGGGATCTCTTTATGGAAGTATTAATGTTAAATCTGTAAGCTAGAACAAATGATTCAGGTTAGAGGTGACAGAAGGATACAGATTCATTGGCTGGAATGAAATATTCCAAACTGGTATGCATGGAGAGAAGAAAATGGGGCAAGACATGATCCACCATGACTTGAGACCTCCTGCCCTAGTAACAATTATGTAATGGTTACAGTCTCTTAATACCTAAGAAACCTTGTTATTGCATCGAGTTCTCCTGTCTAGACAGATACACATCACAAATGAATCACTACTGACTGGCTTTGAAGACCCGAGCTGAAGAGCACTCCATGGTGTAAGCCACTATCTGAACACATCAACACTTATGGAACAATTTTCTGGAGACAGTTTTTTGATACATTACCTTAGGGTATATTGGTTGTGAGAAACTCTGGTTTTCCAGCAGTATCCTTCAAGGACTATGAAAGAAAGCAATACAGGCGTAGCAAGGAAGTTTCTTAATCACAGAGACTGAAAAAAAGACACTACCCTACCCAAAAAAAGACATTAAAAAAGGGGAAAAAAAAAAAAAAAAAAAAAAAAAAAAAAAAAAAGGAAAAAACCAAATAGGCTTGAATTCACCTCTGGGTCTGACTATGCTATTTCTAACAGCAATAGGTCTGCCTCTGCTGTCCCTAGAAAACCTTGCTTCTTTGTGAGAGAGCATCTCTTCCCTTAATAATTTGAAACCCTCTTCTTCCCCTTTGCTTCAATTTAAAATTTCCTTGCTCCATTCCACTACCAAACTGCTCATCAGCTTCTCTGCAAAATGGCCACTGCCCTACGGAATTCTGTTCCTCAGTTATTCTGAATGATCCCAGCTTTTTGATTTGTCCTTTTGGAGGTGTTCCTCTCTTTGGCAAGGACATAAGGAATCTCCAACATGGGCCTATATTTTAATTCCACACAGACATTACAGCACAGGGCGAAGGATGCGGTGAAGGTTAAGGTGTTCTCAAAAACTGTTCTCAAAACCACAGTTTGACTCACATATGCCCCCAAACAATCATACATTAGCAATTATAATGATCTTTAATTAAAAAAAAAAGAAATATGTTGCTGTTCTTACAGATAAGGATCTATAGAAATACTTGTATAGATGCCATGAAAGTCTATTTTTCAACTTACATTTCAGTGAGGGAATATTTAACAACCTTACCTACATTACTTGATTCCTACTCTAAAATTAACCTCTTTGAAGTTTTCTTATTAAAAAAGCTTTAAAAATTAAGCAGTTTGAATTATTTTTCTATGAACCATATAATCTTCTTAAGTAGTAAAAAGTTAACTTCATCTCAAGTCATTCTACTTGGACAAATGTGATAAAGAAAACCAGTAGATTGTTTCAATCTCAAAATGTAACATCTAACCCCTGATTTTTATAATTTCTCATGGTAAAGGCAACTTGTCCTAGCTCTGGTACTGCATAACATAAACATGTCTAAGACAGAGAATACAAATATTATACTTAGGAGATGCTACATTTTTAAACCCTGGGGTAGAAGCTAAATTTGCACACTATTCTTGATAAGAACCTTTGCTGTCGAAGTGTTATGTTTCATTTTTAGAAAGCCATGATCACCTAAATAAATTTTGTAGCTGCACACAAATGATTTCGTAGAGCATAGTTATCAAATGTTCAGTACAGAGGGACTGAAGAAATGAGGCTGGGTTGTGGCTCGGATCCTAGGATACCACCAGAGGAGAATTTGGGTTTGGATGCCTCAGCACTGAAACTCCTTCTCAGAGATTCCATCGCTGTCGAAACCAGAACCCAAAAAAACTCCCCTCCCGGTTTTTAATCCTGCTTAAACCCAAATATTGGAAGCAGGTTAAGATCTATGAACTAACAGATCTGGCCTCTTTCCACATGCTGTATTAAGATGCCATATTTAGCTCCTCATTCCCAAATACTCAGGCATTTAACCTCTTCCCTCCAGCCCTTTCATCCAGTTCCAGAATAGTACTAACCCACAGGGCTTGCACCTTCTACATCATGATTCTATGATCTTTATTCCATTTCTGTTAGTTGTTTTACGTGTAATTAGAGCAGCTATCCCGTGGCACTGGGAAAGGGACTTCACTTGTGCTCCCTCTACTGTCTGCTGGGCTTTGCAGCAGCACCGCAACACATGGGGAGGAAGCTTCAAGTTCTTCTGGGCAGAAAGGTCTATTAAAAGCAAAAGTTACTCTGTTACACTGATTAAATTCTTAGAATATTAAGGTCCTAAACATAAGATCTTCAGCTACCATATCACCTACCCAAACACCATAAATTATGGACGTTTTGACTTGCTCTCCTGGGACTGCCCAGTGTGAAATGAGGGAGCCCTGGGAGGCAGCTCTGGCAGTGAGGACAAAACACTTTAGAACAGCTAAGGAGCCACAACTCCCAACAAAATCAATGTAAACCACAAATATTTAAGTTTCTCTCTCCTTCAGACCCTTTCAGTTTTGATTATTAGACCAGAGAAGTCCTTGATAAGAGAACAGGAGGCTGAGCTCCAAGTTCTGACCCAGGGATTTGTGCCATGCTTAGTTAGACACACGGGTTTTGCTTGACACAGCCTCTCACTCCTCAGTTGCCGTGGAAAAGACATTTGTGTTTTACTCTGGCAGCAAGCATGCATCATCTGAGGAGAGGAGAAGGAACAGGAAAAGACTGTTGACCCATCTGTGATTCCTGTTCCTGACCATACATGTTTCTCCCTGCTTTTTGCAAGACAGATGAAAGTACAGAAGGCAATTTTAAATTACAATTAGAAGCTCCTATCAAGGACTATGAAGCATTTGGAGTCAGCAGCATCTACATATCAAATGGTGAAGCACCACAGTGACTTACTGCTGGAGAGCTAGACTGCTGGAGTACTTCATCTATGTTTTGATGTGGCTCACACTAACAGAGACCAGCAAGTAGTATCTTTAGTACAGTGAAGAGCATCAACTCACCAATTCCTCTGTGAAGAAAATGAAACAAAACCCCAAAATGCCAAGCAGTGAATCCTCTTCTCAGTATTCAAGGACCACTTGTGTGGCTTGCATGGAAAGCAAAGAAGTAAGGGAGTCATGCCTGAGTCCCTGAAGAGGTGAAGGGAAGAACACTGGTAGTAAGTCAAGAATGGAAATGGGTGGGACAGGTGAACAACACCATCCAGCTTTGATCTCTGGCCATTCCTCATGGAAAAGTGTGCCAGCCACCTTCTCAATATTGGTTTCAGTTTGCCTATTACATGGTTCTTGACACTGCTACTGAACCTGCTGCCTCTGGGAAGGAGCCTGCTGCAGAACTCCTGGTGCAAGGAGGTTAGATTCCAGCTGATGACAGAGGTTTAAGGATATGTCTCTTCACTTTGGTTGAGAAGGATATTTTCAGGGCACAGCATATAGAGAAAGGCTGTGAACAGCCAAATACCTGAACAATCCTCTTGAATCCTTAAGAACATGGAGCACTTTCTCAGTCTACTTGCTGGAGTGCTCCATGCCCACAGCCCAGGAGCAAAGAATATTTACTGTTATTTAACAATGCAGTTGTCTACAGACTTGAGTAATTACCCAACAGAGAATATACTGGGTGCAGACCTTTTAAAGAAATTATCAACAACTTATGCCTTGCACTTTTTTTGCTCTCTCTCTCTTTTTTTTTTTTTTAAGGAAATATTTTATTTAAGAAAATAGCATGCGAATAAAATGGACAAAGTGGAAGTACCTTCATGCTCTCTTTAAAAAGTACATTTTTGTCTGACTGATTTCAGAAATACCTAATTAATATTTAGGATATTATGGATTAAGTGAAAGGTTCACACTGGATTCTGTCTGAAATGTCTACAAAACAAGACTTTAAGTCTTTGTTTATGTTGGCAAGTAACCTGGCTGAGTATAAAAGCCAAAGCTATGACTGACTACCTCACACATTTTACAACTGTTATTCTAAATAGGTATTTCAGAATTTACATCCTTACAGAAGAATCCTCAAATAGACTTTCTCACAGGGCTTAAATCAAACATACTGTAGGACATGTTTCCTGTTTTGTCACTGTATTTTACTATACTTTAAGAACTAAATTGACTTTTCCTTAAACAAAGATTCAAAAATTTAAGAGTATGGAGATCACAGAAATCTACCACAATCCACTAGCATTGTCTGGGGTAAATACACAATGCAAATTCATGCAAAAGCATGCAAACTGTTTGGGTTTGTTGTTCTGTTTTGGTTTTTTTTTTCAGTATCTAATATTCACCACCAACTTCCAGCATTGATAGCAGCTTTCATACTGCCCGTAGTTAGAATCCTATATCACATCTGGCACTGAGAAGACACTGAAGTTAAAATGAGTGAGACACTTTTAAAGAAACTGTTAGAGGTTCCTGTACTTGGATTTCCTGAGTTTCTAGGTGAATAAACCAAGGCTCTGTTATTGCAAAACTGGTTACAGGTAGAGAAGTCAACAGCATCCTGCAGAAGCCCATTTCTGCAACAAACTGAAGTACCATATTTTAATCAGAAGTAAGTCACAGCTTCTACTTTAATTTGATACACTTGAAAGTACTTAGAGTTCTAAGAAGTAAATTCAGCTTGCTAAACAAATGCTTTTTCTGTACATTTTTTCTGTTATGGGTGATATAACTTCTACATACACAAGTACTGGGAAAGAACCAGATAAAATTGATACTCAGGATGGTTGAGTTGCTGAAAGCTGTTGGGGAGTAGTTTTCAAAAGCACCTGGAGACCAGATTTGAAAAGGCACCTTTGTATCTAAAGATGCAGAAAGACCTCCAACAGGGCTTCCAGCTGGATCTATTTGCCATAACTACCGCAGTATTTTTAAAACAATCCTGTTTGGAACTTTGCTGTATTTTTAGGCAACTAAATGTCTCTAAATACTCCACATTATATTACGTGGAATCTACATTTTCTTTTTAAAAGATGGTAGAAGCTACTCAGAAACATAAGGCTACAGCTGCACCAGTTGTTCCCACTGCCTGTGCTGCAGAGGCCACCAGCTGAACAGGGCTGCTGATGTCCTGGTGTGCTTTTTGGAGCTGTACTTCAGGCTGTCGTGTTCTTTGCCTGGATTCACAGAGGGGAGGCTGAGTGTTTATGGCTGCTCCTCCTTCTGTTTGCATATTTCAAACAAGCACCCACAAACAGATACTTGGGAAGATATTTAATTGGGAAGTGTACATGCTCTGCATGCATAATATTAATGCACAGGAAATTCTAATGGTGTATATTTAATGTAACCAAACACAAAAGCAACAGCCAGCAGGCACAGAAATCTCCTCATTATTTCAAAGTACTGTTTATGAACAATCACTGATTGTAGTTGGTATTCTGTTGGTTATTCAGCTTTTCACTTCCTTTTTTTTTTTGTACCTAGGACTAACGTTTTAATGTGAACCCTGCCAAAGCTGTGCCTTCCTCTCCTCTAATGATCACTACAATATTTTCGCATTTCCCAGGGCATGATTCTAATAAAGGTATATATATATATATATACACACATATGATTATGTCAGAGTTTGAAATAAGGATTTACCCACATCTGCGAGCACAGAGTCCATCCAATCCATCCAGAGTCCCCTCAGTGACACAGGGAGCACACACCGACACACGACAACATAGAGACGTGTATGTAATTCTACAGAAATCTGCTTTATTCACAATTATCTTTCTCTTGCAGTTATTATCTCCTGTGAAAATATTCATCCTGTGGCCCTCATCATTTTCACAATAAAGAATCCAAAATTAATGGCAAGTCGTGTGAGTGTTCCCTGTAAATCAATGAATTGGACACATAAATTTAGCCTGTATAGTACAGTATCCAGCCAAAATCCTACAAACTGCCCTGAACATTTTTTTTCTTTCTTTCTTTTTGCCAGCTATCTTTTGCAAATCTGCCATCTTCTGCTTTCTTGCAAATTCATGGTTTTCAGGGGGTTCTTGTTTCTGCTGCCTTCTCAGATTACAATTTCTTTTGTGTTAATTAAGCTGAAAAATTGAAAGAATGTCGCTGACTCTACAAAGAACACAAAACAGCCTTGCTTGAAAAGCTAAAAATAGATTGTTCTGTTCAGAAGACAGACGACTCAGTCTTCAAACTATTTGTACAATGCGAATTAATTGCAGATGGCCAATTCATTTATTTAGAACTCTGTGACAGAAATGAAAGTGCTGCTGCAACTGATTATGTGCATAAAGCACTTTTCAGGTAGTTGGGTCAGAGCATATTGTTATTTTCTGGAAGTCACTTTGTCAAAAAGTTTTTTGATCTGATTCTCTCTCTCTCCAGTCTGTCAGTCTCTCTCCCAACAGCTCGGATTTAAGACGTGAGACTGATGTGCACAAGCTAAAAGTTACAACGTCCTGCTCACATTTACTTCTAGCATTCACAGTATATGTCATAAATCACTTACATTCCTGTGACTAAAATCACATTTTTATTATGATGTAAATGCTGTAACAAAACCTACCCAGATTATTTAACTTATTTGAAATTAATGTTGTATATCTTTTTTTTATGCCTCAGTATTTGTTTTAAATAGTGTTTTAATTTTTTAAAAAAGCAAAATAAAATTTTGAAAGGCAATGAAGTTTAGAGGTTTTTTTAAAAATAACATTATTGATTTACTAGGAAAAAATTCAGGAAGATCTAAATGGAGCTAATATTCCACCCTGGCTTTTATTGTTAGATAAATGGGAGGTTTCCAAAAATAGCATCTATTAGACTAGGGTCTATAAACTGTAGCTGTGAAACAGAAATATTGAACTAGATAAATTGTTTGGGATACAGAATGATCTGTACTAGAACTTTACAGCAGATCTTGAACAGCATGAGGCCTACTTTGTGCTAGAAAACTGGAAATGTTGTCATTTGGGAGTCTAAATAATGCCAAGAAAAAGAAACTAAATATCAGAGTCCCTTTTCTCCAACGCCAGTGTCTCTCCTTCGCAATTTTACTACTTTAGAGTCTCCAAATCCTTGTTTGCAGTCTTGCTGACTTGAAAAACGTGCAAAAGTTGATCCATGCAAGGTCTGAGCTAACAGGGCTGTAAGAAAACCTCCCAAGAAGTTTCAGGTGGTATGATATCTGGCATGCTGATAGTATCAGAGATATTAGATTTTTTCTGTTACTGTCTAAAAATAACACGTTTTGTTTCAAAGTATTTATATTACATCTTAAAGTCTTTAAGTCAAGACTGTTGTTTTTTTTAAAGGCATTAAGTCTAATAAGCAAAAAATACAGCTTAATGCTGAAACAAATTAAATTTTCTGCCTAGACAAACAATCCTAATCTAGTAAAATTAAAATACCAGTCCTCTTCACTGTTCAGGCTCCTTCTGAAGTAGTTCTTATTGAAGTTACTTAACTTACTGGTTATCACAGATTTAAAAGGTCTAGACATCATTCTCTGCCCTGTATTTTAAGCTATATTCCTTTGCTGCAACTTCACCCAAACTCACACCAAGGTCAAGGGAATTAATTTGTTTTCAAGCAATACAAAACAGGCTACACAACAGGCTACATCAGCTTCCCTCTGACTTTATGGACTGCAAAAATAAAAGAAGTTTAAAGAGAGCAACAGCTTTCTAACAAGAAAAAAATCCTTTCCCAAGGAAAGAAACTTTGCAGGATTCCTCTTAAAGATGACCTCCATCTTGCATATTTCTAAATGGTTTTGTATTATTCCAAGAAATGCAGGTGATACCAAGGTGGAACACAGGACCATAAAGCTGCTAAATACCAAAGGTCACCTGCCTTTAACTACATCTATAAAAAAGGTTGAGATGTCTTGTCAGTTCAGTTCAGGCAGAGATTTACCATGGCTTAGGTGATGGGGAGGGGAACACTGCAGTGTTGTTACACATAACCCACTCCTATGCATGTAATGAAGTTATACACTCACCCATTTAGTTTTTACGGAAAACTGAAATTCTGTAGCCACACTGAAAAGAAGAAATCTGCTACCATGCTTCAAGACATTGAGTAAGAAAAACACTACTGGGGAAAACATCAGCAGGCAGCAGCCATCATAGCCCAACCAACCGTGTCCCAGTGCTGAGATGCTTGAAAAGGAAGAGAAACAAAGCTGATTTTTTTTTTTTTTCACTTCCCACTGTGGATTCTTTTTTATTTATAGTCTGTGGTGGGGCAGAGTCCATAGGGATCATGTCCTTACACAGACACATCTACCTCCTCTCAAATGAGAAACATCTTTGTTTACTTAAACTATTTTTGCTAGACCTAGTTTTTGCTGGTTCTAAAGAGTTTTGCCTTGCTTTTAAACATCAACATCTTTGACAGAAGCATCTCCTTTAAGTACCCACAGAGTGCAGTGGTAGACCACACAAAGGTGATATATACATATGATAATATAAATATATATATATATATATATTTCACTGCTTCCTGAGGTAAGTCATGTCATCCAAGGTCTTTCTAATAAATAAAATGTTTTCAAGTATTATCTGTTAAAGACAGAGTACAGCAGGAGCAGAAAGTTTGCTCAACAGAACCAGAGCAGAGTGTGGGATATAAACCAGTATCAAACATTGGGTTTATGCCATCAAATGGGAGGATTAGACCCAAACAGTGCAGGCAAAGCTGGATCTCCTCTTAGTGCTTTCTAGCCCTGGAAGGATTTGCAACATCTCCAGCATAACAGACACAGTACCCCATGCAAAGCTGGAAGAGAATTTTTCAGAGACACTGATAGAACCTGTCATAACACAAATAACCAAAGCACTATCCTATAGGGTGATTTCACTTCAGGTGCATGTGCTTCATTGAACACCAGGCAAAAATGGTTGAAAATTCAAGACAATGCACAAAAAATGGGAAAAGGCATGTGGAATACCCCCCCACCTGCACACAACCAGTCTGCCCTGTAATTTAATATGCAAGAGATGAAGCACTCTGTCTCTGTTGTGGTAAGTTGAGAGAAAAAAGCAAGGAAAGTAAAATAATTGTTGTAATACTATTCGACAGGCTGTGACTATGTGAACACGTTTCTCTGATTGCAAGGGCTGTTACACATTTGTACCAAGAAGAGTGGTTAAGTGTCTGTTACTTATTAATTTATTGCCAGGACACCACATGAAGGTACTGCATGTCTGTAAACCAACAGCCAAGAAGGCACACCAACCCACTTCTCAGCAGTGACATCTTCATTGAAAAGCCAGAAAGTTATTTTTCTACTGAAGTGGCCTTTAATGGGTAAAGATGAAAATTCAGTGTCTATGTTGTCATTACAATGCTTCATGAGGGGGGAGGAGGAGAAGAGAAAGAACGAGTACTTCAATGTGCTTTACCTTTTTTTCTTTCCAAAATTTTACAATTTTGGCTAGCAGAAATCTTAGTACACCTTCTCTCTAGCACTTTGACTAAATGCTCTCAGATAATTTTTAAACCAGGAGTGCTAGAACCTAGCATCTTCCCAGTTAATGGCACAAACAGAAGTGTCAGCCCAACACTCTCTGACCAGAATTGTCCCTTCTCTGGTCCCCTACATTCGCTTTCTTACGAAGCCTTTCTGTGACTCCTGAAGGAAAATGAAGTCACTAGTTCTTGCATATCTATAGCCTCTGTCCTAGCAGAAACTTATCTCTCTGGATGTAATAAGAGCTCAAGGAATAGCCTGTCTTTTAAAACAAGATGAAAGAAATCAGGTTCCACTATTAATAAAAAATAAAAAGGAAAAAAAAAAGTCTTCTTTGTACAGACTGCAAGATTTCTGAAGCACTGAAAATCAAGATATCCCACTGTTATTCATGATGACTGAAGAGCTGCAACATTCATATTTTCAAAGGTCACTGTCTTGTTTTTATTTCCCCATCAGGTTGCATGAAAGGAGCACTTCCTTTCATTTTGTTCAAAATCCAAACCATCAAATAAATATCAGCATGGTTGAACTAAAATAAATCCATCACCTTGTAATTTTTTAAATAAATCAATATACTGCTATGTTTTGAAATGGTATAAGACAAATTTCTCCCCCCCTATAATTCAAAACCAGCCTCAACCAATTACTTCAAACTTTTTCCCAGACGAGACACATCTCCTTTGGCTCAAGGTTTCACATGACAATTTTCAAGCCAAAAAGAGTTTCTTCCACAGACAAAGTTGGAAATGAGAGATAGAAATCACTCTAATGATAGGTACTGGGTTATGCCTTTCAACTGTGGATCCATGCCCATATCTCTATAATTGTGACAATATTTTTCCAAGCAGAGTATCACGTTGTATGTAACACTGAAACTTCCTGGTCTCTACTCCTTCTCTGCTGCATGGTTACCATCTTATTTTTATAAGCATTCCATTCTGGGGCTGGCCCTTCAGCTTTGGCAGAGCCAGGCAGCTTCTGCTTTAAAGCAGCTATTTTGCAACTAGCTGCTGCTTGCTGCATCTTTCTTTTCCAGCCAGCAAGTACCTGTAATGTTTTCCTCTCCAGCTACTGAGAAAATGGCACATTCTCACAGGTGCTGCCCCCAAAACAAGGCATGTGCTGGGAATAACCAGCAGTGAACTGGACCACACAAGAATATGCCAGGGTGGGTTTCCTTTCTCATTTCCTTTTGGAAGGGCTGCAAAATGGCTGGTTTTACACAAATTCATTATAAAATTGTCTAGATTCACATCCTGCTCATGCTGGCGCTTCTGCTGCTGGACTGGTGAGGTTTGCAACAGAGGAAATCTTTAACTACCACCCCAAATCAATGGATAAACATCAGGGGAGCTACAAACAGGCACTGCTGGACACTCGCTGGCTCAAAAATAGCGGTCAACAGGGCAATGGCAACAACCTTTGCTTAATATTTTAAGCAAAGTAACTACTTCACTTAGCTACTTTAAAGTACGATTTAACTTTACTTGGGCTGTTCTGTAATGAGAATCAAACCCTTTTCAAATAAAAATAAACATTCTATTTTTTTCTGTAAAAGCAAACAAACAAAACCCCAAAATGAATGGATTTAGAGCCCCCCAAATGCTAAGCAGTGCCTGGAGGGAAGGGCTGCCCCTCCCGGGTTGCCAGGTCAGGAACCTGGTTCATCCCACTATTTGCCAACAGGACGAAGCAGCTCCCTTGTCCTGGAGTTTGACATGGTTGTTTCCTTTCCATTTTCCTCAGCCTTTTAATTGCTGTAGTTAAGAGACACATACACACAGGTGAACACTGAGAGAAAAATTCAACCACGGTCACAATCCCAAGGGCACCTCTGTCTTCTGATACACCCAGAAGCTCTCAGGACATTTTTGGCTGATCTGTGCTCCAGATCAGACATCTGCATCAAGGCAGAAAGTACATCATGGATTTTTAGCAGAAGTTACTCGCTGCTCTGGCAGGCACTAATTAGATTATGAGAATTACAGCAATGACAGGCTGGTTGTCTACTTGCTGTATGGGCAGCCTGCAACAGCTTGGAGAAGAGTAAAGCATTCAGATTAGTATAGGGATGAGCTCAGCCTAAATCCAAGTAATACCAAAATAATGCGTATTAATAAATAATGCCTCTGAACCAGCACATTTACTGCTGCAATGCTCATCTGTATCTACTGGCTATGTTACCAAACCACTGATGCAAAATGTCCAGCGTATGGGGCCCTCCAGTCATTTGATTTTCTAGAGCACCTCAGAATCACGTCTTCCTCTGGGCCATATCCCCCACACACTTCCATCAGAACATCCTTAAAAGGTGGGAACACTCTGGGACTCTGCCTGACAAAAAGGCTGCAAGTGTACCTTGCAGTGGCAGCCACAACAACAGCCCTCCAGATACTGACAGACAAACGAACATAGCAAGCATTCAACTTTGCTTATAAAATTCCCATATTCAGCACTGCCACAACACATAGCTTGAAAAATCAGAGCAGGGTTTTCCCAAATATGGGAAAGCTGACCTGCACTGCCGTGCCAGCCCTGGGCAGAACGCAGCAGAGGAGCTGGAGCCTTACAAACCCTGCCTGCCCCTTCGTCTGTGCTCAGCAGAAAGTCTGGGTCCTTCCTTGAGTGATGGGGCGATGCTGATATAACTCTGTAGCCACATTATTTCTGTACTGGGTTCACTTGCCTGCTTAGCTGAACCTGTAACAATAAAGCAAGGAGGTTTGCCCAGTACTTCCACCTGCAGCTGCACGTGTCCGTGCATTACTTCTGTACCTACAGCAGGGCTGACACTGCACACATCTGCATCCTCCTCTGGGCTTGGGATTTACTCCCTTTGGAGGCTCCTTGGAGCTGTGCTTGATATCCTTGTATCAGGCCAAGGGACCCAGTTGGGCCAAGCTCACACTCGTGTGATGAATGAAACCCTGAGTGTGGCTGTTGGAACGATCAGTGCTAACAGCCCTCTCTCCTGGGCTGCATGAAAGCCCTCAGAGCCATGGAGGGTGAAGGACAAGGTGCAGGGGCTCCCACAGACCCTCTGGAGGCAGCTGTCAGCGTTTTTTGGGAATATTCCATTGTTTTGAATGTATAGAAAAAGCTGAGCAAGCAGTGCCAGCGACCACGGAGGAGCAGCCAGGGCCACTGCCGGCAGCTGCCTGGGAACAGTTGATTCCGCGGGTGCGGTCCCGCACGTTGCAGTCAGCGCTGTTTGACTCAGCCTCGCTGCTCACAAAATCCTAACTCCGGGTAAATGTACGAGCAGCAGTGTGTATTTATAAACTGCTTCAGGAAAGCAGGATGAGCAGGGCTGGGACCATCCAGCTGCAGCTCTGGTTGTGCCAGACAGCTGCTCCGTCAGAACTGCTGGGAGAAACCTCGCTCCTTTGCAGGGGATGCCCTTTGATACTCGGCAGGAGCCTGTTTTGGCAGCTACGTGCTGCCTAAGGGAGAGATCTTTGAAAGGTGTTTTGTTTTTTTTTTAAAGACACCAGTGGTATGCGCTGGATACCTGGCTACATCCTTCTGTCTGTGAAGGATTACCAGAGAGGGGAAAAAAAATCTGGCTAAGCACTCTTAATCAATACAATCATGAGGTTTGAGTTTGTTTTGGTTTTTTTGTTTTTTTGTTTGTTTGTTTGGGGTTTTTTAAAGTTGTTAAGATCAAGCAAATCCATGACATGTGGCTTTTGAGCATCCCAACACGTTTTTTATCCTGCAGGTTTGGCAGCTGCCCCAGGGGAGCCAGGGCTGCCCCACAGGAGGGGACCCCCGGCAGCTCTGCCCCTACCATACATGTGCCCTAAGCTAGAGCTGCAGACCAGTACACAAGAGTAAAGGTGTTCACAATTAAAACTAGGATAGTGACAGAACTGGCACACTCTGGCAGAAGAAATTAAAATTGTAGGTTGCTTTGTTATTAACATGGAAACAAATTATTTAGGTAACTGAAAGCCTTGCATCAGTTTAGGAAATGTTAATTACATCAGAGGTTTTACTGTAATAAGTTTCTTTTTTCCTTTCCAGTTTTCCAAAGCCTTAGGAATATTTCAAAGAGAATCCTTCCCAAATATGCAAACAGCAAGTCAATACTCTGAGCTTTTTTGCCAAGCTTCCATTTCCCTCATCTCTCAAGAAAGGAATTAAAAATGCATTCAAATAAAGAGAAAGGGATGCATGTGCCCCCTTGCAATGAGAAGTAATTTTAAACGCCAGCTCCTGCTGTTGCACATAGAAGAGAGAGCACAGAAGTTGGGAGGAGGTCTCCAGTGAGCTCCTGGCAGAGGCTGCTCCAGCGAGCTGGGAGTCTTCCCCTTTGAGACACTGTTTAGTGGGTTTTACTATTTGAATTGTGCCAAGGATAAGGTGGGTTCCTGTTCTCTCACCAAAACCCCACCAGCATTCTCCTTATTTTAATTAACCAGCTTTCCCTGAAGAAAAAGAAAGCTAAGGATCAATCTCAAATGTCATAATTAGTATCTTACTAATTGCATTCCTTCCCTTGTTTAGAAGTGCCATGCTACTCTCAGAATACTAGTTTTCCTTGTGCTCAATTTTTAGTATCTAGATATTGGTAAAAATCTATTTTCACCAAGATTTAGAGATTTTATTTCTATAGTTAAAACCCAAATAATTCAGTACTACTTTCTCCTATAATTTAAGATTCCTAAATTTCCAATCCCTAATTCTCCTTTAATTATAAATATTGCAATTGCATGTTTAATGTTACAGTTACAGTTCATATTTAGGACAAAGCTAATTCCTTAGCCCTCAGCCAGTATAAATGTACAGATCAATCTTCAATTACACATAAAGCAGTCTGATGCATCTCTGTGCCTTTTAGCACTCCGTTTATAGCAATGCTGACAAAATCAAGTACACTAGTCTGATTACCATGTAATACTATATACATGAAAAACTGGACCAACTATAAATTGATTTTTAAATGAAAAATTATGTAAAATATTAACTGTATCTATGTTATTCATCTGTCTATAAATCTGTAACTAGAATATGAGGAAGAAAGGTATTATCCAACAATTTAAATTAACAGATTTTATTTATGCTATGTTAAACTCAATGCATTAAATACAGGAAGAGAGCAAGTTCCAAGGAAAAATGCATGTATCAAAAAAGTTGATTCATTACTACCCCCCTTGGCTCTTCCTTTATGTCCTTAGTGTGGTAACATGCAATAGGAATTGTTTACCAGACAAAATTTAGACATTTTTGGCATTGCAATTAGAGTCTTTTTTGTTTGTTTGTTCTAACAAAATGTAATTCTTCTACTAAGTTTCTAGAGAACCATATTGACTTCCCTACTGTGCATTAAAAAATTCTACTTCTGCAAAAATAATTCTGAACAAAGAATGCAAGACTTCAGACGTGACTTTCCAGAGATAGTCTATCTTTAAATTGTTTTAAAAATACTTATATTTGACATGTCCTCAAAACTCTCAAATATATTCTCTACACAAAACAGATACAATTTATCTGACATTTTAATAATAAGTTAACCCTTTCAGATAGGATGGCAAGTTATTACTGCACTCTTGATTCTGACTCTTTTTTTTAATTAGTATTCTTTTAGAGAGTAGTAAAAATACCCGTGAATGTTTAAGTACTTACTGTGTAAATATGCACTCTGTGAACAATATCCTCACCATCATACCACTGGCAGGACAGGGTTAAACTTTATTACTTGCAAGTAACAATCACAGGATTAATTCCTTTGAAGCTCAGGCAAATGAAAAAAAAAACCAAACAGTTGTAGAATTTTGTTATCTAAATCAACATAATCCTAGGAGTTAACCTGAGCTAGCTGTTATCAATTACCAACATGAAGAGACATGCCACCTGTACTCTCAAAGTTGGGGAAACACAACAAAATGCTAAAGCAGCTACAAACAGGAGCAAAATAGCTCAAAGGGAATGCTAACAATTTAACAAGTAACAAGTTAGAAGAGCCATGTATAGATATACAGGAATTTCACAGGATGCAGGTAGTCACTTTACAGTAGTGAGGAAAGCTTTTTCACTTTTACTTTCACTCCTGTACCACCAATTCAACTTGGAATTAGATAGACAATTCAACAACCCAGGAACACCATCAAAACTAATAAATGACTAACTTACTCAGCACTGCTTCTGAGAATCAAAATTTTTTTTTACCTATGCTAGACAGTAAAATAATAGCCTTTAATAATAAGTTTTAAAATCCTTCACAAGATTTATCATCTCAGTTTAATTTCTTTGCAGACTCCCAAGAGATTAATTTCAACTAGGTTTGAGATGTTTTCTCCTAGTTCTGACTTAATAAATTATGAAGGGCAACAAAAATTAAGTGTGTAAAAAGGTAACAATGCAAAAATGACAATTCCTGGAAAAAACACTCTTTAAATATTAAATTCCCTGAAGAATAGAAATGGGCAAGATGTGTCTCAGACATCTGACTATTAGTCAACTATTCTTAAAGTGATCCAATTATTAAAGAGTGAAGAATTACTTATTTTACTTATATAAACTATTTTTTTTTTTTTTTTTTTTTTTTTTTTGCTTATTTTGCCAAGAAGAATGACTAAGATTTTTCTATAATAATATTTTGATAAGAAAATGAATGTTCAGTTTAGATTCATAACAGGAGTCTCTGCATGGTTTTTATGTGCTAAACCAAATATGAAATTATCAATTTAGAAAGATCTGAACAACCTAATTTAAAAACAGCTTTGCTTAAACACAGAAAGTTGGGTTGTTGGGGTTTTTTTTAGCTCCTCTATCAAATGAAAGTATGTTTGTGCTTTCAAAAATATACTGGTTGGAGATTTTAGACAGGCTAAATTTAAACTAATTTTAAATGATCTAGAGAAATAAGATGTGGAATGCCCAATTAAAAAAAAAAAAAAAAAAAAAAAAAAAAAAAAAAAAAAAAAAAAAAAAAAAAAAAAAAAAAGTAATTAAACGCTCAGGGCTTAGCTTGCTAAATACAATTAAGGACATTCGCCTCCTTTCTCACGTTGCCAGATGAAATGCCCTCCCCCTTCTCCTCCAGCCATGGCAGCAGCACTTGAAACCACCTCGGAGGCTGACACCCGACCTGTAAAAAGGGGGAGACATCAACCTGCATTTTAAAACTAATGCTTTCCAGACGTATCAGTAATGTTTCACTGCAGACACTCGCGTAATCTGACTCGTGTTTGGTTTCCGTGTTTATTAGCCGAGGAGCACACAAACCCGCGGGTCCCAGGGGCAGGGCAGGGCGCAGGGGAGCTGAGCACCATCGGCAGGGCTGGGCCGGGTCCTGCCAGGACATTTCCTCTATCCAAAGGTAGTAAAGATAACTAACCAGAGAAGAAACGTTCCAAAAGGCACCCCTGAAACACTCCCTGCCTTTAGCCTAAATGAAGAGCCAGGTGGAAAGTTTCAGCTGCTTAGTTGCCAAAAAACCCCACCAAAAACCAAACAAGAAGAACAACAAAAAAGTCTGATTCAAATTGCTAAACTACAGGATCTTCTGTTTGTCCCCATCCTGTGGTGGGGCAGCTTCAGGAACCAGTCGCCTGTCACAACAATTGTTTCTGCCTCAGTTATCTAATCCAGTCAAAACAAGCCAAGTCTATAGCCAGAGCTGCAAGAAGATCTCCAAGGAGATTTCTGCAAGCCCTCCCTCCCTCCTAAGCATCTCCCCTGCCCACCCACCACAGCAGTCCCAACACCNCAGCAGTCCCAACACCCTCACCCTCTCCCGGCACCCCCAGAACAGCCGCAGCCCTCAACATCTTTAGCCCCACTGAGAAATGGGACCGGCCAACCCTTTGCTCCTCAGAATAAGCCACTCAAGGTCTCTCCGTCCTTTCCTATCGCCCAGTTCCCTGCTCCCTCTGTTTGCCATCCCGCGGTCCCCCTGGAGAAAAGCCTGCACCTTCTCATCTGCAGGGACCCCGCTGCTCCCCGAGCTCCCCGGGCCGGGCTCTGCCCCTCAGCCCCAGCTCCGCACAGTGCGGGAGGGGGGGGGATGTCCGTCTGCCCGGGGGGGTTGGTGCTGAGGGGCCGGAGCAGGGTGACAGCATTGAAGTCTGCGCTCCTAGAAGCGACAAGAGGGTCTTAAAAAGCGAAGCAGGAACACCACCGTCAAATAATTAAAAAAAAATCATAAACAACAACAACAAAAAATTTAAGAAAAATTTTAAAGGTGAAAAGGAAGAGGAAAAAAGTCAGAAATAAGCCCAAGGAACTTCTAACTGGTCTATCCCAAGACTATGCGA
Organism: Florisuga fusca; assembly: GCA_038090715.1. Classification (NCBI taxonomy): domain Eukaryota; kingdom Metazoa; phylum Chordata; class Aves; order Apodiformes; family Trochilidae; genus Florisuga; species Florisuga fusca. Next base: position 4,491,687 of record JAAWXA010000023.1, read on the forward strand.
GAGGCTCAGCTAAAGAGGAATTTGTCCCCCTTCTCTGGCACAAAGTTTCAGCAAACAAAGCAAGCAAAAAGAAAAATAAGAAAAATCTATAAATACGTCGAAAAATAACCAAAGCTTATCCTCTGCAGTGTGCAGGGTGCCGCTTTAATGTTTTCAATCTGCAGAGGGGTTTGCTTTGGGATTTCTTCCTGGAGAAGGAACAGGGAGCAGGGCAGAAGCGGATCAGAAGGGAAAAGTTCCCAAGAGGGTTTCAGAAGTTACTGCACATTAATTCACCAGATGCTATTTTTAACCCCGCTGTTACTATTTTTATCCATGTCAGTGTTTTCCATTTGCTGAACTCTGTCCCCGAGCAGGCAGAGCTCCGCTCCTCCCCGACACCCCCTCCCTCCAGCTCCCCCCGCTTCTCCCTCCAGCGCTTGCATTTCATTTCAGGCTGCACTTTCGGAGTTCTTAAAACAGCAATAGAAAAAAACCCTCGTACTCCCCTACTCCTGCCCCTCCTTTGTGTGGAGATATATATATGTATATTTCAAAAAAGCTGCACGCAGTGCAAAGTCCAAAGGCGATCATCCAGCAAATCTCCTGCTTTAACTTCATTCCTCTCCAAACACATTCCTGCCAACAGGGAGGGGGGAAAAAAAAAAAAAAGAAAAAAGCAAAAGCAAACAAACGCCACTGTTGCTAAGTTTTGCACTTTATACCCTTTTATATTTACAATCCTCTCTTGGCTAAAAATAGCAACACATGATCCATTTATAACTGGCCGGACATGCCCCGCAGCCGCTGGCGGGGCCCTGGCTGATGAAAGGAGCTCTTTGCGTTCCTTCTACCTGAGCTCATCTCCCGCTTAAAGGGCTCAGACAGCTCTGCTTCCACAAAGCACACATTGAAGTGACTGCTGCTTCCAGGGGGGCTCGGGATAAGGGCCGGAGAAAAAAAAAAAAACCAACAAAAAAAAAACAAAGGCAGCGACCCATGCAGGCTGTCCCATGCCCTCGAGGGGCAGCCTGAAAAATGTTTTGAAAAAATGTACAATTAGGGAGGTGGCAGGGAAAGCAGAGGTGGTCCGGGACTGGCAGGCAGCCCTGGGCAGGACAGGACCTCGCCTGGCATACAGCAACGGGGAGCTCCGGAGGCAGCTCCCGCTTGGCTCCATATGGGATCAACGTGCTCATCCACTCTAGGGCGTGGTGGGAGTGACTGCAGAACCAGACTTCGGGGTAGGTCTAAAGCTGGCACTCAGAGGTGGATGCTGGAAATTACTCTCTAAATGTGGCTTTAGAGGTGGCTCTAGAAATTATGCTGGAAACAGCTCCTGGTTTCACTACAGACAACTCTGGATGTGGTTCTTGGGTTTGGGTATGGAGAAGGGGTAGAGACAACTTGATGGCAGTCCTGGATTCTACTCTAGAAGTCAGCCTGAAAGTGACCCTACAACTAGTAAAGACAAATTCACAGAGTTATCTGCAGTAGCTATTCATGCAGGTGATCTTTAACACTATGGATTAATTCCTTCACTGTTAAGTAATATGATGTTAAAATTTTCCATTAGCACCTGTGCAGGATTCACAAACTGCATGTGCAGCAGAAAGAACTGAAATGAAATCCCAAGGACAAGGCACAGTGCCTGGCTCAGCAGCAGCCACATCTGCCCTATTTGGGAGGCCAGGTAACACACTAATGCCACCTCCTGTCTCATACCAATGTGCTTCATTGTTTTAAAATCTCCTCTCTTGGAAGCAGAGCTTCCCCTGCTTTACTCTCCTTACAGAAACAAAGAATCCCAGTTCACAGTCAGGACAACAACTTGCACATCACCGAGCAACAAAAACACAACAATATTTTAGGGAGATGTATCACAAATATGTAAATCCCAGCCACTTAAATATAAGGGTTCAAACCCTTCCAAAGTTATGAGACTTTAAAAGAAACTATACCTTCCAGCTATGAGTCTTCTGGGTACACTTGAAACATTTTCCAGTACTCTTAAGAGCTAGAAAATGTTGGTTTGGACTGACAGCAAAAGTTCAGCACTAGTTCTCCATGGATTGTAGCTAAGGAAAAAAGTAATAACCATGGTGTGACACAGAGAAAAAAATTACTGTAACAATTGGCTATATCATTATGTACATTTATTTCTCCTAATAACCCCACTTGAGTTGCTTGTCTGATATTCTTCTTGGTTTTGGCTTCTCAGTGAGAAATCACATCACCTCATGTCTTGTCTGCACAAGAGCTGTCAGACTGTGTTTTCCCTCCACAGCTCTACCGTGTATTCATAACTCGTATCACTTTGTTTATACAGGAACAGAAAGTGTCTGTGTGTACCAGCACTTTTCCAAAATTTCACATAGCACCAAAACTGACATGGAGCACACTGTTCAGGCTTTTCCTGGAGTCTTGCTCACTGTATGCATCATAAAATTTGTATTATTTTAAACAGATTTCTACCAATTATCACTAATTTTTAGAGGTCTGGTGGTCTGATACAGGCAGGGGGTTCACAATACCCACCTCCTGTGGTCTGACACAAGCAATTAAGTACCATTTTAAAGCTGTTTTCAAACAGCTAGAACAAAATCACTAAAAACCATGATCCTGAAAGTCAGTATGAGGGGAATGTAGCACTAATTCTGCACATGCTTTTCTGGGAGGAGATGCTTTAAGCAGGGAACAGGAAACTTTGCTGCCACATTGCTATCAGCGCTGTAATTGTCTGTTTGAAAAAAAATTCACATTATCCTTTCTTTATGTCTGTCTTCACTGAGCTGCTACAGAATGACAGTGGAGCATGCATTCTGCAGATGCAGGAAGATGGAAGCATCTCTGGACAAGCCTGCCATAACCAACTTGTCCTCTCACGATTGTATGCGGCACAAAATATTTGTCAGGGACAGTTCAGCCCAAGAGCTGTGAATACTTTCTAGCCAGGCAGGGAACAGAAATCTCTGCAAAAGGCCTGAAATTGCCATGGAAGTGTTATGCCTCAGGGTTTCAAAAGCAGAAGCAAGACTGAGGCAAAAAAGTGCAACTTGACCCAAGCTATGAATAATGTGTATGCAGTAACATAACCAGAACTGATATTATTACTAAGACAAAGTATAACTTGAGGAAGTTGTTTGGTTTGGTTTTTTGTTGGTTTTGTTTTGCTTTTTTATTTTTTTTTTTTTCCCCTGAGCTGCAAAAAATAACCCACTGCTGATGTAAAACCTTGAGTGAAACCAGTAGCCAGTAGATCCCAGTCCCACATGGTGCAGGCTCCTGGGTCGCAGCATCCCTGTCCTCCTTCAGCTGGTCCAGCCTGCCCCTCATCTCACTCCCAACCTGCTCCTTGGGCTGAGCCCAGAGTAAGTCTCCATTGTCATCTGCTTCCAAGTCCCCACAGGCTTGCAGATCCCTTGGGTTCTTTTTCTCTGCTCCTTCACCTCCCTGGCTCCTTCCTATTCTCATTCTCTTCCTTTTTTAACCCAAAACCCACACTCAGTCCTTGCAGCTTTGGCCCCCTCTTCTGTTAGCAAAAACAAACTCCTATCTCATATTCTTCTTGGAGATCTGCCACATTTTTATTAACTAAAAATGCCACTTTTCTCTTAATCCCTCCCCTTAATTTCCCCCCCCCTTTCTTTTTAATGCCTCCCTTTTGCCCGTTTGGAGGGCAATGGCAGAGCAGATGTAAAGACAACAAAGCAAGCATGCAAGCTGTTGGAGGGATGTTTGAGTATCCTCTGCAGCAGAACTGCGTGAACTCCAACACAAGTTTCATGGCCATTTCTGGTTTCAAGGCTTCAGGTTCACCACAGGAAAGATTTGTGTTGTAGAGATTTCCCCATTCAGTGTCTTGCAAATATCCAGCCCCAGCCTGGCAGAAGTAAAGGAGAGGAGAAAGGTGAGCATATGTTTCTCTTAATAATATGCATCCACCCTGGAAGATATTCTTGGACACAGACTCTGCCCTGAAGCACTTCCACATTTCTGTGAAGCTCCTGCCCGAGAAGTGCCCCTTCAGATTTGCTATTGCTGCTTCCAGATGTCACAGTCCAGTAGCCTCTGCTAAGATGGGATTGAGCATTTCACCTTCAGAAAAAGTCCAGAAATTCAGCATCTTCAGCTTTAGTAATGTAGAATTACAGGGCAGCATTATGGATCCAAGGTATATGAATCCTTGACCAAAGCACTGCATTGAACTTGGCAGGGGGACATGTAAGGAAACCAGGCTGGGCCCCATACATCAAACTGGATGCAATACCAGCAAAATACCTTTCTTGTATAAAACCATATTTATTCTGGGATAATTCCTTCTGGAATTGAGTCATCTTACTTCTTAAATGGATTAGAATGTAATAAAACAGAAATTAAGTTGTATATGTAGATAAAATTCCTCTTCACCGAAAAAAAAATCATGCTAAGGAAAGAAAAGAGACAGATAGAGACAACATGTTTCCCATGGATGCAAAGCTCCCCATCTTTTATGCCTGCCTACAGACATGTAACATGCAGTATTTCACACATTAACTTTGTATTTTGATCCAAAACACCTATGGAGTCTGCTGGGTGTCTCAATTGGGAACACCTTCCTCCAGACTCTACCTGGGAACACTGGGGCAGCTGTAAGAGGGACTGAACCAAGTGAGTCAATTCTTCACAGCACTGCTCCAGATGGTAAAACTTCCATTGAAAGAAAAGCAATCACTTTTGCTTCAGGCAAACCAAACGAAGGTAAGTTAGCAGGAATCTTTTGAAACTCCATCTTTGTAGCAGACAGCAGGAGTTGGGCCAAAGGTTTTAAATATTCATTATTCAACTGGCCAAAGAAAGCCCAAGTGATCCTGGGCTACTGGACAGCCAGATAGCCAATGACCTTTATATTTGTTTATTTTAAAGATGTGTCACTATTTTATTTTCCTCATAAGCCAAGCAATTGAATGATTTCTAAATTATCTTCCCTCTGACGTCTTAATTTCTTCCTGTTTTGTTCTAGAAATACTAATTCAAGACTCAAATGTTAAGAGTGGGTATGGCCCAAGTGTTGCAATTCTTCATTCCACAGATTGCTATCACTATTGCAGTAGCTATTCCCTCTGGATGCTGAGAAACCCACACATAAGGACACTATAAAATACACATTTGAATAGTATATGCAAGGAATATAAAGAGGCTTTGAAGTATCTTTAAAAAAATACTCAAGAATTAGGAGGAAAGGTCATTATTTTTACACAGGGAGTATTTTAAGTGATGCCTTCTGCTCTCAGCTATGCCTCAAATGTTCATTTTGGGTTTACACCACTACAAATAGTGTACTGGTCTACAGACTACCAGGCACAGTTATGCCAGTACCAAATGTGAATAAAACCCACGACTAAATCCTGACAAATTCTTTGTTCAGGTAATGTTCACACTAGAGAAGATTCTGCTGTTATCTCCAGAGACTAAACTAAGAAAGGGACATGGGAGCTGAAGAACTGTCTCTAAACTTGTGCACTGGGCTCTGCTGGCACTGAGCATCCCATACTACAGATGGGCATCCTGCAGGACCTGGCCCATCACTGTCTGAAGAAAGCTCCTCTGCTCAGCTCTCCTCCTACCATCACTTCCAACCAAGCTGGTCCTGAGAACATCTTCCTCACCACAGAGCAATTACAAAAGAAACTCCCAAACCTTCACACTTCCCTTAATGCTCTTATTTATTTAAACAGTCTTACAGATTTGTGGGAGCACCCAAAATAACACCAAAATAATCTTTATGCTGATACTGGGCTAAACATGCTAAAGAATAAAGTCCCAGCAAATAAACCCCCAGTGTCTGCAGGACTGACACCATCAGATCTTTAGTGTCACAGCACTTGAGGGCGCTGCTGCAATAAATTTAACTCACCATAAAAACCTCTAGTTAATTTTATTATGAATTAAAATCTTCTGTTAAAATACCAGTGATCCATGTTGACACTTACTTATACTATTGCCATTACACAGTGGCCCTAGTGTTTAGGTAAACAATGAGCAGTAGTCCTAACATTACACATTCAAGGTTAGTACCTACTTATCCTTTAAAATATTTGCACTAAGTGATAAAATGGAAGGAGGACAAGAAAACAGTTTAATTCAGAATTATTAAAACTTTTTTTCATATAATTTGTTTGCTCTAGGTAAAACTAGAAAGGGTGAGAAAGCATTATCTGTGCATTGAACTAAAAATTGGCAGTGAAGATGCAATCACCAATTTCTTTGTGCAGTTTAAGATGCTCTGTCCCAGATCAAAAATCTACCCATATGAGGGACTATTTTCTTCAGATTCTACCCCACGTGCACATCTACCTCCAGTGTTGGGTCATGGACCCAACATTCCCCATAGGTTATGGTAATGTTTCACCTTTTTGTGAATTCATGTAAGTGGCCCCCAAAAGAGAGAAGAGAAACTGTGAAAACCAATTTTCACAGCTTTTTAAAATATCCCTTCATCACTGTGTTTCCCCATCATTTTATTCAACAATTGTCTGTGTCCTTAAGAATTTAGTATTTAAAAACATCCTTGTCAGTGTTTCAGAAAATGCATGACCTTGATAACACAGAAATACTGTTAAACATGTATATAAAACTGAAAAACTGTAAGCATGCTTTATACACATCCTAAAGCGTATGAACTGTTTTACCAGAGCTTAGAGACACCTACAGCAGCAGTCCTATAAAAATACAGCCTTGTAAGGTCTACTGCTTATACGTCCAAAATCCTCTGCAATTGTAGAAAGGAGGGGATAAAGTTAATGAAGGGAAAGCAAAGAAAGATGCCCTAAAATCCACATCTGTTGAGAAAAGATAAGAAATGGAGAATAGAGCACAAAGTAACCAAGTACTTTATCTGCAAAGATAATGAATGAACCCTTTCTTCTGTATTGTTCTGTGATTAGTTAAGAGCAAGAGTTAAGATTTCAAAATAAATAATAATGAACACTGCATGTCCAATTATGACAGTTCTGCAAGCCATGACATGACACTGACCTCTGTGTTTATAGCTGCAAATGAGAGAATCACGTTTTCCCCTTAAGTTTTGGTTTGCTGAAGCCCTGGGGAAGGCTCAATGCCACTCAAGAGGGCAGGGAGACCACAGCCAAGCTCCCCATGAGCACCTACCAAGAGATCTCCATTTGGCAGGGATGGAAATCTTTCAATCTTGTATCTTTTCCTGCATAGCTGGAATCTTCCCTTAACAGCCAGCATAATAATTTGCTGAGCTTCAGATTTAGCATTTTACCAAGACAGATGAAAACCTCATACATCTGCTAAGTTCAGACTTTCTAGGAACAATTCCAGTAAGATGGCTTATGCTTCCTGCTTCATGCAGAAGAAAAATCTCATCTATAATTGACCTTGACAGATATTGAGAACATTTGGCACCTATTAAAACCCCTTTAAGATGAGACCCTCTGATCTATAAAAAGAAATGTAAATGTGAACTTTATACCACATTTAGTCCACTGAAAACACAACCACGCTAGGTTCAGTCAGTTATTTTCCATTGAAAAATGATCTTTAAATATATCCAGAATTAACTTTTTAAACAGTTATGAAGCAAGTAGGAGCCTTTTACTTTATCCCAGGCATCTGCTTTTTGCAGGAAAACTATGAAAGGAAAAACCTGACAAAGAGATCAGCATAGCATTGTAGTTGTTTGCCTGTCTGGTCCACAGACAGGCACAGGGGAGAGTTGGAGAAATCCCCTTAATTAGCTTTTGTACTATGAATTTTTCCTACTTCCAAGATCATTAGAACCTCAGTCAGACCACATCTAGGAAGCAGAGACAAAGCCAGGAACTATCAGCAGGGAGAAGCTCTGTCTTGGTTGACACAAGGGCTGCTGTCATTAGAGACACAACCTACTGAAGTGTCAACAAACAAATCCTTAATCAAAGGACAAGAGAGGAAAATACACTGGAGGTAGTAGAGGTTCAAGAACACCACTCCCACTTGAGAAAGGGAAAGGTCTAGCTTAGAAGTAGGGTCAGACTGCATTTGTATCTCCCTTACAAATTAAAGCCTAAGTGTTTGGCTGTTAGTTAGGTTAACCCAAGGAAAAGTCCTCTTCCCCAACACTATCCTCACTGCTGTGATGGGCTCCTCTGTGTGGGGGGCCCTCACAGAGCTTGTTGTGTTGAGGCACTTGGTTTTCCCAAAGCATCTGAGTCAGATGTGACAATCTCTCTTGGAATTTTAGGAAGCCCTGGATCACTGCTGCTTCCTAAGTGACAGAACCAGGATTTTGTTTGTGTACAGTGGATGCAGGTGGAGGATAAAGCTAAAAAGTAAATATCATTTAATATAACAACATGACCAAGACACTTTTCTTGAGACACCTTCACAAGAGATCTCAACTGAAGCACACTGCCCCCACAGATGTAACAAATTCATGCCCTCCCAGTTCTGTTCCCCTGGGGAGTTGGCAGGGATCCCTTCCACTCCTCAGGCACAGCTTTAGCACTTTGACTATACAAAAATCCCACTTTCTCTCCTGAAACACAATAGCTCAACAGCATCTCGCAGGCCTCCAACATGAAGGGATGAGAGATTTCTGCTCTCCAACACAAAAACATGCTCGACTCAGAATGCACAAACACAAAGAACTATTCTTGCTCAGAATCAGGTCCTGCCCAGTGCCTTTTTGCTGTCACTGCTCTCCAGCTTGTGCATGCTACCCTGCACCAGGTTAGTCACTGAAACACAGCATGTGAACCACAGACCAGGCAGTAGCTGCCTGTCCTTAAAAGCACAGAAAAGGGCTATGCTGCAGGGCAAAGCCTGAGGTTGGTTCAAGGCCTTTCATTTGATGAAACTGTAAAAAAAATGGAACAGTCTTTCTGTTTTAAAAGATGTTAAAAAAAATTATGGTTTAGGATACAGAATTTGTCTTTACCAAAAGTTGTTGATTTGTTTCTTGTTTGGGGTTTTTTAAACAAACAAGCAACAAACAAAACAGTTTTAAAAAAACCTAAATGACCTCTCTCCCCCCAAAAAAACCCCAGAGTTTCCTGTACTCAGTTTTTCCATTTCACCCTCTCTCATATTTCATCTACCACCTTCCATGCTATTGCCAGGGGTCAAAGTCAGGTCCCTTGATCAGTTCCTCAGTTTGAGATTTTGTTTTTTGAGGCTTCATGATTATTTTTATTTGCTGTTAGGGCTTTAAGATGCCTGTGATCCCAGTCCTGGGGGATTTACTGCAACTTTTTTCTGTGACAAAGGAGAACTGAAGCAAATAGTCCCAAGAGTCCCACTCATATCTCTCTAACCACCATGAATGAGTTCCCTTGCTAGATGGCAGCACAGCTGGTTTGTATAAAAAAGGCTTCTTCACCCCTCCAAGGAAATTTCAAGTGAATAAATGACTATATCCCCAGTGGCAGAAAACTGGGGTTTCTCCTCTTTATGCAATTAAATATTTCCATTGTTTCAAGACATATTTGCCATAGTTTAAGCCTTACATTAATATCTAAACCTGCATGAAAGATTCTGAGCCGTGAGAAAAATATAGCAGAGAATACTAATATTTTTTTATTGGTTTCTAAAGACAAAGCTTCAAAATGCAAATGCTGCACATGAGCAACCTTGTGTTGACCGTGCAAATAAATTTTAAACAAATTGTTTCTGGAAGCCTAGCGAAAGTTGGGCTTGAAATCTCTCAGTGGAATTACATTTTCAGTCAAGCAATACTGCATAGTTTGGAAGCCACAGAAAATATCTATTAAGGCAGTTGCTAATTTAGAGAAAAAATGACCCCATCTGGAACAGTGTCTGCAGTACTGCTCATTGCACCACAAGAAAAATATTATTGTACTGCAGTGTGTGAAGCTTCGCAACAAGATGACACCAGGTCAAAGGAATCTAACTTACAAAGAAAGGCTGAGGTTAAAGTCTTGCTTTTACTGTAAAATATGAAGTCCAAAAGGAAGCTTAACATGAAGGAAGGGGTGGAAAACTGATGAACTGAACTGACAGTTAACAAACTTTTTCCCCTTTTAACAATAACATCTTCCAACTCCAGGAGGATGTCTTCTAAGAGTGCAAATGGAGGTAAGTAAATTAAGAGACATTAGGAAGCATTATTTTGAACATAATGAAACAGAAGCATAGCAAAAGCATTATCAGAGCAGAGTGCTTAAGTAAAGCTTAAGTAAATGCAGACACCCCAAAGAGGACCCAGGGGACATGATGTCCCAGAGTTAGAAACTTCAATGCCTTAAGCAGTGGAGAGGATGAGTCAGGTATCCATGAACAACAGCTCAAAGTCAGGGTGAGTCAGGGTGTGATAAAACCACCTGATGGGAAACATGTAACTGAGGGGGTTTTGCATGAGACATTTACCTGTGCAGCAGTGTTGAGCCTTGGTGAGCCCTGGGCACATGTGGTGGAAAACACAGTTACAAAGGAAACTTCATGGACACCACTTTATGGTGTCACCAGGAGGGAAGAAACAAGCTCTGAACAAAGAAGCTGTAAAATGAACTGCTAGTCCAGAGAGAAGCAGCTGCAGAAAAAGAGGTTCTGATATGGCGTGTGTTAAAATAAAAACCCGAGAGCAAATTTCTCCTCAACTGCAACCTTGTTAGCCTTGGAAATCCACCAATAAGTCACTCTCTGAAGAAACTATAAACAAGTACTGCCCTTCCTCAAGCAATACAGCAGGGTTGTGCCATGGTGCAATGGAGATATACTGGGCTGCCTGAAGAGATGGTGGCAGCTGCCACCCTGGCTCTTGGCTGACACTGTCTGCTGCCACTGTGCTGATTGTGATTTCCTGAATTCTCAACTCCAGTTTCACATATAATTACTCCAGAGGTATTCTTAGGAAAGGGGTGATCAGTACTGGGTAAGATCAGTGGGAAATAAAGATACTAAGCATTTGAATACCATGCCAAGCCTGTTGCTGAGAAATCCAGATTTCAGCTGAGTTAAGCAGCGTGCAGTTACGCAGGACTACAAACATCTGTTTTCAGGAGGTGTCCAGATCATTAGCAGCTAATTCTATATCTCTGTTACATTCCCCACCATATGCTGTGGGATAATCTGAGCAAGCAACAGGGATTTTCATCTCAAATCCTAACAAATCTGCTCTGCAAGGCTTCATGGACTTTCTTATGTCACTTATCAGCTAATAGCTCTCAGATGCTCCTCTCTGCTCTTTCCATGCTTTGTGTCTATTCTTTCAAAGCACCCAAGAGCTCCTACCACCTGCCTAGTAACAACTGACCATTTTTTTACTCTATGCTATTAAAAGTTCCCACCCTTGCCAAGGGTAAATGCAAAACTTGCCTCCTGGATAAACTCACGGGTTTATCTTGCTAGCCCTGCCACCTGCAAGAGGCCTAAGGCAGGACAGTCACATGCACTGGGCAGGGCTCTCAAAGTTTGTATCCATCACTGGTGGAAGAAGCTTTCTGCCCTCATTTGAACCTCTGGCTAGGGCTAGGTGTCTGTGCATATATCAAACAGCATATAAAGAACAAGGGGAAAAGACCTGGGTTTATAAGCAACTTAATGTAATTAAAAATCAGAGATTTCTTTGCCATTTTGCTTGGCAAAATCAAGGTGCCTGCACTGAAAGCTGTGATGGCACTTCTGTGGCCATAACAAACATGTATATACAAAAACAGAATTTTATCTTTAGCATTAAGCAACAATAGCAACAAAACTGGAGGTGACTGGAGTACTGACAAAAGACAAGAGATGGGCTGCTCCAGAACCCAAACCAACTCCTTTCTCCAGGACATCAGCAAAGGCAACATGAAGCTCTCACACAGACTGATGGCAGCCCTCCTCTATACAAGGGGGTATAAAATTTCACTAAACCTTTGTCCAGTTTGTGCTCCAACAAGGTGTTTTCTGAGATGGGCTTTGACAGACCTACAAGTTGCTTCAGCCCCAGGGGTGTCTCTTAAATGCCATCTGGGAAGAAGAGTAGCCATCAGCAAGAGCTGCTGCGTTTCCACACATATCCTCCAGATGAACAAAGACAGAAGACTTGAAACTGTCTTGAATGAACTGTGGCAGACCAACCTCAGGGTGGGGAGAGCAGTGAGGATTTAGTGGTCCTGTCTCCTGCCAGCCCTCCAAGAAGGAAGCAGAATGATGAGAAGTTCCTGCAATCCCACAGCCTCCACCAAAGCCATGAGTGGTGCTGCTGCTGGTGAGGAGGGACATGCCAACAGGATATTTTTATCTCCTCTTCATTCTCATCCCTGTCAATCCAAAACAAACTCCAGCTAGTTAGAGGTGGGAAAGACGGTGCACAATGAGAAAAGGATTCCCTGGCTCAGTGTCACTGCTGGATACCTGGATACGTGCCACTGCGGTGGCACAGCTGCATCAGTCCTGGCTTCCCAGCTTCCAGTAACCTTCCCAGACTAAAATAGCAGACCTACTGCTTGATTTTTAGCAGCTGAAGAGGAGCAGCAAACCACATAAGTATTATGTAAAATGATCTTTTTCTAAGTATATGTTTATTGTGCACAGAAGAAGTGGATTTAATTACAAACAACTGGAAGTTTTTAACAGTCTGGATTGCCCCCTACTCCCTTTCTAAAAACTAAGGTTTGGCAGCAGCTTTTGGGTTTCATTGCAAGTCTTCTAAGTATTTCCTTGGAAAGACTTTACACTTGGTCCCAGGCAAGAAGTCAAAATCAACATTTAAAAAGCATGCCCTGCATAATTTCCAGGATTCAGCAACATTAAGGTATACTTATGGAGGCCAGGAGGAGAACTGCTTTTTGTGCTTTTTGACTCCGTGCATAAAGCTCGTCTTCAGACAAGGAAGTTTATATTCCAAATAATATTTTTAACTACATGTGGTCAAGTGCATAATTTATCAGGCCTTTCCTCATCCCCCTCCCAAAAATATGCCTGAATGGTAAATATCTTTGCAGTACTTGGCTTTTGCTTAGACCTCTCCTAGAAGCAACAGATTTGCACACCTTCTAAAACAGAATAATTCGATGGCAGAGGGAGTTTAAAATAACATTTTCTTGAACATCTTTGTGCAGTAAAACACCAGTTTGGGCCTGATACTCAGGCTGGATGGGCTGTGTCTGCACTGGAGTAGATTAAGCAGGATTTCATGGTGTGCCACCATGCCCTGCCTGGGGATGGAGCACACCCCGGCAGCACCAGTCACCTCCAGGCCCCGAGAGGGGACGGCTGCCACAGCCCTCCCTCTGCTGAATAACCCCATTGAGACTGCCAGGACTGCAAGGGAGTCTGCAAGACTGAAACTCCTGGTTTTGATCCAAAGGCCAAGGATGAAATTTCACCCATTTCATCGATTTTGCTAATAAGACAGGCTTTTGCAAATTGCTTCCGACTTCCCAACGGCAGTGAATGTGGTGCTTTTGGATCAAAGGACCTATGCATTTTTAAGGACTAGCCACTAAAACTTTATTTTTTTGTTTTGGGGAAAGACAGACAAGAAGGAGTATTTTCCTTGTGAACATCTTAAAGGGTTTTGGGTTTGGTTTTGGTTTTTTTAAAATACATATACTTCTGAAAGATCTGCAAATCAAGTTCTGCATCACTCACAACCTAAACCCACAACATGATACAGACAAGAGATGAAGGTTCATAGAAGCTGAGAGAAATGAGAGCACAGGTAGTGTTAAAGAATTAAGCTTAGAGGAGAAACCATCTTTCAGTTTTTACAGTCTAAATGTAATTTGTTATACGTTTTTTTAATCAGAGAAAAATTGTGTCTATTAAACTGTGAATCTCCTGTATAAAGAAAAGGAAGGGAAAGTGTTAAGAGTATTTCATGCAGTATTTTTCTTCCAAGCAGCCATTTTTAACTAGCATTTATAAAAAACAATCTGAGTGCAAATTTTCAGAACACAATAGCATGGTCTTATCTTCAGTATCTCCATTTCTCCCCCTTGTAAAATCCCAGTCCCACAAATTCCCCAGTACTCCGGAAAACCTCCCAGCTAACCAGTGAGCTTGAGATTTCAGCAAAAAAACCAACTGGGAAAAATGAAAAGCCAAACAAATACAGCCCACAAACTAAAAATTTTGTTCAGTAGGTGGTGGGGAAGAGGAAGAGGTTGTGGTGTAATATGTATAAAGGGTGTAACTGAGAAAGTTGGAGACAAACCCTATAAAGTGACTTTTTCTTTTCTAGTTTTTTCTCATTTCTGCATCACTTCTGAGCCCTCCAGAGCTGCTCATCAGGCACAGCCCAAGTTCTACACCCAGGAGACCTGGGAACCAGAGCAGAAGCTCAGAGTAACACCAGGTGTGCCTTCCTTGGAGATGGCAACTATGCTCTCTGAATGGTACCCAGATGTAGCACCAGATGTAGCACAGACATCAGTCAGTACCCTCACCCATCCACAGAAGTTAAACCTGTAGCTGCTCTTCACCCACTCAGACAGAGGTATGAGCCTGGTTTTTGCACTGCCTCATGATCCCTTTCATTATGAAAAGGCAGATGGAGGGGAAGATGGATCCCCTTCAGCCTCAACAGGGGTGAACAAGTCAGCCTGCTCCCTGTGGTACTTTGCTGGTTTTGCCTTGACAAAAAGAGAAAGAACATGGAGCAACGGTAAACATGTAGTTCTGAAGTTATTTTCATTTGCAATGAAATGGATCTGAGGTCTCACAAGTGCCAACTAGTCTGTGACAAAAAGCTTTCCAGCTTTCTTACAAGCTGTGGAGCTGGAGCCTGGAGAATCCCTCCCACCAGCCATCCCCACACAGGGCACACACAGGATGGGTGAGGGGTTGGGCCCTCCCTCCATTTGTTTTTCCACTGAGCCCAATATACTTCCTTGAGGTCAAAGTCACGAAGAGGCAGCAGCATTGCTACACAAACAAACCTGCATGAAGCTGTGCTGGGGTAGGAGCCTGTGGGATTTGGTTTCTGAAAATAGTGCTGAATACACTGACAGCCTAGTGCCAAGCTCAGCCTTCTGGGATGGAGACATACCAGGGGATGGGAGGCACCAGGTCTGGTTGGCTGGTGTGCTGTCTGATTTTAATATTTTATATTTTAATCCCTCTTTGCAAGAAGATTTAATCGTGCTTAGGGTGGGGAAAAGGTAAAGGAATAGTCCTTCAGTTGGAGGAAGCTCCCCAGCTCTTCCTCCTGACTCAGAATGGGTTTTCCCAGGAATTCCAGCATTTGCCCCCCCTCCCAACACACTGCAGCAGAGGCTGTAAATTATAAAACTGCATCTTATTCTTGGTTAGGAACCAACCCATCTTTCTCAGCATCTACTTCCTTCAGTGGTCAAATTAAATAGTGTTGACTTTCTGACACCTCTTTAACACCCCCTATCTCCCCACTCACCTCACACTCCTCAATGCAGAGAATATTCATTCTTTTTTTTAGTGACATGCAAATCTTATAAAATGCTGCTCAGAGACAGATACTGTGGATTTTCTTTATAGGGAGAACATATCAGAGGAAGTAAAGAAAACTTCCACTGAACTATTTGTAAAGCTTTCTGTGGCTTGTTCTTCAGATGCTTCATTGACCAGCAGGGGAACAATAAGAGTAAGTAATGGAATTCAATCTTGAGACATATCCTTCAGGTCTGAGTATCTCAAGTATTATGGATTTATATGCCTGGTCACTGGCCTTTATTATCACAAAAACCTGAGTTGTCTTCACTCCATGGAACTGCCAAGACTTTTCCCCTGCCATTCCTAAATTATAGCAGTTAAAAGGAAAGTCAATTAAATTCTGCATATTTTTTAACAACTACACTCTCTAAATTTAAGGGAGCCAGGAAAGAACTGTATGTAATTAGAACTACCTGTGCTCTCCAAGGTTTTTTCTCAATGCATGTGAACACACCTTATGGAGATGTGTGGGTATCCTTAGCACATAAATGATCACAAAGAAACATCCACATTTCTGTTGGGATCACTACTAGCCCTTTTTTCAGGCACTACATGTTTTGATCAAGCTGGGGTTGCTAGCTAGCACACTTCAACATCTTGCTAGATGCCTGTGCACAAGTGGAGCTCCAGAAGCCAAGGTGTTCTCTGCATGCTGCTGTTCAAGGGCAGAAAGCACTGGAAAGGCACCAATATTTTGTGCAAAGCTGGTCCACGTTTCTATGTAAGAAGCTCACTGAGACATAGAGTAACAGGGATTAGCTCATGTAAACACCAGGAAGCCCACCCTTTAGATTTAAATGCTGTGGCATCAATACAGCATGCCACCCACTAGAAGCTCTTCATCAAACCATTTTTACACCAGTGCTTCTCTAGATTTCCTGACACCTTCCACTGCCAGACCCAGTCTGAAGAAGCTTAAATTTTGCAAGACTTCAAATATGCTGGCTGACAGTCTCCACGCTATGTGTCTGCCTGAGGCTAATGATTTCTTCGTTTATGAGGAGGTGGTGCAAGGAAAAGTGAAGAAGTCAAGGTCAGAAGCTCACAAAAACCCAAACCCAAAACAAAGAAAAAAGCAGGGAATGGTGAATAGCTTGTCTGTCTCCTTTCTATCAAAATTTTTAATGGAAGCAGGAGAGAAATTACCTTCCAGAGTGATGTAAAGCACAGAGGTGCCAGTGCTGAAGATGCTACAATGCTCTGAGGTTCACTCAATGTTCACCAAATCACACCACAGGTCCTGGAGCCAGCATTGCTTCTATGCCAGGTAAACAGTTTGCAAAGCTCTCCCAATACTTTTGTTCAGCGTTAACACACTCCAGAGTCAGAAGATCTCCGTTTATAACCAACCAAAGAGGAAGCACTGTATACCATAGAGCACATTTTGTATACAGCAGTGGGAATCGAGTAAGACTCATTTTGCAAAGGCTCTTCATTGTCAAGGAAGACCTATAATTAGTGTACCACCTCTTGGTGTCCACAGCAGGATGGTCATGTCTGCTCTGGAAAGTACTGGGCAGAGAGAAACCACAGAGATTCTCATGTCCAAGTGTTCTTGTAGTATCTGGTAATTACTGGGAACCCTATTGGAAAATATTGTAATTCTTTCACCACTAATGACAACCCATTGGAGAACAACCCTGCAGTGCTGCACTGCCGGTGTGTGGGGGGCAGGCTGTCCAGCAGAGCAACCTTGTTACAAGACACATCACAAGCATCCCCTTGGACTGAAGCCAGGTTTTCCTATTCTTGCTTTTCTTAAAGGGGAAATTAAACACCAACTTGGTATAAGATGTTTAGTGTCAAAAACCTTATTCTCAAGAGTTAAAGAGTGCCTTTATCCTGGCACTTCCTATTTTTAATCTATTCTGTTCTGTGCATCTTTTACACAATCTGCTAATAAGGATCAGACACTTTTTTGCAGGCTGTATGCCCCCTCTTCTGGCTCACAATAGACGGGACACAAAAAATAAATCAGTTGTAAGAGAGTGAAACTATTGTCAACAAAGGCAAACTCCCATGAGATGGAATTTCATCAAGTGTCTGAGCATATGCCAGTCTGGAAAACTGCGTGTCTTCCCCTCCTCACCTGGCTGATCCTGGAGGGAAGCAGTATCATGATAACCACTTCTCTGTGAGCAAGTAAGATAGGGAATCACAGGAGAAAGAACATCTTGTGAGATTAAATGCTGCCCTGGGGAATCAGAGCAGCCTCATTCTGCTGCAGAGCTGGAGCAACACTCAGCAACACAGCAGGAACCCAGCTGGGCTTCTCACTCCCTGGGTTACACCTAAAGCTCACCTTGCAAAAGTGTTGAGTATGCACATCAATAAGGTCCCATGCTCTAAATGCATGAAGTACTACTAGAAAAAAGCTGAGTAATATGGAGAAAAATTAGCATTAGGCAAAGACTGGGCACATAAAAGCAATGGTAGCTTTGGGCAATTTTAGCCTTAGGTTGTTTATAGTGGCATTTCCCTCTTCAGCAGCCACAAAAAAGAGAACGATACCACCTCATTTTGCAGCAGTGCTGTGCACTGACATTTATGAACTATTCTGTCCCTGCAGTGATCAGTACTACAGAAAAGCCCATGGGGAGTTCAACAGTTCTTTATTCAGAACAGGGTATGGATGGTGTGTTGTAAATAGGGCACAGGGTGACACATTGTATGAGGAGGATAAGAATATTGAATAGCCACTCATTCACTGCACAACATCCATCTTGTGCCCTGAATGAAGTACAAGCCCTGTGGAAAAAAAAATACAATGTAAACCATACAAGACAGTCTTTAATTATATGTTATGGAGGGGCTTATCATGCAGCATACACACAGAGGGGGTGACTGTGGTTAGCCTTCATGCTGATGTTTCCTAGCTCTTTAAAATACGTTTTTCTTCCCGTGTAACATATTGCCCCTATAAAAATTTCAAATTTGCATGCTCTATATTCATATTTGTACCAATATAAATATTTCTGTTAAAAACATTTTTACTTAAGCACTGATGTAGGCAAGATTCAGGATGGCCATTATTTTATATATTGTGGTTTAGTTTATATATCTATATTGATACCCATGCTTCTATTTCAATACAACAATAAGCTACAAGCCCTTTTTACATGGGTAGGTGTATGAGGAGAGTGAAAAAAATTAAGTACACAAAGACTGGCAAATCACAGAGAGGAGACCAGCCCAAGTTCAACAATTTTTTGTTTTCATATATTATATGTTAAGACAGTTTTAGAAAAAAAAGTTTTAGAATAAAGAGAGAGGTCCAAATTACTGTCCCCAGTGATAAAGCAAATGCAGAATGGAATTGGGTTATGGCAAAGTTTAAAATCCTTTCCCCCATAAGCACATACTTTTAATTTTAGAGCCAGGATTGTTCTCAAACAAAAAAACAACCCCATGCACTGAAAATCACCCTCAATACCCATCAGTAACCCTGAATTTGCTCTACATGGCCAACATAACAATGACTGTAATCTTGAGATTGTGGCTTTTACAGTATACTAAATAAAATCCAATGAGATTACACCTGATTGTGTATTTTCCTTTCATAAAAACAGAGAAAAACCTACTCTCCTTTAAGTACAAAGTCACATTACTGCTTAAAAAATAGAGCAGCTGCAAGATCTTGGCTCTACTGAAATTAAGGGAAGTTTCAGGAACTGAGAATTTGTCTTTCATCTTTGGTGATGAAAAAGGATTGAAAAAAATTGAGACCTAAAATGAAATAAAAGGACATATATATATCCACTGAGTAATTACACCCATGCACTGCACATCCCTGAGCACTCTGATAAAGGAACTTTCCTGCCAAAAAAGGAACTGCAAAACGGGAACAAATGTATCAGTCATGCTTAAGAGAACTTCTCCGAGGAACACCGAGTAACAGAGTAGAGCTTACAGCTGTGAAGTCTGTTTGTACAATGGAACATCAAAACACCTGCAGGCAACTCTGCAGCCCTTGAAAGAACATGAGCTAATGCAGCCGTATGTTAAAAATAATTCAGTCTTGTGGACAGATCAGACCCGAAGCATCAGTGCAGTTTTAATTTGAATTCTGTTACTCTCAAAGAAAAAGCAAACACCTGTGGTGACCTTTGCTGTTCATGTCAGCAATAGGCTCCTGCAGGAGCACAGCAGCCTAAGAAGCTGAGAGCACAAGTAAGAAACCATGAGTACCCATTGCAGCCTCTGCCACTGAGACTTCAACTCCAAGTGAGGAGATATCCCTGGTTCTGCACTTTGTCAGTCTTTCCCCCACATACACACTCACTCCATTCCTTGGGAGAAGACTCATTTACAAGCTTTAAATCCCAGCGAGATGCTCCTGCCCCCCTCATTCAATGTTAGTGTCCTGTGCTATTTGCATGTGCAATCCATAAGCATCTAAGCACAGAGACACTCAGCTGTGGCAGCAACACATGCACACGAACACAAAGTACAGCCAAACGTATTCCAGTTTAGAAACAAAAAAATTCACAAAGTAGCAGAGAGAGCAAGAAAAAGATACACGGGAGAAGCAGCAAGGGAAGGAAGCTAACTGGAAAACTGACAGTCTCAGCAAGGAGCAGGGAAATGGGTCTCTTAGGCATCCCAAGATTTACAAGAGGGCCAAAAAGTGACTTCCTGCTATTCAAGTACAGGCTGAAATGTAATAAACCACTGCCAGCATAACACTGACTCATATCCATCAGATTTATAAATCAGTACTTTCAACAAAGAATGCTCTCTCTGCTGGCTTCACCATAGATAATTTTAATCTGATAAAATATATTGTTTAACCCACTCTATGTTTAATGCAATTTCTTCAAAAAAACAGTTCAGTGGCAAAACACATTGAAAGCAGTATTAAAAATCAGACAACTGATATGTTGCCTACTGCAATTACAGCATATCAGATAGCTTTTTTGACTTAAAAGACTTCCAGATTAACATCAAAATTAGCCCTACCATTTTTTTCCTGATTATTTAATCCAAAAAGAAAAAACAATTATTACACCTCCTTCTTCAAGCACTTATTGACTACACAACTAACTCAAAATGGGTTAAAAAAAAAACCAAACAAAAAAACAAACCAACAAAAAACAAAACAAAAAAACCACGGTAAAATACCTACAGCACAATCTATGTTTAAAAGGAAAGCCACATTGGCTAGAGGTGTGATTTCTTAACCAATTCAGTCAGAGCATACAAGCTTTATTCTTTACACAAGCATTGCTCAACTCCCTTCTCTAAATCTAAACAGACTTACATCAGTGTAGCTACAACCTCATCAAAAGAAGCTGTACATCTAGAATAAAAACTTTTGCCACTAAGACTCAGAAATATCCGGTATTGTTTTTTATAGCTCTTTAATATTCACCTCCTCTGTTACAGGCTACAAATGCATACCAAAAAGATCTCCCCATTTATCGCACACGGTACCACATGCACCTCGGGGTGGGGGGGCAGAAGGCTCTTAAGCTACTTGCTGACATTTGAACATATTCTCTATTATTCCAAGATGTTCAGAATTCAGCAGTCCACTTGAGAAATCACCTGTGGTCCACCTACAGCGTGCTGGGAGGCTGAAGAGTGGAGACATTTCCAAACCCCTCTGACTTACCTGGAGGAAAATACATAACTTCCTATGACCACAAACAAACTCCAACATCACACAGCACAGGTAAGTAAGGAGCAGGTGCATTTCCATAGGGCGTCCACCGTGCAGGAGCATCTCCAGCCTGGGAGCCCTGCAGAGCCGCGGGGAAGCTGCCATGCAGCGGGCAGGTGCTAGAGCAAGGCAGGGACGAATCAATCAAGCCTCAGCCTGACTGGCTCAAACTTCCCCGGTGTGTATTTTTGGGAGGCGGAGAAGGCGACGGCAAGGAATTTAACCCACATATAAAAACTTACAGGCTTTCCGTGCGCAGAAAAATTGCACCAGCTTAAAGAACCCTCTCTCTCCTGTGGTCCCAGTGAATGATTTTATGTCAACCACTGTTTGGAGGGGGGAGGGGAAGGGGACACGACACATTTGTGGGGGCCCGGCAGGTACATTTCGGGGGTTGAGGAGGAATATCACCTCCACCGCGCTGGCTACCAGCTCCCACCGCGGTCGCAGGATCCCCGGCCAGAAATCCCTTCGGGGCCGACCCGCCCAGCGAGGCTGAGGCGCGGCCCCCACGTGAGCGCAGCCCGGTTCGGTTCGGTCCGGCCCGCCCCCCGCCGCCCACTCCGCCAGCGCGGGGCCGCAGAATACCGGCACTGACAGCGGCCTCCGGGCCGCCCCGCACCTGCCGAACCGCCCCGCTCCNCCCCGCCCCTCCCTCGGCCGGTCCCCCGCGCCGCGGCCACACGTGATGCGG
This sequence comes from Florisuga fusca, assembly GCA_038090715.1. NCBI lineage: Eukaryota > Metazoa > Chordata > Aves > Apodiformes > Trochilidae > Florisuga > Florisuga fusca. The sequence continues at coordinate 4,513,421 of JAAWXA010000023.1, forward strand.
ACATGTTTACCGTATTCTCTGGAAAGCAGCCCCCGCCGCAGCCTCCGGGCGAGAAGGGGAGAGGGGGGCACGGCAGCCGCACGCCCCCTCCGTGCCCCTCCTGCTCCCCCGGGGTGAAGGTACCGGTGTCCCGCTGCGGCCGGGACGTCTTTTGGCTCAGCGGGCTCCGCTTCTCGCTCCTGCCCTGTGGAGGAAGCCACCGGGGCAGGCACGGCTCGGGCAGGGGTAGCCGGTGAGCCGGCTCTTCACATTTCCAGCACCACGAACCGCCGTAGTGATCGCTGGTTTTGAGAGTTCACCCCAACCTCGGTGAGGCTCTCGCCCCAGCTGCGGATCCGGGTCGGGATCTGAGGTGACGCCCCAGCCTCTGGCATGTGGTGGGGATGGTGCAGCAGACGGGAAGAGCCCAGGTCCACTGGATAGTTCGTGACCAGTTTGGGCACTGCAGCTGAGCAGTGTCCACATCAGCTCCTCAGCCCACTGGAAATTAGGACGTGACACTGAGACTTGCGCCATTTTCATACCTCAGTTCTTCACTTCCTGCCACACACACTCATATTTGCCAGTTCCTTCTTGTTATTTTCGATCAACACCATCATCCAGTGGAGAAGTTAATGATGGAGCTTGCTCTCTTACCCTCCCCTTCTCTTGAGGCATCACATCTACATCCTAACAACAAACTTCAAATTCACCTCTGCAGTTGCTATCAATTTACCTGGCTTTGGGTGATGATGCTGGTTGTGGCAATATCCCCCTCTCTGGCAGCATGCTCCATGCACAGTGCTGCCAACTTTGTCATACTGTGTTTTATACTCATCTCCGGCCAGCTCTGAACATTCACTTATGATATGACTAATCCTCTCTTGGGCCTGGCTACACATCCTGCACTCTGGAGTGAGAGCTTTCCAACCAGCATTCTGTGCCATAGCCTACCTTCTGCAAATAGCCTGGGTAGTTCTCACTGAAACCTTGGTTTCTTCTTTCAGGGCTTTCTCACCAAGTTGGATGTCTTCCTGGTAGAAATTTCTTTCAAAATGTTCTGTCAGTCTGTCCCAGCAGGACAGATCTGTTAAGAGGGCTGCAATGACCCTCTGATCCCTCTTTAATAACACCATCCAAAAGGCTGAGCAGGTCAAATCCTATATGAAACCTTCGGGTGTTTCTGTTGCTGACTCATCAGGATAGTTTTTCCAGGATAAGAGCTACCCTGCAGAAAGGGCAAAGCTGCCTACGGAGGTCACTGTTAACCAGGTGAGCTGACCAGCTCTCATTTTTTTTGTGCCTTTTGTTACATCTAGTCTTGGGACCTGGCCTTTAAATCAACCCGTCTGATGTAGGGCTGAAGCAGGGGAGGAGCACTGCTCCCGGCAGGCAGCCACTGTATCTCCTTGAGATTCACCCTGAGCCCTGTCCTTCAGGAGGGAGCTCAGGTTTCGCTGCAAACTGTCTCCTGGTTTCCTGTTCCCAGAGTTGTTCCAGGAACAATCAGCGATGGCAAGTGGGGATGCCAGAACAAAGTTCAGGAAGTGTCTTTGGGTGGTCTGTGAGTTTGGGCTCAGGCAGCGGCACCATGCCCAGGAAGACTTGCACCTGTTCCATGAGGAGATACTCTGTGTGTGTGTCCCTCATAGGAAGGAGGTTAATTATTTCAACAAGTTTATTCCAATTTGACTAATTTTCTGGTAACTGATGGCCTGATTCCTGCCTCTTCACTCCTGTAAGTCATGCTGTGGAAAGTCAGTAGGTCTCTTTCTGGAGGAAAAGCAGAGAACACCTCCTTCCCATTTACCATGTTACCTATGCACCATGCAAGGTACCTAATCAATACCCTGCTGCCTGGCTGTTGTAGCAATTAGTAAGTGTACAAATGAAATCATTATACAACAGACAAGTCCACTCTACACATCACCGTGAGCCCAGGCTTCAGCAACAGTTGCTGCGTGTTGCAGGAATTAATCAGGCTTGAGATGCCCCCAGCTTACTCTCTGTCTCTATTGCTGCAATGCCTTTTACTCTGGGACTGAGGGTTCATCCTTCTGATGAGCACACCCCTGAGAATGAAATACACCAAGAAAATGTAAAGCTCAGGCTCTTATTAATTATTAACAGCAGTTGTCTCTTTCTTCCTGTGCTTTTTGAAGAGGCACTGAAACAAGAGTAAGGTTTTACTTACAGACAGGACAGTTCTGTGGAGCAGGCTATGTTGTGGGGATCTATTGATGTAACACCTACAAAAAGAAAGAAAACTCTTAAAGTCTGTGAACTTAAACAAAATACAAGGTAACCTGAAAGGCAAAATGTGAAACTAGAAAGCAGCATTCAGCCTGTGAATTTGTTCCTCAGGTTCTATAGGTAGACAGTTTTCCTGCTTGTGCAGTTAATAGCAAGACAAGTCTAAGATGAGTTAATCTTCAATTTGTTACTTGGAAAACCTTTCCAGTGCAGGTGACAAGTCCTGCAAAACACACCAAGTCTATCTTTGCTGTAATGTCTGTCATCTCCTAGAGATGATCTGAAGTAGAAATCTGAAAATTAAGGAGGATTTAGAAGTGGAAGACAGGTTTAGTCTAGTGGAAGACATCGTATTATTCAAAACCCCTACAATAACTGACAAAACTTATCAATTACTTGTTTTAGGACGTCAGAAATTTCACATCTTGGTAAACTGGTTCTAGCCCTGCCTATAGTTACAGTATAGATGTAAAATTCCAGCTTTTAACAATGTCAGAGGAACAGTTCCTTGGCTTCCCAGCTTACACCAGTTTTATTTTGTGGCAAAAAGTGACAGCAAGGATAAGGTCACATATTTCATCTGAGTAAAGAGTTCATGGCACAGACTGGCAGCTTTTTGAAATGACTCACAGTTTCAAAGACAGAGAAAATTACCTTGAAGATCAAACCATCTGCTGCCATATATGGATACTCTTGATCCATGTGGTGCTTGGATCATGGATAGTGTGGGGCAGATTCAGGTTTAAAAACACAAATGAAGAGGGTTTCACAAAATGCAGTTAAAGAATATATTTCTAAAGGACACTGGTCACGCCCACAGACACTGACTACATATCTACCCCACTGCACCACAAATCATTCATGGCAATGTGTTCAGCTTCATTCAAACTCCATAAGCAGAGAACATCACAAGAAGGAACTTTCCATGTGTACTGAAGTGAGAGCTCGTAAAGCTCAGCTACCTGTTAGGACAAGGTGCAGCTGTACCAGTCCAGGAGAGGTTAAAAGGTAGAGTGGGCCATTGGAATGCAAAAAATACTGAGGAAGAGAGGCAATAACTGAGACTGCATCATTAAAAGAAGAGACAAGGACACATAAGCAAAAAAACTTGGATCAACACCAGGAAATATGTCAGCAAGGAAATGTAAATGAGTAAAATTTGCATTTATTTGCGCCTTGGGAAGGAAAATAATTGATTGAACTCAAACTCCCATCCCTGTTACCGTAAGTGATCTATACAAACTGTGTTCACTTCTTCTTGCAAAATACTCGTGTGTCAGACCCACTCGTGAGCTCCCTGCACTGCCCTCCCACTGGCAGTCCTGCCTCCAGTGTGTTGGTCTGTACTCAGTTTCCCAGGGTGGGTGGTTGCAGCCTGGCACCTTTATTCAAGGCATCTCAAGGAAAGGATTTAGCTTTTCCACTGGGCTCTGTAACTGCTGTTCATGGTGTGGTGGGAGCCACATGGGGTGCTGAGCACCCCTGAAAAATAAATCATGCCACCCACTTTCAAAACAAAGCTTCTAGGGCATGAGGAGAGGAATCTACATTTGAGAAGTTTGCTCAGTGTCTGTATGATTGAACACCCACTAGAGGCTGCGAGTGTTTCCCATTAATTTCAGCTGAATCAGGTTCCATCTGGTCTCTGTTTGGTCCTTTACTTCAGGTCAATACTTACTTTGTTGTCATTCCTCTGTTTCCTACACCGAAATCTAGATTTAAAAGGGTGACTAAGTGCCTAATTTCAGCCACAGATTCATAGAGTCATAGAACAGTTTGGGTTGGAAGGGACCTTTAAAGGTCATCTAGTCCACCCTCCCCTTAAAAGCCAATTCATCTCTAAAATAAACAACATGATATACCAATAAGGATCAAAGGGTAGAATTAGCTGCATTTGAATTACATTTCATATATAAAATGTCTTAGCACTCCTAAAATGTCTTACACACAGGGTCAGTAGATGCTGTATTATTGTTACTGCAGAGCAGGCTTTCACCTTCCTGCCCTGGGCTCATGAGGACATAGGCTGAAGAAAGCCACCTTCACCTAGGTAGATATTCAAGTCTATTTTCCATATATAAAGCGGACAAAGTCTTTATGTGGGAGATTGAAGCATATAAATATGGCCATGGGAGGGGATGACATCCTGGTCTAAATGTTGGTTCTGATTGATACCTTTCCAGTCCCTCTTTAGTTCCCATAAGCTAGAGGTTGAAGTCCTGGACTCTAGGAGTAAAGCTGTGCACTTTGGTGTGTGTAGCTGTATAGATAAGCATCCAAGTTACTAATGTCCTGATTGACTGTATGCAGTTGTTAGTTATCCTGAAGCAATTCCCATGACATCCTTATCACCTCATCCAGAATTTGTCCTCTTTGGTCCTGAAAATGGAGTGAAAGGTAAAAGCTTGGCCATGGCAAGAAGAAAGGCATTCAGAGGTGACAGGGACTTGGCTATCTATATCTGAGAGTACAGCATTTTGAGGTCAAACTGACATTGTGGGTCTACATGAAAGTGTGAGTATTAGCTCCCGGGTCTATTCCTCCTGCAAACTTTTGAAGGCACTCATGTAAGTGTATTTTAGTAGTAACAGGAGTCTGCTTTGGGGAGACTTACTGCTCCCTGACAAGTTGGCTTCACTGAGCACAAAACTAGCCAGTATCTCTATCCAAAGTACAAAGTTTTCACTCTAATACACTTTGACTATCTTGGTTTTCAGTGCTGTCTCCCAGTTTTCCTTCAGGAATATAAAAATATTTTCCCATGTTTGTTGTTGTTGGTTTGGTTTGATTTGTTTTTTTCTTTTGGGGGGGGGGTGTTTTTGTTTTTTTTATCTAACCACTGACCATGTATGAGTTTCCCTACAGTGGCTTTCTGAGTCCTAGAGCTGTCACCTGAAAAAATATTTATGGCATCAGGTGGAAAAAAAAGCACAGTGCCAAATTCCTGCCTTTCAGAAATCACTACAGAGGATCTACTACTACTACAGAGGACCAACCCAGCTCCAGTGATCTTACTGGGCTTTGTACACATATCTAGCATTATCCTGCTGTGTAAGAGGTGCTGCAAGTTGGGCTAGAAAGCCACTGGGATTGCACTTGTGAAAACAGCAAAGCATAATTTTGATAAAACAGATTATTTCCATTTCTTTAACTGCTTTTCCTACAGCCTGCAGATACTTCCTGCTTCCCCTCCATCCCTCTCCAGCAGATAAAGTGACACATTTGTTGTTAAGCTCATTGTGGTACCTTCAGCAAGCCAGGGCTGTCATGGGACTCCCTGCTTAGAGCAGGTTTTGAAGGATAATACACAGCATAAATGAGCAGTCATGTTCTGTCAACAAAAGTCTGTGTGTTTATAAGGACCCTCGAATGTGTTTTTAAAAACACTTGGGAGGGTATTTTTAGCCTTGAAAACCTCTCCAGCCTCCCCTAACACACCCATACTGTTCCCGGCACCATTCTCCCCCTATCCCAGCCGTGCTGCAGCTCTCTGGTGGTGCAGCTCCCACCGAGGGATGTTTCTGCAGAGACTGAGCCCTGAGCAGAACGAGGTCTCCTGTTAGTCAGGCTGCACTGACATCTGTTGGCTCTTATCAACCAAGGTAGGAAAAAACAAACCCGGCTGGTTTCATACGCTGAGATAGTGCCTGCGGGCAGAAACTGGGTGAGCAAGGCTGCAATAACACTGGCTGGCATCCAGGGGTGATAAGTAATTCATAGACAGTACTGTCCACTGGGCAGGGTCAAATCAGTTTAAAAGCTCAGGGCCTCCTACACAGTTGGCGATGCCCCATGTTCCCTGTGAAACGTGCAATTCCCAGCAATCATCCTTCCAGTTCCGTGGCTCTCCTCGTAGCCAGAGACAGCACAAGTTGCCTTGCTGAAGGGGGAGGCTGGAGCCAGCTTGAAGAAGCTGTGTGCTTCACTGCAAGCATGTTGTTCACTCCACGTGACTAATTAAACCCGTAGGACATGAACAGTCATTTCTGAATCAGTGTCTGAAAAGATCACCAACCTTTTGGAAAAAAACAAGTAAGAGCAAAGTGTTTCACTTGAACTAGCAACGTCTTACTCAGATGTACAATTCTGATAATACAACTGTATGTTCAGAGCAGTAAGCAAAGAACAACTGGATGTCCTGGAGTTTAGCCAGCATCCTGCTTTGGTTAAAAGCCCCATCCTGCAAATACTGTACTCATATGTCAGTGCTCTTATTCACAGAACTAACACAAGACTTAACTGGAATGGGTAACAGTGCTACCCACTGCTCTGTCAGGCTTAGTGATGAAGCAATTACAGGCCTCTGTTTTTTAAGTGACTAATGCTCAAAGTGTGGCGAGTTCCAAGTCTGACTGTACAGCCCAAGGGGTTTTCTGAGAAACACTCTGCAAACAGAGTGCCCAGCCCACCCGGGCACCAATGTGCCTGCAGTGACTCTGCAAGGGAGAGAAAGAGCAACAAGTAGCATGGAGGTATTGTGAGCACAGGGGGAAGTTACGCACAAGAGGACTTTAACAGTAGTAAGGACTGAAGGGGCAGACATGAGGGATATGAAGACTATCACTGATTTACTTTTCTGAGTGGAAAAAAATCCAGAAATCCTTCTCCCCGCTGTTCCTCACAAATATTTGTTAAATGCTTGGGGTCAACAGCATTACGAAGTATAATCTCATTTCTTAAAAGTCAAATCTGCCTTTGATTTTAAAGGCAGATTGTGCTGTTTAGGTTTTGAAATAATTTAAAATATAATTAGCTTATTTACAGCTTTGTAAATCTCTCCTGGTTGGCTCCAGTGTAAGTAGGTTGTTAAATTCTACCAGTAAAGACTTCATCATTTCTCTGAGCACTGCAGTTTAATGTTTCCCGTGGAAGCACTGAGCCAGGCTAACGCTGCCTGCTTGACTGCATTGTTCTCATGCAGCTTGAAAAGAGAAAATGGAAGAGAAACAAGAGAGCTACTTCCTTGGTAAAAAAAGCACTAAACATGAAAGCATGGCTGGCCACACAGGACAGGGGAGGTGAAGGCTGGTATCTCCACCTCCAGCAAGCCCCAGAGCAGCCTGGCAGCTCTTCCACCCGACAGCTCTGTGCCAAGACACTCAAGAGCCAAGATAAAGAGTTGGAGCTGCCAGGACCAAGAAGGCTGAGCAAACCCAGGGCTCTCAGGAAGGTACTGCAGTGGCATGCCTCAAAGAAATGGGAAACAGAAGCCCTGCAGAGGAGCTTAGGCTCCCACGTACACCTTCTCTTTATATACACCCACTGCCTGACCACCTGGTCATCCTCTCACTTTTCCTTAGGACTGCAGAGAACAGAGGCATCGATTCACCAGAGCTGCAATTGCATTTGTCACTCTGATTCTTTGTGCAGTGCTTCCAGGGCAAGACAGTGTGGGTGATGGGGAGGGGAACAGTGGGAAAAGGTCCCCAGAGCACAACTGCTGCTGCTGCCCTGCATCACACATGGCACTTGACCCCAGCTCTGGGAGCAGTGTCCCAGGGTGGCCACAGGCACCAGCCCCTGGTAAATCCATCAGTCACAGCAGTGACAGGACAGATGTTGCTCTTCACTTGCAGCAGTACAGCTTACACCCTTAGTTCCTGAAATCTGAAGCTCTAGCATGGGCTGCAGCATGAGGAAAGCACAGTGTTCTCCCAGGGGGCAGTTACAAGTGCATGCAAAATGTTTTTTAATCTTTTCCTCTGCTACATCACTGTGAAATTAGTTTAGCTGCCAGCAGCAAACTGGAAAGCCATCCTTCCAACCTGGTGAACCTGTGGCCGCTGCAGAGAGCTGAATTCCTCTAGATGTCACCACTGGAACGGGCTGCAGGGACACAGCCCTGAGGGTGTCCCCCGAGAGCAGAAGCAGAGCTGCTGCCTGGGAGGTGCCCAGCTTGAAAGCAGTTTTTGAGTCGCTAATGAGGCCCCGGTGTATTAAAACCAGCCTCATTAAAAGTTAAAAAAAAGAACAAAATAATTTAATTTCTTTTTCAGCGTTTCAGCTGTTACTTCACCCTGTGCTTTCTCACATCTAGTGTCTAACCAATCCAGGTATCTGCATGTTCTCCTATCCTGCTGCAGTGCTCTGGTTGCAGGCACGGAAGGGGAGTGTTCTGTCACTTACAACCTTTCTTCTTGTGGTGCAACACCAAGAAAAAAAAAAACCGTGGAAGAATACTATGTCCCTTCACGTGTCTCCCACTGCATGTATTTTGTTATTATCTTCCTGCTACATTTTTCAACTTCCCCAGGTTTCCACAGCGTTGGAGTTGGTTAACTCTTTGCCTGAATAGAGCTGAACCACAGCTGATTGGGATGCCCAAGCAAAAGATTTGTGTTTGTTGGGACAGACAGACAGATATCCTTGACTCACGAGGATCCTGTGCTGAGCTGAAGACCTTTACTATCTGCTGACCCAAATGGAAAGGCCCCAAGTGAAAGCAAGAGCAATAGTGGCAAGGAAAAACTCTTCAAGTCTCTCATTTATAAAGCCCTCCTGGAAGTGGGAAGAATCAGTTTCCCTTTTTGTTATTACTGCTGAAAAAAATGCAAGAAAATGGAACAATGAAGACAATGAAGTCTTTTCACATTAAGGAACTGTTTCATCTGGTGAAAAAAGACACCAAACCAATCAGCAACTCTCAGCAATGGGTACAGGGACTATAAGAGGAAAAAGACACAAATCTATAATTTACTGGATGTGAAAGAAGGTACTGCCAAAGGATTCTTGCTTTCAGAGCCAGAAGCCAGAATTTTAGTATTCCACATGACGAGATATTTTTTTTTTTGCTAAATCTATCATCTTATCAATCTATATCAATCATCTTATCTACAGCTGGTTAAAACACATGAAAGTAAGATTTTAAAAAATTTAGTTTTTTCAAGACTTATCCTTTGCGAGGAGAAAATAAAAACAAAACAAAACAAAACAAGTTTTTTTAAAAAAAGAGTAGGTTTTAATCTACTTAAGAAATTTGTTCAAAAATTTACTGCCACATTTCAGTGACTCTAGAACATACTCAGGACACACAAAGATGACACTTTGCTTAGAACTTGCTCAGCCTCCAGGGTCACAGTGTTTGTGCCTTCCCTCTACTCCCCTATTTGCCACTCTCTTGTCTAGAGCCACAAAAATCAACTAGTAAATCACCATAGCATTTTTCCTTTGAAGCACCTGAGAACCTTTAATCTGTTTCTACAGATTAAGCAAAGTAATTTGTGCTGTTACATTGGGAGATCTCAGCATGTCCATCAAGTAGCTCTCAGGTCCCACAGATTTAGTCCAGTCTGCTTTGTACTAATGCTGAGCTGTGGTTTTAAAATACACTTACCATCCATAATATAAATATCTCTCATATTTAGCTTGCTTTGGCTTTCCCACAGAATGAAATTGACAATGCTATTTAAAAGTGCACATTATGATGCATTGACTGAGGCTGAAACCCTGTCCCAGCAGTGGCTCGGCCACGTTTGGTACCCAGGGTCAACCACAGCTGCATCAGCCCCACGAGAGGGTGAGGATGAGTCAGGCAGCACAGGGAAAAGCAAGGCAGGGCATTAGCTTCTACTCGTTTCTAGAAAGTGAGGTGTAAGAAAGGGCAAAACATTTGTATTTTGGATTATAACATCTTCCTATCGCTTTAGTCAGACCTTTGTTTATATGATAGAAGAGACTGTTTTCTGTTCCATTAAAAAATGTGCTTTTCCTTGCAGTGATGTCAGTCATATCTTAAGTGGTACTTGCTGCTGGACAGCAAGGGAAGTTGTGATGAGCCTAATTAATATATGCTGATAATATTTACTTGTGCTCCCATTATGAAATAATTCTTTCTGTGGCCAGTGCTGGAGGAGGCATCTGTGGTCCTTCCAACAAGATTTTATGTGCAAAATGCGATGTTAACTATTATTCAGCCTTCACATGTCACAGAGAGGTTTAGAAGACCAAATTAAATTCCAATGAGAGGAGAAATAACTTGGAGATGAAATATGTAAACAGAGGGGTGCGTGCAGCCTGCAGAGTGTTGATCCTGGATTGACTCACTCGTGCTAAGGACTTCAGAAGGACTCGTTCCTCTGCAGCACTGACACTCCACAGAGACAAACTCCCTTTGAGCAGAGTGTGTAATTAAGGCACCAGTCCCTGAACTGATTCCCATTCCAGTGTGGGAGCAGCAGGCAGCTGGCAAGGGCTGGAGGAAGCCCTAGGAACTGCTGTGACTCAGGGTACAGCCTGGCCACCTGCATAATTTCAACTGAGTGTATGCAACCATTTGCTGATCTGTGCAAACATGTTACAGCATTCTGGTTAGTCTCTGGGATGGGAGCTCTGGTTCACCCTATGATTAATTTCCTTTACAGCTAACACTAACGTGAAAGGAGACTGCACACAAGTACCAGCAACAAAACAGCTTGTAATCAGGGTTTTTTGGCAATTATTGTAAAGAGCTCTGTGTTTTCAGAGCTGCAAGTTCATTCGTAATCAATTTGGCAACAAAAGTCACAGATCTACCATATACTCTCCATTGGATTATCTACTACAAAATCATTAGCCAAAGATTAAAAGGAAAATTAACAGATATATTTCAGCTTTCACAATTTAAGTAGTAAAGGGCTTCAGTAAATAATTAACATGACAGAAAGAGGATTTGCAGTGTGAGGCAACAGTGCCAGTGTTACTTTATCAACTTAATTGTGTTTTGCCTTGCTAGCTTATCCTGCTGAGTATTGCTAAGGATCTCACGGTTTGGCTTCACAAATGAAGGGGGGGGCTGAAATCTGGGCTCTCCCCACGCTTGCTGCAAGCAGCTGATGGCTGAAAAGGCCAATGTGGGACAGGCAGTGTGGACAGATCCAGTCCAGACTGGATCACGTTTGCCCCCCCCAAAAAGTGTCAAAGACAATTTAAGCTGTGCTGAGCCATAGCTTGGTTTTCACATTTCTCTTCAGATGGATGCTTGCCTCCTGCTTTTTGTGGGACTTCTAATAGAAAAAATTTTAGGAGTGTTGGGGAGACTGTACTGTTACTTCCAGCTAGTAACATTGGTACTGGATGGTATAGATAGATATAGAAATATGATATCCTGGTGTGATATTTAATGCAGGAGTGCAAGCCACAAGACCTAAAGTGACCAGCTGAGAGAAGCCTGGAGTTGGGTAATGTGCTACAGCTGACCAAGAATAAAGAGAATGAAGTGGATGAGAAGTGTCTCTTATCAAAACAAATGTACTCAGAGAAATTGATAGCTATGGTTTTTCCTTTCCTGCTTTTTTTTCCTTCAACCATTTCTATTTCTTAACAAACAAATCCAACATTCAGAAAGCAAACCCCATGATAGCCATGGCATCACTCAGGAACAGGGTGGCCTTGGAGAGCAGTTCCAGCACCAGTGCACTAGAAACCTCTGTGGAAAGATGAGGTTATACCTACGATATTCTTGTGTTTCATTTTTCAGCAGCGCATTTTGCAAGTGGGAGCTGGCAGGATGCTCCCTGCTCACTGTGTGCACACAGCATTTCCTGCACAGCTCCTGCCAACACCGTCAGAGTACACAGCCCTCCTTGGTCAGGTACAGTGCTCCAGGAGTGGGAATTACATGACTAAGCATGATGCAGACTGAAGGGAGGAAGGAAAAGTAATCTGGCTTCATGGCAGGTGCTATATCCATTCAGTTTTTTACTTGATAGGCAATATATGATTAAAGGAGGAAGTTTCAGTGTCAGACAAGGTCTGAAGATACAACTCCACCTGTCATTTGCAAGAATTTTGTGATGATACAAATAAAATATGCTTATCTAGTCAGCTAAGTCTATCTAACCTGACTTTGCAACACCCTAAGTTGGCAATTTGTATCTAATAATTTGTGTAGTGTTTGCAGGTAATTTTGGTGTACCTTCCAGTGTCACATTTTCTTCTTTCTAACCTGGGACAAGAAAAGCATTTGTAACAGAAAATAAAAGGCACAGGGAATGTGTAGACAAATTCTGTGTGCTGGAGACCATGACCAGAAGGGCCAAGAAACATGTTTAAAAGGGTGCTGGGCCCTGGCTGCCTAAGGGACTCTGTCCTACTTGGTTTCTTTCAGACAACTCAAATCAGAATTGAGGATGCCCATTTGTTTCATGCAGGCACACAACATTTTTAACTTTACTGATCAATCCTTAGGTTTGCTTTGCAGAAGGAAATGAAAAGGATAACACAGTGCATCACTTTTCTGATATATATGATTCCGAGGCCTGCTGGAAAGTAAACATTTCTTCCATTGTGTGTTTGTGTTACCTTGCAAATTTGGAGCACCACACGCTGTAACTGTTCCACTTTTGTTCTGCTGATTTGGTCCCACATCATTCGGGTGTCTCATGACCAGGGGCTCTATGCCTTGCGTAGTTCCCCGTTCCTTCCTGCGCATAGGAACATCCTGATTGTCCTAAGTTTCTTTGCAGGGCTAAATATCTCCCCAGAGGAATTCCTCCCTACAATCCCACAATCAATTCTTGTCAGCTTTGTCTTGAAAGCATCCTGACTGCCAGGCATACCTCTTGGCATGGAGGTAGGAATTGCTCAGGGCTCAGCTAGCAATTGGAAGAGTTCAGCTGGTGATGACTGATGACAAGAAGAGACCAGAAAGCATCTTGACAGGATGCTTATCCTGGGTATCCCACCACATCATTTCCAGAAAAATCAGGGCCATTTTCTTGAGTCAGAACCTTATATTTGACTGTATCTTGAACATACAGTCTTAGTCTGAAGAAACTGGGAAACAGTCCCATTTCTCTTGACATTTCTTGGAGGAGCACCATTAGGGACAGCACGTGGGCTTTCCGTGTTGGAATAATGAGGCATATTTTGATTTTGCAGTTAAAGCTGAGTGAAGCCTTCTCAGTGCCTTTTGAGGAGAACAAAGACCAACCAGACATTTCACGTTATCTGCTGCAGAATCTCACAGATGTTTCCTTGCAGAAACCTTAAGCAGAATACCAAATGTTTCAGCATCACATACAAAGCTGGTCCAGAGCCAAAACTTTACAATGTTGTTTTGTGTTTGCCTATAGTATAGCATGTGCCTGTCAAATCCACTTCCTGTTTTGGATATTAGATCTTGGGATGGAAAGCTTCCAAATACCAGCCAGGTCCAAAGTAAGCCGTGCTCCACGAAAAATAAAAACATAATATGAGAAGTATAAATACTTGGATGAATAATTGTCTCTTTATTATTTCCTGACTTGCAAGCTTACATGTGTTCATAGGAGGGGGCAACTTTAAAGGACATAATGCTGAATTCCTGGTGGCCAAAGAAAGGAATGTGTCTGTTACTCTCACAGCCTTTTTATCTAGCAAATCAAAGGAATAGCTAACAAAACATGCATTTGAGACCCATTTCTATCCCTTGAGATAATTCACACAATGGGCTTGGGATTCAGTTTGTGAGTTTGTCCACTGTTAAGAATGATGAAGTCAAAGGGAATACTATTTTGCTAGCACTGCTGATATTTCAGATAGATATGCAGAGTGGATAAATGTTAAAATGTTTAATGCTAAATGTTATTAAATTGTTTGAGACATGCAATTCAGAAAGAAGTGTTCTGGTGGGATACCCAATATTATGAAAAAGAGTGTGACAGTCCAGTGGGGAAGAGAGTCGTGTGTGAATGTGAATGCCCATAACAAAGAAATAACTGGTACCAGGCCTAGAATCAGTGCCTCCTTGCCTTAACCTCATGGCTTTGGGAAAAGTACTTCCAGATTTGCAATCTGGATTTATTTATTAGGGCTGCTTTGACAGAAAAAAGAAAAAAAATGGAAAAATATCACATGATAAAAGTATTTTAGTAGTTGGAAAAAAAATTAACTAAAAAAATAAACATTTGTCATTTCATAAGTCAGTCCTAAAGCAAATCTGAATTTTCTGATAATTTCTGTAACACTGAAGATGCAGACTCTATAATGCAGAATTGTCATGAGGACAGAGTTTTTAATATACTGAATTCAGATGAAGTGCACATGTAATTTAGAGTGGTTACTGCTTTAATTTTCTTCTCAGACAGTAGGATGAAACCAGTCAAAATAAGACAGAAGAAACATGCAAGTTTGAAGTAAACCTCTCCAGCCCTGTTGCCCTACCAGAGCAAGAGCAGCATCTCTAAATTTGCTGGTAAACCAGCAACATGAAGTTGTGTCTCTGCCCCTGGTCATTCCTTGGGTTCTGCAGAAAAAAGGTGGCCAAAAAAAAAGTGGCAATCCTGTCTGAACCACACCTTGGGTGAAGTTAAAAGCCAATGAGCCATTACTAGTAGGAAAGATGATGTGTAGAAGTAGAAACAACACACCCTGCTGGAGATGTGTCTCTGCACACAGCCATGACCTGCAGGAATGAAACCTTCCTGCTCTCCAAGAGCTGCACCAGGAGCAATCCTTGTTGAAGGGGAGTCTGTGTATTTTAGCAAAATGTGTACAATTTTCCACTCTGTCCCTCCCAGACACTGCCGTTGCCCAAGGTATTTCAATATACATGGAAAATTATTTTCTTCCCAGATGTTCCTATTTAGAGCTCAATAACTGCCTTAAACTATATTAAAATGACACTAAAAGTAGTAATAAGGAGAATAAAAAACATTAACTGCATGCTCCATTATGCTATAGTTAACTTGTACTAAAAAGTTAAACCTTGCACAAAGATGTCCAACAGCACAGGCACAATTTACAGGCACAGTTCCTTTGGGTTTCAAGGAGAATTTTCTTTCAAATAATTTACACAGCCCTGGACTCTATCATTTTTCAAATTGTTTTAGTGATTCAGCCTGGTGGTTAACACCTCTTTGAGGCCAAGCATAAAGAGGAGGAGGACCCGAGGCACACAGGAAAGCACGGGCAAGATATTTGCCACTTGGCAAGAGCCTTCTGTTATCTCTGTCTAAAATGGTCACTATCTAATAATTTTTCAAAACAACACACATGAGCCACAATGCTGAAGAAGTAAATGGAGATGAAGCAGCAGAAAAGATGGAAGCTGGAGACAGCATGAAAGGCAGGATGCCAGAGATTAACCCTTCTCCTTGGCAGAAGAATCCTCCCAGACTTGAGAACAGCTCAGAAGCTGCAACAGGTCACATCCTTTCCCCACCAGTTCAGGGGCAAGAAGCAGAGGGCAGGCCATAAAATGAAGGTTCTGTCACCATCACTGCCAGTGAGCTGGTTAACAGGCAAGAAAAACTGCAAAGCAAACTCATCTGCTGCAATAAGCACACAATAGGTACAAAACATCCTAACAAAATATTATAATAAAAGTAATTAGTAGTTTCCAGTCCTCTAAGAAGGACATGGATCACATGTGGACAGGGACAAAAAAAAAAAAGGGTATATTAGTTGTCCTATCTGAGCATTACTGCAGGTGCCAGAGGTCTGTGTCTGCCTCTGCCAGGGCTGTCAGTAGTGCCACAGGCAGGAGCTGATGCTCCTTTTCACCTTGTATGGTCTCTGTGGCCTTTTAAAGAAAATTAAACCTTTGATAAAGTAATCTGGCAAGTGTTTAATACCCTGCTTGGTGTGTACGTGCAAACCTTTGTGATGTAGGAGGGAGCAGAATAACACATCCTTTTCGTACCTACAAATCAGCCTACTATAAACCAATCAGCCTACTATAAATCTAGTCTCCTGGACTGTGATTATCAGTGGCTGAGTCAGTTAAAGCTTTTATGAAATATTTTTTTTAACATGCAATTTTCACCTCACACCTGCAGTTCTTAAAAGGTTCCATTATGCCATCCCCTGGTCTGATTTACTTAATCATCTAGGTTAAGAATGCTGGTTAGCAGTCTTGCACTCTTTTTCCTAGAAAATTAAAATCATTCATTTGAACTCCCCTCCTCCCCCTTTGGTTCAGGATATTCCATGACACTGAACAGAAACAGTCAGAAAAGTTTTTAGTCTGCCTTGTGCTTTGCCTTGCACAATCTATGGTGTCCAAGTCAGACAGACTTGGCTGTTTTGTGATCATTCTGAATCACAGAATTTCTGCTTCATTCTCACTTAGGTTCTGGATCATTTTATCTGTTCCAAGGTAAATAAAATCCTTCTGATGACAGCTATTATTTATATGCAAGTACCTTTTTCTTACCACTGCTAAAGTTTTTCTTAGTATTGAGGTGAGTAACTTGGCAAACAAGACATTTTTAAAGTGCAATGGGTGTCTTTCATGATCAATGTTAGAGTGGATTAGCAAGGATATAAGACAAACATTTTGCTCATGAACTGTAGACGATATATTGACTTGAAAATAAGAACTAAATGGAGTAAAAAGAGAAAAATATTTATCCACTCTGAAGTTTCACTGTCTTTCAAAGCAAGACTTGTTCTCCAACATTTTAAACCATTAGGAATGTCTGTTGGAACCATCCCTTATACTTAAAAGATCTCTAGATTCCTCTGAGAGTAATTATAGTCTGAAATTCCAGCTAATTTGGTTTCTTCTCCCCCCAGATAGCAGTAGTTGTCAAATATTTTCACAGTTTGAATTTTTTCCCCGGACCACTGAATTCTATTGTGCCATCAATGCAGATGAACCATTTGTTCTGCCAGATATTGCTGGGACTGAGAAGGTAGCTGGCTGCATGTGCTTTGATCTCATCCAGCTTCTTGCTTTGCTACTTCATAGATCAAGCCTGAAAATAATTTTTCATACAGATGGAGGGAATCTTTTTTTCCTTTTTCTGATGCATGCTTGCAGTTAAATTAAGGGCTTGGAATCTTCTTGATTTGAGGATATCTCACAGCTTTGTAAAAGGCTGTCACACATCTAAGCACCACTGTCCCTATGGCCCATGCTACACCACACAGCTGTCTGAATAAGAGATTCTTAAGTCCCTTTAGCTGCCTGATTTGCACTGCTGCCAGGGGCATGGTGGGAAATTGCCCTGCTCCACAGCCACCCTTCTTTCTTTGTCTGCTGGCTTTTTCATTCAGCCTTCACAAAAAGGTCGAATCTGTTACTTTCCAGAAGTCACATATTCTTTAAAATGAAATTCTTTAAAATACTCCAGCAAATCCTGTGCTCAGCACATTGCCAGGAGCTTTAACAGAAACTACATGACTCTGCTTTGGTGCTTGGTCAAATGCACCTATTTTGGTTTGTCAGACTATCAGATCATGGGTGCCTGCAGTATGAAAGCTGCAAGTCTGACCCACAAAGGAGCCCACAGTACAGTCCTGCCCTGGTTTAGCTCGGGACATTTGCTGTTGTTGGAAAGTGCACCAGAACTTCTTTGCAGAAAACAAGAACAAAGCCTGATTGCTATTGTGTGACCCCCCCGACACCAACCACGTTTCTTTCTGCTATGGTCAGCCTTCCCCCTCCCTTCATGGAGGGAGGACTGGCCCAGTTCTGAATAATTGCTCCACAAGTATTTCAGACACACAGTCTCAATTCTGGCAGTGTCTCCTATGCTAAATTCTCTCTGGTGCCTGGAACAGCTGCCTATTCCTCCAGCTTGGGCCTTTGAGATGTAAATAGTGTAATCTGACTTCAAGAGGTAAGGAAATATTAGCAGAATTTAATGTAAATATTGTATAAATCATCCCAAAATAGCATGGCCACTGGATGAGCCAAAGACACTAACTGAAAGTTAAACAGACTAAGTAAATATAGACTAAATATATTCCCCTCCTGGAATTGCCACTGGAATGGGTCCAGACAGGAAATAGGTTAAAATGCAGTCTTGTGGCAGTGATATTAAAAGCCATTGGCTCATTTGGTGACATTTATAATAAATTTTATGTACTCCATACATCTCTAATACATGCTGAGTTAAATATTATAAAATCTATAAAAAGATTATGGAAAAAATGTCTGGTTTCATACGGGTGGACACAGCTTGGAACTCTCTCTGTGGGTTTTATGTAAGAGAAGTGTTTGAAAGAAAACATGAAAGGAAAAAGAAAAACCCTCCCACTGAATTTTTGAAAACTATTACTTGCCTGTCCAGAGCTTTGAAATCATCACACATCAAGGCAACAGAACTTCCAGGACACAAACCACAACAGGAACCAAGGAATGAGATGCACCAATTCCATCCCTTACACATGCAAATGCAAAATAATCAATTTGATTGTTTAGAGTGATTTTTTTCTTTCTTTGCAGCTTCTGATTCAGCGTAGTATAAGTATAACAAGATCATTTATTGCATGGATGCTTTTTCAGCAGGTTCCTGGCCCTGCTGCAGAAGCAGTGCTCACACCCACTCAGGGGCAGTCCTGCCCAGCAAGAGTTAATCCCTAAGCCATGCTTTGCCTAAGTCCATTTCTCCACTTGGACTGAGCCCTCCATAAACCTCTGCTGACCCATCTGTCCCCAGTCCCCTGTTCAGACAGCATTTAGCAGTGCTAACACATGGTACAATATGCTGTTAGCCTAATTTGCTCTGGGCAAAATACAGCAAAGTCAGAGAAGGCCTTTCCTGCAGTCAGGTTCACAAGGTGAGGCCACAGTCAGGCTTCCCCCTGACTGACCCCTGGACAACCATAACACACCAACTCCTCTCCACTCTAACAAACAAGCCAGCAGATCACCCTTATCCTTCCTTCCCAAGTCCACCTTGCAGTTCATATCAACCAACTGCCCACAGGACACTGTTGTCACCAAGATAAAGAGCAGCACTGGCCTGCCGGCGCCATCAGCCCTCAGGGCTGCGCACCCATGGCAGAGGAGCTTAACTCACCCCATGCCTGTGTCAGCTTCCACTGGAACATCCTCTGGGATCAGCAGCACAACTCCAAGAGGGAAATAAGAAGGAAGTCTCCTGGGGAAGCATATTAGCTTGTGCTTAATTGTAAACCTGCTCTTCAAAGTGCTGGGCCCACAGCTGCATTAATTTAAGCTTTAATTCCTACAAAACAAGCTAGAGGCACCTCCCTGGCCTTCTGCTGCTTCTGGAGCCTGGTGTCAGCTCCAGTGTGACCCTGCTCCCTCTCCTGGGGTTGCTCAGAAGGCAGCTGAGGAGTGGGAAGACACCTGAGAACCCAGAACTTGGGAGCCTCCAAGTTTCAGTCCTCTGCGTGGATCCTGAGGTGATCTTCAGCAGCTCCCTGCGCCCCGGGCTGCCTCAGTGTCTCTCAAGGGTTGGTCCCTCAGCATGGAGGCCCCAGGCCCTGGCAGTGTCACAAACCCACACAGGTGCCCACTGCCCGAGTGTTTGTATTCGAAGTTACTTCAGTGGTGCCAGAGGATACTGCAAGTGCGGTCACCTAAACCCCCTGAGGCCAACCTCTAGGATCTGGGAGTGCTTCCTGTCATCAGCCATGCTGCTCTGTCACACAAAGGGACTGTGAAGTTCAGTGTAACTATTAACTGTGGAGCACTTGTTCAGGATAGTGACAGAGCCACCAAAAACATCATATGGCTTTTGCAATGTGCCCACTGCAGGCCACAGTGATGAGAATTGGGTGGCAGAGATGGAATTCCAGCTGTGCTGCTCAGAGCAGACTTACTGCTCTTTGGTAACTATCCCAAGAATTAGTTTCTGGCACTGAGTATCTGCTACTTCTAAGGCACTTTTGGGATGTCTTGTTTTGTCGATTGCCTCTAGGCCTCATACCAAGATAACCTCAGGGCAATGTTGCAGCAGAAGTTAAAATCACCATCGCCTGAAAAAAGGTAAGTAAACCCAGGAGGTAGGGGAAGGGCATCTTAGAAATTCTACTCATTAAAGGATTAGGAAACACCTTGAGCTGAACAGGAAAGATCCCACTGCAAGTTCAGTGAAATGCAGAAGTGAATAATTTACTTGGTAAACACAGCTCACAAAAAAACCGCCCAAAAAACCAAAACCAAACAACCAAATGAAAACCACCTTGATTTTTATTTTGTATCTCTGAAACAGCTCCTGCTGAGGAAGCATTAGACCTTTTTACTATTAGGTGTTAGATTTATTTTATTTTGCTTAAGCAAACCCAACCTTGTTCCTAAATATTTAGCCTGTTTGCTTTTCAGGTATTTCACATTATATTTATTTAGTATTAGGCATTTCTTTTTAAAGATGGCTTCTATTAAGTGCCTTCCAAATTAAATCCAGAAGAATATGCTTTGACACACAGCAAAACTGAAGAATACGATGATCAGTCATTAAAATCTATTTTACCATTTTACCCCTTATTTTTACCCTTCTATTTTACCCTGAGCTTGCTGCATTCAGTGAATAACATTAAAATATAGTGTCATGCCACAAAACCACAAGCTACTTCCTATGTAAAACTGTGCTTCATTTTGGCAAAGCACTGTATTTCAAGATTATAACTGATTAATTTGAAGAATGTTTCTACAGGATGGAGATTGAGGACTTGATTTCAAGAGCACTGAAATGAGAACACTTTGCCATTAACTTCAGTGATCAGACTGAGTCAGTAATGACAGTAACTTCATCAACACATTTTCCACAACGCTTTTTGGTACCAGACAGTGCTTTATCCTGAATGTCTATAATGACCAAATGTATAACTCATTTACATATACAGATCTCCTAAGACTATGATTATGTAGTCCAGGGAACCAAAAACAAGAGAGAAGTAAACATACGAAGCAAAGAAATTCTGTTTAAAAAGAAAAAAAAAAACAAAAAACACATTCTGCTCAAGGTTCAAACACAGCCACAAAACCCAAACGTAAAATGTCTTTTTTTCTCCCTTCTGCATTAAGCTGTCCATGAAGCCTTTAATCAAAAAGACCCATGCCTAAACGAAATGTGTACCTCACCACTGGAACACCATCTAAAACCTAGCAGCAGTTCTCTCCAGAGATCACCTCTGACACAGGGAAAGGTGTAATTCATCACAACTCAGCTTGACTTTATCTGCAAAGCATCCAAAAGTGTGTGCTGGGTGGGATTTTTCACCATCAACGCTCTGGTTGAGCCAAGAAATGTTTCCAAAGTCTGATGCTTAAATTGGGCAGGGACCAGCACTGTTCAACACTTGGGTCGCTGTTCCCAACTCTGCTGATGACATTACATAAATTGAGGCAAGTCACCTCCTGTACCTGTCCCAGCCCAACTATTGCTTCTGAGCTTCCTCTGACTGGCTTATATAGAAACTAATACCTAGGCATCCCCAGTTACTGTCAAATCAAACCAATGAAGAGAATCAGTTCTTCAGAACTGCCCTACACCATTCAGCCTTTACTCTGTTGGGTCTGTTTTCAGACATATGAGTGGTGGGAGAGGAATTTGAACAGAGTGACGATGTTGTGCACAAACTTTTGAAGCACTCAAGTGTTCTCAGAAATGTGAATAACACCATGAAACACCACATGAGATATGTAAGCTGCTTTAATAATAATAAATTTATTAAGTGGCAAGAAGCCACTCTGCTTTGTAAACCGATTTCACTCAATCACAGTTGCCCCTTTTTTCCCCCCCTCATTTAACATGAATACATTCTGTAATCTGTATGTGAAAGATTTACATAGAGATATGTTCTAGACCACTCTCACTGATTTTACTGGTCAGGAAAACATTAAACATGCGGAAACAGCACCTTATTAAAACTATAGGCCTTCTCTCATTACATCTCCTTCGTTGCTAAGCTAAATCATCACTGAGTAAGCCAAGTCTACAGAGGCTTTTTTCCTTGTCCTGTATTCTGAGATGTAGAGGGGCCTGCAGAAACGTCTGATAAAACCTCACATACAATAAGTAATCCAGAAGGCTTTGTAAGCAATAACTGCAGTTGCTTCTTCAGACTAAAGAGAGCTCCTCATGCATTAATGCACTTAAGTTAGGTTTTGTGAGGAGCTCAGAGGAGGATGCACCCTTGTCCTGATTGAGTTAGTTGAGCCTGGACTCTGCACCACTGACTCTGTTCAGCAACTGTGTGCACCAATAATTTAAAAAAACAAGAAATCAGTCTGGTTTTATCATAAGTAATAAATCTTATCATGATAGTAAAAAAAAAAAATGGCAATTTCTGACATGTGACATTTCCATTGCTTGAGAATGAATCAGTGCAAAGTGAGGTAACCCATGCTCCCTGACACTTAGGGCTGGGGGTGCACTAAATCAGGCGCCGCCTTTTGGAATCTCTCTCCATGTCTTCTGCAGGAGAGTCTCCATTGCATCCTAGAGGGGACACCATGTTTAGCAAAGGGTCTTCAGATGCCCCTCCAAACAGGGACAGCAACAAAGCCACACCATAACCAGTAGCTCGTTCACCCTAGGAAAAAAAACAAGAACAATTCATCCTTCAGATTGTTTAATCGGAATCTTCTCACTGAACAAGAGTAGTGATGGCTCATGGCCACAGCAAAAACTTGGGGTCTGTGGCAGACCTGCTCAGCTTTTGGTTCTGTGTCCTTGCCACTATTGGAATCTGTCCTGCTTAGATTAAAACAAAAAATTGGCTAATTCACTTGAAGACAGAGCTCACACAGATTCAAGGGTGGATTTATACTAGCATCATTCAGGGCAGGGAACATCCCATCCAATATGAGCAAGGACTTGGAGTACATCAGTCAGTTTGGTTTAAAAAATAAAGCGAAAAAAAAAAAAAAAAAGAGGAGGTGGGGGAGTAAATTTATTTGTTTTTTAGGAAAAAATAATCTACACAAGTTTCCCAAGAGGAAACACGTTTTCTCTGCTACAGGTCAGCAGGCAGAATGATCAACCCTGGACAATCATCTTAGAATGATCTGTGTGAAAATGGAAGGCTAGGATTATTGTCATGAACAGAAAGCAGGCAAGTTGTCGAAATTTACAACTATAAAGATGTTGCTGATTAAAATGATCCTTAAGAGTATTTTAAAACCAACCTGAAAAATACGAACAGATAAGCTACCAAAACAAAGAAATTCCCAACGCAGCTGAAGTCAACTCGTTTCAAGAGAACTCTTCCCCACCTAATTCTCTCGCTTTGAATTGGATGGCACAGAATTCACAGTATCTGCAGGCATAAGCTGTTTCCTTTACACAGCTTGCTTGCCCAGGAAAATGTCAGAAGTCACAGAAACATACTCACTGCATGAACAGGTGCAGCAATGTCTATGTGGACCCAGATTCCAGGCCAGTCAAAGCCAATGTGAGAAGCAATGAAGAGCCCAGCACAGGAGCTTGGAGTATTGTCTCGGTCCTGTAGAAATAATAAAAATACAGTTGAGTTTAGAAGAAAAGAAAATGTCAGTGTTTTATTCTTGCCTACAGAAAAGACAGTTGGTGCAAATTGATGAATGGCCCTAAAGCACAGTCTTGCAAATCAACTGTACTGTAAATCCTCAGACTTCATCCTTGGTAGCAGTCTGGCCCTGCCCAATCCCTCTTCTGCCCAAGGTTCTTCTTACTGCAGTGTTTCTGGAACTTTGTGCACACTGTAACTTTCAAACACAGCAAAAGAAGCATTCCCAGTTACCGTCTCCATCGGTTTTGTGTGATTTAAGGAATACTTGTCATTACTTCTTAAATGGTTTCAGTCCAGGAGTTCAGCATTCATCTTAGGGCCATCTTCAAAAGGCAAGCAGCCCAAAGATACCTTTACAGCAGTAGCCCATTGAAAAAAGACAGTAAATACAAGTGTAATAAGATATAGCCTGCAAAATCCCCAGGTAAGAGCCTTTGAAGACCATAATTTTATGGCCCATTTCCCAAAGATTACAGCCCTTGTGAAAAGCTTTCAGACAGCTATCAACAGGCCAGCACATTATCTAGAAAATCTGCATTTTCATGTAATAAATGAAATATAAAGGAAAAAAAAAATCTTACAGCCACAGAGTTCTTCATATCAGCTACAGCAGAGGTAAATTCACTGAAATGGAGCTCAGGGCAATAGACAAGAGGATGGACCAAGTCTCCACAGTTCCTGCCAGCTTTAACACAAGCCTTTTCCCACTCTTCGTTATTGGTAAGGACAGCAGCATGATACTTCCCTGTAGCAATTCCCTGATGAGATATAAGGCAAAATCAGTAAGGATTCATCTTAACTGTGCTGGGTAGGATAATTCTGTACTACTGCCTCTCAACATTGAAAGCTGCTTTCCATCTAATAAAACCACCAAGTAAAAAACACCTCGACAGTACTTCTTACTACACGTTACAATGCAGACGAAGACATTACAGCTACTGCAGAATCTTTTAAAACTTCCGAAAATCCATTCTGCAGTGAAATAATCTGCATTTGTCTGGCCTATTCAAACCACTGTCCCACAAAAATATTTCTTTGCACTTACTGAGCAAGCAAATTGTATCATTTTACAATTATTTATCCTTAGAAATAAAATTAAATTAGCAATTAATTACATAGAATTAGCAGACACACAGAGAGGAAACCCCAGTAGTGCCTGTATGTCTGAATGTAACATCCCCATTCATGGGTAAGATTGCTTCCTTCCAAATATGCAAAACACAAGAGCCAAAAGCCACCATCCCACCAATTTTCCAGTAAGACAATGACAGGAAACTTTCAAAGGACTGATGTCTACACGAATATGTGCAACATTCACACTCCTAAAATTTGTCACCAATTATCTTGCTTATGTGAAGACCAATTAATTTTCTAGAAAATTATGCCACAAGAATTACTGCTTGTCAATACAGCCTGCCATAACAATGGAATAGATGTCAAAAAAACAACAGCTTTCACTTTGTACTCTTGTGTCATTTTATGTATGACTTACATTGTAAGCCACTTCACAGACAAGACAGTATCTAAGCACGACCATCAAATCAGTTTTGCAAATTGCAACTGAACTTGCAAACATTGGATATTGGTTTACATCAGCTGCTAATGTCATCAGAAGAATTTAATTTTCTCTTCCAGTATACAAAAGCAAAAAAAGCCAATGTGAGAAGCAATGAAGAGCTGAAGCCAACCTGCTTCAGCATTGCAGTTAAAAATTCAACACACAGCATGCCATGCTAACAGAGGATTACAGTTTACTGGGCTTGCTGTTGGCAGATTTCTCTTGCACAAGTTTTGGAAGTCACCATCAGTCACATAGTTCATAGTATCTACCTTCCACCAAAGACTAGCAGGACAGAGGCAAAGAAGTGTATGATGTGCAAACAGTAAAAGGACACACATTCCTTGTCTGCCAGCAGTTCTGTTTCAGTACCTGAGCTCCAGTAAGAGTGGCCATATCAAGAATGATATCAGCTCCCAGATCTTTGCATGCATAAGCTACTCCATCAGCCAGTATCAGTCTCCCTTCTGCATCGGTGTTGTTGATTTCCACAGTTCTAAGAAGAAAAGAGGCCATTTAATGCATGAGGCTGGAAGCTACAACTCATCTGTTTGGACTAGAATACTGGATGAGAAAGCAGACTCAAACATAATGTGCTTTCTTGTTTTACTTTGGAAGTCTCCACTGCTGCTCATTCCCCAGCTGTAAGCAACCAGAGCTCACGCAGGAAGGGTGACAACAGTCCTGTCCTCATGGCTAGGACTGCTTGTTGAGCCTGCACAACACCTAGTGTTGTGAGACTGTACAAATAAATGCCATCCAAAGAGGGATCTTATTCTGCTTAAAACAAGAAGAGAGTCTTACAGAATGCTAGCCTCCTTCTGCAACAGAGACAATATAGGCTACAGATGGACACAGAGAAGTGGCTGCACTGGAAAAAAACAGCTAAGGCCAAGTGCTTTAAGGAAACCTAAGCCTATGATATCTATTTTGTTATGTATTTAAATACCCAACAGGAAACTCTGAACACACTTTAAACTCATTACTATGGCTGTCTGAAATATTATTGCTAATATTGAGGGAAGCTGACAAGGGATAGGCTCACAATCTGCATGGTACACAGATAAAAAGAACCAAAGATGATGTTTCCTCTCAATATTTCTGTGGAAAGGATATATACAATCTTACTTTCCAGAGTAAAGAACATGAATGTCATCAGGTCTTGTTGCACGTGGTCCGACTGCATTCTCAGCCAAACAGAAAACAGCATGAAGATTGTCTTTAAAACCCTGTAATAAAAATAGGAGAGAAATGAGTTCTATCAGCTGGGACAGCTAGCCTTAAAAACACCCGACTTCAAGGGAAACCAGGGTCATTTTAGCACTCATCTCATTATAAAATTCCATAGCTGAAGAAATCTGGACTTGTTGAACCAGCACATGTTCTGAAGTCTAAAGGGCAAAATGCATCCATCAAAACCTTTAAAAATATCAGGCAGCATCTAGAAACCATGAAGTAACTTTGAAGTTTCTAGTCCAGGTAGTGGGCAAACAGATGAGATAACCTTCCATCTGTGCAGTGAAATCCCCACTCTATTCATAATCTGTCACTGAACTGCACCAAATTTTCCTCCTCCAAGTGGGAGGTGTGGTTAATCTCCTGTCAAGAAGTGAGAACTCACTTCCAGTATCAGTTACCTTTTCCTGACACTCATTCTGTCTGTAGCTCTTCAAAAGAAGGATTCACCATATTAACATGAAGGACCAAGAAAGATGTAAAAACCTTCAGTGAAATATTGTTGGAAAGTTCACAGTGGATGAAATGCATCTTTCTAGGAAAAATTGCTTGCTTAATTTTGCTGTCCAAAGCCTTTTTAAATCATGTTGTAAAACTGTTGAACAGCATGTAGGAAGATATTTTCTGAAGATGGATAATAACCTCTGCTCTTCCCACTGAGCTTTCTATCAAACACAGATTTCCAACTTCAGTCTCTTCGACAAAGCAAAGCTAAATTAAACCTCTGCCAGCTTTATGGTACTCTTCAGACCATTAAAAGGAACAATTCTTCAAACATTAACAATGATCAATTCCTTCCACTGCCTTTCTGAATAAGTTTTCAGCAGGGGTTTCATTAACAGGTCTTCTTACATGAGGCTGTAAAATTCAGAAGTGAGACAAGTCTTCCGTTTTCTATATTAAAGCACAGATTTCTTCTGAGGTACAACAACTTTTTTCAGGCTGGTTCAAACACATCACTGCCAGTGTAACCATTGTTACAATAATTGCCTATGACATGACAGATCATTTACATTCACACATACTGTGCTTGTCTCAGTATCTCAGTGCAGATAATTACACACAAAACTACTTGGAAACAAGGACTGGATCACCAAAGGAAGGTACCACATCCATGGCTTTCCCAGACTCTCCCAAAGCATTGTGAAAGTTCCACCTCTTGTCCATGACCTAACCTTGTGGATTCAGTAATGGAAAGCCAGGTCCTTTGCCCAGATGCAGCTCACAAATCTCTTTTCATTTTTAAGTCTCTGCAGATAACTGTGAAGCTTACAATCTTTCCACATCAAACTTGATGTTAGGGCCAAGGCACAGACCTAAACTGTTGAGAAATGGGAATTTGGCACTGATCATCCCCTGGACAAAGCTTCCATCAAATCAATGCATTAATCTGAAGCAGTAAATGTTCTTTGAACTTTGGATACTCCTTGGAGGCAATAGCTGCTCTGTCAGCAAGACACAGTCATTGCATTTGTTGAGAGGGCAGAGCTGTATTGGCAGTGGCCACTTCATTTCCCCAGTTCATATTGTTAAAGCATAAGATGCATTTTTAAAATTCTTTGTATTTCAAGATCTGATTTGCTCCTCTACTACTTTCTGACCACAGGAGTACACCAACAAGCAGCTCCTGGTTAGACTAGAGCTGCCACTTCCCCAGTAGGTTAATACCAAAACTTCCACCAGATATAGACAGATTTCACATCCCAGAGTCACTCATCTTCCTCTTTCCTAAGGGGATGAAGCTGCCCTTCATCCCTAAGGGGATGAATCCTGCAGTGTCAACAAAATCAGCACTGGATAACTCAACTACAAATCTGATTCAAGGAACTAGAAATCATTTAGTCCACAGAACAAACCCTGGAATTCAAGAAAGACCCTTAAAACAAAATCAGTACTCAAGAAATTTCTCACAATTCTCAAGATCCTGGTAAAGATTGGAAATACTTTCCTGAAATAGCAGAAAGAGCAGAGGTGCTCAGAAAGAGCGGAGTTGTTCAGGATCACTAAGAGCAGTGGCAGGTCAGAACTTCAGGATTAGACTTGCTTCCATACCTGGGAACATCTCCAAAAGCAAGACAGCTCCTTGGCAAGGCTGGGATACATGATATCAATTAACACATTTTACTTACTTGCTTTACAGTGGCTTTGAAGGCACCCAAAATAGCAGCTGCTCCACCACAGTCTCGCTTCATTCCAGGCATAGTAGTCTGTTTAAACAGAACCATAGAATTTTAATTTTTCTTTAAAAGAGAATTTCATGGTAATACCTGCTAAATCTAGTGTTTCTGATGCTTCTGTAACTCTGGTCTTGACAGCACTCAGCTGCAAGAGACACTTGCATCTGCTTGGTGGATCTTGCCTTATAATGGGAAAATATTAAATCTCTGCTGCTAGTTTGTTAGAAAAATGATTGCCTTCAAAATTTGCACCAAGGCAAATTAACATGGGTTTTGAATCTCTCTCTAAAGTCAGAAAGACAACATCTTTATTTCTAACTTCCTCCTAGCAGTGGGCAATGCCTAAAAGGGCAAAACAATTAATTGCTCTGTAAAGCCATCCTTGAGTTTATGTCCATAGGATGACAGTAGAACAAGTGTTTACTCACATAAATATACATTGTTTCCTTCAGAAATTAACATTGTAAGCAAAGGCAGCAGCAGAACAACTGTTTATGTACCTTTCCCTTAATGCTGAGTCCTCCAGTGTCATACACAATACCTTTGCCCACCCATGCAATGGTCTGTGTAGCACCATCTGGAGTGTGACTGAGAACTGCTAGGGCAGGAGGATGCAGGGCTGCCTTGCCAACTCCATAGATACCTGGAAAACAGAGAATTAAACCACTTTTAAAGAAAGACTGCAGGGAGCAATCTGTGGCTATTTTCTGTAAACATCTCGGATTACTATGGGCACCAAAACTGTTTCAAAAATAGGCAAATTAAATGTTACAACGGTGATAGCAAAACATTCCAATTCATTCCTAGGAAGAAAGCTGGATTTTCAACAGAATATACCTCCAAAGCCTCTCTCTTTCAGCTCCTCATCTCGAATAATGGTAGGAGTAATCCCAAGATCCTTGCCAACTTTTTTGATTTCCTTAATCATTAAAAGAAAAAGGACATTGTCAGTCAATCATCAGAAGGAGACATTTGTGTCTTTCCACACATATGGGTGCCCACATGAAAGGCTTATATGACTTTTGCATGCATACACATACAAATATTCACAATGTTGGGAGTGCTGCTGTTTTCCAATGGCTTAATTCCACTGAGACATCCTTGATTTATTATGGCATGAAAGACAAATCTGACCTTTAAGCTCCACCAATAAAAGAAATCTTCAGAGGTAAAGGCCAGCTGTTTACTCTACTGGATGATGATGCAATAGGACAGGAATATTTTCATTCTCAAGAGCTTTAAGCCTCACCCCAAGCTGTACACTCTGCCCCCTTCCAACTTAGCAAAGTTCTACGAAATATTAAAGGCCAAAGAAACAACCTCAGCATTCTTGGACAGGTTCTTTTATGTGCTTCCCACCTCTGACATACAGGTTTTCCTAAGAGATAGCAACACTAGCTTTTGATTACTGTAGTCTAGACTTACAATTAGTAATTCTTACTCATCAGGTGTATTACCTACCTCCAGGAAGTTATCTGTGTTCATCTCATTGCATGGGGTGTCCACAATTCGAGCAGCCAGCCTGACTCCTTCTGTAGCACTTGCCAGACACTATGAAAAGAAGAAAGGACACGTGAGAACTGGCTTTGGTTTGGCTGGTTTTCTGCAGAGCTTTGCATTTAGGCCTGTGCAGCCTACACCAGATACGTGGTTCCTCTGAAGCACATTAATGCTTCACTGCAAACAATCACATGCAGCTGTACAGTATTAAAAAATGTCAACCCAGCTGACCATCACTGTACGTGTTATTTTTCCCTGTGCTCTAATTTCTAACCCACTGTATTCCTTCCCATAGTGAACAGTTATTGCAAAATAAGCAGGCTTCTCTACTATCAATGTGAGAGCAAGAAGGCAATGTGAGATGGAGAAGACAGGCAAGAGGAAAGCAATTCAGGAAGTCACAATGAGTTTGTAGGCTGCTAAGTGTGGAAACCTGCAGAGATTGCATAAATTAAAACATGGGAAACCGTGAAGTTTATATATGGCAGGCAAAAAGGCTGAGTGCAATTAAGATTAATACTATAAAATATTCTATATGACGGGTCCGTGGGGAATGTAGAATATTTCTTATCTGTGTAAAACATCCATGCATCTGTTTTCTCATTCCTGTGGTTAAATGGACTGAGCCTCTCCTGGACTGAATCAAAACTTATCTAAGCAAGAGTGCACAAAATCAAAATGGTCCACAGTGAGTGTGCTGAGCCTGCTTCCTTAAAGGAGAATTCTCCTGCCCTACCAGACTCTAAAGGAGCAACTTGAAACAAACAGAGTAAGTGGAAGGAAACTTTGTTCAAGCTTTCCAGCAGCCACACTACACTGAAGACCACACACAGCAGAAGGGTGAGTCAGGATGGGTTACAAAGGAATCTGAGTGCTGGTCAGTTCTTCGTGCTGAGGTATCTGAAGTTTGGCTTGGCAAGACAGGCCTAAGGACTCCATACATTCCATATCCCAGCAGACTCATAAACCTTGGCTTGCTTTGGTACAGTGCCCAATACCCTACAGTTACTCTTGATTCCTTTACTTCCCTACAAGGGGTAAGGGCCTCCTCGAGAGCCAAATTAGGTTTGGAGTGATGCACCATTAAGGCCATGCAGGCAAATGGAAGTGCTCTAACCCAAAGGTCAAGTCCAAGGGAAACAATAAAATTTACAGAAATAAGCTGTGCCTGAGTTCACCTTCTGGGCTGTTAGAGACCCTGGATAACTGCAACTTGTAATAAGTGCCTTGTAAAAATGTGACAATCCCTGCTAGTCCTCACCATAAAATATTCTGGACGCTGCAGTAGGTGCAAAATACAGCAACATTTTGAGGGAGAGGTTGAGCTAATGAAAAAACCTACCACGTGCCTTCTAAGCTCTACGTTAGCTGTCTGATGCTGTTGAATTTAAGGGGTGAAAACTTGGCTTGGAGGAAGCCAGTAATAGTTTTGGCATTGACATCAAGGGGAAGAAAAGGAGGTAGAAATCGTTGCATCTTTGTTTTTTAGTTATAAATTTTAGTTATAAATAACCCAAGTGGTTTGGAATCTGCCTATCTGAAGGAATTGTTTTTGACACCAGTTATGTTTTTTCTGATTTGGGGCATGGAAAAATTGAGCGATCAAATCATTGAACATCTGCCTGTCACTTTTTTGAAAATTGGTCTGGCATCATCTGCTGTGGCCAAGTTAGTTCATAGAGTAAGGACAAAGTATGGAAGGGAAAGATAATGGAAAAAAAAGAAAAACAAAAAAAAAGAAAAACCCTAAAACTGCAACTCTGTGAATTCCAGATGCAGCAATACTATCTTCTTTGTCAAATCCATTGCCAAAATTTTGAAGAGGTTTTTATAACCTCACTGACTGATCATCTGTACTGAGGCTCAGAACCTGGAGCACTAACAAGAAGGTGTGTAAGAGCTTAAACCTTGGAATAACTCTAAAATTAGGATCCTGAAATGGAATGACCTGCCATGCTAAAAGTTACTTTATGTGGAATTTCCTCTCTGGAATGGTCAGGTGCAAAACCCCCTTTGTTTTAATTTTGATTACTCCTTATTTACTGAAAAATGGCTTAGACACATTTAACTGTTATGTATAGCTCATTTCCAAGCTGTGTGGTTTTGCAGGATCTTGGTTTTGGCTACAGTTCTGCTAGAAAAGAGGTACAGCACACAAACAGCAGAGGCCATCTGTGATCCCAGAATAAGAAACTTGTAGTGACTTCACTGTGATATTCACCTGCACAGTCAAATACAGATTTTGCCCACGTAAAAGAAAGTGAGAAGTCCATATTAAAGGCTAAAAAGACACCATTTGTACCTCTGACAAACATATGAAAGGAGACATTTTCTTTGTGCTACTTCGGTGTTTTCCAGCCCTGAAACCCACATTCCAAATAACATCCTCAGCCTTTGCTCCAACAGTATGTTCAACATTTCTACTCACAAGGGCTGTGAAATGATCAGTTTCAAGAAACTTTGACCTAGGATAATTTATTACTTTAGATACAAGACTTATTCCACACATAGCCCAAGACAGACGTATTTGTGCATGTGCCAAACTGAAGGGAAAAAATAATATTTCAGGGAATAATGGAAACAACTGATGATCAAAAAAAAGGAAAATCTTACTTTAAGTGTTGTCACTTCTATTGGTCCATTGTTCTGTCCAACCAGGAAGAACTCTACTGTTACAGTTTTCTTCTCTGTGCGTCTTGATGCGCTGGACCGATGTGTGAACAAGGGGAAAGCCCTGGCCAGTGCACAAGCAGAAGCAAAGACTTCAGAGCGCTCACAAACCATCTGAAACACCAGCCAGAGAACAAACAAGTCAGACAGCATCAGGGATGTGGAAAAGTCCATTTAAAAGGACCTGTGATATTACCCATGATAATTAGTGAAGAAGCGATGTCTGAATACTCATACGGATGGGGTGGCAGCAGGAACAGTATCAGTCTGAACTGGTTCACTTAATTTCCAATATGTTAATTAATTACTCTGCTGGACTTGACTGTGTGGGAATTAGTACATGCTCACAAAGGAGCTGGACTACTTTAATTATACTAGAGCCATTAACATGGGTTAGGCTACAGATCAAGACAAGAAAAAGCATGGGAACCACCACTGTGTTCAAAATGAAATAAAGAGGAAAATGATATGAGAATGAGGCTAACAATACAAAAATTTTTAACATGTAGAATATTTTTCTGAAGTTTATTACAGAAATTACCAATGGAAAGCAGTTTTAGCCAAACATTTTCTAAGTTAAATATAAGGGCAATAATTAGAGTTATTACTCTTGCAAATAAGTCTTCCAAGCAAAAAGTAATAAATTGTCTTACTGACACTCTATGAGTCTTCTCTAACAACTTAAAATCTGAATTAATCTGGAGAAGATATGAGTAACAAATTAATCAGGCTTATACAAAAAATGCCTAAAACAGTCAAAGAGCTTCTCCTGGGAAGGACTCACACTGGAGCATTACTTTGCATTACGACTAACACCCACTGAATAACACAAACACTTCATATGCTTTCTGCAATACAGACATAGCAATGCAGGCCACATCTGTTTTATAAAATGTGTGCTAATGTCATAAATCCCACCTGGGAAAAAAGCCACTCCTGTTTCCCTTTGCATGGACCTTCCTTGCTGAAGACATTACACACATATCCAACATTAACTCCCTCCAACTGCTTGGGCATGCTTTTATAGTTCAATCTTGTTTACGCACCAGTGCAAAACCACTTCTAAATGTCAGTGTAATTATATCAGTAAAACCTTGCCCACCTCCAGTCTCCTTGGATACAGCTAAAACCCTGAAAAGTCGAGAAACATACTTGTCGAGACAATTCACCAGAAGCACTTTCAAGCAGCCACTTACAACAATACATCTGTTGACACCTCCTGGAAGGCAATTTCTAACCAGGCGGGTGATGAACTGGGCTGCAGATGGACTATTGTGTCGGCTGACCCTGGAAGGCAGAGCGGCCACAGTGGCGTAATTCAGGTAGAGAGGACAGCTGTCTGTGGGGTTGGGATTCAGAGTGCTCAGAGCTGACTGCCATATCTGGGGAGAAAAGAATTTAAAGACAAAGAACTGTATCAGGCTTTGCTTCCCATCTCATTCCCACTATATTCAGGCACTCTATAGCTGCAGGATTTTAGACGTTGGAAACAAAGAAATTATGCATGCACTCCCAAATGCAATAAGCTCCAGAGTGAAAACAGGAAATATGACAAACGTGTTTATTAACTGGAAAATACAACCGTGCTTTCTATACCAAGCATCTTTTTAAAGCAATGAGTTACAGTTTAGAAACACCAGTAATGCCAACGCTGCTGTAGACATTTTTGAGTTACCCTAGTGATAAATGGATTGATTTACTAATTCCGAGTTACTGTTTCACGTTGTAATTTAATAATAATTTTAAAAGACTAAATACTGACCTAAGAGGCTCAAGAGTCCAGCAAAAGAAAACCTGCCAAACATCTAGCGACCTAAAAGCCGCGATGCCAGACATTTATCATTTTACCACAAGCCATCAACGACACCTGAATAAAAATAGGTCCGCATTTCCCCCCGCAGCAGCTGCGCACAGGGAGGGGGACGCGCAGCCGCCCCACTCCCCCCGCGCAGGGAGCCAGGCTCAGCCTCCCATGGGCCATCTGGCACGGGAGAAGGCCCGGTTGGGTCATGACGCGAATCACAGACATCTCTGTGTCACCTCCGAGGAAGGCAAAGCCCTCCGCACCCGCCGCGGTGGGCGCAGCGGGGCGGGCGGGCACGGGCTGCGCGGGTCCCCCCGCAACAGGCTCCTTGCCGGACCCTGCTGCCGTCCCGGCGGAGAGGGGCGGGAACCGCCTCATTTCCCCTTTATTTTCCCGTTAAGGATCACTCTGAGGGGGTTTCACGACGTTCCCATCCTGCGGGCCC
>JAAWXA010000023.1:4548282-4562004 GCA_038090715.1 Florisuga fusca
GGGACTCAGGGGCGCGGGACCCGGATGCGGCGAAGGGAGCGGGAGCGGAACCGGTACCACGGCGAGTGGGACCGGAGCGAGCCCTCCCGCAGCGCTGCGGCCCCTGAGTCCCCAGGAGGGTGGCAGGGTGCGGCAGCGGGATTCTCCCGCACAAGAGACGCGGGAACCGGCGCTGGAAGCTCCGGGGTAGAAACCGACCTTGTGCCCAGGCCTTTGTGTCTGACCCGGGATTCTGCGAACATCGATCGGGATCTTCACCGTTTCACGGGTTATGGAAGTGCGAGACCCTCTGTGTCCTGCGGGCATTGCATGGTGCGGAGATTCCCGAGTGGGAAAGGTGTTAGTGCTCATTCGGCCACCCCCGTGTCCAACTGAGCTGCAGTTGTGTCAAGCTGAAAGTCTGTATTTCCCCTTCCTAATACCATTTGAGGATGGCAGTGTTTCATTTTGGGAGTGTGAAATTACATAGGGATAAAAATGGAAAACGCCAAATTCCTGTTTTCCTCATGAAGTACCAGATACACATCTCAAAACCTATTCCAGAAACAAGCCAAGAATATGTTCAAAGGTAGAGAGAGCATGGGGGGATTCACTGTAAATAGAAACAATGTTTTCCAAGCACCAACTTTAATAGTAAATTGATAAATGTCTGCATTAAATATAATAGAATAATTATTCTCATCTTTTATATTTGCCAAGCAGCTCTTTCTATTAATGTTCAGATAGTAGGGAATCGATACTTGTTAATGTGCAGCTAGGAAAGCTAAGAAAATCTAATCAGAAAGGGTGTGCACATCCATGGGAAAAGTAAATGCTGATGTATGTGAGGGAAGTACATCTAAAAAAAAAAAAAGGTTGAATTTAAGAAGAAACTTCCTTAGAGTAAGGTTTTGTTTGGTCTCTGAAAAAAAAAAAAAAAGACATTATGGAAGCTTTATTGCTTGATCCATCTAAAACTTGCCTGCATAAAAGATGTGTTGGAGAGGTGAGCCAGGCATCCACACAGACTGAGCCACAGAACATAAACTGTTTAGGGGTTCACTGTTATTCCAATACAGATGGACAGTGTGGGAGATACAAGAGACAATCACACAGAACAGTTCTTTCAGAATTGAGATATTCAGAGATTCATCAGGCAGTAAACTCTTGGTCAAGTACAAATTCCACTATTCCTGCTACTTGTCAATACAGTGCTGTTCCCAAATCCACGTTTTCTGAAAGGTCAACAATGCAGGAGGAAACACCCATCTAACCCTCCATCCTTCCCTCATTGTGTTTCAATTGAGAAATTCTGTACAAGGCCAACAGCTTTATAGGTTATTCCCACCAGGTGAGGAGCCACAGATTCCTGGGAGATGCTCCAGCAATGCTGTTTTGTTCAAGTTATGCCATTTCTCATTGTACCTTGTATGGAATCAGAGGTTCAATGCAAGCTGAGCAGAATCCAGCAACCACTGAGGCCACAACCTGCAGAAGAGGGACCCAGCTTGGGCTGCAGAGGTGAGGACAGGGCCAGGCAGAAGTGCAGGCAGTAGTTCAGGCAGCTCTTGGTCCTGTAACACCTGAGTAGGCAGCATCCACTATTAAACAGCCAAGCTGCTCCTCATCTGCATTGGCTCTTTTGGTCTTCTACTGCTTAGTAGCACAGATGGTATGCATTCTGTAACACTTCATATAGAGATTTTTACATGCACAGCATGAAGGTTTGATTTGGCTGCTGGTAATCATTTAGACTGAATTGTAACAAGACAGGCATCTGAAAGTTGTTTTGTAGGGGTTTTTCCTGGGTATAGTCAGCTTCAATATGTTCCAGGCTAAATTACACAAGACAGTTGACAGTTTAACCTCTTCTCCAATGAATATTAAAAATTCATTTACTTTTACAGAAGGTGGATGGAAAACGTGTAGCCAGCCAGTTACTTTTTACAATACCATGGACATAACTCATGGGAAATAACTCTTGACAATGTGAGTTTCATTGTGCTACAGAAATTTACACATCTTTTTCCAAAAGCTATTTCATGTCACTGCTGATTTCATTTAATTATGAAGAGCATATAGAGACACATTAACTTGACAAAAGTATGTTTCAGTTTGTACTTTTAAAAATAAGTAATTCCCCAATTAGGTTGGAAGTGTTTTATTACTTCTTTGAATTCATTAGCCATGATAAAATGTCAAAAGCACCAGTCAAGACAGAAATAAATAACACAATCTCATGTTAGAAAGTTGCAAATACAGTATATTAAATTATAGTAATATGCTGCTTCACACCAACTGATGTAGACAGCACACCAGGGAGACAGTAGTTTTACTCATGATCACTGAAAAAAATCTATTACCCGAACAGGGGAGCTGCACTTCATGCATCATTCTTTTACCAATTTACTTTTTTAATTCAAGTATTTGAACCAGCAGTTTTGGAATCCAGCATCCCCTTTGTTTCGAGGTAACAAGAGTGGTACAAAGCTTTTCACAATAAACCAACGAAAAGCCAAGGCTTTCAGGTCTTTGTAGTCTTTGCTTTCAGGTCCATTCCTGCACCAAGTCAGTTTACAGCCACATCTTAAGTCTTCCAGTCAAGACAAAGTCATGGCAGACAATATATGCAACATCAATATATTATTATAAAACTGCACTTCGGGGGCTTTGAGCAGAACATCTCTCCAAGTTTATGGAGAGCACTGTATCAGTCAGAAAATGCGGGAAATAAGTTACAGTTCTTTTTTTGGGAAAAAAAAAATCCATACAGAAACGCCGTATTAAAAATATTAAGGCAAGAGCTCTACAATTGCACACCACTTCAGGCCTGAATGAAACCATGAGTATTCTGTTACTTACATGTTGCCCTAATTTTTCTTTTATGGCTTAGAGCAAAGTCTTCCACTGAAAAAAATAGTGGAAAAAACCCAATTCTCTATGGAAGGACTAGTAACACGCCATTTGCATGATACCTTTCATGGTCAGTAAAAGACCATAAATACATCCTGTTCCAGGCAGGCATCTGAAAGAAAATCTTCTGTCAGGACAAATGGATGTAATGTTTACTGTAGTGAAGTCACTTACACAAAAAACCATAACATGTATGGACAGATGCACAGTAAAATAAACAGCTTATACAACTAAAGTAGGAAACATCTGAGACCTACTATAGTAGGCCAGATGGAACAGAAAGACAAAAGAAGAATGTCTATTTTTTTTTTAACTTCACCACTGCTTTAATGTGATGTCTATACTTTATTCCAAAGAAACTGGGCATGAAAAAATATCTATGATCATACTGGTGAGGAAAAACATTCCCATGATTACTCAAGCTCAAGAAAATTTTTTAATTAACTAAATATGTTAAATTATGCCAGTGATTACATCTTGTTATTTACAAGATTAAGTACTAGTCTGATTGTTAGTAATGATGCAGTATCTAAATTAAGATCACAAGGGTTGGGTTACTTTCTGGTTGCTAAAAAGCTTTTTTAGCTGTCTGTCCAGTTCTTTGGAGTTTGAGTCTGGAAGAAAGGAGACAAAGTAAAAAAAATTTATGCCTCAACACATTTCATGTCTAGATCAATTTTTGTTATCTAGTCTCACATTTCAGTAACATGGTTTAAATTTGAAGCCTGTAGCAATTCTGACATAAGAATACAAAAGACAACACATTTTTGTTCTCAGTAACACACAAATTAGTGTACTCACTGGTAACCTTCAATTTTGTACTTCAAAGTACTGTGCTTCCATATACCTCCACAAAGAGTGCCAAATTATTTGAGTGGGAGCAACGAGTTTCCTGACATTCTCCACATAATCCTTACAAACACCTCACAGATCACCAAACTTGTACTTTGAAGAAGAACTCTACAGAAACATTGCACAGACTTTGCACCACAAGGGCTTATACATTCAAAGGCAGCTTTCTGGAGTGCAGGTCCATCCACTCACATTGGGGAAAAACGTTTACATAAGCTCCAAAAATAAGAAGTGAAACCTAGTGTGACTTTACACCAATAAGAACAACAATAAGGACAATTACTATAACAAACAGAATTAAAATAACAAGCATCTTCCGATTCTTCTTTTGATATTGCTCTGCCTATAGAAACAGAAGAGAAAGAATACTTAGATTTCTGCAAAGCTACAAAGTACAGACTCTTGCTTGGTGTAAGTGAAGTACACATCACAACTTTCCTTTGGGAATGACATTTCCTAAAATGTGTATTGCAAGCAGCTCCCACAAAACAGCTCTGGTCTGACCCACGGACTTCAGTGAGGGTACACTGCAGTCACATTGATCTGTACTCATGGCAGACAACCAAGAAGAATGTATCCTCATGTGGGTTAAGCAACCTTACTGTGGCTTCTCAGCAGTCTTTGAGAGGGTTCTGTGCCTCCACAAGACATCTGAGCTACACGGAAGAATTATAACTTCATTTGTAAAAACACAGTTACAAAGCCCATGGAAAACAAGATCAGGCAGCTGGTTATGTGAAAGTGAACACTGAAAGTTGGCAAGATGTTCTAACTCATTTGTTTTGCTGATGTAAGATTCCTGTATTATACCTAAAGGACATTAAAATTCACAAAACTTCATTTTTAAATAGGCATTTTATTGTACCTGATTCAGCTGAGTATTTTCATTTAATTTCAATTAGAACTGAAAGCTCTCTCTTTGATTTGGTTCTGTTTTCTGCTTCATTCCTTCTTTCTTCTAAAAAGATTTTCTCATCCCTTTCCTCTTTTTCCCAACGGAATTAAAAGGAGGCATCCTGGAGAAAACTCTCCAAAAGCCAAGTGAAAGTCTGCTAATAGAAGCTAAACAAAAAAACTTGCGTTTAATTCTTTTTAAATTAATAAACCTTCAAAATTTAAAGGGAAATATATATTAATTCTTGTCCTTTATAGTCCCTGGAAAGTAATTATTATCAGATCTGCTACAACAAAGGTTTTGACCTGAAACTATGTAACATGCAACAACTGTGATTATTTACTTAATTAGGTTTTAAGTATCAAAGCCTGACAAAGTATCACAACCGATTCCAATTTTCATGTGAAGCAGGAATGATTAACTAATGATTCATACCACCAGACTTCTGCAGTTAATTAAAGGAATTTCAGTGAAAGTGCTGTCTCAGTAGTTTGTAATAATAATGCCAGTTAAAGCAGAAAAGGAAATTAAATCAGAACCAAGTGGCTGAAGTATTAGAAATAGCAGAGCACCTGTGTTTGATAATTACTAGACCTGTATATGTCTTCCGTAGGTGAAAAAATCCCTATGCTGTACTGAAAAAAAGGTCTAAGTTACACAAAAAAATCCTTACTCTAATGAGCAAAACAGGGATTTGCTGGCACTTCATTAACTACCCTAGACAAGAAACAGTATTGATTGCAACTGTTTCATTTATTTCCAGTTCAGTTTGTGCAAATTGCTTGCAAATACTTTGAGCCTTGCTCACCAGTTAAGTGACCTTAAATTCACCTTATTTTAGTGATCCCAAATTTACTGTTATGTGTAACAAGAATAATCCTATAAGAAATTTATTTTTCTCAGATTGCACTTTTTTGCTGTCCATATTAGGAGTCTACTATAACATGGAATTGAGTGTGTAATAATTAGATGTCCATATTTCCAAAATGGAATGCTTTACTTAGGAGGCTTCTGCATAAATCTCTCATTCTACTTTATTTAGAGCAAAGGAAGGACTGAACTGAGCTGACAAGTCAGAACGTAGCTTAAAATCAAAACAAACCAAAAAAGCCAACAAAACAACCACAAAACTCTGTTCTCCTGCCAATTGAAACTTTTCAGATGTTCATAGTAAAAACTTCACACTAAAAGCATGAGTTGGACCTGACTTCTAAGCAACATTAGATGGAAAATATTAAAAATTACTTTTGCTGCTCAAAGTAATGTTTTCAAACTAGGATATATCAACAGACAGAAATCTACAAGAATGGTTATTAGATACCTCACTATTTCACAAGTGCTGGGCTCTCAAGAAGGAACTGCAGATAGATCCCACCAGGTTAGCAATATAAAAGTCAAAGCACATTGCTTGGATGTCCAGAAAGTTATTTAAGGAATTAACACTAGGCATCAAGCACGATGTTAAGGGAAGTTATATGGAAAGCTCCTACTCCACTACAGGTGGACATTTTGTACTGCAGGGCAATCATTTCAAAAAGTGACAATGTCCAAGTGAAAAATGACTGAATAACTTAATGGCTATTAAATTACAAAATACTATTAGATAAGCAAAGCATCTTAAATATTCCATCAGCTTACCTTATGTAGCTGTTTTAGACCCTCTTCAGTTTTCATACATGACTGCTCAACATTGTAGTCAATTCTATCTAGAACTGTTCCCTAAATAAAATGGGGAGAGTGAGTACCAAGTTGAACCTAAATTAACCTCATAAAGCAGTTATAAGCAGCAGAGTAATTAACAACACTCACATAAAAATACCTAATGAGCTATACTACAAACTACAAACTTGTATATAAGAACTGTTTGGGACTTCATTAAAGGACATCCTTGCTCAGTGCCTAATTGGCAGCTGTCACCATCTCACATCACATCCCTTAATTATCACCTTACTTCCTAGTTCAGAAATTTTTGATTGGCACATTTAACTAAACTGAATCCTCAGGAGAAATAACCAACAGTATGCTCTGGGATTCAATGTTTTGGGGTTATTTGCAGTCTAATGCCCATAATCAGTTGAATTTTGTATTATTATTATTATTATTATTATTTGCTTTTTTCATTAATTCATCTTTGGCAGATTTCAAAGAAAGGAAAATCTTAGTCTGAATAAGCAAGTTAGGGAAAAGCAAGAAGCACAGGTATATAGGATGCTAAAACAGGAGAAGTTTAGAAGCCTTAGCACTACATGGAATCTCCCATTTCTTACTAATACTGGGCTGTCAGTGTACCTGTTCTACTATCATTGCTCCCAGGTCCCTAAATATTTCATTGAGATCAGAGATGGACTGAACAATCTGACGGATTTCTCGTTCCCGCTCTTCCACCATTAATGTGTTTTGTTCCACCAGTGCTAGCTGATCATCTGTAAAACCCTGTTGAAATAAAAGATTTAGATGCTGAACTAAAAGCGTGAAAAAAACACTAAAAATAATTATAAGATTTAATAACAAGACAGTGCTTTTGGAATTTAAAAAAAAAAAAGAAAGTTGTATTTTAAAAACAGTTTCAGGACCACTAAAACAACTCGGACAACTATTTACAGTTTTAGCAGAGAAGATTTAAATCTTTCATCCTGCTTGATCACAAGCAACTTTGAAAAATAAGATCTGTCCTAAATAATGTTTTTATTGACACTAATGTATGTCTAAGTTAGGGAATAGCTAGTGACTGATCAGCATTACAGAAAGTCTCATAGCATCAGTGGCCACTAAAAGGCAAGAAGCAATTACAATTTAATTTTAAACTATGGAGACCTTACTGGTTTTGTCTCCCAGTCTCCCAGTCTCAACTGAACATTAGATGTCCACACATCATCACGCTTACACACAGATAAGGGAAAAGCCTCTTATGCATATATTGAATTTTTGCAATATCTCAACTAACCCTATCATAAAGTGTGTCATCCTCCCCATCATCCATCAGTGGGACTGAGGTGTCAAAAAAGTGTTTGGATCTTTCTTCTCTATTCTTCATGCCTGTAAAAGACAAATTA
Source organism: Florisuga fusca (assembly GCA_038090715.1). NCBI lineage: Eukaryota > Metazoa > Chordata > Aves > Apodiformes > Trochilidae > Florisuga > Florisuga fusca. The sequence continues at coordinate 4,555,975 of JAAWXA010000023.1, forward strand.
TATTTGGCCATAATGCTTACCCACACAAGGCTTGAAGCTCCAAATAGAAACGCACAAGAAAGAAAATCTGGCTGATAAATTACAAATTGCAGTACCTAAAATATAACTGTAACATAGGCTTATTATCTAACAAAGCACAACAAGTTCAACCAGACTTGCAAGAGTCCAATTAAATTAGTGATTTTTAAGTCATTACGTTCCATGAAGTTTAAAAAGTTAGGTAAGTTGAGGCCCTAAAATACAATCACTCTGAGCTAATTTCTAACAGATTCTCTTAGAAATGTCCCATGTCTGAACTGTGATCCTAAGTTCCACCTGTCCTATTTATGCCATGGCAGAAAGAAGTAATACATCAGTATTAAACTTGAAAGTCAAATTTGTGTAGGTTTCTTTCCTGCTTGCAGACCACAATGATGGAGTAAAAATGCAGGTGGGAGAAATAACACTGATTTCACCAATATATTAAATCATGAAATTTCTCCCTTTGCATTGAAAGACAGTAAAACAGTTTGAACATGGGCAATGAAGCAGAAACTCCCAAATTCTAACCATCACCCCAATATACTCCTGGTGTTCCTGTGTGCAGCACTTAACCTCTCTGTACTTCACTTTTCCCAGCCAAGAAAATAAGCACACCTCAACTAGTGGTTTCCACAGAAGGTGCCCATTATTACTTCTCTCTTATGCTTACGTTTGAGATAGTCAGACTGTGCATGCCTAAAGTTGGTGGATAGGTCCTGAAGGGACTGTGCTAAGGAAGACACTACATTCCTGAGAACACGTGCTTCTTGTTCTGTACAACTACGTGATCTGCTCTGCAAGACCTGGACTGCTCTCTGGCATCTGTGAAATAACTGAAAAAACAATCCCATTAGTGAAAACCACACAGCAACACACACTTCAAATATCACATTGCAAAAGTTCCCAGTGGAAGACTAATATTTTGATTTCTGTATTTTAAAAATTATTTTCTTAAGTCCTAGTGCACAGAGAACACAGATAAACAACTTAAGCTAAGAGGGCAGCAAAATAACACAACTACTTCTCAAAGACATTTGCTTTATTACAGCTGCTTGGACCAAAAGCCTCAGAACATGTATATAATGTATATGTATTTCTCCAAGGTATCAATAAATGTAATTAAGTCTCCCAATCCCATTCCAAGTGGAAAAGCAAACAGGTTGTTCTTACAAGGAGGTCTTTGAACAAAGTGATTTGTTGAGCTCACTGAGCCAGTGCAGTACCAAACACAGAGCTCAGGACTTTGGGCTCACTCTAATACTGATGACAAATGAAATGCTTTTACCTAAAGCAAACCACTGACTCACCATGATGCATTACAGGTATGTCAAACTCTAGGTTTAGAGAATTGAAGGCAGTCTGTACCTGTGTGATTTCTTGAGTTGTTATTTCTATTGCCCTTTCTTCTTCGCTGCTGTCATCCAGCGTTGGTCTGTTTAGATGTTTGTCATGAAGACTGGCTAATTCTTTCATCTTCTGCTTAATCCTGGTGATATCATACTGAATCTAAAACAGAAAGCCCAGCAAAAAAGAAAGGAGTGACTAATGTTTCAGACAAAAAGGTGCTGAAAAATGCTAGACAAAAATAATTAGATGAAATCTGTATAACACAAAAAGCAGATCAAGGTTCATTAACAACACACATAAAAAGCTGACTAAGTAGTAACTGAATACCCTCATGTACTTTGCTACATTTCAAACTCCTGTTAATCTTGGGCAAGGCTGCTGCTTTCAAATATGCTTCATTAAGTTGAACTTCATTAACAGTAGAAGTTAAATGACATGCTTTCAGACAAGTCACTAAAAACAAATGTGTAAGGATGATCATTATTGTAGCAAAAAGGAGACTGATCACATTGGGCACACAAAATAGGCCTGCACGTGTTGTGTGAGTACATTTTTAAAAGAGATTTTGAAATCACAAATAGCTTCATGCTCCAGATACGGGAAAAGGTTTTGATTGCATGCTCCAGTCATTCCTTCACATTTGTCCAAATACTTCTATAACTTGCAAGGTAACAGGACCACATAGGCAGGAAAAGTTCTCCTGCTAGAAGACACTAACTCTTTGTTTTAAAATAGCAAACTGCTAATCTCCATCATTTTATGGTATACTCAACTGGACCACTCAAAGGGTTCAAACAAAAAGTTTACTGGAAGTACTAATTTTTTGTACCTTTCCTTCCAAGTTTCAAACTAAGAACAACTTTGCTTTGCTAAGAGCTTGAGGGCCTTCCTGTACTCTGAACACTCAACTCTAGCATGTCTATCCCAATGGTCCCAGTGCACTGCTAACACTGCTCTCACTGGTGATGCAAACCCAGTCTTCTGTATTTATGGACCTAGATAATCTCCCAGTATTTCACGTGCACTTCAAGATAAGTCCCAGATTTTCTGATACTTTCCTCAAAACAAGGGTACCATTTTAGAAAACACACTTATTTTTATCTTTCTTCCATTACTGAATCTGTAAAATATTAATCATAAAATTTATAGAATTGAGAATGTAACTGACAACTCTAATAAATCTATACATGAGAAATCAAACTGTGTTGGATCTGCCACACAACTTACTTCATCTGCTCCATCAACCCATTTGGGAGGTAAGCGTTTTGTTACTCCAATTGCTGCTTCAGGATCTAAACTTATTCCTGATACCAGTGCCATACGATCATCAGCAAGCTGCAGAAGACAAAAAAAGATGTCAAATTAATTTATCTCAAATTAGATCCAAATCCTTGAGCAATAGGAAGAAGTGCATATATGCCTTCTCCTAAAAATTAACCTGAAAAATGTGTATGTTCATGATGTAGGTATGACCAAGATCCACATCTCCTGTTTTGTCCCTACATCCTCCCACCTCCTACAGGATCTGAAAGATGAAAGTCACTCTTAGAATGAATACATAGCAGATGTTCAAAGGTGAATTCTCACTCTGATGCTTTATTTTAAGTAATTCTCATGTTGGTACATTTTGTATTAGGCAATGATTCCTAGCCAAGGGATTGTTCCATTTATCCAGACACTCATCTCCCAGGCACCTGAGAAACAGCTCAGTTCCACAGTGTGGGTACAAAGAAACCTATTTCCATCATAGTGCAGTGCTGGATGAGGTTCTCCAGGGAAAGTATTGTCACTTTGCTCTTGGAGGTTTTCAAGACTTGGCAAAACAAAAGCATGGATGATCTTACATAGCCTACCAATAGTCTTGTTTTGATCAGAGGTTCCTTCCCACAAGCATGCCTACGATTCCCCTATTGAAAGCTCCTTTGATACACATCTAAGTGTGCAGGGCCACAGAGCAATGTTTAGCACTGGGGCTGCAGATGCTTCCAGCCATCTTCCTTCTCTGAGATGAAGACAGGGGAAGGGTTGGAATTGGAAAACAAATTTGGATCTTGTTGCCAGTTAAACCAGGCTTTCAAATTCCAGAAATAAAATAATCTTCATTTAGTTCACCTCCTAGTTTCTCCCATATTTTTAATTTTCCTTTATCAGGTCTGGAAAACTTTGTTGTTCCCCACCCTCTAGCTCATTTAACAAAAACAGTCCCTCTTCCTTCTTGGACAATTTTTTTCCTGAAAGGCTGTTGTTTATCCCAGAGCTTATTTCCTGACTAATGAAGTTTGAACAGTTTAAAGACAGCATCAAAAACAGTTAATGGCTTCATTGTGCACAATCACTATATTGCACATGTACACAGCAAGTCAGGCCAGTTTATCCATCTATCTATTAACAGTGAAAAATTACATCACAAACTGCTTGTCCTCTCTATGCCAGTCTTGTCCTAATATATATGTGCATACTTCATTTCTTCATAGCTAAATCTAATAAACCAGAAGAATAAAGAAAGGAACAGTTTAGCTCAACAACGTTTCCTGGATGAACCAGGGCAGAATAAAATGTGAAAAACAATACCTCATCCAGCTCCTGAAGTGATTTGTGGATCCCATCAGCCCCATCCAAAGACAGCAAAAGATAAAAGGGAAAAAAAAGAGACATCGGACAGATACAGGGCATGGTCAGTTGAGAAAATACCGGTTTATTTTTTAAGCATGATGGTTCACCAAGAAGAGAACCAGCATCTAAACATGGCTATTTGACAAGTACATCATGACATTGTACTTATAAGGTCAGCATTTTGCTTGATGCACAAACTTTTCAAAAAGTATTTCAGTTCCGTGGTAAACAGAAGGAACAAGAGATCCAGTTAAGAGCTTGGTTTGTTTTCCAAAGTCACTGCACAGTTGAGCTTCTAGTTACTAAAATTCCAGGTAGAAAGACTGCAACAGAATATATTGAAGTGTGACAGCAAGAGTGATTTGACTGCAGTATTCAATACCCACTGGTGAGTTGGGAGGTTTGAGTATGACTGGAGGAACCACGTGAGACATTTACTGACAAGCACCCAGGGTATCACAGGTTAAACAGCAAAAGACAAAAAGCAGAAGCAATGTAGTACATGCTCACTTAGGTACTTATGCTCTAGTTTCAGGTAACATTAATCCTACATGAATCTGAAAAATACAAAAGGCAGGTATGTATCTGCAATGTGTCTGCACCTTCTCTAGTCATCAGGTTTTGTACTGTGGGGGGTATTTTCACTGAAAGATTAATAAAGCAGGAATGTCAGACACAAAATAAGGACAAAATACTTGTGGTTTAACAAACCCACAGGCTGCAACTAATGATTTCTTTTATCCTACATCAAACTCTTGAAATAGGTGAGAGTCAGTAAGTGAAACAGTTGAGAATGTTTATTTGATTATCTGAGTTTCAGGAGTAGCTGACTGCACTGGTAAGAATGCATCTTCCAGAGCAGAATGTAACGTTTGACAGAGAGCTCTCAAAGTGCAGGATTAATTACAAAGGAATTGATTACCCTGAGCATCCTAGAAAATAGCCTCAGTAACTGTTAACACACACTGTAAATAAACTTTATTCAAGTGCTAAGTGTTATTGCACCCAAGGTTGAGTAAAAGTGTGGTTCTACGGCTCAGCAGCTTGAATATCACTAACTTTTCTAGGTGACACTTTATAAACACATAAGGATCTGAAAAAGTGACACTGATATTGGCAGAAACCCATATTAAAAAGAAATAAATGCAGTGCCAAATTAAATATGTATACAACCCACTGCTATTGACATTTCCTGTTCTGCGAATGCAACTCAGTGTGGAGCTTGCTGGCCACGGGTGCAATGAAGTTAACAATCAACAAAGACCATTCAACAGCAATTCATCAGGTGAAATAAAATTTACAGCACAAAGTACTGCTTTTCCCAACAAAACTGCATTAATGCAAAGCAACTTAGAACTATGTGACTGCCAGCAGGTATTTACTGGTGCCTGTTACAAACAGATGGTGAGTTTGTTAAAAAAGTGTAAAAACCTCAGTCCAGCTGAGCTGTGCATCACAGTCTGACAAGCTCAAAATTTATAAAAAGCCTCCTAAAATGCAACAAGTGCTTTTTGAAATTTCTCTAAGGAGGTCTCATACTAGAGCCTACTGGGTCCCGTCACAGATGACTTTCAGTTTGTTTCTATTTGGAGAAAAAATAAGAAGGGCAATGGACATCAGAGCAAATTATGAAAAATTGAAGCAATGTGAATAACCTCCAGTAACATATTTACCAGTGCTCACATTGGAGCGAATAGAAGAGTTCTGCTTGAGGAAACAATTGGGATAATTTTATCTGGGGAAAGAAAACACCAAAAAGTGCAGTGGACTTTTGTCACGTCAAGGCAAACACGAAGCTATTAGACCAATAACTGGACTCATTATTCATCAAGTGACCAGAGACGTGATCAGCACAAGGTCAGATCTCTTCTATTCATTTCCCGTGAAACAGTGGGGAAGAGGCACCAACCGGGTGGGGAGGGGGGCGGGGGAGAAATGACAGAGGACAAGGGGTTATGGGGACAGGGAGTTAGGGGGAGCCCGGGGTGGGTGAGGAGGGGTCGGGGAAGGTCGGAGGGGCCGAGGGGAGGAGCGGGCAGAGCCCGGCAG
>JAAWXA010000023.1:4562048-4639479 GCA_038090715.1 Florisuga fusca
CCCTCCCAGCCCCCCCCCCCCCCCAGCTCTTTTTGCTGACTCTGACCACTCAAAGATGAGGACTTGCCCTGAGAAGGAAGAAGCTGTTTTAAAGGACAATATAGTCTTCGCCTTTCTGAAAAAGTTTTTTTAATACAGTGAACTGAAACGATCTTTTCCCCTGCTGCTCTCTCAGGCTGGCCTGGGTCCCCCCTGCATGGGGCCAACATGACACGAGGTGTCCTCTGCACCCCAGAGGACATCCAAGATGTCCCTTGTGACACCAGCAGCAGCCACAGCCTGGGCAGCTGCTCGCTCTGGTTGTCAGGAGACTCTCAAGCTTAAACTCTTCAAAAACAACCCAAAAACCCCCCCGAACTCACCCCCCAAACAACGAGTATTTACACGTATGGTAGGAACAGGGACTATAATCACAGCCACATTTTCTGGAAATTTTACCCCGTTTTATCTAACCGCCTGGGCAAACTTGTACAGTGAGAAATAGAAAAAAAAGTATTTCTTTGATATTATAAGACATCTGGGGAGTTTTCTCGAGCAGCCCTTCTGCCTCAGTGGGAGAGACCTGAAACTTGGAATTTAGCAAGGAAATAAGCTCCAGTCATACAGGGACTAATGCACGCGTTTCATTTTTCGTGGTCTGGTGAAATCTGTTTTCGTTTTGGCTGCCTGACAGAGGCTTTAAATATATCTGTGCATACTTCATTTCTTCATGCTAATTTTTAATCTACTGAAACAATTTTTTATACTATGAGAACAGTTTCAGCTAATGACCTTCCAGCACTTTATTGGCACTGCTGCTGTGGCTGTAGGTTGAGAGGAATTTCTTCTGCTGTCAGTGGTCTCCCCATGATCTCTTAGCTCTGGATGTGTGCATGAAGAGAACTGGTTGGAATATCTCACGGGGTGGGATGGCAAACATCAACCCAGTGGGAAGCGTAACGTGAGGGAAGTGTCTTTTACTTCCTTTTTTATTTTTTTTTATTTTTTTTTTGACAGCTTAAAAGGGTTTGAATGTTGGGGAGGCTTGGAATTTAAGCAAAGGGTATGAAAGTATTTGGGACTTGTATGCAGATGGATAAAACTCTGTAAGGAAGGGATCCAGACCCAGCTTGGTGGATAACCACTTCAAAGTGGGCATTAGGAATCAGCAAAGGGAGTAGAAGGAATGGGGAAAAAAAAAAAAGGATTAATCAAAGAAAACTACATCTTAGAAGTTAGGAAGTATAAGCATAAAGGGAAGTGTGCCAGAAGCAAAGCCAAGTTAGACCTCACAAAGGAAATAAAAACAAATAGCAAAGTGTTCTTCAGGCATTCATACCAGGAGACCAAGGAAAGAGGAGGTGGGAGTGATGAAAGGTGGAGAGGCAGGACACAAATGAATGTGTAATATATAGTGGAAAAATACATGGAGCATGCAGATAGAAATTGTCTCATCCAAGTGGAACAAAACTTAAAGATCATAATGTCAGGAGAATTTGGACTAGGTGATTGTGGTAGGTCCCTTTCAACTGAAGTATTCTGATTTCTGACCCAGACATTTTACAGCACTGGTCTATCAAGATTATATCTGGCTCTGTAACAGCATCACCACAGGAGGAACACAACACAATTTGAGAACAGGAAAAATTGTTCCAGCATTTAAACAGAGGAAAAATATTTGAAGTCTAATCCAAATAAAATACAAGACTTTTGGATAAATGTAGCAGGAAAGAATAAAATCAGACATGATGGCAGATAAAAACAGGCTAAAACACAACATGAATTTAGTGAAGGTGGATATTGCTAGAGTATTCTGATGATGATATTTTTCCCTCTTAAGACCACAAATATCCCTGAATGGATCTTTCTAAGCTTACACTGTTAATATTTTGGGCTGTTGCTTCTTGGTGCTGAAGTTCACTGCTGTAGGTTTGGAGCCTGTGTCTTCCCTTGCCCTCATATCTGCTTTTTTAATGCCTGCTCTTTTCTGCTGTTCTTAATGAGCAGTGAGGTAACAATGCTGCCTGCACTAGCACATTCCTGCACCCACTGCCTCCCACAGCCAGGGTCTGGTCCCAAATGGTGGGAATTTTCTTGTTACTACTGTGGCATTTGGTTCAGGCTTCTGGAGAAGGACAAAAATACTCCATACTTTAGAACATTCTATTTTGAGGTGAATAGCTAAGCTTGCTTTTTTGTTTTTGTTTTTGTTTTTTTCCTCCACCCCTTTCTTTCATGGGGAAGATAATCAGAGACATATTTCAAAAGCCAACTTTTAATCTGTGCTTTCAAACTGCTTTCTCACACTCCAGTCCCTGTATCATTACTGTTCAGCTACCCAGCCTCAATCAAGGGCAAACAGAGCTTATGCTTCTGTGATCAGATGAAGGTCAAGCCCCACATTTTATCTCATGTAATTGAGCAGATACCTGGAGGAGGTGAAATATTGCTGTCTTTGAAGCCAGTACGATTGTTTTGTGCCAAAGGTAGGATTAATGGACCATTAAGTGCATTTTGCCCTGGAAAATCCCACCATCTTTTTGCAGCTGGGAACACTTGGCTGCCAGAAAACTTCGGCAGGAAAATTTCTAAGGAAGAAATCAGCAAAGCAGTTGGGTGAACTCTGTCATTGCTGGAGGTGCATTTCCTATCTGGGAATTGGGAGGCTCTTTGAAAAAATAGACCGCATTTCTGCATTTATACTGTAGCAGAGATTTTCAGTCTTAGGGGCAGTCAAGCTCTCAGTTTTCAGAGCCTGTTAATCTCGGAACCAGTTTCTCTAGGCAGTGAACTGGGATTTCCCGAGTCCTGGAGGGGGGTGCGATTCTGAGATCCTCTCTGTAGGTGGTGCTGCAAGGCAGCGAGATGTAAGAAGGGCCTGAGCTATTTTTAAAATTCAATCCCTTGGTTTCTAAACCAGCTCTTGCTTTTCCAACATCCTTAAAAAAGAAATAAAAAAAATAGGCATAGTTGCCCACAATTTCGTTATTTGGTGAGCTATGAAATTAATGCATCAACTGGAAATATAAATAGAGGAAACCTGTTATTTTCTCTGGGTCCAAACAGTAGATTGATTACTTCCTGGAAAATGGCAGTTGAACAAATTGTCTTTTCATTTTGATCTAACTTCAACAGAATTTTGACAGAAGATTGTAGAATCTAATGAATTAGAGAAGAACATCTGAAAGAGAATAAAAAGTTGGTCATGTAGAGACTCTACATAACGGATGCTTAAATTGTAAAGAGAAGGAAATACACATCTTTAAGAGGGCTCAGTCCTCTGTTGTTCTGCAAGCAAATGTTGCCTTGAGTTTAGCTGCTCTTCTGCACACTGAAAAATGGTAGAATGGACCCTGCAAATGTCTCTGTATTCCTTCCCTGCTACTGAAATGCAATGAATCCCAGTGGAATCAACTCTTACTTTGAGTTGGGTATGCAGTGAAGACTGCTGTATCTGTCGGGAGGAATTTTTTAATCAAAATTCAGCTGCAAAAATTCGGTGTTTACAGGCAGACATTCTTGACATACATAATTAGAGAGGCAACCTTGTTCAACAGCAGATATGAGAGCTACAGTCTTTGAGCTTGTATCCCAGTCTCACAAGAGGCTAATAATGCCTGTGGTACTTAAACAATGGAACAACTTTGTCATCTAATATTGTGCAAAATTCCTCTCCTCAGCTGAGGACTATATTAAATCTCCTGTGTCACCATGGTGTTAGGTTTCCTCTGCAGCAAAGATGAAAGATTGCTCATTGTAAGCATTTATATCTTTACTGATAGTAATTACCACTCCAGTAGTCAGGTGAAGATAGTCTGTATTTAAACTGATATATAAAATGTAAAAATGTGTTACTGGTCTCTTTCTTGTAAGATATATGTCCCAAGATTTTAGATCAAGATGGGATACCTACCTATCGTGGATGTACATTTTAGCTGAGCAAAAATTAGGGGGCTGGATGCAAGGCAGTGGTTAGATTTCATCCACAGAAATAGCAGTGTGAATCCAAGATGTTTCTGTCTCCTTGTTGTTTGCTGTTGACCATAGCACTGATGTTACCCTGCAGTTTAGTTGCTTCTCATGTGCATTAGTGCAAGCCAGTCTGTGGAATTACTAATGTAGCAGCTTTTTTTTTGTGGTCAAGGCACCACAGCTGACACAGGAGTGCAGAGGGCAGGAAAGCCACTGCAAACACAGCTCTCAGAATTGAACAGCACGCTGTCTGGAGTACCTAAAATACAAGCATCCATGAAGAGATTGTAATCAAACTACATAGACAAGGGAGTATTATTATTATTATTATTATTATCCTTTTAGAGATGAGGAGCCAAGCCATGAAGAGATTCAGTGAGCAGTTTCTCTGCAGATTTGTGGAATGTAAGAGCTGGTGATAAAACACAGGGTTCATCATTACTGCCATTTTACAGATGGGGAAACCAAGTCACAGAACACCAGAGGCTTGCTCAAAGTTGCAAGGGTATTTATAGCAAACCTTGGGCCTGAATCTGGAGCTGCTGAGTCCGAGCCAGCATTTTTTCCCAGAGGAATCATGGATAAGGAGATTAATGTCAATAATTTCCCCCAAAGCAGCAGATTTTCAGAAAGAGACTGTTCTAGAAAAAAGATGTTTGTGCTTGTGTTAGAAAAAGGAGCTTGTACTTCAGTATCCCCAGCAACTCATACCTATCTTCTTGTTATCCCAATTAGTGGAAATGTTTCACTTCCAGAAGGCTTTATCTCTTTAAATTAGGTGATTTTTTTTTAAAGTAATAAAATAACTAGAGAAAGCAATTCAGAAAGATATATTACAGTAGTTCATGTTCTGACATTCATTCCAGCAATAACAATTGTTATCAAAGAAAGATCTTTCTCATAAATGTAGGAAACAAGTCAGGCTAATAAAGACATGAATAGGTTTTTGCACATTACAGAGTAAAAATAATCAATGAAATAGTGAAAAAAAAATCTAGTCAGAAATTTTGCATAATGAATATTATCTTGCACAGAAGTAGTCTGAGTCTGCTTTATCATTAATAACATTTAGCCATAAATCATTCTGAAACAAGAGGGAAAGAATGACCCTGCTCATTTCAATGCTATTCAGGAGCAGCAGAGGGCACATAAGAGCAGGTTCCTACTTAACAAATTTTCTCTTTTTTTTTTTTTTTTTTTTTTTTTTTTCTTAATGAAACCGAGCCAAGTGGCTAAGCAAGTGGGTATCCTCTGAAGAAGGAATCTTAGATCTCCAGACTGTTTTTCTGTGACCGCTGCCTGCAACTGACATATTATGCCAAGATACTGCTGTACATGGTGTTTATTGCTACTCTCAGAGGTGCTTAGGAATGGGAAATGCTAGAATCTGAGATAAGTACAAAGATGATGTAACAGCACAAGGAAGGAAACTAGACCAAGCAAAAGAAAAAGTTTATGAGACCAAGGGGAGCAATGTGGGGATGGGGGCTCAGACCTGCAGCTGAGAGTGGGCATGGGGAGATGATGAAATTCCCTTTCTGCCTTAAATAGCATCACAGTAAAAAACCCAACCAAACAAAAAAAGCAAATCATCCATCTGAAATGAAAACAGGGGCTGCAAAGAACCAAGAAAGGAACTGCTCTCATTTCTCTTTTCTTCCCATTGCTCAGATAAAACAGTGTCCCTAGGAACACTCACCACCTTCTGTGACCTTGTACTCCATGGAGCAAAGCCTGTCAGGAAAGAACATCCTCTTGTTCCCAGTTTATATATGAAGGAACTGAGGTAGAGGAGAGTGATACTGATTTGACAAGTTATTCTCCAAGCTATCCTTGTTTGATCCCTCTGGGGATGTGGATCTCTGACCTTGGATGACTCATGCAGCCCCGACTCAACTGATTTACCTCCCACTGATGTCCCAGGGGCTGGCTGTGGGCCAGGACCCTTCAGCTGTTGCCTGAGGGCTCCAGCTGGTCTGCAGATAGTGAATATCCCCTTCAGTTGCCTGTCCCCTCAAATCCCCACTCACCCCCATTGCATGAAAAAGATCATCCAGTGCAGTCTGAGTAATGGCAGCGGTGGGTGGGGTGTTGTGTTGATCTCCCACCTCCTTGCTGCCTTGTAAAGCCTGGGCTAGAAGGCTTTATCATTCCAGGGTGTATGACCCCACACCTGTGCTCTGCTGTCTTTGTTGCATGCTGAGAGTGATAATCCAGTATCCTTTGCTTGTTCTTTGCAAGGGCACTGACCACAGAGGGCTCAGGATCTCTGAAGCTGTGAGCTGAGTTGCAGAAAAATAAAGAGACCCATGTCCAAATGGGTGCCTGAAGGAGGGATGGCTCCAGCCTGTGCCAGTTCAGGCTGTCTGGTTATTATGGCACAGTCACCCCAATTACCTTGCATGGGAATGTCTGCCCTGTTTCTGTTCACTCTGTCCCCCTTAGAATCCATAGAATCAGCCACCAGAAGCACTTGGCCATCAGGAAACACTGAGCACAAGGAGGATGGTGGGATTTAGATTGCCTAAATCTGGGTTATTCTTGCTGCTTCAGTGTCCTAACCAACAGCAGTGTCTTTCCCCCACACTGCAAATGAGAGCATGGAGGAGACCAGGAGGTGTTCAGTAGCAGGGGCCAAGGTAGGGCTCCAAATGCTGACCTGCCTTCCCTGCAACATAGCTGTGGAAGTTGGTGGGCTGGGAGAAGTTAACAGGACATAATTTGGCTCTGTGTGTTTTCTTGAGGTATTCTGTCTAAGTAGGCTCAGCAGCTTTGCCTATCCCCATCTCATTTTCCTGACCAAAGATGAGGTGTGAGGAACTGAACCACATTCCCTGGGAAGAGCTGATAGAGCCTCCCCCACTTCTCCCTCTCTGGTGCTTCAAACCAAAACAGCTGCAAACTTCTTGTGGCTGGAGATGTGCTGAGTGGCCTGGCAGGAGTTCAGGGAGAGGTAAAGGAATCCCACCCACCAGTAGCAAGGGATCTGTGCAACCACCAGCCCTTGCAAGCCCTAAATCCTGGCTTCTTGGTAATTTCTATCTCCATAAATGCCAGTCAGCTGCCAGGAGAAGTGACCTATATCACTGACCTGTGTTGCATGTGAATTATGAGGTGACACACAATACACTGGCATTAGGCAAAGAAGTTGTCTGCTGATGTGGTGACATGCTTGAGGCAAAGCTGGAAAATCTGATCCCTTTCTGTCCATGGTCTCCCAGGTGCTGTGGTAAGGCATGCTTGACTTGAGGAGGTCGAGAGAAATAGGAAAATTCAGACCAGCACCATCTGCAGCTTGTGAACTCACATGTGTCACGTTGGCAAATGCCAGCAGGGATGTTTGGTTTGCTGAGCTTGGGTCTTACCAGTGCCAGGTTATCCAGTCTGAGCAGAGGTTTGTCCTTGGTTAAGCTCAGGGGAGGTGAGGGATTCTGAGCTGGTTTTGGCAGTGTTATATCAGAGAGAACTTTGGCCAATATTTGGTCTGACTCCAGATCCAGCTCAAAATACCTCCCTGCTGCACTGACTGCCAGTTACCCATCCTCCTCCTCACAGCCCCAGCCTCCTGCTTTCCCGTTGAACCGAAGAACAAGAGAGCTGCATTTGTGTTTGATTCTCCTGACACGCAGCCCAAGCACAACCAAGACCTGTGAACTCCTTCCTGTGGTCCCTGCATGTGCTTCTCCACCTTTCTCTTATCTGTTTCCAGGTAAATTGTCTAATTTTTTTTTTTTTTCTTTTTTTTCTAAAGTGAGATGGCAGCTGTGTGGCAGAGATCAGAACTGTGGATGACAACATTTCACCCTCTCCTGTGTTTCCATTGTTAGTTTCTGGTTTTCATGACCCCAGCTCCAGGATGATGCTGTCTGTAGAGCAATCATGAAACTATCACTGTGGTGAGTGCTAATAGCTGCAACTCAGAATTGCATATTAATCCACATGTGGTCTGACAGCAGAGAAATCACACAGAGGGGGCAGCAGACACAAACAGCTGGTGGATGAGAGGAGGAATCTCCCTCCTGCAAGGGACAGTGATATAAACTGCCCCTTGGTGAGATGTCTGCTGTACCTCACAGCAATCCTGCAAGCACTTTCCTCCAAGTGCCACTCCTGAGAACATCTCTATTCCTACCTTAACCAAGGCTAGGCAATTTTCATGGGGTTTCTACACGGGTTTTGTAAAACCAATTTGAAAAACAGCCCAACAAAGCCACATGATGAATGCTAATTTCTGTCTGTTCTAGCACAGCGCCTGCACAGGGAAATCAGAATTTCTGACATGTCTATGATGCTCCCTTGGGTGGAGGTGTACACACGCACATTTATCCAGAGGGTTTCTGGTTGTTTATGTAACACAAGTGTCTCAAAATGGACCTGTTTGCTCTGAGGAGCAAAGGATTAATGAGTAATGTGCAATTAAAGCCTATACAGGAGGTGGCAAGTAAGAATAGCTCCAGCTCTACTCCCTTTCCAGGGCTTGTTTCATGTGCAAGTTAAGGAGTGCTTGTTTAAACTAATACCTCTCTTTCTATTCTTTGGGATAGATTTTTCAACAGGGCTTTAGAAAGGCAACTACAGAATAATGCTTCTCATAACACATGTGCCAGCAACTAGCAAGGCAGCTTGGCAGGCACACACCCAGCAGGCAGCAGTGGTGGTAACTGAAGGGCTCAGGGTTGATGCCTACAGACAGCCCCTGCTTGGAGAAAAAGGTTATTCTTGGGGGGGGAAAATGTTTGCCTGGGCCTCCAGAGATGCAAATCCAACACCCTGCACAATGATTTGCCCTGACACACGTTTCCTGCATGACCTCTAGTGAGCTGCTTGGGACACTGATAGACAAACTGTGCCAAATCTTCCTGGGGCAACAAAGGTCTAAGGCTCTGTTCTCATAATGGAAGGGGAGAGAGACACAAATGTCTGCCAGGTCCTCGGCCTCTGCAATTCCCAGGTTGCTGTATTACCTTACTACACTGGTGATTTAATTTATGGCAATGAACTGTGAACTGCACTGGCTGTGAGCTGTGATTTCTGCAATAGCTGATGGGCTGTGACAGCAGCTTCCAGCTGAGGAGCATTGATCAGCTGTGGTGCCACCACCTTGGGTCACCATGGCTGAGCCTGACAGATCCTTTCCCATCCAACAGGACCCCTCTGCCATATACCCAGGCTCCTGGCAAGAAAGTCTGCATTCCCACACTAGTTTTGGGCTCATTTGAGCATGATTCAGTCATTCTGGGCTGGGGAGCTCAGGCTGATGCTGGTGCTAGGGTGAGTGTGAAAGAAAAAGCACAGATAATCCTATGGGAGAAGAATAAACCCTGTGCTGATGTTGACAGCAGAGAGGGGCAAACCCTAGGAAGTCTGAAGGCAAGTTTTCCATCTCAGCTCACTGCCCAGAGGGGGAACCCTGGACATGAACTTTGTTTTCATTTGGGAAATCCCTGGCAAAAGGAAGCTGAGTGACCCTGAGAGGTGGAGATGCAAACCTTTGGCTGAGTCAATGATACAAATAACATCTCAAGTCTGAGCTCTCACCAGCAGATCAA
The DNA here is from genome assembly GCA_038090715.1 of Florisuga fusca. Classification (NCBI taxonomy): domain Eukaryota; kingdom Metazoa; phylum Chordata; class Aves; order Apodiformes; family Trochilidae; genus Florisuga; species Florisuga fusca. The sequence goes on from JAAWXA010000023.1 coordinate 4,571,549, forward strand.
GACCTCCATATCACTAGAAGAATGTGCTGCTGCATTCAGTTCACATATTGTTCTCCCTCAAAGGAGCAGAAGTGTGCACATCATTAAAAGGAAATATTTTATGCTGATCATTCCCACATGCCTGCTCCCTATCTATCTGGGTTTTTAAGCAGCACCCATTCTGCAAATAATTTTATGCATTTATAACTCACAAGGAATATCAGACCTCCTCGGGCTGAGGAGTTGTGTTCTGGGCCCCTGATAAAACCATTTTATGGAGATGAATAACTGGTGTGGTTTCATGATTCCTTTCCCTGAAACACCATTAGATGAACATCAAGTGATTTTGAATTTATTTGAAGGAATTTCTCTCTAGACTCTACTCTCTGTCTAATGGGGATGGGAAGGAGGCTGGGACTGAATTGTGCTGCTAATTGACAGTGCCTCAGTGAGAGCTGAAGAGCCTGGCTTGCTGCCTCATTTATATCCATCAGAGGTACCATGAGCTGCAGACTAGGTTCAGTTACCTTGTCTGAAGGACTGAAATGCCACATCAAAGTGCCACGTGGATCAAAGGTGAAAGCAACAGGCATTCCTCTGGCTCATCTTTCAGACCTTTCTCTCTCTTTAGTTTCCACTTTGAATCTGATAATGCACCTGAACACAGCCTTTGATATGCTTTCATTCCTCAAGGCACAGGTGGTGTGGAGCATGCATTTCCTTGTCAGTGGGCTTCATGGGGCATAGGATTTCCACAGCTTAGCTCTCAGGCATCAGTGAAGGAAAAGATCTATCCCTGTGAACAAAGCAGAGCAGTACTGAAGGAGATGGTGCAGCAGAGTAGTGGCTCTCCTGCCCCAGGCACAGAACAGGCTGCAAACCTGTAAAGAGCTGCTCAGCAGGTTAAGTACCAGTATTAATGTAACATGCAGTGCTCAGGGCCCTCCCAGAGAATCAAATCCATGATTCAAGACTTTATAAGATGACAGCCTGGGAGAGGACACGTTGAAACACACAGCCTAAAACTTTGAGAAGGCCACATCTAATGACTCACAAATCAAAATGGCAGTTGGAAGCACACTGAAAATTTTAATGTGAAATGAAGTAAATATAACAGCAAACTACTTCAGAGACTTAGAAAGAAGATGCTGACCCCACAGCTGTGTCAATTCCATCACACAGAAGAGAGCAGGAGGCAGAGGAAGCTGTCTTGCTCACTGTCTATGAACATCTGGATGTTAACTCTTCTGTACTGTAGGTTCCTTCTGCAGTACTACTTGTCAGAGAGGATCAGAGTCATCACAGCATGAAGGAAAGGCCTCATGACCTGAAAAAATCTTGATTCTGGCATTTTCTGTCCTTTAGACCCTGTCATTTATGTCAGCAAACATCTACTGAGTCCCTAGTGGCTCCTTCTGGGTGGAAGTCTCTCCCTGATGTATGTTCTCAGCTGTGCATTCATTGCTGCAGTTTGGTGCCAGAATCAATAGGTGTGCTCAAGTGAGATTTGTGAAGATACTGTCTTTTGGATTCAGAGCTCTGTACTAGTACACAGAGCTTTAGTGAGTAGCTTTTGAAATCTACACCTTCCTGTATCTGTGGATTCAGGTAATATGAAATATGATCTTATGCTAAACCTGAACAGGATTCTTTTATGTCAGAGTTATCTGTAAGGTTTATAAAACCATTCAGACTGGCAGCAAGATGAACAAGGCAATTGTATAGCTCCTTCCCCTACTCAGATCTGTGAAAGGAAAACATCGTGACTCATCTGCCAGAAAAGTTGTGTTTTCTTCAGCAGAAAGCATTGCAGATTCTCTGCTCCCAGACCTTGTTATGCTCCTCCATCCCCCCATCCTGCAAAATCTCCCATGGACAGACAGGAAGATATTTTAATCAAGAAATGGTCCTCATTTCCATTAGCAACAGCTGTTTTTCTTTTAATTTAATTCTCTGTTCTGGAGTCTGTTTATGAACGCTGCCATTAATTATGTTTTTCATCAGTCAATGTTCAGAGATGGCTAATGGCCCAGCACACCTAATAAGTCCTTCATGTATGATAATGTTTCAGCAAGTCTATAGCTAGAGTGCAGGGCTGATATCCTCTGTGCAGCAAGGTTGTGAGGGGGGCTGCACAAACTCTCCTGGTGTGTGTCAGACAGTGTTACAGCTGTGGTCCTCTGCTGCTGCCAACAAGTGGCTACCTGGGGGCTGCAGTTACCAGGATGTGATAAAAGGTAGTGCCAAAACTGGCTTCTAATGTCACTCTCAGCAAACTAGCAAAAGGGTGAAGAATTCAAGCTGCCCTTGGAAGCTCTTTGAAGACGGGGAGTGCAGAGGCTGGAATTACAGATAGTTTTTATTTTTGTTTCAAAATATGCACTTGATAATTTATAGTGATGACTTAATAGACTGTGCTAGGGTGCTTGTCTTTAGCTTCTGTGAAGAAACCTTCTGGTCACCCTTGCCTGGGTGTTCCCAGATGACCCATCTGTCACAAGTCACAGAGGTGACTACCTGTGATGCAAAGTGTTGCTCTCTTTAATGTCCCTGTGGAGACAGTGGCATGACTTTAACCTCACAAACTTAGTGCTGCATCAGGGTTTAGGTGAGTCTTTGGCTAGGTATAGCTAACGGTCTGACATTACTGTCCAGAAACCATGGACATTAAAAACAACTCATCTTTGTTCAACAAGAAGCAAAAGTAGGTTGATTGAATTCTTCACGTGACTTAAAGCTAGAGCAGGAGTATGAACATCAGGCTCAGTTGGAACTTTGCCTTCATTTTAAAGGTGTTTGCAGCTGCAAAGAATAGTAGTGGTTATTGGCAGGTAGCCTCAGGTAAGAAACATTTCAAATGCTCCAGTACACAGCTTTGAAAAATATCCTCAATTGTGTATTGAAATCCAATCAGTCTGTGTGCAGAGAGCTGGCTCTGTTCCCTTGCCCAGGCTGTCACCTGCAGAGTTCATGGCATTGTGGAAAATTGCATATACTGAGTAGGGGCATGTCTTGTTTATCTTGGTAGAAAAGTGGCAAACGACCAGCTCAGGATTTGTAGTCATGTATTGCATAAAATAGTTGATCACCTTCAGCCTTTCCTATGCCTGAAGGAGTCCAGTGCCCATGATCATTCTTCACTCACTTAATTTGATTTTGCTTTGAACCCCACGAGAGGCTGTAGAAAAGTAAACCTGATGTAGCAATATTTGCTGTATATAATTGTAATAATGTACTGCAGTGAAACTGCTTCACAATATTGGAATAATGAGAGATACCTTAATATTCTACCTGATGCTGAGGGTACTTCTCTGTCCTATAGAATCACATCAGCCTCATCCAGACATTCCTCAGTGAGTATTCAATCAGCCAATTTCTCACTGTCTGACCTCACTAAACTTAAAACCTTTTGATTTACAAGGGAATGAATCTGCCATGCTGCTAAACAGACAAGAGGCTTTTTCACAGGGCATCTGCCTCCAAACCATATTAAATTTTCTTTGATTTTCATGGCCTGTTGAGGGATCAGAACAGCACCACAAGGAATCACACAGGATTGACTCAGAAACTGTTTAAAAGAGGATGCAAAAGTACCCAAGGTTCTGTCATTTGAGAACACAAAAGTGTAGGTGACCTATTAAAGAAAATGTCCTGTTCCTAAAGCCTCCAGCTATCATGCTGCAAAAGGGTCTGACTGAAGACAAAATAGGGTTAGACATGGAATAACTCAGCATTTAGTATTATTCTAATCTAACAGATATTTGGGACAGGGGAAGGCAGGCAATGTCCTACCACTATTCATTGTTCAGTCACCTCTTTGCTAGTTATTTGATCACCTCAACTTTGAGGTCTCATCTGAAACGTCTTAGTTGGAAAGTGCTGAATTTATTGAGCTCTTGTAATGGTGATAAATGAAATGTTCTAGCAGGGTGTTATGGTCCTGCTGTCAGGTCCTTCACTGGAAATCCAAAGTAATTCCAATGCAGCTGATGGGTTACTGGTGTATATGGGAAGGCAATGTTCAACTCTTGGACATCACCCTTTGGCCTCTTCCGTTGGCAAATGAACCTGATGTAATATTGCAAAAACACATCCTTTGAGTGAAAGTGATAAGAAAGACAAATGTTTGACTTTAGCCAGAGAATATAAAACTCAGAATCCTTTGAAGATTGCCAAGTTCTGTGCTGTGTTAGTCGTCCCTATCTATCTAAGAAAACACTCATTTCATCACAGCTGATGACATAAATTCAGACTCGTGAGCAAACGGCTAGGTTGACTTAAATCACCTCACTATCTGCTAATGGCATTTTTGCCTTTGCTTGATGATGAAGGTTATCTTGGTGTTTGGAAATTATAACCTACGACTGTTAGACAGCATTATCTGCAGACTTGGGTGAGATAATTTGTATGAAAAATCCAGGGAATCTGAAACTTACTGGCTTCCATTTGCATGAGGCTGAAAGGCTTCAAGACTCCAGCAGCCTTCACACACCATGTGCCTCCTGCTCCATGGTGGAGAAGGAACAGCAGCTGGGAGATGATGGATAGCAATGCCACGGCCCACTGTAAGGTTAGGAGTGACATCACTGATAGAAAGGGGAGCAGCTTGAGCTGTTTATAAAATTGCAATTGGGAAGTTTGCCCCAGACTGCATTAGCCTCTGCTCGTTGCCTACCCTGCTTTTCCCCACTCAAATTCCAAGCTCCTTCAAGGGAAACAAACATCTGCAGAGACACAATGTTAATTGTTGTACTTAGAGCTGCTGTTTACATTTTTGGTGCAGGCAAGTCAAAGCATGTCAAGGCTATCGTGATGGCTAAAACAAGCCAGAAATCTTGTTCTGACTGAAATAACAGGGGAGGGATTCTGATCTCATGTACCAAGGCATTTTGCATTGGCCCCAGAGGATGGAAATCAGAATGTGGAGAAACCAGGGTGGAAAAAAGGAGCAGAGAGGCTTGGAAGAGGGGGAATGTGATAGAATCACTGGGGAAGAATTACAAGGTTAATGCAGTTTTCCATTATCTGCAAACAGTTGGGGATTACACTGCATTCGTAAGCTTTGAAAGGACGGCTGCCCCGGGTTCTGCTCCCATCAAAATGCAGCCTAATGGCTTCTTATCAGGAATGATGAATCGCTCTTGAGCCTACCCTTTGGTCCCTAATTTCCACTTTTCTTGCATCTGCTTAAAGTCCTTTTTAATTTTAACATGTACAGCAGCCTCTGAGCCAAGTGTGGCCTGTGTTCATAGTTATTCTGGTAATTACTGCACTCGCCAGGTCCCTTTAGGATGCGATTTCAATGGGGTGTGACTTTCACAATATTTTTTTTCTTGTTGTTGCTTGAGCCACTGCAGGAAGGAGCTGTTAAACACGAGTCTCAGCAGGATCCATCATGATCAAGGACAGAACAGAATGTAATGAAACAGGCTGAATACGTGTCTCGCTGAGCAGGATATGTTCTCTTAGTTATATGGTTGATAAAGCTTTGGCTGAGGTTCAAAAAGGTGTTCAGCTTTCATCTCTCTGTCTCCCTTCCTCCACTCCCCTAAATATTAATGGCTGTGCTCATACCTCCCATATTCGTGGCTACTCTAATTGTTTACAGATTTTTTTAATAAAGGATGTGACCTTTTGCCTGTACAGTTATACAAACCTTTCTCTGTCTTTGTGGCATTGCCCTCTTCATAACAGCTTGTCCTCAGCTTCCCTGTGCCCTGCCTGGCTCAGTCTGATGCAGTGCTAGGGAACAGACACTAAATCATTGTAGTCAGAAATCCTGTGGTGGAGTTTTCCTGCTGAAGAGAAGGAGGGACGGCGCCGAACCGCGCTCGGCTCAGGCTGTGACCCCGAATGCACAAAGCTGCATGCAGGCAGCAGGGTGTTGGTGTCACTGGTGCCAGGTCATTTGATGACGGGTGGGTTTGGCACCCTGAGCTTGCTGTTTGAAATCACTCTTGCTCCCCTACTCTCCTTTTGGTGTGGGTGAATGCGACAAGGCTGTGTGGGAAGCTAAGGTCTCAAGGGAAGCGTGTGGCAGTGCGGGGAACTGAGCTCTCATCTCCTGGGGTCCCCACCTGGTCCATTAACCACAAAACCATTTTCCCTCACTAATTGAATACAAAGAGAATGGTCTTTTTTACATTATATACACGGTGGGAGAGCAGAGGCAGCTCTGTGAGAAAGTAATAGGGCAAAGGAAAGCAAGCGGGATTGTGAAGTGCCAAGTGACAGCGGGATGAAGGTTGCAGGAGAGCCAGGGTGTGCCTGTGTAGCCCTGAGCATCTCTGTAAGTGCAGTTTAGCAGCTGGGTTCCCAGATTATGAGGAAATGACAGGGCATCCAGGAGTGCAATGACTGCCTATTCAGATGTGTATCCACACCAGGAAGAGAGGAAGAATTTGTAACCCCTTTAATGCTGACTGCTTCCTGGCACCAATTGCTCCCTTCGTGGGATCCCATTGTCTCGAGACAGATTTCCTCAGCTGGGAGTAAGGGAAGAGAGAAATCAGTCACAGTTCTGCTTTGGTCATGTTGCTGGGCTATGTTTCTGTACCAGCCAACCTCTTATGAAATTCTCCTTTATCATATTTTTGGCTGTGTTTGCTGTGTGAAATTACAATACTTGAATCAGGGCCTGTGTTTACCAGAAGAGAAAGGAATTATTAATATTAATGTAAGCATGAATTAAATTACTATTTTTAATCTTACAGCAATTAATTAAATCAGGGCAGTGATAAATAAGAGCACTGATGCCCAATTAGGTGCTGTTGCACAGGCAACTGGAGTAAAGAAGTTCAACTGACATAATGTGATTTGGATCAGGCCCATAAGAAAGATTAGATTTTTTTTTCTCCAAATAGTTATTACTTCGATTGCTGTCAGAACAGGATTTTACTACAAAGTCTCTGGCCAGTCTGTCCTCTCTGAAGAGACGTGGGTTCCTATCCATTCCAGAAATGACTGTGCATATAAACAGTGCAGCTATAAAAAGCTGTGAGTGAAAAAACATTAACTACCATTAATGGTTGGTAGCTGGGAAGGACTGTGTTAGCCATGAGATATAATGATTGTTTTCCCTCTAAGTTAAGAACATTTAGGGATTCTCTGAGCACGCAGGGAGACAAACTGGCTGATGACCCACTGTGCCTCTGCTTCTTCAAGGGACTAGACAACAGAGTAAATTTGTGAGCAGCCTCTGCTCATGGTTCCACATCTGCTTATGTCAGAAGAGACTCAGGTTGTTTCCTTTCTTTTAGCCCATCTCATACCACCCGTCTCTGCCCTCTGAAACATTCCAAAAGCAAGTTTAGAGGCAGGAGGACATGGATGCTGGTGGAGCTGGGGCAGATACCAGTGAGGAGGGCAGAGTTGGACTGCAGGCACTGGAAGTCAGGTCTGAAGCGCATTGGCAAACGGTGAGTGCGGGGCCCCTGCGGTGGGACTGGACTCTGCTGGCAGAGCTGTGGGAGCGTGGGCAGGCACTGTACCTGGCAAGGCTCAGGCTGGCCCTCAGCACTGAGATTAGTCCTTGAGCACTAATTTTACCCACAAAGTATTCAGGAAAATAAAAGGAAACCATGCTTACGCTTGGACTTTAATGGCTGGCTTTTTGCGTTTCTTATTCTTGGTCACGAAAGCAGTCAGGCTGCCGGGCAATTCAGATGTGAATTCTTTAACCTGGAAGGCATTCTGTGTAGTGTACTGTCTCCCTGTCCAAGACCACGTCAAGCATCATGCATCAGTGACCTTCATTTTCCAGACTGGTAATTCTGGTTTACCAGAATGAAGAACAAAGGCACTGAGTAAGTAAAAGGAATTGGGTGGCAGGGGGGGAAAGAAGGAATAGACACATTGGTTGAAATGTCCAATTTCTTGAAAAACTGATTTTGAGGTATCTGTCAAAGCAATCCCTGTATTAGTTATGATTATTATATCACATGGCCTTGGCGTGGTTTTCTGGTATTTTGCAAGGACCACCCAGAACTGGGCCAGATTTGGTTATTGGATTTACTAAACAGAACAAGAAACACCGAGCTCCTGCCTGCTGTTCAAAAATAATATCGCAAGGGAAGCAAACCACAGTGAGACCACAGGGAGGTGAAGCCCATTTTCCACTTGCTTAGGGAACTGCCCTTGCTTGCTGCAGAATGCAGTCTCCATATGCTGGCAATGATTCCCAAAAGTACTCCATCCTTGCCGACTCTGCTTCCTTTCTGAAGCTGCATCCACTGGGATGGAGGGTGAGGAAGTGGCTCTGAACAGGATACTCTGGGGTGTTTTCTCTGTGCAGTGAGGTGGAGAGAAAACCCAAAAGAGAAAACACCAAATGGTGTTGGACTAGAACAGAGAAAGCCTGTTTCTCCCTGTCAGTGTTTCTCAAATTCTGGATCTTGGACTACTTGATGTCTGGAGGATGCCTTCTGGGGAGGAGCACACTGCAGAAAGGGCTGCTCCTGTGCCACAAAGAGCTCTGTGTCACTTTGCTGTGACTGTTTTATTCCTGCCTCTGCCACAGGGATGAGGAAGAGAGTGTGCTAATGGAGAGAAGGAAGGGAATTTCCCTCTTCCTAAGAAGCCATGAAAATGAAACACAGAAAATGGAGGGGGGGAAAGGATAGGTGGCCAGAAACAATAGGAATTTAAGAGAGCTGTGGAAAGCCAGGCTTCTCTTCATTATCTGCTGGAAGAAATTTTATGAGAAAGATACGCACTTGTGAAGTAAATATGGCAGATTGTTTCAGAAACAGAGATAACTCACCATACCAAGGCTCTGAGGGTATTTGCATCTGAAAAGAGAGGTAGGCATTGGCTGATATGAAGCTTTGCCTTGTAACCCAAGCTGAAAAAGACATGAGGAATACCTAGAAACAGTTTCCGAACAGTGGCTTAGCATGTTGCACATGGGTAGATGTGCTATGCTGGGGGAAAAACCTTGAGAGATTTGGAGGAATGAGCAGGCAGGCCAGGGCTGTGGGTCATGCAGTGCATGTGAAGGGCTGGTTCCACTCAGCAGAGCACACACACATCCTTTGTGGATGATTTACATAACACAGCAGCTGAATTAAACCATGCATCTAACAGAGGTGTAATACTGCTACACCTCTGCTGTATACTGCTCAATATCAGAAGCTAAAGCCAACAGGCCAGAATATTTCAGATCAAAACTATCCCAAGTAATGATCTCAGTGACTCTTGCTAAACTAAGACACCTTGTTTTACAGTGTCAGAAATCCCTGTGTACACTACTGTCAGATGCTGGTATGGATGGGAAGGAAGAAGGCAATCGGGACCTTTAGCTCTCCATACTTTGACTGAGTACTGTTTCCAGCTTCTCAGCAGTTAAAGGGTTAATGAGAAAAACTCTCTCCAGTGACCTTTCACTTCCCCAATGTGTTTGTTGATTTCTTGTTCTCCTAGGCATGATTTTTGTTTGGGAACGAAATGTGCTTACTCACTCATATGCATTTATTACATAGACACCATGTTTGGGTACATCATCCATCAGAGGAAGTGCCACACTGTGTAAAACCCTGTTTCCAGAGTGACAACTGAGTTAGTGCTTGTGTTGTGGAGCAGCCTCCTTGCCAAGTTTCTACAGCTGGACAGTTTAAACCAGAACTCATTTCTGAATAGATCCTCCAGCAAAAGAATCTGCAGTTGCCTGTTGCTCTTGTGGAAGCTGCCAGCTCCTGTGGCCCACTGGCCTCCTCCTGGGGGACACCAAGGCAGGCCAGTGGCCCAGGGCCAGCAAAGGGCCACAGAAGGGATTGTGATCAAAAGCTGCTCTCAGTTTTTGACTTCTCCTGTGAAATGACTCATTGCTCTCTGTTCTGCTAAATAGATTCAAAAGGCACTGGTGCTAATGCTGCTGTGGAGCTTGAGGCTGAGGATTAAATGGCACAGAACTTGTCACTGCCCTCTGCCTCCTTGGATGGAGCTGAGGCTGGAGGAGCAGTCTTTGGTGAACAGCAGTGATGCCATGCTTACTTGGGCATATTCATTTCATGCTGTTTGCAACTCCTGCCTTTATTCTGCTGTACAGAATTCTATTTTTTTCATAATGATTTGGAGTTTTCATGGCAACAGCCATGAAAGCCAACGGCAGTCATACCATTCAAACGTCCCACAGCACTTTGCAAAATACACAGCAATCTATTTTAGTGCACCACGTCATTAATTAACAGAGACAGACTGGACAGGTTTGAAAAATATGATCTCTAGTGTTCAAATTTTTAAGACGATTCTGAAGTGGCCATTGAAGTTCCATGCATTTTCTACCCACGGAAGAAAATACAGCTAGAAAATTAGTTCATATATTGATTAATCTCACAACTGAAATAAATTATTTGTACTAATTACCAGTGTATTCTGTTTGTGTCAGTTCTTCTGTTTATAATAGTTTATTAAACTATTATGGTAATAATGGGAGAAGCAGAGAGAAGGATTAATGCCTTAAGAATACTACAAATCTGACAATATTTTTAAAATTTATCTTCTTAATTTTGTGCTTTCAGTAATAAGGGATTTTGACTTTCATCCATCTAATTTCTAAGGCACATGCAATGTGCATGATAGCAGCCATTTGCTTAATGCATGTGTTGAGACATCAGCAGTTCATCACACCAGGATGTCCCCAGGTAGAGTTAGCAGTGACTGTAGTTATGGTCATGCTAGCAACAGTATGTTGGGCTCACACATTTAAAGGTTAGGTTGATGTTTATTGTAAATTTGTGCTTTTATAAATAAAAGCTAATCCTATTTTTATTACTTTAGAAATCACTGTTCCCAGTTACGATTTTTATGTTGGGTTTTTTGGGGGTTTTTTTGGCTGCGGGTTTTTTCTTGTAAATTTTTTTACTGAGCATTTTCTGCTTACAATTTTTTTCAGTTGAAATTTTTGGTGGGAGATTTCTCAGGGTAGCACAATGTCAATATTACCTCTGTTTCAAGTGAAAATAAAATTAATACAAAAAGCCAATTTGCACCTGGAAATTTCTAATGTCTTTTTTACTTACTAAAATATAACATTTTTCTAAAATTGTATTTGATCCAACTCCCATTTTTACTTTGGAAATTCTTTCAGTGAAAAGATTGTAACCAGCCTGATTTATTTTGAAACAGCAATGATCGTTGCAGCAGGGTGTAATTATCTTTAGTTCCAAGATCTTTGATCACAGTGTTCACATCTAAATCTGAGTTAGGATCTAGATCTCTTCTTTATGCCTTAGGCTAGAAATTTGCAGGGCTTCTCTGACAAAAACAATTCTTTTGTAAAATACACACACACATAAGTGCAGCACAGTGTTTTCTCTCACTGTGTGGGAGTACACAGCCTTATGAAAAATGTGTTGTGATTCCCATCAGTGGGGAAGGAGAAGGAAGAGGCCACGTATTCCAGTCCTGGGATTTTGATATGCTGGAAACAACATCAGGTGAGCATCACAACTGAGAGGTTAATGACTGTGTTGTGGAAGCCCATGAGCTAAGGGAGTAATTTGTTTCTTGCATAAGAACAATACAGATGTAAAACTGGGAATTTAAAGAGAGGAGTGGTCTAGGAGCAGTGTTACAGGGTTGATTTAGTTCGTTGCTACACTGCCAGGATAGATGTCTACACGTATGTGTTCAACTGCACATCTCACTTGAATCTGCGAAATAACTGAGGCTGTATTCAAGTGGAAAATATGCAGAAATAATTGCAGAAATGGTCTAGTTGTTCAGCCACTCTTTGCAAAAGAAGTTGCAGTATCTGTAGGAGTATTCTCTCCTGTTTAGCTGTAACTTGAGTCCCTAAAATAGACAGCTCATCTCGCCAGACTCCTACAGAGGGAGACTGGGGCTCCACTGGGAATGAGTCAGAACAGAGCAGTCCGTGGCTGTTAGATCCACAGCATCCACACCAGGCTCCTTCAGTGTATTATGAAAAAACTCCATCAGTTATGTCTTGCCCCTCAAGAGTGGAAATGACCCTTTCCTCATGTCAGTTTGATTGGCAAAGACAGAACATTCCTAGTGAAAACTGCTAATGTGAATTCAATTGAGACAAGGATTCCCTGGTCTTAATAAAGACTCCAGGTTTCTCTGAACTCCTAGGTCTGTATTGTCACATTTCAGCCAACAGACTAATGCAAACCCCCTTATTTTTGGGTTCCTAAATTTTATGTTAGTACTGCCATATTAAAACCTTCTTTTCTGAGTAAATAACTTCAGTGTGGCTAATAAGATTTTTCATCATCACCATTATTGTGATGATGGATGATATAAGTATCTGTTCTCTTGAACTGTTATGTTTTGGGAAAAAAAGGAAGCAAGTTGTAGATGTATGATTTATTTTCATGTTAAATTGGTATAATCAAGAACGCACAGCCTCAAGGCTCACCATCCTCTACCAGGCAAAGTGATTTCATTTCTGCTGAAATCATAAATCATTATCTGTTTATACAAAAAAAGTCAGATGACAGGAGCAATGAGAGGTGAGAGGGAGTATGCTGGATGCTATCAGTTTTGACTGAGAAGGCACAATAAATCTGGTTTTAGCAAGAAGAAAATTGTACTGTCAGTGAAATAGTATTATCCTGCCTTTTCCAATATATTTTCAACCTATGGATCAGGGAAGAGCATATCAGTATTAGTGCATAACATATTTCCACTCAGAGTGAAAGTGATTCTATATCAGAAACACATGCTAAAAATGTCTTCTGCATTCCTGCTAATTTCTCAGACCCAGCACTGGGCATATGCTCCTTATCTAATCTTGATTGCTACATTAAGCCAATGCATGCTATTCTACTTGATCCTTTGGGTAATTTCAGACATGGTTTCTATTTTCTTTGCACTTCACCAAGGTAGCATATAATTTCTTGGAAAATGTTAACATCTGCAAAGGAAAAAAAATATAAAAGGAAACGTATTAAACAAAGCCCTAAGATTTATGGGCTAAACCCTTGGACTTCAGTCCAGGCAGTAGATTTCCTTCTCTGCTGAGGCAGCAGAAGGCAGCTAAGGTGCTGCCCCTGCAGAGTAAGGGATAATAATTCCCTTCACAGGAGCCCTGGGGCAGAGCAGAGCTGCCCTGGCTGGCTGGCAGCTGCCGCTGGCTCTCTGCTGCCTGTCCCCTGTCTCTGCCTTCACACAGGGGTGACAGCACATGGTGCTAACCAGCTCCCCTGCAGCTGGGCTGGGCTGCTGCAGCCCCAAGGCCATCCTAAATGTATGCCCAGCTTTTCAGCTCAGCTTTTGCTCAGCTGCAGGGAAACAGAAGCAGTGGTTACAGTGTGAACTTGGTGCAGCTGAGAGCTGAGCCAGGTTCTGTGATCACTGCTGCTCTTTACCTGCAAGTTTGATGATCTGCCACCCCTCAGTCTGTCTTGCTAGGAACACCAATTTGATGCAAAAAACCATGGGTAAACATGGGTTCCCAGGGCAGTATTATTGACCAGCTGAGGCCAACATGACCTGCAAAAATCTCAGAGGTGAAAGTGACTACACTGGGATGCAGGGGCTCATTTATCTTCAGGCACTGTAGCAGCTTTGCAGCCAGGTTTTACCACTGGAGCAATGCCAGTAGAAAACTGTGAGCCTTGCCTGTGATGTTGCCACCTGTTGTGACATATCTAAAAAGATAATTAAAAGTTCATTGGTGTCTAAAAGAAATGTGGCCCTGACATGCAGTATGTATGTTCCTCTTCAATGTTCTCCCAAGGCTTGTAGAGCTCCCTGAGAGAGCAGTGCTGTGGGAACCTCGTCACTCCTCACAGGCAGCTGGAGAGATTTACCTTTGGTATAAACAATTAGTAAAGAAAGGATAAAACTTCCTAATGGACTAGGAGGCCTCAGGAAAAGCTACAACTTGAAAAAATCTAAACTTGTGGTTGAGGTGTGTGAGGAGGAGGCAGTGGGGCTATCTTCATGTGAACATTTTTCTAAATTTCAACAACCACATTTTCAAAAGCTTCCCCACATTTTTCTTTTTGTACATTTTCAGGTTTTAGTGCAGCTGCAGGCAGAGCAGGAAGTTCATGTATGCAGGTGCCTGAGCTATTTTTGGTGAGGTAAAAGGAGGCTCTGATTAGCCTGATTTGAAACCCTGAAGGCACGGACTTCCACCAAGGGTATGGTGGAAAGGTCACTTAGTGGGAAGATAGCAACCCCTGGGTAAAGCTGGTGACACAGAAAAAAGTCTTTTGAGATCTTCAAGAAATAACATCAGAATTGCCTTTTGATGACATCTGTGGTTAAGTCATCAGATTCTTGGGTGTTTCTAGACAGGACTGGCAGGATGAATTGTGCTGCCACAGGCAGAAATTCGCTTGTACACTGATGTATTACTGGAAGATACTTCACAGTTACTCTGCCATTGACTGTTACTGTTATTATCATTAATATTATTGTTATTATTATGTATTTGGAGGCAATAGCAAGAAATTAGGTTTTGAAATGGAAAAGTCAAAGTTCTTGTAAATGTTTTACTATTCACAGAAGATTACCTGCGTATTTGTGGTTTCACAAGTACCACTGGTACTTTAACAGCCATACTGTTATAGTCTGCTAGAAACATACATTCAGACTGGATACCCATTACTGGAAATGATAGTGGGTGTCTGGAATGGAAAATGTATGGTCTTTTGAAAGTTTCAGTTGTCACTATATGTAACTTGCAGCATTAATATTGCAAATTGGAATACAACATAGAAGCATAAAGGGATTTATTACTACAGAACTGGATGTGTTATGTGATGTAGTGCTGTGATATTAGACAACGTGACATTTCATGAATAAAACAAAATATCTTACAACACTCCTTATAAGGGGAAAAAAGAGCTCAAAGTTGGTGATATTTACAGGATGATGCTCAGAGGACTATTTCAAATGCTAGCAATTCAGTGAAGGCTTTTAAAAATCTAATTATATAGTAATTAAAATTTTTAAAATCCACAGAAGCAAAGGTAGTAATTAATCAGATCAGATTGGTGCAGGCACACTGATGAAAAACATGATTTCTGTTAACATTTAAAAATTGTTATAAAACACTATCTAAAGTCACC
This sequence comes from Florisuga fusca, assembly GCA_038090715.1. Classification (NCBI taxonomy): domain Eukaryota; kingdom Metazoa; phylum Chordata; class Aves; order Apodiformes; family Trochilidae; genus Florisuga; species Florisuga fusca. The sequence continues at coordinate 4,586,575 of JAAWXA010000023.1, forward strand.
AAATGGAACTTGAAGGAAAAATGAAGCCACAAATAAAGATACTTCTCCTCCCTAGATTAAACATATTCTATCAGTCCAAAAATTTGTGCAGCACACTGCAGAAAGAAGGGGAGCAGTAAATTGCTGCCTTTTATTTTAAGGAGAGTTTATTGACCTGTAGTGGGATTGAGCAACTTGTGGTGCAGTGGCCACTCAGCCAGAGGTGAGACATGGCCAGCAAAGTCTCTCTTGGCCACACGTTCTCCTTCATGGTGTCCCAGGAAAGCCTTTTGCCTGCCTGGTGATTGGGAATGGTGATGTGCAACCCCTTTCATCAACTGCTCTGTACCTTTGGGCTGCTGAAGGACAGAGACTGGCCAGAGTGGACACCATGGTCCATCCTATAGATCCAGATAGAGGTCATCTCTGTGGCAACCTCAAAATTTAACTGGCTATTCTGGAGCTGTCCTGAAGTCTGGGATACCACCTAAATCCCAGAACCTTGCATTCATTATTGTCCTTGAAGCAAGTTGGATTCAGCCTGAAAAATTCAGTCTCGAAATCCCTTATGTCTTGGTAGGCTGTTAATGCTGTGGCCTCCTAAGAAAGATTTCAGGTGGTTGTGTCCTGTCCTGGCACTGGCAGGCAGGCAGGTAGGGCAGAGGGAAGCTGCAGAGCCAGGCATGGAGTTCTGGGCTCCTGGGTGTGCTGCAAAATGCAGAGAGCATGTCAAATTCTCCCCTTCTTGAGCTCCCAGATGGCTCACCCCAGAGCTGACTCAGGATGCTATGGAAGCAAAACAGCATAGGTGACCAGGAGGAGAGCTGGCTCTGAGCCCAGCCTGGGGTTTGTTTTTACATAGATGAGACCACTGTCCTTATTTGCCACTTCCCATGCAATAGTGTGCAAGCAGAGAGCATTATTCCCATAATTTTATTACCAAAGAATCACGGTTCTTCACTAAGGGAATATCCTCAAGGCTGAACTCAGATTCAAGAGTATTTTGGCCTCTCCAACTTTCACTAGTGTTGACATAGGATAATTTCCTCCTTACTAATCTCTGGACTTCATGATTCTGCAGTTGCATATGGAAAATATTAAATGCAGTAGCCTGTCTGTGGTTTTTATTATTTTGTTGTTGTTGTTGTTGTTTAGAAAATTATTTATCCACATTTCTCTGAAGCCACCTGGTCAGTCCTGGACTCAGAGTTTGCACATTATGATCAGTACATGCTGCCCAGTGACACACAAGCCTGAACACACATCTCTGTGCACAACTATTAACTTACTGCTGCTATTTGATTGCTGTTATTACTATGATTAGCAGATCCTAATGGGAAATTACTTTAATTATTAATAAGCAATATCATAAATTTGATACATTTTCAGCATTAACAGCATCCGAACCTTTGTATAATGATAATGCTGTCCAGCTCATTATTATTTCCTCTTAAGCCTTTCTTTACTAATTAGCTGAAGATTTAATATGCTGAAAATATTTGGTATTACCACAGGTGGCAAGTCTGCTGTGGGCTCTGGCCTTTGTATGAGACATCCTCCAGCCAAGTCATGGGGCTCTGCTGAGGAGGTTGGGTTCTACAACACACGTAAACCAGCTCATCATGCACACCTACTTGCTTGTGCTTAATTAAAAGCTGGTGTAGGTTCATTTACAAAGACAAACTGCATTGTGTATTAGCACCCCTGCTTCTATTGTCAGCTTAAAAGCCATGATACTTCAGGTGACTGCACTGAGCTGCTTCAAGAACATCTGCTGGACCTGCAAGTATTTCTTATACAATATTCCTAAGTAACCCTGTGGCAGCTAATGTTATCTTTCCCAGTGGTAAATGCCACTCCTGTTTCTGATAGTAATATGATTAACATGATCAGTGGCACGTGTTTGCAAAACTGGGATTTCTCCAGTCTTCTCAGCTATTGGTGAGTTGTGGGGATGGAATGTGTTCAGAATGACTCAAGCAGCAACAGCAGAGCTGGAGAAGCCCTCAGGCTTTGGCATCAGAAAAATCTGTATGGCCTCGAGTTCCACTTTGGAAATCTTACTACACACTGGAAAATAATTAATGGGACATCTACTGATTTTTGATCTTGAGGTTCATTTTAACCATGTTCAACTTTTCAAATAATTGAGATGATGAACATTTGATGTTGCAGAATGGTGCCAAAAATGTGAGTTTCTAGCATTCCTATTCCTGATTTGTTTTGACAGATATTTCATTTTCTGAAGCTGCAGTTAAAGCAATAAAAACAAAATTCACCACAGAAAAACAAACACCAGCTCCCCTTCCAGCTAAACTGATATATTTTTCAAATGCTGGAAAATAGTACAGCTAAAGTCCATTGAATTTCCACAGGAGGTAAAGCTCATTAGCAAACACTTGAAAGACAGTGAGCAGATTATTGTGAAAAAGATATTTGTACAGTGACTTCAGTAACACTTTATTTAAAGTTTCTGGTTGCTGGCACTTAGACAGTATGTGTGACCTCAGTTAGGGAATGGTTATTGCTGAAAAACAGACACTCTAAGAACCCTTATAACCAGCAAGAGAGCTGGAGGGATGGAGTTGAGTGAACAGGAGGAAAAACTGACTTTCCTCTTTTTATTCCACCAACAGATCATCTATTTAACAAGGTAAACGGAAGAGGAAAACACCCCTGGAGTGGGAAAAGGAGGGACTGAATGGAGCATGCCCAGAATTGTGTGCTGCTAATAGGATCTCCAATTTGCCCCCAGTCAAAGGGGATTTGTGCTAAGCCAAAGGATGCAGGTCACTGTGTGCCTACAGAGCACAGAGGAGGTTTCTGTTATAACTTCCTGTGCTTTGTTTAAGAAAATACATTAACTGGAGGAAGAGAGTCTCACTACAACCCTGATTACTATTTCCTTTAATTCCATCAAATGACTTCTTCTCAACCCAGCCTCCCCAGCCAAACACTCACCCCAGCCCGTGTAGTGTTCAAAACCCCTTCATCTTCCCTGCCCTTAATGTTTTGCAGATTTCAGCAAGACTCCTGGGCTGTGTGTATGAAAGTACAGTTTAAGCAGTGACAAATAGAAAGCACATGCTTATTAAAGCTACATTACACAACTCCATGCAGCTTTAATGTCATCTGCTCCTAAAACAACAAACCTGTGGGGACTTGTGCCTGTGTGTGTGTCTTGGAAAAGGAAGGTAGGTCTGAGGTTATCATGGCTCAAGAGGACAAGCTGGCAGAAGGATTTGGGTCCACACTGAATATACCAGGACCACTGTTAGCTCAAGAACACATGGGAGCTTGATTATCACCTGATTAATAGACACAGGTATAGTCTATACACGTCATGCTCTAGGCAGGACAGCCTCTGGGTTGTCTAAAACCATGACAAAGGCCTCAGCATCAAAACTGAGGCACAAATACAGGATGCTGCTCTGGGCTGACAGATGGTGCTTCCTTCATTTACTTGCTAGCATCGTATCAAACCCCATCTGCTTGAACTCTGAGTTAATCTGGATTCAGATATGCAAGCCCAGGTTCTGCAGATCAGATTCACCTTTAATGTTTCCCTCTACAGTGAGCAGTATCCCCTTGGTGGGTGGTTGTGGATCCTGGCAAGATCTGCTTCCAGGACAGGGCTGGCAGCAGACAGAGGTTACCCCTGGGGTGGTGGACCCTCCTTTTTTTTCACTCCTGGGGTAAGGGATGGCTGCTGGGAAGGTGGGTGGCTCTGCAAAAGCAGCAAAGAGCCCAGACACCTTCCTCCTTTCTTCTCCTCCTTCCTCCCAGCTTTCTTTTTCAGTGCCAAACAGTCCTTGAATATTTTCAGTCTCACTTTGTTTTACTTAGAGTCTGAGGCAGGCTTCACAAGCCAAACTTGTAATCTTTTTGATTTGAGTCCCTGCGTGCTCAGCAGCACACAGCACATCGTTGGTATGCAGCACGGGTAGCATTTGACTGAGACAAATGTTCTCTATGTGAACTCAAAGGCTGTGTCTTATTTAATTTTGTCATTTTCAATTAAATTTTACCTGTTCTTCCAATGCTGTTTTAAGTTCTGTTTAGTGCTAATATTTAATATACATGTACTTCAAAGTGTTTTTCTTATTTCAGCTACATATTTCACACATTCTTTTAAAGATAAACATAACATCTGGTTTTAGCTTCTTGATTTCTTCTGTAACTTTTGTCACCACAGAAATGTTCATGGTTCAGTTCAATTAGTGTCATATCAGTATTTTCATATATTTGGAATGGGAAGGGTGGAGGACAGAAAAACAGCCTGTGAAGCACTGAACACTGCTACATGTAAAACTAATAGAAGGAAAGTGAAATAACATGGGATATTATCACAGTTTTTTTAAAAAAATGTTTTCTGAAGTTATCTGTATATTTTAAATTTCCCACAGTGATACACTTCAAGTTTTTAAAACAACACAAACATTTGCCTTGGCTAAGAGCCTACTGTAAAGAATAAAAATTATCAACACAACTAAATGGCTTAAAAAGACAAGGTATTGTCCCCAAGGAGAAGCAGAGAATGTAAAAGTAATCTGTGCAGGCGCAATTCTATTCACACATGGCCAGCAAAAACAAAGGGGTTGAGTCAGCTATCTCTTTCAAATGGAGAGATTTCTTTCTTTACCTGTCTATCATCTCTCTAGGATGTGCACACACCATCTAGCAGGTCTACTTTAAGTACAATTAATATTTGTTCTGTGTCTTTTAGGTGCTTTTCCAGTAATGACACGACATTTACTTATTGCTCTTCTTCAAGAATTAATAAAAAAGCCAGAGGCTCTATGGATCTCATGATCCACTGGCAGAAAGTTGTGAGCAGGTTATCTGAACTGTGTAACCTCCTTTTTTCATGGCTGGGGCCTCTTGCGTTCACACAGGTCATTGAAAGCCATTTTTTCTATCCCTGTTATTTGTTCTTCAGCCTTTTGGTGGAAAGCAGTGATAAAGTCCAAACCTCTGCCACACTGAATTCTTTGGCAGCTTTTTAAAGCTGTTCAGAAACCATTGTGAAATCTTCCACAATCAGACAATGACTGATATACAGCGCGTGTCGATGGAAGTGTTTGAAAGTAAAAAGCAGGGTGCTATAAAATGGGTTTACTAGATAGTAAATAACCTTTCAAATATGCAAGGGAATCACATTCCAGTTCTGCTTTCTCTCTGCTGCCTGACTTCCCCTCGGGATCGGCTGTACTGTGGGAAGTCCAGTGCAGACTCAAGCAGCTGTACTTTCGTGGAATATTTGCACCGCTTCATATGATTTAGGTGACCCTGTTGGCTGGCCAGTCTCCCTGCAAGGCTTTTGCAGCTGATGGGAAGAGACAGGTCCTCTGAAGACTGACAGAAAGCAGGAACCTCACTCAGGTTCCCCATCATCCTCAGCAGAAGGGTCTCCCTGAACACAGAAAAACCCCAAAAGACCAGCAGCAGCCCTGTCCCCAGTAGAAGGGGAGATCATCCAGCCCCTCTGTCATGCTGCAGTTCACTGCCTGCTGTTACCCTCCTCTGTGCAATGACAAACTAGAATATCAGCAGAGGAGAGAGGATGAAAGGGTTGCATTGATAGCATATGTCCCCATTTGTTACTGTTTGACTCTGAGCTGTGGCTTCCCATCCACACTCCCTGCTATCAGCTCTCTCTCCAGCCACAGGTTGTCTCTTGTCCAACCCTGTAGCCCTAAGCTCTCCAGGAGCACCAGGCTAAGCATAACATAACTGGACTATAAATTTGCGTGTGCTACCTCGGACTGCACTATCCAGGGAAGCCTGGAGATAACCAGTTGCATCAAAAAGACTTAAGAGAGGCCAACTACTCAGAAAAGCACTGTGACCCAGCCTTGGCACCAGGGTACTGGGTGAGACATGCGTGGGTGCCCAGTCCACTTGATCTTGCAGCTGCTGGCTCTGATAAACATAAAGTGATCTGCGAAAGCTTAGTCCTGATGAAAGATGAGTGCATGGAGTTACTGTCAAAGGTCTTGAGAGGCTGTTTGCTGCCAAAAAAGGGGAAAAAATTCCCCTGTAAAAAAATTTACACAATATATAAGCAATGTCTCATCAAAATGAAACTCTGAGAACGACCCTGCTAATGAAGTTCTGGTTTGCATGGAGCTGTAGATGAATGAATGACCAGTTAGGGGAAAAAATTATTTGCCTGGGATAGCTTAACGTTTGAATAAGGGAAAAGGATTGCTTCTTATCTGCAGCAGATCACTGTGCACTACTGAAAACACTGCTATGATTTTTTCCTCTCTCTCACTGAAGCTGTTTTTTTTTAGATCAGGCTAAGGAGAAACAAACATGTGATTGTCTCATGCATAACTTCTAATCTCAGTTTCAGTGCAAATACGTAGTAGTCCTTAACAGGGGAAGAGAAAAATATGATTGTTTGGAATGAATGTTTGGTTGTCTTTGAACACAGAGCCTGTGGAATTCTGTTTGCATCTGGGGGAAAAGGATTCTTGTGACTTCCACATCATTGATAGATTTGAATTTAAATGTTTTTTAATGAGCAATTAAAACTTATGGGGTCATCTTAGAGGATGCAGTGTAAGAAAAGAAGTGCAAATTCCATGGGAACTTCACATTGAGATTCAGGGAGTGATCTTTAAGTGCTGGTGTAGGTATTAGTGCATCAAGGTACATACACTTGTTTCTGACCCATGAAAAATCAACTGAAATTGAAAACGTGCTTAACTACCTTCCTGGGGCATTAAATGGCTGTCCTGGTGTTGGCTGATTTTTTGTAGTGCTGAAGTCAGCCTACTTGATGTATTTTGCCCTCTTTGTGTGAAATCACATGTGGTTTGCAGGAAAATTTTGTGAGTGCCTCTGAATGCAAAATCCAGCTTGTAGATGTGTGGATGAAAGGCTCTGTATAAATGTCAGCCCTTATTATTGTTACAAATTTCCGGCTTCTGTTATTAAGACATTTTATATGGATCTTTGCGTGTCTTTCCATCTGTGAGTTTGGATTAAATGCCTGCCACAAATCTCCCTGGCATCCCATGGAGGGGATTGCTTTAACTTGGTGCTCTTCTAACCTTTCCTTCTGTTTGGGGAATAAACCTCCTTTAAAAAAATGACCTCATAAAAATGGAGTAAACTCTGAGCTCTTTGTTTTTCTCAGGTCTAACCTCCAGGAAGGCTATAAATTCATTTATTCTATAAAACACAGAGAAGTAAATCTTCAGCATAATGTGTGGGGAATTAGCCACTTAACTCCCATTAACATTAATGGGAACTGAATATTTATTTACCCCACAGCACATAAATCTTCACCTTGTAACTTCTACAGTTTCTAACTAAAATGTTTCCATTGTTCTAAGGATCACGGTTATCCTGCTGGAGTGTTTACTAGGTTGTCAGCCTATGGGAGATATATTGGATGTTTCAGTCCTTTCCCTTCAAATAAGCTGTAAAATGCATTTGTGCTCTGTAATGTGAACTTTGTGAAACCTCTGTGTGATAAGCTCAGATGATTCAAACCTCCTCTGCCTGGTGCTGCTCCCACCATTCCTGCTGGGAGCTGGAATCATCTGACATGAATAAACTGTTGTTACTGATAGACTCTTGGTCTGTGCCTGGGGTGATGGATGGATGGGGCTGAGGCTGTCAGTGCTCTGCCATGAGTCTCCACTTCTTCCAGAATCTGTATTTCTTCCTTTCTTCCTTCAAACCTGTGCTCTCATTGTAAGAAAATTACACTCTCTGCACTTTCTTCTGTACTTAAAGTCAAGATCGGGCAAAACAATCAAGCTTATAACAATCAAGCATATAACTTGTCTTTAAGATCTTCTCCCTCCTGTGGAGGGAGGGGACAAAACTCAGCAAGACCTACTGGAGGATTCTCAGTTGTTACATGTTACCTGGAGGACACTGAGATGCTCCCAGGATGGATGAGCCAATGGATCCTGACAATGATACGAATATGGAAACTGCTGGTCTCTGGCTGAAATCCAGGCTCTGTTACACTCCATGGCAAAACTTCCCATGACTTCAGCACACCAGCTTTAACTAGTGCATGAAACTATTTTTCCCTAAAGCACTCCATAGAAAGCTGTTGCTCTTCTGTGTGGTTCATTTAGACTACTCTGAGGAAGCTAATAAATCCTCCAAATTTCTGGTTAAAAACAAATAACAATGGAAGCAGAAAGGCTCCATTTTGCTTTCTATCGATTTATGAAGTATTTTAAAAATAAAGCCTTCCTCTGCACCTAAGTGGATTGGGCAAAAAGTAATGGGCTTAAACTGCAGCTAGACAATTTCAGGCAAGAAATCAGAAAAAGCCTTCCAGGGTGAGGGTTGAGAAGCCCAGCTGTAGGCTGCCCAGGCTGCTGTCTCTAGAAGCAGGCTGGATAAATTGTGAAGGAGGACCTAGGTGGTCCAGTCTAGGGTGGGCAGTTTAAAAGGAAGAGAAGCGTTGGTGCTTCAGATACTCCCTTTCAGCTCTGTTACTCTGTGAAAGTAAGAGGAGTTCCATTGAATTTTAACACTGTTGGACTGAGACTGTTTAGTTCTTTAAGAATTTTTAATGAACTTAAAAAACTTTATCTAATGCTGTCCTTCAGATGGAAAAGAATCTGCATGTGAGGCAGAAATTACTGCGGAAAGTGGTGTTAACAGAGCAGAAACCCTGGGCTGTGACTGACCCATGGCTGAACTCATGTTGAGAGTCCTAGCAAACTATAAAGCCATTGCAAAGAAAACACGTGGAAACCCAATCCCCACATAAGCGTTTCCTATGTGAGCCGTTCTCCTCATCTCCTGATCTGACTCATCCCCATTCTGTGTGGCTTTGATCCTGGAGAGCCACACTTCATGCCGTGTAACAGAGAACCTGCCTTCCTCCCCCAGCCTGGGCATTCTGAGGGAGCTGAGCACATGCACACATCAGCAGTGCAGGATCTGTCCTCTCACAGCAGTTTTATGGACAGCCCTTAACTGAGCTGAGTGTCTGAGCTGCACATAATGCCTTTTTTTAATAGTATACTGAACCTATGGCTTTTATTGTCCTGAGCAGCTTGCTCACTGCACCTGCCAGGTTCCTCCTGAGACTGAAATGGGAGCAGGCTCTGTGTCTGTTTTTCCAGCTCCAAAGCAGAGACAGAATTTTGTCAGGAAACCATTAAGCAATATTATACCACTTGTTGTGGATCCATTTTCTTTCCTGAAATCAAAGTATTCATTTTCAAGGTTCAGGGAACAGGATTCTGGTGTGAGTTATGTCACCATAAATGCACAGGACCCTCCCAGGCAATTAATAGAAAGATTTCTGGTTCACACGCTCTGTGGCAGCCGACGCGCACACGTGAGAACCACTTCTGTCTCTGGAGCTTTCAAGCCACAGAGACTGAATGCATGGTTAGGCCTCAGAGCTCAAAAACCTAGGACATATTAAACCATCAAATCTTTGTTGTTAGTAGGTATTTTAAACACCATAATCATAACCAATGGGCAAAGAGAGAAAACCACGTGCAACATGCTAATGGCGTGTTAAGCACAGACCCGGGAGACAGCTTTGGTATCAGGTTTTAACACCTGTGAAACATTTTTACTCAGGAAATCTTTACTCAGATTTTTGTTTGTTTGTTTTCTCTGGTGTGGCAGTGTTCATCAAAATCTTAACAAAATCTGAAATCAATGTTAAATCTGAACACATACTATTATTATGTTTCATTGTACCTCACATTTAGTGTATTCCTTCCTGAATTTTCCATCAGCAAGGTCCATTTCATACTGGGTCTCAGCTACAGAAATGTAAAAATCTCAAACAGAAGTTGCTTAACAATGTCCAGCATCTTCCTTCAATAAGGTTAGGAAGTGACCAAAGGGGAAAAAAAAGTTCTTATGGAAAAGAAAGTGGTGTCTTTAATCATGAGATGAGATTCCCACAAACTGTTTTGCCTGTTACCCACATTATGGAGTAACTAACCCAGGTCACAAGACTCCATCCAGCAGAGTGGTCACAGACAAGTCTTCCATAGAATCAGAGTATGGTTTTGGTTGGAAAAGACCTTTAAGATCATCAAGTCTAAGCACTAACCAAGCTCTGCCAAGACCGCCAGTAAACCATGTCCCAGAGTACCACATCTATGCACTTTTAAAGTACTTTCAGGGGTGGTGACTCAGCCACTTCCCTGGGCAACCTTTCCACAGCAGCTGCAATGGGCCAGGATCCACTTGCATGATCCATTTCCTTGAAGGGAAGGACAGTCCACTTGGACTGAACCACCGGAGTATTGCTCTGGAGCAGCCTGGTTTGGACACATTGCTCTAGCCTCACTTATCTTAACAAACTGATGAAGACCCAGATGATGGCCAAATCAGTTGCATGATGATGTAGGAGTCTGGTTATGCTATTGGGTAATATCACTGAGCTAGTCAGATTGATACATGTTCAACCACTGGAGAAACAAATGCATGTATCAGATATAGCCATATTTGTCTCTCCCTTTTTTTTTTTTTATTTTATTTTTTATTTTGTGAACTGCTGGAGGGGTTTCCAGCAATAGATTAAATCATTTTTGCAAAACTGAAATGCAACACTTGTTCTGGAGCTTGTTAGGTCCTGAAATCTGTAGGTGGGGTTGGGAAAATGACATTCTCAGCTCTTCGCCAGCAGCGGAGCTATTAGAGTCTTTATGAGTGTTACCCAGCTCAGTGCTGCTGCTTGTGCCATATTCCCAACAGCAAATGCAAGCATTGTCAGGATCCAACAGGCTCCCAAGAATAAGACCAGCAATTCAACTAAAAATAAATATAATTAAGCCATAAAAAGAAAAATGTCTGTAAGATTATCATCCTTGCAGCTCGCTGGAATGTACTTGGGAAATATTTTGCAGTTAGTGGCAAATAAAATATGTTTTACATGGAGAGAATGTTTCCAAAACATCACAAAATAGATTTATTAAACAAAAATGAAAATAGAAAAAGATAAAATAAAAAATGGAAATAAATTTTTCACACGGTTAGACAAGTTGCTTATAAATATCCTCTCCTTCTGTCAGAATCAACTCATTGGTGCCTGGCCTGAGGTTGTGTTTTGCAACCTGTCAAACTGGGAACTGTGAGTGGATAGCAAATACCAGATGAGTGATTCAAGGGATTTATCCATTTTGCATTTGTTAATCCTTCATTCTTACAATGTTATAATTGCTCATGACCTTGATCATAATCCATTCCCTCCAAAATTTTCCACTGCTGGGATACTCATGAACTTGCTCAGATTACTGTATGGTATTTTAAATATACTGTTTAAATCAGATTACACTGTTTTGTTATGTGCCTGGCTAAGTGAGACTTTTCAAACAGGAGAGTACTGAACATCGGACAAAGAATATTATATCACCTCCCTCAGTTTCTAAAATAACTGATCTTGGAGAATGAGAAATAATGGGTTTACAGCATTTCTGAAAACTGAAGAAGTTTTCATGAATATATCAGCTAACATTGTCTGACTACTCATAAATGAATAATTTCATATAACACCACAAATAACTTCAAAAGAGTCAGTAATGTGCTCAGAGTCAGAAGGGTTGTGCCTCTGCCACCAGCCTCTAATCCTGTTAAAGATTTCATTCTCTGGAATGATGCCTGGACATACTCTCACTGTCCTGCCCAAAAACTGTGTAAGGGCAAAACAGTGCCCTTGCCTTCCTCACAAAAATGAATTTATTCTCCTGTTTATCAGCACTCAGCACCTCTCCAGAACTATCAAACACATCACAGGTCTGTACTCATTGGCAAGAATGGTAATTAGTGCTCCCACTGCTATTATTAATGCATTTGTTATGCTATCACCTCCAACGTTTGCAGTGTTTGTGAGATAGATTTCACAGTGCCCAGTATATTGAATTCCTCACTTCCTGAGAGTGCAGATATGTGGGAACACTGACACATTAGAAAAGATTTGACTGCACAAAGCCACAAAAGAAAAACCAAACTATTTTTAGATTGGTGGGCAACTGAATGGGAACCTGACAGGGAATTCATTAAAAATCCTGTCACACATGCCCAGTGCAGAGCCACAATTGGCAATTGGTTTTGTTGGAACAAAAAGGCTGAGCCCAAACTTTGCTGGAAAACTGCCTAAGGCCATTTCATTTACAAAAAGACCAAGTTTTTGAAAGTGTATAATTATCTTTCATCCCTGCCATCTTATTCTGCATTAAATTTAATTGCTCACAAAACTTGGCAAAATTCTCACACCCATTTAAAGAAATTAAGTGGTTCTGTCATTTTTCAGTGCTCTTGATATGGAAGTGTTGCAACTTTTGTTCTGTGACAAGAACCTCTGCCTCCTTCCCTTCCCCCAAAGTATACATTCTTCCCCAGAGAACTGAGCTCAGAGGGAACAGATGGGCTAAAATTAGTTGATTTTGGCCAAGACAGTCAAAAGTCACCAGTGATTTCCAGTGCCTCTATTTTTAGAGGTGAGTGCTGGCCAGTGACTGCAGGTCACATTCCTTCATGTTTTCAGAGCTGGGCACCCCATATCTTGCTTTTCCCTTTCCAAAGTACCAGGCTGTAAGCACTGGTTACCCAAGGGCTGTGGTGGAACAGTCACCCTGGGCCTTGACCCCTCCCCAGGCTCTGCCATCCCAGCACAGGAGAAGCTGAGTGTAGAACTGACCCGTTGGGTCCCTGACCCACCAGGGCTGTTTCACTGTAGGAACCCCAGATGCAGTTTGAATTTCCTCTCTACCCATGACTGTCATAATTCATGTCAGTTAGTTGGAATTTGAGAACATGGTAGAATAAAACCTATTACCTGGAAATGAAAGAATACTAAAATATGAACCAAGTAGTAGTCCCAGTGTTATGAGCCATCCATGTCCAGCCTTTGCTTCTGGTACCTGTACCACTTAGTTCATTAATGTTGTCTTCCTTGACAGATAGATTTTTTATTTATCTGCCCCATATACACAGACTTTTTTTTCACAGGTCATGAAGAAGGGAAGTCAAAGTACATTTCAATAGATAAAAGCTGAATGTTTGCCACTCCTTTCAATAAATACAGCACACAATACGGCAGTGCAAGTACAGATGGGGTGGGAATTTTGAGTTCACCACATGAATGCCTCTTCACATTTGCTTTTTATCTACAGGGCTACCTTCAGCTTTGAAGTGATACTAATCCATGACGAAATCTCGTCATGTGCTTGGTAATTATATGTTTCATTGTTCTTCACATGAAAACAAATTAATTTGGGTTTTGTGGTGGACAGTTTGTAACGGAATTTCCTCATGATGGAGTAAAAGTAGCACATGTGACAATTAAAAACTGTAAACAAGTTTAGAAGAGCATCATTTTCCAAGGTACTGAGCACCTACAGTGCTTGTTCTCTTCAACATTATGTACTGAACTTGACTGGACTCAACACAGCACTGTCTTAAACAAGTGTCAGGCTTTAAGTCGAGTGCAAAAAAGAATCATCTGTGAAGCAAAAGTCAATGAAGTCAGATTTTCTGCTGTGTTTATTGGCGATAAACATCTTGAGAGAGAATGGGAGCACGGACAAACACTGGGTTGTTATGTTAATATAGTCTCTTATCGCCTCACAAATGATCTGTATCCTGACACGGGAAGTGAGCTTCAGTCCCAGATGAATTATGAATGAGTGACTCCTGAATATAAATAAAAGCAGGAGGATGGGCCTTGTTGAGCAGTCTGAGCACAGGAGATGGAAATAGGAGCCAGGAACTTATCTCAGCTTTGGAAAGTGAGCTACTTTGGAGTCTGGTCCAAAGCTTGTTTAATTAAGTGGGAATCTTTCCAGCAAAATCAGAGGACTTTATCACTCTTTATTAGGGCTACCATATGTCCACCTTTTTCTTATATTTGTCTTATTTTTCTGGCCCTAAGTTCTAGTCCACTGGATTTTTGATAGATGCAGCCCACGTGTAGGCTTCCACAAACCTGAAGGACAAGTGTGTGTGTAGGAGGGGATTTGGTTTGCCACAGTGGGCAGATGCAGGTTGTCAGTGGATGAAAGTGGCTTTTGGATGTGAGGAAAAACAGAAATAAAGGTTTGTTATTCCCTTTGGAATGGGAGAAATAAAGATTTGAAGCCTGAAATTTGATGAAAAATTGTTGAAATGAAATAGTTTAATAAAATTATATTTGGAGGTGAATAGGGTTTTTTGTCATAGCACTGCATGTGACTGAGACAACTGGTTCAGGTCTGGCTCCTGCTCCTCAGGACATCTGTCTGGGGGTGGCAGATGTCCACTGCAGACCATTGCACAGTGGGAAATGTCCAGGAGAGCTTCAGGTAACTTCACCCTGGTGCTGGATTAACCCCAAGTATGGGTGCCCATCCCTCACCAATGCCAGGCAATGGCTCCTGGGGCTTTCTCCTCATTGTCCCCAAGCACTGCACCCAGCTTGCCCTGATGGAGGAGAAGGTGGCTCACATCCACTTCTCCCCACTCTCTGCTACTGTTAATGTCCCTCGTCTCTCCTACAATGTAGGTCTTGGGCAAGATGTCTTATGACTTCATCCCTCCTCAAGGATTTCCAGTGTCATGGTTGAAGCTGAATTCCAAATGTGCACATGTCTGGAGCTGGGGCTATTCTTTCCTTTGACAAATTGTTCAGACCTCACACCTCCACAGCTAAACAAATGTAATCCAAGCATCAGATCATAAAATCTTGGAAAAAATTTATTTGAACTGCTGGCATGACTTCTAGTAGTACACTGGGGGCAGCTCTCCTTTCACATGTCCCCAGAGGCATGTAAAGCATTTCACTCCTAGTAACTGAGCTATAAATGTAGGTCTCAAGCAGTGCATGCTCCATGTTACAATGTGAGAAACCTGAGGGCTTTCGCTTTTTGTGCAGGAGATTATCAAAGCACCTTTAAAGGGAGCCAGATTTCCTGCCTCACCTTTCCCCTCCCATTGCTCCAACATCCACTCTTCAAGAAACCAAAAGGTGTCAAACTTTCTTCAACACGTCCAAACGAGCCACGCTGCCCAGGCAAACACAGAGGAAAGGCTTTGGTCTCAAGGCTCTTTGCTGGCTGCTCGCAGGCAGGTAGCAGCTCTCTGGTGACACTGTTCTGCACTTGAGTCACCAGTCCCAGTAATCTGGAGATGAAGACATGCTGATAACCACGGGCAGACAGGCTTATTTCCCTAACCTGCTTATACTCCATCACTATGGAACCAAATGTGCCAGAGCAAACATGTGGCTTCATGTTTTAGGGCAGAGAATGTGATTTTGCAATTTGGTGTTCTGCTTTTCCTTCTAGTTACTGGTGGTGCACACTTGGACTTGAAGGAGTAAGAGCTTAGAGGAGTCAGGATAACACATACAGGGCTGATTCTCACTCCTCATCCAGGTCTCCCAATTACCTCAGCTGTTGTTAATAAACTAAGAGAAATGCTTTGTTAGATGCAAACTTTTGGCTTGTCCTTGCAAATGACCTTGGGAGTTTTGGATGTACCAGAACTGATAGAGAGGGAATGCTGGTACCAGGTGACATCAGAAGCTGGCATGTGAATGTGGGTCACTAAAGGTTCACCCCATCACTCCAGTGCCAGGGACAGCTGAAAACCCAACAGTTACCTGTTGTGAAATGTGCAGGTGTCAACATTTGCTTTGTTCTGCAAAGGAATGAAATTGAAAACTTCTGTTTGCTTTTTTCTTTCCAGAAAAACATAAGGGGATTGTTTTCTTATTCTGAATGAATGCCTGAGGCACCAGCCATCTCTCACAGCAGTGAAACTGGTGGTTTCTTTGCTTCCTCCTCATGCATTGGTTAGACTACCAGGTGAAAAATTTTGTACCATACCAAAAGATCTTGAAAATAACTTTCCATAGTGCAGGTGATGGGCCTGGACACCGGATACTCTCCTGGATGATCAGGGCAGGAGAGACAGAAATGGGAATGCTCCTGTTCTGCCTCCTTGCTCAGCAGTTTCACACCTTGTCTTGAGCTAAATTTAGCAAAACCAATATATTTGCACAGAAAGCTTCAGTTCTAATTAACTGCCATTTTCCAACAACACAAAACCCCAATTCACTGAAACCTTGCTAGTGACTTGGATATAACTGCCACTGGTTTGATGGTGCGTGTGACATAAGGCAGGATCAAACTCAGCAGTAGAAGGATAAATAATCAATTTTCACATGCTAGAGGAGAAAAATTTCAGGCTTTTGGTGTGAAAAAGCACCTGAACAACTAGAAGGTGATATTCATAGCACTGGAAAATTCAACTCTGAGAGAAGGCACTGAGCTTGAAAGAGCAAAGAGAGGTCACACCACATTTTTTGTGAGAAGACAGTGACTGCACCTGCCAGCCAGCTCATCCTAACAAACTCTGCTGAGGTGGGTGGACGGAGCTCAAGGCTGTGCCAGTTCTTTTCTGTGAGGTGGCTTTCTGCCCACTGCAATTATGGAAGGAGGAAAACAGCAGCTTTGTGAATAAAGCTGGCAACTACCCAATACTGCCTGGAGAAATAACCGTACCTTGGAGGAGCCTGTCTTTCTCTTTCTGTGTTGGGTTAAGCTCTTTAAAGAGAGTTTAGCATTCATGTAGGCATCTTCATTTCAAGATGCTCATTACTAGATAAAATCTATACTGGTCCCTGTGCAGTCGCCAGCCTGTGCTGGTAAGAAATGCCTAGGATGCTGGTGTGGGTGTGCTGCTCTAGACACTTCTTAGTCTGGAATGGTTGAAGATTGGTTTCAGCTCAGATGCATTAGGTTTAAAAATACTCTTAGGGTTTAACAGTAACTATTGTAACTCTGGACAAGTTTATTATCTGATATGGTTGCTGAGCATGGCTTAATTCCTGACCACAAAGGCTTCCTCTGGTACTAAATTTTGACTTTTAATCAGGCTTCACATGGAAAAAAAAACATCCTTGGATCCGTTTTGACCATGCTCCTTTTTACTGTGGCTGGATGCACATTAGCTTTGTTTTCATAGTATGAGACACTAAACACAGAGCTCCTCAGCTCTGTGGACAGCGTTGGCTTAAAAGTAACATTTCTGAGCCACTATCCTTCCTGCCTGTATCTCAGTACTTCTGCAGCATCCCCATCTTGCCCCCTGATTGCAGAGCCATGCCAAAGTCTCTTTGTAGCCATTGTTGGGGTTACAGATGAAGCCCACACATTTTGATCTCCTCTCCATCATGTATTTCAGCAAGTACTTCTGCAGAGTGTTGTGGTCATTGGCCACATCCCCTACATCTCCTGACATCAGGAAAGTGAAGCAGAACACTAAAGGAGCAACAACCCCCCAGATGCTGAGGCTGAGGAGGAGGAACAGGCCTGCAGTTATTACTGCAAATTGACAGCCTCCTGATAATGGTTTATTATCCATTATAATGGATAATAAAATCCAGCCTCCTCCAATGGTTTTATGAATAAATAAAATGTATGAACGTTGCCACTACATGGTCCTTCAAAGTGTATCTTTGTTCAGCATGGTGAGAGACTGTATTACTGAAGTTTTACATACAGAAAAGATATAAATTCAGTTTTCTAGATGGAGAGTCTTGGATTATACTGAGCCAAATCCAACACTCATTTGCTGAGAGGTCCTAGAAGTTTTATCCATAGAAGACTGAGAGCAAAAAAGATTCAAAACCAGCAGAGGAATCATTAAGAATATGAAATGAGAAGAAAAAGAAAGAGTTCAGAAAGGGAAATAGTTGGAAACAAAATTGTATAAAGGTTAAAGCAAAATTGCAGACAATGAAACCTGCATTCTTGTAAATCCTTTTATGAAATTATGGCAGAATGGCTAATGTGGAGAAGACCATTATGCAAAGAAGATAAATACCACAGAGAAAAAAAAGGTGACTCCAGGTTAAAAAAATGTAAATAGTTTTCTGAGAGACATAGCTTTACTTAAAAGAACTCACACCCTTTTTGTCATTTGTTCCTTCTAAATAAAAGTATTATATTTTAAAGTCAATAGATGTGTTTATCCAAGTCACTCCTAGCTCACTTCACAAGGAAGGCTTTGAGGTTTTTAGTTTTTGGTTCCAGACAAAGTAGTTTTTCTTTGTCTCTTTTTTCCTTTTAGAAATATGTAATACATTTTTCATTTTAAGAAAACAAGAGATTGAAAGATTACTTTTGGCACTTCCCATCCATGACCCTATTTGCTGCTTATGTGAGAAAAAAGAGGCAGAAGATGGTTCTTGCTGAGACTGCAGCCCCTGAGATTACCAGATGTGAGTGCAGAAAAGAACAGGGACTTTGTAAATCCACCCTCACTGCAAAAACCTCACTGCATCTGAAAACACATGCAAGAACATTTACCCTAAAAGCATTGCCAGGGCCATGTCCTGCAGTCCCTGTTGTTTCCTGATGAATTTCATCATTCTGAGCACATGGCTGCTGCCTGGAGATGCACTGGAATCCTTACCAGAACACATCTGCATACACAGCCAGCCCTGTGCCCATGGCAATGATTGCTTGACAGGACCAACAGTTCTTACTCTGGGAAAGTTCGTGTCTTGTCTGTTTGCAATGCTTTGGCAATGTATTTTCTCACCATTTCCTTTGCCACAAACAGCAGATGAAGGGAAGCTACAGTATCTGTCCTGAAGGAAGAGCACCTCTTCCCCTGCACCCTTGGATAAGCCCTTCAGGTGGTTTTATCCTGTGTTAGGAGGAGATTGCCTTTTGCCTTGCTTAAAACTTGGCTGAGCAAGTTCTCCTAAAAGCAGCACCTCTCCTATCACAAGGTCTTTTTTTCCTCTTGAATCTCTTCCACAGCATAATTTATAAAGCAAATTGGATAACACCAATTAGAGAATTCCTGATGTGGCCAGATGAGGGGAGCAGTTATCTCCTTTGCTTTTTAACCCAGACCCCCACCCTCATATTCTTCAGCTTTATTTAACTGCTCTGGAGCTATTGTTGCCAGCAGGTCTGTTTTCTCTTCATCTTTCTCATGAACATTTCCATCCAAATGTATAATTTTTTATTGGTCCTCCCCAGACATGTGGCCTTTCATCTACTGACATTGAATCCATACACTGATCTCAGCAGGGTGTGCAGACCACAGCACCTTCCCATGCCACACCTTCCATGCATGGCTGCCCATTTTCCAGGTCCCATCCCCTTACCATCCCACACTGCACAAGCTGCAGCATCCTCTTCCCTGCACCTGGAGAGGGCTTTGCTTTGACCCCCATGCACCCACCCCCCAAACTGACCCTTCCATGCTCCTTCTGCCACAGTGCAACAAGCTGCTTTGTGCTTTCCTTTCAAAAAACCCCTCTCATCTCTGTGGTGATCACTACTGCCTGTTGCCAAATAAGCCAGCATGTGTGTGGTCCCACTGGCACCTGCAGCAGGGACAGTGTGCCATGGGGACCTTTTTTCACTTGGACATGGCTCCAACCTTCATAAAAATCAACAGAGACCTGGTTAAATTGTGGGGCCACTGCTCTCCACCAGCTACCCCATGCCTGGTCTTCCTCACTCACCTGGCATCTGTACAAGGAGCTTCCTCCTTCCCTCAGCAACTGCGTTTCCCTCTCATGGGATCAAGAAGACCAGAGGAGATGCACCAGAACACAGGGATTTTTTCCATTTTGTGAATGTGCTCACCCAGGCTCACTGGCCCTTGAAAAGCTCTGATCCATCTTGGCCTGGATTTTGCTTAAAAAGTCAAACAAAGTGAGGAGTGCTGGGGAGATGGTGGAGATGTGGGAAGAGCTCAGCCCTGGCGTGGTGCCTCGGATCTACCTGAGGCATGACGGTGTCTGGAAACACATGGGCCTGGTCCTGCATTAACATCTGTTGTGGGTTCTGCTCCTCTGCTGTGGCATATGTAGCTCTGTCTGAGGTTAATAGGAGTTGCATGTGCATCTGGACAGAAGAATTAGAGTCTGAGACGGTTGCCTTGGCACATGGGAGCTCTCACCATTTCGAGTCCTGTTTCTTCCTTGTGCACAACAAAGCATAATATCCCTCCTGCTTGGTTTTGTCCTGATAATTTTCACAGGTCCTGGCACAGTAGGCAGCCTCAGAGCAGACCCTCAGAAAGGGTTTCTGCTTAGCTTGGATGGTGGACAAGTTGTCAGAAAAAATTATACTGCAGTCCTGGGAGATCCAATAAAGCTGTCCCATAGGTTCAGCCCCTGCCAGCTGGAGAGGATTCGCAATGCAGATTTCACTCTGTGTGTGTCACATTTGCTAATTTTCCATGAATTATTCCTGATTTTCAATCGACCTTGGTCTTTAGGTTCATAAAATTTGTTCTGCATTGAAGTCTTTTGGCAATGTAGAGTTTTGCCTGAAATTAAGTAGGAAAAAAACATCCTGAAAAATAAATTCAGTAAGATTTTGCATAAGGTGTGGTGTTACTGTCAACTGGTACATTTTCTCCTGCTTTTGCTGCAAGGGAGATGTTCCTGCTCATATGGTGCTGGGTTTTAAGAACTATGGATTCAGCTTGTACTTCTGAAAGGCCTTAAACTGAGCTTGCAAATGCTTTGGGACTCAACTTTCCCCCTGTAAACACAGTCTTTATTTTTCCTGTTGTGTCTATTCAGTGTGATTTTCAACGGGACCCAGGGGAATTGCTGTACGACTCCCATAGAACAATAAGTCTGTTCTGCTTTCATTAAATGCTTCACTGAAGCCCTTCCTGGGAGAGTAGATCATTCACCCTGCTTTCCTACACACCAACCTGGTCCTATTTACACAAGCTGACAGACTACCTGATGGAGCCATTATTCTCTTTTCACATATAGTCTAAACTATTTCCTCTTGCTGGGCACTGGGAGGTTTTAAATCAAGATGTCTTAGTTCATGGACATTAAGAATAGTCTTATAAAATGCCTTATTTCTTCCTTGCTCCTATGTAAATCTATTTTATTGGACAATTGGAAAACATAACACTTGGGTTGTGTGGATAACCCCCATGTGCTTCCAAACACAATATATGGTATTTTTTTTCTGAATAAGCTTTTCATGAATTCCTGTTGTTCCATGTATCCAGGCTGAGCTTTTGCAGAGCAACCTGCCCTCCTCCACCCAAAAAGTGACCCTTGGCCAGGAACTCTGCATTTCAGGGCTGAAATTCAGGTCAGGTCAAGGCACTTCTGTGTGATTTTAAGCCTGAGAATGCAGGTTAAGCCACTACCTTAATCAATGGAAAAACCTCCGGGGGGTTTTAATAGTTCTCTGTTGCATGCTCTGCCTTGTGAAAGGAGGTGCCTGACCAGAAATTAACCCCTCAGGCCCATACACTGGTTCCTCTGCCACGCAGCCTCTTGCTGCTTGTCCCTGCTATCCCTTCCAAATGTGTTCTGGCAGTTTGTTCTGGCCAGGCCTTTGGTTTACAAAGATGAAAGAGACTCTATGTGGTGGGCAGTGAGCCTCAGCAAGTGAGGAGATAAAGGCAGCATTGGAGGTGGTAGGGGCACCATATGGCCCAGGGGCAATGGACCAGCTAGGGACATGGGAGGAGGTTGCACATCCTGAATACACATGAATTAATGATAAATGCACCAACTTTCACACTTTGAACAAGAAGTGCTAGCCTACTCGAAGCTCCTGTCCCTTATATTGCAATGTCTGGCTCTCTGTAGCCTCTGGTATGATACAGTGCAACCCTTATGCTCTGCAAAACTACTTGTCAACTGCCCAACAGCTATACAAACATGGCAGGAAAACACTGCTTGAATATTTAAAATCATCAACAGGCTCCTTGAAACCACTGCCTAATGCCTCTGGTTGACGTTTAATGCTCTGCATTAGGAAAGGAACAGTCAACTGAAACACCATCTCATTTTTACAGTCAGACAGTATCTTGTACTTGTTGTCATCGTCAAAAATTATCTTCTCTTAAACTATGTTACTGCAGCACACGACACAGAAAAAGAAAGGATTTACTGCTGAATGCTAAGTCATACTTTATATTGGTAGTTAAGGAGGTAATAGAGTAATGTAATAAAGAGAGCAGAGACCCACACAAAAGTTCATATGTTACTGCCAACTCCAAACAATTTAGTTTGTGACTCAGGCACCATAATTGTGAAATTGCTTACAACTCGTTACGATGTTTTATTTTCATCTGTTTGTGTGTTTAAATGCATGCTTGAGGTTCATTGCATTTGCCTTAAGACCCATCTCAGTTTTCAGTGTAATTGTATGGACTTCAAGGCTATTTTTTATTGCTGAGAACAGAGATTGCCTCACAATTGTCTGTTAGATTTGGACTGTAGGTATAATGTTCAATGCACCAAAACACATTAAAATGAAACAGACATTAGAATCCTTAACACAGACACTGTGGCTCTGCTTCACCCACTCACCCTGATTTCCAAACCCAGAGACAAAAATAATATTACATTCTAAACCATTAATTACAGTGGGGAGGGTGACACTTCTGTTTGGTGTGAGGGTGCTTTTCATAAGGCAGCCTCCAAGACTGCGTGCGGGTGCTGAGTGTTTTCAAGTGTAAATCTGATGGCAGGCTGCAGCCCATGTGGTAGATAAACAATCCATATTTTTAAACGCAGTGTGAAATGTGGGGGCTGACATGACCATTATCAGAGCCTCATGCATGAGTTATGAGACATCATAAAATGTTTTCATATTGCAACAATGAAAGCTGAGGCTGCTCTGTGGTAGGCTTGTTTGATCTGATAGCTCACCCGGCTCCCTTCATGGGGTCGAGCAGGAGGGAGAAATGTTTCTCAAGAGCTGGACTTCTGAGGTTGTTTTCTCCTAAGTTTCTTACAAAGGAAAAAAAGAAATTAACTTTCTTATGGAGTGGCTGATGAAGAATTGACCACTAAGGGAATGCAGGTGATATTTTCAAGGATTTGGGGACATTTAACCCTGCTCATGAAGCAGCTGAACTAGTGACCTTTAGTCAGGCTGAAAAAGGGTTGCAATGTGACTGTAAAGAAGTAGGTCAACTCCTTTTATTAAATAGCTCATGAATATGTCTTATTCTGAAAATAAGCATTCCTAGGGGTGTTTCAGACTAGTGGAACAAAGCTGGATGGATATAAATACAGTCACTTCATCCCTTTCAAAATAATCTCTCTCCACCTGACTTTGAGACTGATCCTGTACTTTTTTAATGCCACAAATTTCCTTTTCTTTCATCTTAATTTATTCTATTGCATTCATTATGTAAGTGATTATTCTTAGTCTTATTTGCATAGTCAGACTGTGTTTTACAGAATACCTGCCAGCTGCTTTTCTGTGTTAGTTTAGAGTCTGGGCATATAGATCGTTAGTGTTAGGTTTCATTCCCCCCAGTGATACTGATTTCCTGAGTGATTTCAAATGAATCATCTGATTTTGCTGTGTTTCACTGCTGCTGTGGCAGTTACTCTGCAAATACAGGAGACGCAGATGTCTCTGCATTTTGTGAAAAGCCTCCTGTGAAAATCCTAATCCAGGTCATTCCTCCCAACAGATGTAAGTGCTACTTTCCATAAAGTGAAAAGTGGGGGTAAGTGGAGGGGGAAAGCCCAATGGGGCCAACGCTGCTGCAAGCAAGAGGGGCTGAAAAAATGCCCTGACCCACAAAGGAGAAGCAGAGGAGTATGTCTGCACCAGTGTCCCAGGGGCATTTTGTGCTCAGGCCAGCAAGGACCAGGCATTGGCTTGTGGACTTGGCTTGGATCCGACCAACTTGGAGCCGTGGCAGCGTGTGGCCGAGTCTGGAAGGGGCTGGTGCAGATGTACCCTCCCAGGCAGCCAGTCCAGCTCTGTGGTTTCTGGCACTGCAGAAATGACTTCAATGGCATGAACTCACGGGAAGAGCTGGACCTTGGAGGGTATTGCCTAGAGTCTAATTTGTCTTCCTGTCACAGGCATGAGGCTCAATTACTTTTTTCCCCCCTTGCTCTATTTATTGAAGAATATGATAAAAATGTATGTAAGCGGTTAAATATTCTGAATTGTTTCAGCCTGGTGGAATATCCTTCTTGTCTTCAGAGCATTTTACTTTGGGGATACACAGGCACACACTGAGTTCATGTCTGTGGTGCTTTAGCATTGAGCTGAGTCCAGGCAGCCTAATCACAAAGCTGGGCAAAGGAAAAACTGAATTTTCCACCTGATGACACATTTATACCAGAATTGTAACTTTATAATATTAATGTATCATTTAACTTACATGTATACTTTGGAATGTTTATAACTACTGTAAATCATGGGCGAGAGCGGCCAAGAGAGTGCCACACGACATTCCTAGTACAACTTGTAAAATAAATACAACAATTGCTGGAGAACAACATTCCCTGTTTCAAAGGGAAAGCCGCTCTGCTGCAGATGGGAAACTTGCTCAGTTACCTCCCCACAAAGCCCAGGCAGAGGCAGAGGCACTGCCATGGCATTTTCTCTGCACTGCCCCAGGTGCTGCTGCTGTGGTGTTCAGCAGAGATTTCAAAGGACAAAATGCCAACAAGCCAGTGCCAAGGAAATTGTTGTGTGACTGGGAAATGATACCAGGTATTTGCTGGTGATGCCACTTAGCATAATGTTTTGCCTCAGTGTGACAGCCCAGACTCAGTTACGTGATCTTCCTCCCTCCCTGTGAGCTGACTGCTGAAAAGCCATCCTCAAGCAGCATGCAACCCTCTGACCTCTGTCCACCTTGTCTTGCATGGTACCTTGAAAAGAACAAAACCTGCTGTTTCCTGACCCATAAAATTCTGTGGCTGTTTTCTGACCTGTTCACCTTCTGTTTTTCTTTTATGGTTTATAGTACTTTTATGACTTGACCAGCAGACTGTAAAATACACATTTAAATGCATTCAACTCAGATAACAATCTCATCATTAAAACTGCCTAGTCTATTTGTTTGAAGTTACTCACTCTCAAATTCTTCTGAATTCATCAGTATCTTACTAACACCTGCTTTTTCTCCATGAAATTGGCAATTTAACATGACACAAAGACAGCAAAAAAAAGTTTAAAAATCGTATTGAAAATTCCCCTCAATTTCTGAGCCAAATCTACAGAAAAATCCAATCCTACTTTGAGTTCAGGTCATCTTCAAACATTAAAAATTAATGAACTTCTGAGATTCAGGTGAAAGGATGACTCTTTTCTAGTTTTATTATGCAAAAAATACAGTTGAGCAGCAAGCACAATGTGGTAACATTGCACAGGCAGCAAAATACCAAAATAACACCAAGGACAGGAGACTGTTTTAGTGTGCTTTCTGGTAAGTTATTTAACATGCTTTTGTTGGCAAGGCAGATGGTTTGGGGCTTTGGATCAGGCCTGGTTTACTTAGAGCAGGCAGTAGGCAATGCCTCTCATGTAGGGGTTGTTCCCAAATACAGCTGAAAGCCAGTGTAATGGGACACTTGGTTCTGTTTCTCTTCTCTTAACACTGACACCATGAGTACCCCTGCATGTCCTTAACTAGGGAAGGAAAAAACCTCCCAGTTTCATTGCATCTGCAGATGGTGAACAGGGGCCCTCATCTTTCCAAAGGGTTCCAACTGCCCCTACCACCAGCAGGAAGGACAAGACCTGGAGCTCTCTACAAAAGCCTTATGAGTTACATGAAAAGCAAAGCTGATGTCAGAAATGGGTTGTCAGAGCCCGGGGCAGGCAGAGTTTTGGCATTGCTGTGTGCCAAGGTAGAGGAGAAGAGCCATGTGCAGCAGAATGAGCCCTTCCACTGCTTGATGTTGCTGCTCAGTTACTTCACCCTGGAAACCTTCTGCCAGGTTAACCACACAGAAAATGTGTTCTGTTTTCTCTCTAGTTGGATTATTATTTGTGGTCAGCAATTAAAAATTCTATTTTAATTAATTGCCCGATTTATAATGAGTTCTGTCCCTCATACAGAAATTCTCATTTTTTTAGCAAGTGTAACATATGTGCATACACTTTTTCTCTGTGCATTTAAGAAATGTGACCCTAGGAGGTGTTTATAGAAGGCTAAATATAGGTTTATCTGTTCTACCCATTCCATGAAAGATCTTTTTCCTTCAACATGTGGAGATTAAATACATGGAGCAATATTAGTTAAGACTTATGTTACCACACGCTGCAAAAAACACCAGGAAATCTGGTTTGAGGTTGATGTTGCAGTTCTAACTCCTGATGACTTTATATTTCTTTTCTCTCAAAGGCATTAACTGAGGGTAGGGTGTCCCTTGAAGCTGAGTGATGCTGCCTCAGAGAGGTGTTTGAAGAGACACCTCACATTAATCTCTTTAGCTGCACTATGCAGGTTTGTCCAGGCCACAGTAAAAAGCCAGAGCAAAACCTCCACTTCTCTCAGCAGCTCAGAACCTACAGAAAGCAGTATCTACGAGACCAGTGTATTAACTCTGAGTTAAATAAAAGAAAATGAACCAAACTTGAGGGAATTTACGTCAGAGCAGCTGCTTGCATGCATCTTCTGCTGGTCTTAACTCTCACACTTTGGGCTTTCCTGTTAGCATTTACAATAACATCATTGCATCATGGTCCTAGTGTTTAATATTCCCTCTTTCAAAATATGAAGTTGCAGCTGACTCCCTGTATCCTTCTGGGATAAATGCAGAAAAAGCTTCACTTAGCAGCTGCTATATATTATTATTACCTATTACATCATATCTTATTACAACTCTATTACAAGTTTCCCCTACAATCTAATCACATTCTGAAATTGTTTACAGCGAAACTAGAAATGGGCTTGAGACATAAAGTTCATGTCCCAGCATGGGTCTGAACTTTCTTGCAGTTCAGATTTATTCAGACAAAGCTTTTAACTCTCTTGCTCCTGAAAGACAGGAGCAACTGCAAAGTTTGGATGTGCCTCACAGTGCCACAGCTCACAGCTAGGACACACATCAGAAACACCTGAGATGTGCCTGAAGTGGGGGCAGTGCAGACTGGTTTTTACCTTCTGGTGTGGCCATGCTCTGAGACTGAAAAGCAGGGAGACAGGGAATGAAATTCTGGTCCCACAGACTTGGATAGAAAAACTTCCATTGATTTAAGCATCAACAAAATTTCACTCAAGCTGAAGGGATGTATGAGAGACAGATGGACAAGCAGATACTAATTAACTAACTCGTGAGCTAAGAGAGGCTTATTTCTTTAAAATAAGAAGTGAATACAAGTGAACACTGACAGAAGTGTGTCATCATGCCATTTTGAGCAGCTTTATGGCATGTGTCTGCGAGCCATACAGAGAAGTACAGAGGATTTGGAGTGGTTTGAGGCTCCCAAGATACAGAGAAAAGATGTTCTGTGCTCACACCTGCCTGCTGAAAAGTGTCTGAAGCCTTCCTGAACCTCCATGGACCCAGTCCAGCCTCTCGGGAGCTTCACCATGATGCCCACACTTCTCTTGCCTTCCAGCCTTATGCAGACTGTGAAACAACCCCATGGCAAGACAGCAGTGGTAGGGAAGCACCTGCATGGCTTGTCTTACAGGAGCAACTGCTGCTACTGTAGGTAAATCTTCACAGGATGGGTCCCTTAGCAGAAGTACATGCTCATAAAGGTGGAATAAAACCAGTCCAGGTCACTAGCCTTATCCACACACTGACATTTCTATAGGGCTTTGCTTTACAGCTATGATATTAAGTAGTTTGGCTAACATTTTAGTAATGTTACTATTTTCTCGACAAAATGTCAAGTAAGTTTTCAGGGGGGAATACTTCATAACTGAAGTATGTTTTCCTAAGGGCAATAAACCACTAAGAAATGTACTTTTTTCCCATCCAGCCTTTGAGCCAAAACTTTCACATGTTTTTCAAAGAAATAAAATTATAGGTGTTTTTCTGTAGTAGGGTGAAGTACCACCTGGGTGGCAGTGGTAGAAAGCTGGGCAAACTTTATAAATCTAGAAGGAGGAGATTGTTTTGGCATGACTTAGGGTTACAGCCTGGGTTTCTTATGCATAATTCTAAAAGGAATTGCTCAAAGCATCAGGAAACTCTTGCTGGTACACTATACCCAGTGTACAACTCACCTCTTTAGATTGGTGGAATATTGCTATGGCTGAAGAGAAGACTTTTGCACTGTGGTAAAAAGTGGAGTCAGAAGGCAGAATTATAATTTTTTTCCTCATCTGAAAAACCCACAGCCCGTATACATGCTGGTTAAAGAAATGAGGAGATTGTACAGTCATCTGAAAAATGATGAGTTGGTTTAATGGTTTAATTGTTGGTTAAATGGCTTAATTGTGTTCCTGTTGTTAGCTGGCCATGAGGAAGACAGCACTGAGCTGCTGTCTGGGATACTTCAGCTCTGCAAAACCAATGGGAGACTGTGGGGGATTTTTATAATTACTGGCAAAGAACTGTCAGGATGGGAATGCTCTTTGTTTCAGTCATTTTAATCCCTGGAATCACAGTGCACAGAATGTGAGCAACTACTTTTTCTGATTCAAGTAAGAGAGAAAATGAGTATCAGTTCATCCACGATAGCTTTATACCAGAGAGGGAAGGTGAGGAAAGGTTACAGACAAATAAATTCTGCTAAAATGTCTGACAGTGGGGTAAGACCACTAAGAGTTAAGAAGTGCCTCGCCGGGCTGCCCAGCACCCTGACCGAGCAAGTCAGGCCCTGAATATTTTTTTAAATATTACAAAACAGGCAACATAAAATCTTTCTCCTGGAAATCAAATAGAAGGAAAACTAAAGTAAAGCTACAAAGGAAATCTCATTCTCTGGCCTGCTCTGCTTGCTGGCTTCCTACGTGCTGGGCTGGGGAAACTCTGAATCCTGTGGAAGAAATCCATAGAGAGGAAGCAAGAGCCGTCGCAGAGTATAAAAGATGGGGCTGGTTTTAATCAGGGCTGACTCCTCACAAATAACAAAAGGGAAGGCGAGGGTAAAGTGGGGCATAAGGCTAAGCCAATAAAGCCTTTTTTGAGACAAAATAAGAAGGGCGTATTTCAATATGCCACAGTGGAGAGGGAGTTGAACAAACTAACGTGTCCAGGATGTGCAAACACTGCCTGACTCCAGGCTGACACTGCCTGCCCAGCTCACAGCAAGCAGCAGGATCCGAACGTAGGACCTCTGAGTAACCCTCATCAGAAGGGAAGTGTCTTTGCCCATGTAACCAGGTCAGATCTTAGTTGAATTAGACAGCTAAACTTAGTGTGAATGTCCACCCTCTCCCATCCCTTCCCCACTCTCTCAACATGTAGGTGCACCACCTGCCCGGGAGCCTCCCAGTATTTTTCAAGCTTTCTTGAGGAAAAATACCATTTTTGCAACATCAAATTAGTGAGAAATCTGTGAAGAAGAGCAGTGTTTGGCTCTCCTGTCAGAGTGGGGTGGACAAAGGGTGTTGCTAGTGCTGCTGGTGAAAGCAGTGAAGGTTTCCAGTGGATTTAAGTGCAATATGGAGCCAGTGCAGTTTTTAATGGTTCTCCTGCAGCCAGAATCTAAAACTAGCCTGTAAATTGCCACACCGTTTTTCCTGAATTTCTGATGTGTTCAGAAATAGGAGAAGTAGGATGGAAACAAGGGAGTGCTGGTGACAGATGGCAACATTTCTGAAGGAGATCTCAGTCTGATGGCCATGTAGGGGGCTGGCACTAAATCACTTAGTGCTGCAGCACCACAGCTGAAAATTGGTTCCAGCAAACTCTGTAAATGTCTTGGGTACCAGCTAATGCTATGGCCAAGGAAAAAAAAAAAGAAACAAACCAAAAAAAATGCTTTCTGGATTTCTGTAATGGATATGGGCAACACCTTGACCAGAATCTTTCAAGAACACAAAAAAAGTTTCATTGCTTACTCAAATTTTTTTTTTTCAGTATAAAGCTTTGGTTTGTGTGGGTTGCTTCTTAGTGTCTTTTAAGTAACTAGTCTGCTGCTGTGCAAACATTTGGGGTATGCAGTATCCTGTGTGGATGTTGTCTTGATTTATAGTAAACCTTGGGAAGAACTCCTATAGCACCTGAAAGCAATCTTTCAGCAACTCAAGGAAGCAGAGTTGACTTTCACTTCCCCAGTGTTCAGTAAGAAAGCAGGAAACTTTTACATACATATATATATATATATAGTAGGGCAGGGGAGTTATGAAACAAGAGATATGTAAAATGCAAGCTTTTAAAATGCATCTATTACTGACTACCAAATAGCAGGTGAGATCTTTTTTGGGGTATTGCAGTATAATATTGGAAATTTATTCCACATTTTGCAACACTGGCTGCTCCATTAACTGATCTCACTTGGAAAAAATCATCTCATAAAATAAATATGACCCCATGGCGTGTGCTAGCCTTTCAAGGACTGAAATCAGTTCCTAGAGATCAAATAGTTTTCATGAGCCTGGAATTTTAAGGTCCATAGAGGGTGAGTCTCAATGTCAATAATCTTAAATTGGGGTCAAAATTAGCACAAAATTTAAAAGTATGTTTTAAAAAAAATCCACATTTGCTTGATAAATTATCTGAAAGAAGTTGTATTCCCTAGATATGCAGAGATTTTAATAAGCAGATCACAGCACTTCTCTGGAAAGAATTAATGCCCCACTAAAGCATAGGTGGCTAAACAACAGGAAACTCATAAATCCAATCAGAAAGTTAACAAATGGTCAACTTTATATGATGGGTTTAGTAATTTACACTTGTGTTGGATCAAATATACCAGTGAAGGTATTTTTCCCAGAGGGACAGAGAATAAATGGATCTGTTCCTCATAATGCAATTTCTATTTGCTGAAGCTGATTTGGAACAGATCTTCTTAAATATGATTATTTTATTTAAAAAGAAATATTAAAAAATGACCAAATACAAGCTAGAACTATTTCAGTGAAGCAGTGTTGCCTGTGATTTCCAGGACACTCTGCTCTCCTCATTGACTCTGGTTTGCCAGAGCCCAGAGGCTTGACTCAGAATGCAACAAAGGAGTGATAAGAAAAACTATTAATGTAGAAAATTCACTGGTAGAAGATTGTTTCCTTCAAAGAAAATAACTTTTCCAAGTCTGGGCTTCATGATTCTCCACTTTTGAAGCAAAAAAAATTTCACCAATAAAGGGAGGAAAAACCAAGCTGGTCTGGAATATAATTTTCATTCTTGGGAGTGAAGGGTGGACTTGGCCAGAAGAAAAAAGACTAAATCTGTCCTGAAGTTGGGAGGGAAGTGTGCAAGTGACACAAGCCATTGTCTCACCTGCTCTCTTGTGGTGAGGTGCACATGCTGCAGAGAGAGAAACTGCAGACGTGCTGTGATCCCACTGTGCAGTAGGTGGGTTCCCAGAGTCCTCAAGGACACATCTGAACCTGCATTTTAGTGCAGCTGAACCAATCCATGTCCTCTGCCTGAGAAACTTAACTATATTCATTCCTATCATTAATCTTTCTTTGCATGTCATGTCTTAAGTGGTTTCTTAGGAGGTTTGGGTTCCCCCTTTTTTTTTTTTTTCTCCCAAAGAATACAACTTTGCACGGCACTGAGGAAAACATTCATCCAGCAACACCAGTAATTGTAACAGCAGCTCATACAACTGCAACCCTTCCAGCCTCTACCTACCTTCCCCCTATCTACTACATAGGGGGAAGCAATACTTGCTTGGATACAGGGGCTCACCACTGTGTTACAGGTGCTTCTCTTCACCCTGGCTGAGAAAAATGCTGTATAGCCACTGGGACCCATTTATAAAGTCTTTGGGGTTTTGTGAGCTCATGTCCTGCTCACATTCAAGTCCACGTCCTTTAAATAGAGAGCCAGCTGGGGTCTGCAGAGGGATAGTGAGGTGCAGGGAAGCAGACCCATGGTTTCCATGACCCCTTTGCTCACCCAGCACCAAGCAATGCTCCACACATAGCTGAGGACACCCTGCAGGACTACCAGTGGCTCAGTTAAGATGCTGCTGAAGGACACTACTTTTATGCTTTGGGTATCTGCACTTGAA
This sequence comes from Florisuga fusca, assembly GCA_038090715.1. Lineage (NCBI taxonomy): Eukaryota > Metazoa > Chordata > Aves > Apodiformes > Trochilidae > Florisuga > Florisuga fusca. The sequence continues at coordinate 4,618,410 of JAAWXA010000023.1, forward strand.
GGATTTATCAGAAAAAACACGGAAAACCAGCTAATCTCTACACCCTGGAAAAAAAAAAAATCCCTTGCACTGCTTCTTCCCTCTGTGAAACATGACACGTGGCCTGGTCATTTGGTTTTCCATCCAGAAACCCTGACCTCAAGTTCTATTTTCTTGGGCACGCTTACATTTAATTAAAAGGAAACTATCAAATGTGAAAGCAACACTTAGATATAGTGTATCCAGCCCCAGGTTAGGCCTGTTCATGACTTCTCCATGTACAATTTCCTCCAGGATTCCACCCAAAACTGAGACCCAGTGTGATGCAACACCACTTTCAGCGTAGATGATAGGGTAAATGCTGGCTTGACAAGTGAAATTAATTATTGCATTCCATTAATTCTGAGTCATGCACCCAGCCCATGGAAGCTAGGAGAGCCTTGTGAAAAACAAACTCACTACATTGTACTGTAATATTATTCTTGGCGGGAGTTCCAGGCAGCCTGCTGGGGTCCTCCTGCATGTCCCAGCTCCACAGCAGTTTCTCCACAGGCATTGGGAGGGCAGCTGCTGTCTTCTGTCTTTAGAGGCTCAGTCTTCATCCGAGACCATAATAAGGAGAGCAAGGGCCTCCTTGGGATCTTTAAAATGCAAGCATGATTTTGGGAGGGTGGTGCTTTTGGCTCCTGACACTTCTGAGTGTTAAGCTCCAATTACATATTTACTGGCAATTGCTAAGTGACTGCTTTGAGCATTTCCTGTGCACAACTGAACTCCTGGAGCAGGCCATGGGAATGGCTGTATCAGTGAAGGCACTCTGATCCTTTTGAGAACACAGGGACCTCCCTAAAGGCCCCATGAAAACTGTATGAAACGTTCTGCACCACAGAACCCAGCAGAAACCCTGCAGTAGCATCTTTCCAGTCATAAAGGCGAATGGCTTAGCGTGACTCAGAGCGGAACCGCTGCCCATCCCAAATGCTGCATTACCATTTCGAGCATGAGTCAGCCCAGTTCCCTCTGGGGAATACAATTTCTGTCAGCAAAATGTCTACTAAACAAAGCCCTGCTCAGGGATCGTGTCCATGGGTTTCTCCCATGGGAACCCATGCTTGAGACACCCAGGTACGGCGCTGGCCTGGCGCTGCGTCAGTAAGTCCGTGAGTCACGGCGGTGGCTGCCTTGCCATACTGACTTTATCAAACCATGGGGTGCTGACAGGGATCTACCAGACCTCCCGAGAATGGGATAAAGATGAGCTTCCCAGGCCATAGGCTGGCCTCATCTTATGAGGGAAGGATGGTTTGACCCCTTCTCCTTCAGTAAGGACAGTGGCTAAGCACTGAGGAGACAAAATGAAGGGATAAGCCTTTTGCACCATCACACACCATGTCCACACAGTCCCTGTCCCGGTCCCTGCTCTTTTCTCATCAGTCTTTTTCTTGGCAGACTGAACTGGGATGGGCCTCTGCATGAACTGACTTTGATAAACAAAGTAAATAATTTGCCTTCAGCTCGTGCATAGCAGTCCCCTGGGTGCTTTCCGTATATGTGTTGGGTCGAGGAGACACAAGCCTCGTCCCTCTAGGAGAGCCAAGACCTGAAATGGTGGCTGCCCCAAGGCCACCCAGGAGCCTCCTCACTCACCTCTTCACTGCCAACATAAACAGAGTGCTTCCCACCCCACCTCTTCCCCTTATCACCCATTTTCTGTCTCTTTCTGACAGATAATGAAGTACATAAGTGCTGTCTTGTCTCAGGTATCTGTCTGGGGCATCGGGAAAAAAAAAAAAGATCTTCCCTGCAGTGAGCGGAGGTGCTTTGACACAGTTCAGGCAGTGGCTGTTTCCAGTCTACGATCTGCTGGCACACACTGCTTCTGGCTCTCCTCCTGATTAGCTTTCTGCTGTCAGGCTGCTCGTTTTGTGTGGGAAGAGAAACGAGGAGACCGGCGACGGAGATAAAATTAACTGTGCAGGCAATCTGAAAAGCTTTTCACTGAGTGCAAGGAGAAAGTGAGGTGGATTTATCAGAGGGAAGACAGCAGCTGTGAGAGACAGCAGAGTGATAAAGCACCTCCATGTGCCCCTGAGCAACGTCCTCACACATGTCCCTGCTCTGACTTTTGGGGACAAGTAGAGGGGAAGAGGAGGAGCCCCATCTCCCCAGCATGGCCTGGGCTTTCTGCCCTGCCACCAGCACTGGGCTCTTGGCACCTTTGCAAAGGGATGGGGCTCCTCAAGGCAGCAAAAAGGAGGCACCGCTCCTGGGATGTGGGAGGCTGGGAAGGGATCCTGTCAACAATTGGTTTGCAGTGAAGAAATTTTCATTATTATTTTAAGGAGGAAAGTTCTCTTCTCAACAGAGTCCCATCTTTCAGAGAACTGAAAAATCTTTAGTCCTGCTTCTTCATTTTTTGAGTATGAAAATTCTCTGCAAGAATCTTCTGTGGAAATTACTGCTGGTTTGTGTGACTCTGGCTGCTTTTATCTGCTTGTCCTTGGAGCAAGTAGAAACAGAAGGACAACTTCCAGAAACACAGCTTCCCTTCTGATGAGCACAGGAGCTGCTTTTTTCTTTCAATGTCCCAAAACAGTCTTTGCTGACTGTCAAAGATGTTATATTTGCACCACAGTAAAGGCCATTCAGGTAGCAGGGTGCACAGAAACTGGATTCTCACCATTTGTAGACAGACGTCCCCTTGCATCAGATCAAATGGCACATATGTCACCCTAATTTCTTGATTTTTCAGCTGAACATCTCTAAGAAAAATTGTCTTTTGGATGAATAAAATTGCACACAGTCTCCCACTTCACAGCCAGGAACCTAAAGCTGAAGATGATAAACCCAAGCCACATAGACTAAAGCCTGGCTCTTCCCATCCTTGCACTAACCATGGGGCTGGCAACAGCCAGCCAACAGCACAGCCCTGATAGGAAATTCAAAATTACAGTAACTCACTAACAATATGGAAGAACTTAGTCTTCTGGGTATGAAAATATGGGTAATAAATATTAATAGATCAAGGCTCTGAAAATAGGCAGGAAAAACAAGTCCAAAACATTTTACAGAATTTCATTGATTAAAGTGAAATCTCATTTAAAATAATCAATAGTGACAGCTTGGTTTTCACCATCTCATTTTAGTCACATCAGAATGTTTAAGTTTAGTAAGAAAAAGCAGCTTTATGTTAACAATCTCAGCTGAATAAGTTCTGATCTACGTTGCATATCAATCTTAGAATAGGTACTATTTATTTATTTATTTTTAGGAAGAAATGCATTTTTCAAGATGCTGAGAGAAATTTTAGTTTTTTGGTGGTTTGGTTTGTTGTTTTGTTTTTGTTATTGGTGTTTTTTGTTTTTTTTACTCAGGATTTTGCAAGCTCATGCTTTGTCCAGGGAGGAACCAGGACCACATTTACACTGGTAATTACAGGCCAGTGACCTCCCCAACCCAGGGCAGGAGCAGGGTTTTGCAGAATGTGCTGATTAATTTGGTAGCCATTTCCCCACATGTTGCACAAACTACTGTGGAGAACAAACCCAGGGAACAACCATGATGGAGTGATTGCTTTGTCTCTGAGGACTACACATAAATCTCTGCAGGCCTTGTAACCACTGGCTCAGACATTGCCCAGCTCTAATTGAGGCCTTGGAAGACTTTTTGGGGTGTACAGTGGGATATCCATCCCTCAATTGTTCATGCAGTGAAACCCCAGCCTCAGTCTTGTCAACCTTCCACACTCAGCTGCCCGCTGGAGTCAGTATGAATTTAGCATGCAGGGGTCTTATAAGGTCAAGGCAAATAAGGATTTTGATCCATCCTGGTTGCAGTTTTGAGGATGGAGGAGTCCAGTGCTCATGGAAATGCAGCACCTCACTGTCTGGGCTGTTGAACACACGTGTGAGGCAGCACTTTACCTTGCAAGGCTCATTTACCTCTTTTAAGGGCCACAATCGTCTTACACTGGTGCAGTTGTAACTGATGGCCATAAAACTTGATGTATTGGGAGGACAAACATTTTAGCAATTAATTAAAGAATGACACAGATTTTAACAAAAGACTTGTACTTGCTAAGTCCTGCAGAGATCAATGAAAGGTAATAAAGGCTCTGAAATGGATGCTACAGAGCCATTCATTGTTTAATGAATGAATTAAACAATATTTAATTTTAAACTGTTTAATTTTAAAAAGGGAGATGATAGTGAACTACATTTTAAAACTTATCAGTTCAACAGCATCCATGGTGCAAAATGCCATGTCATGTTCATTAGCAGGTAGTGCCTGGGATCACTCATCCAGAGATTGGGCATTTGATGGAAATCTTTGACTGTAACTGACTGTCTCTGACTTCTTCCTCATGTATATATCATGCTTGAAAACACAGCTAATAAAGGCCAGATGGCTGCAGGCTCCTTCTCACACCCATAATATTAATGGGAACATTCTGGAGAGAGTGGATTCTGCCTGAGTCTCTGCCTTGTGCTTGACATGATGATAACCACATTCCAGCCTCTGCACTGTTTGGTCCTAACTCAGTTCAAATGTTTCCTGGATTTCTAGCAAATGAATGAAGTGCAACTCAAAAGAAAATGTATCCAGCCCTTATTAGAAAAGGTTGCACTCATCACAAATCATCTAAATACCTCATTTCTGACAGCAGGGAAATCCTTTTATTATTGGGTTTGTTTGGAGAGATTTTGAATAGTTCATTAAAAAATTGCATTCATATCTGCCAGAACATACAGCAACCAGACAAGGTCCAAAGTCTGATGCCACTCAAGTCCTTGTGATTTGGCCTAAAACGACAGAACTACTGGGCAGAATACTTTGATCTGGAATAATGTAGTACTTCTTTTCCGCTAATGTAACCCACTGAAGTGTGCTCTCCAACACTGCAAATACACTGCAAAAAACACTGCAGTTAGGTTCTGTCTGACTATGTTAATTAAGGAGACTAATTAATGCCAAAATATAATTCTCTGGAATGCTGTAGATATCACAGATATTGCACCACTGCACAGGATATTGCATAGGATTAGATACTGTCTCTGTGAGTAAATTCCTCATGGTTAGTAATCTCATCTTTTTATATTTAGTTTTTAATAAGGAGCTACCCTCATTCTGAAGCCAGCTCTGTTTAAAGCTGCAAGAAAAAAGTAATTAAACCTGACAGGACTCACTTTCATGACATATGTTGCAAACTATCTTATGACATGGAGACCTGGTCATGTTTTTGTTATAAGGAGCTGATTTATTTTCATCTCTACTACAATCAGAGTTTTCCTGAATTCTATATTCCTTTGGCTAAATGAGACCTGCTGCATGTCTCTGGCTTTGTGCTCCACAGCACTGCTGGCTGCACACCCTGTGTATGTTGACATGTAATGGTTTGAACATTTGACATTTATATGTAGCTGGCATTCATTTCGTTGCCTTGCAACCATCTGGTTCCAGAACAAACTCATAAACCAAACTTGAATCATGCAACCACCAGACAGCAAACAGATAGAGCTGTAGGACTGTGACAGCACATTTATTGCACTTCTGTGATAGCTGACACAAACACTGCACTGTGCTGTCTGCTCCTATCTCTGTCATACAGACCAGCAAGGGCTGCATTTTAAAATGAGGATCTGATTCCTCACCACAGTGGGAGCTTATGGTTTGCACTGACTTTGGCACATCCCATGTTTAGGCTCCCTGTTAGCCCGTGCAAGCTCTGCATGAACCAGCATCTGCAGCTGGCATATGGTAACAAGGTGCCAACCTGAGCAAGACAAGACAATACCAAAACCCAGATTTTGAGCTGCATTTTTCCAGGCTTTGGAAGTACCAAGGAGTAGATTTCAAGTTAAAGCCTTTCATGCTTGCACATGAGAAGAAGTTAAAAAATTGTAGTTCTCATATAGTTATGACTCTCATGGTATTGGCATGACAAAGCAGAGGGGACTGACAAAGCTGTGCAGCCATCCCCTGGCTCCATCACCCAGGCCACAGGCAGGGGGAGAGCAAGCCAGCCCAGGTTTCTACTGGACAGATAAAGTTTTGTCTAGAATATTCCTGCCACAAAAGCTACATTCTTCATTGTCAAGTCTTTTGCTCAGTATATTAGACACATAAATAAGGTTTCTAAGAACTAAGTGTGTTCTTGAAAATAGAAAAAGGGGAGTGTGGCTGTATTCTTTTTGGCTGTGGTTTATCTAGGAGGACAGTAGCTCCCCTGCTGTTACACTTGCTTATTCTCTCCTTTTTTTTTCCCAGTTCCTAAATCCCTGACACTGGTCCTGTGTCCATGAATCAGAGAGATCACTTGTCTCGATAAACAGCAGAAGTGAAAAATGCAGGAAGACCAGGTTAATAAATCCTAAGAACTTTTACTCACACATTATGTAATGCCAATTTAGCAAGAATTTTGCTCTGTAATTAAATCCCTATAACTCATCGTATAACTGGTACCTCTTCTTTCCAAATTAAACATTGCTTTTTCTATAATTGGATAATATTAGAGTACTACAGCAATCTGGGTTAAGATTTCATCATTGGAATCCATTTTTATTTTCAGGTTCCATCAGTGTGTACACAACACACATTACACCCTAATGCAAAAGAATTATAGCAGAGAATTCAGCAAATAATAGTAGCAGTCACTGGAGGGCACCTGCCTCAAATTCTCTCCTGGTTAAATATACCAGAAAGGAAAATTAAGTACTTAAGTTGACTGGAAAAGCTCCATATTCAATTTCAATTAAAAGTCCCTACAAAAATGTTTTATTGGCTCCATACTTGTTTTCTGAATCTTTAAGGTATGTGTGTGTCTGTGCATGCCCATGTGTGTGTCAGTGATGGAAAGGAACCAGACTGGAGATCCAGATGTGCAGCTCAGTGTCCAGAATGGGTAACCAGGTACAGAGCTGACCAAAGGCAACTGGTCAGCACCTACATTAGTATTTATCAACATACTCTGGTGATTATTCCTATGTTAAGGCAATTACAAAAAATGGGCTCTGTAAGGGTACCACAGACTTACAAGAAGCCATTCCTGTGCCAAGGATCCTTAAATATATGGGGACAAGATAGCAAAGGAGAGGATAGATGCACAGACAGTTCACAGATGCAAAGCAGAAGCAGAGCTTTGCTATCAGGACTGGCCTGAACTTGACAGAAGCAGTGGTTTTCAGTGCCCTTAAATGGTACTGACTCTTCAGGGAGGGCTTAAAATCTTATTCTTCAAAACTGCATGTCTGTAAGGGGCAGATAAAAAGAGAGGTGTTGCAAAGAGCCAGTGAGCTGCATCCAAGTCCTTTGCACTATTTACAACAGCCCACGACACTGTCTCTTCATTCTACACTCAAAACATCCTCAACACCAGGTATATTGCATTTTTTCCTAGCCTCTCAATTTACTGAAAACCTTGGATGAAACTCTCTTCACAAAGCAATACAATGAAATTTTTCTCCATAGGAAAATTCTTCCTCTTTAAGAAGTAAACTGAAAGGAAAAAGCTGTATAAAAGGAAGCTCTAGGAGCTATTCATAGAGCTGAGCTTCACATGGCTGTAGCTGTCCTAGGGCTGTTGTGTTGAAAATATTTTTGAGTAACATGACAGGTAAGAGCAGCCAGGATAGAAGAGAATTGCCCTGCCCCATTTTCCTCTGATTGCTGAAACTCAGTTGCTTGCTAGGAGGAAATGCAGCAATGATCATGGTTTACAGTGTACAGTATTAGAAACCTAAATAAATGGGCATGGTAATGTGTGGGCTTCAGAAGGAGCTGGGAGAGGTGGGATGCAGGTGGCAAGAATTTCTGAGCTCAAACTGTGTGGTCTTGATACCTTGCCAAGGCAGGTTGTGTGGAAGTGCTAAAATATAATGTGCCCATCAAACTGTGATGTTCATATGGTCCAGAACCCTGAGTCCAATGCTCCATGTTGCACCCTATCCCCAGAGGACTCGTCCTGGGATTTCTGACCAGCAGAGCTGGGACATCCTGCACCAGTTGTAACCAGCACAATATAAAATGGGATGCCAGTTAACAGGGGGGACAGAGCAGTTATGCGTGAATCTTCATATATGATTCATCTCTTACACTATAGGCAAGAAAGATTTAAAAATATTTATTGATAACTCATGGCAATCCTCCCAACAAAGTTAGGTTACTGCAGAGTCCTTGTCATGGCCATGTAACTGTGGTATTAGAAGTATTTTCTTTTCATTATTGTCTCATTGCTCAACTAATTTGTTTTTTTAAGTTTCCCCTCCTGTATTTTTTTTTCCAATTTTTTTTTTTCTGGTTTTATACTGCAGGTAAAAAGATCCCTGTCTGTACAATCTCCAGTAACCTGATAAGGTATCAATTCAAACGATGGAGAAGTAGGTTCCAAAGTTCCAGATTTTTTTTTTCACTATCTTTGCAAAAGGAAAGATTGCAGTTATTTTTTAGAAGGTGTTTTTGTCTGTTTGTCTGTGTTGCTCTGGGGTTTTTTTTGAGGGGTAGGGAGTTTGTATGTTTGTTTGTGGGTTTTTTGTGGTTTTTTTCATATAAGCCAGTGAACACAAAGGTCATTCCTGGGTAGTATTTAGGAAAGTATGTCACTCAAATTCTGAACACTCTTGGATTGTTTCCACGGGAGAAAATGAAGGAAAGTCCACCATTAACTGGCAGTTAAAGGAATTCTCAAATTACTTTCAGTTTCTTACTTATCTTGGCACTCCATTAAAATAATTACATTTGCTGTAGTGCCAAAGAGATTGATTAGACTGAAAACTTCATTGTTAGCATGTTTAATATTTTATTTACCCACTTAGTACTTTTTGATTCAGAGTGAGCACTACCAGTAAAAAATGGAAAGTAATTTCTATGAGGAAGCTTCAATTTTAGTAGCTCTAGTCTGATAAAGGGGAATTTTGGTCTAATCTCATTTTTCTTAAGATTAGATGACTTCTAATTATTGCTTGTAATCAAGCCTTCTAGCCTTGCATGAAGCATCACATTAAAGATGGGAATTTAAAAAACCTAAGGAGTACTTCTGTCATTGAAATTCAGTGACACTGGGAGCTTAGCTCCCTGCCTCCTTTGAACATCTCAGGGTTATTAATAAAATAACATCTGTGAAATTTAGAAAGAAATATTAATTTTGACCCCCTCTGGATTTTAAATGGGCACACTGACCCAATGCAAACCCGTCCTCCACTCCTGCAGGCCCTTCCTGAACATTTCTCTTTCCTATGAGTAGGTTTGTTGTTTTTTCCAGTTGCAATCCTATGCCTCTTCAAAACAGGAAACAATCAGGATCATAGTGAGTGGATTCTCTAATAATTTGTAGAGACAAACAAGCACCAGCTTCAGTCAAGGATGATGGGACAGGGTGGCTGCAGAGCATCACTGAAGTATTTGGTCCAGGATGTGGCCAAGATGGTAGCACTGTGTGTGTGTGTGTGTGTGTGTCTTCATTGATAATGATCATTTTACACACATGGTAAGTCACCCTTGTGCTTCAGTAGACAAAAAGCAAACCAGCACACTCCTCCCTCTGCCTGATGCAGCAGCACATCAGGCAGTGCTGCTGATGATCAGTGCCTAAGAGTGTTCTGCTAGAGCTTAGACAAAGCTTCTGTACTAAAAGTGGCAGTTATCTTTATTCTTTCTCTCTCAGAGTTTCCACTGGATTCCCATTACAGACAGAAAATTGGCAACTGTTCAGATTAAACAGCAGAGTGAATTTGCTTGGCTCCAAGGAAGACATTTCTGTGTCAAAAGCTAAATGATGTTGCTGTTTTTCCACCTGTTCATGTGTAGATTATATAATTGAAACATTTTTCAATGGTTTTTTTTCTTCTTCTGATTGCAATTATGTGGAAAATGTGATCTTCATGGCTTTTTCTTGGCTTCATAGAATAATTCTAGTGCTTTTGTCAAATAGATCCATGAGATTATAAAAAAAAAACCCAAACCAAAACAACAACAACCAGCAAACCATGAGGATTTTGCTTGCTGCTTACAGAGATGTTTTTAGTGGTAAAACTTACAGAAATTTTAGTCCAAAGCCATTCTGAAGGTTTAAATCTTTGGCAACACAAAAGCTCCATCCTAGAATTTGGATAGTTGTGGGGAGAACTGTTGGAAATCCAGATGTGTGGGTCCCAAATTGAGTGTGTTTTGGGATGCCTTGATTTCAGGGTAGCCATCCTGCAACATCTTTTGAAACTCCTCAATTCCTAGGCTGGTGCAGTCAGAACATTTGATGAACAGTCCCAACACATAATGAAAGGGCAAGTACAAGTGGTGAAATTCCCAAATCAATGGTCTTGACTTGCAAGTTGATGATAAGCTGTGCTATAACCAGTGTCTGATTATTTACTTCAATGGAATCAAACTCCACACGCTGCAGCAGCATGGATGTCACATACTAGTGCAGCTGGGCTTTGTATTTTCAGACTGCTATTAAATGTACAGTGGTTATTTCATGTTACTTTTTAATCTCTTCTTAAACAAAGTCATAGTTCTTACACAGTCACCTCAGAGACAGGGAGAGAAATATTTACCTAACAATTACTGTCGTTGGCTTAGCTGGGCATTTGAAAGTAACAGACATTTAAAAATATACAAGAATAGTAATCTTTAAAAATACTTCATTTTAAAAACATTATTCTGGAAAAAAGTCCTTGCTCCCTTTATTCAGCAGGACATGCCACATAATTATCTTTATTTTCTTAGTGTTTGTGGGATGAATTGAAAATCGCTGTTTTAGATTAATTTACCTAGCAGCAATTAACATTTAATTGCCTTTAAAAACATAGAAACAAGATTAAAATGCCCAGTGGGGGGGTCATTTCTTCTTGATTAAAGTATAGATGTGACCACAAAAACTTCGATGTTCAATGCATTAATAAAGAAATACGAGAATAAAAACGTATGCTTGATATTCCAGAAGCAAACCCAAAAGTGGCTCAAAAATGGTTTTAGCTTATTTTTGTTTTAGAGAAATAAGTGTGTTGCAGACACAGAGGGTGACCACAGCCCACTGAAGCAAACAGCAGACTTCCCACTGAACTTACTGGGCCTCGGCTTGGGCAGAAAAGGTAAATATTTTTGTGCATATTAGTAAGCTTTTATCTCAAAGGCTCAGTGGGGAGATTTAGGAAGGCCATTATATTCTATTCTCCTTTATTTAGAAGCCTTACAAAGAAAAATAATAAGAAACAACCCTGTAAAAATTCGAGAAGGAAATATGTCACTACTGAGCATAATGATGCACTAAGTAAGGTGGTAACACCAGGATAAATTATGATATCTTAAGAGGGAATGTATGGCTACACACCCAGCAACATTTATTTATTTAATGAGAACCATACAATAATAGCACTGTTCTGGTTGGAAAAGACCCTTTAGATCATCAAGTACATCCATAAACCTAACACTGCCAAATCCATCAATACACCATGTCCCTAAGCACCACTTCTACACATCTTTTGAATACCTCCAGGGATGGTGACTCCACCACTTCCCTGGGCAGCCTGTTCCAGTGCCTGACAACCCTTTCAGTGAAGAAATTTTTCCTACTATCCAATCTAAACCTCCCCTGGCACAACCTGAGGCCATTTCCTCTTGTTCTTTTGCTTGTTACTCGGGACACCAACAAACACCCTCCTACAACCTCTTTTCAGGTAGTTGTAGAGAGCAACAAGTTATCCCAGGAGTCTCCTTTTCTTTGGGCTAAACATGCAGTTCTCTCAGCTTCTCATATGACTTGTTCTCCAAACCCTGTGACCAACTAGCTACAGAGACAAAAAACAGAGCTCAGGCTCCAAGGCAACTCAGAGAAGATTCACCTAAGAAAGCTGGGATGAGCTCACAGGGACAGCCCAACACTGAGATAATATCCCCATCCTGATGCACTTTCAACTGAATGTGACCCCAGTTTAGAGAAAGAAGGTCCAAGTCTCATTTTGAGGTCATGCCTTTAGATCATGTACCTTAAGTCACTGAGACATCTACTGACAAATGCAGAAAAAAAGCTCCTTCCATCACCCATGTTGTTGCATCATCTTTCATATTTAAAGGTGTGACAGATGATGCTCAGTCCTGCACGTCTGGTCAGAAAGCCCTTTGCTTGAACAGCAATCTTCTCCTACTATGCAGTAAACACATTCAGGCCATCCTGATTTCTGCAGTGAGCAGTGAATGGATCTATGTCACAGACCAGCCCATCTCTACAGAACCCCAGAGGCACGCATCTGCTCTTTAATCTGTTCCTCCTCTGTAGGGATCCTCTGCGTAGAGGACTGGGACCTCTGTGAACACAGTGATTATGGAGTGGACACATAAACACGCAGGAGAATAAAGATGGAGACAGAATCATGACATTTTTACTGCCTTTTGACTTTTTGCAGATTGTCTGAATAATTTGGAATCTCGTCCATTAAAAATAATGTCCCAGATTGTTCAAAATGCACACGCAGTTGGATAATTGGTTCATATGTCATATTATTTGACTTGTGAGTAGATTGGGTAAAACTTGGCATATTTTTTCCAGCATATGGCTGTACTTGCTCGAAACTTTCAACTTGTTTGAAAGAAAAAAATGACCCAAATCCACATAAATAACTGTCCCACAGTTTTTCCTGTCTGCCTAATTTCGTCTATTTTCCCCACTAGCAACCAGAGATCCAATAAACTATTGAAGGCTAAAGGCTGATGTAACTTCTTTTTTAGGGCAGTGATCTCAACAACAGCGACTGTGTATAAAGAGGTTAGTTTTTTTTTAAACTAGGGAAGAAGAGCAAATGGCTAGAAAAACAAAAAATGTAAAGTGCTTATGCAAAAATCTGTCATGGACATCTGGACCACCCTTGTCCAACCCAGGAAATGTAACACCAGTCATGCCTCTAAGTGAGAAGAATCAATTGCACTTTCTGTTTTCAGAGGATCAAAGGTCCTCCTGTCAGTTCTTTGTTTTGGGCTGGGCAGTAACTTGCAGAGCTGGGGTCTTGGTGCAGGTCTCTGTCTCCCCTCTGCCCTGCACTACATCTGTGGCTCCAGGCTCCTGCCCTTGGCACCACGATGGGGTTGTGGTGTTCTTGTAGCTGTGACTTCTTAGCAACCATGCTGTCAGGCAGCTGTGTACCATGATGCTGCACAGGTGATACAGAAGAAGGGAAAAGCTGGCACTGAAAGTCAGAGAAGTCACCTCCTTCTGCGAAACCTTGATTCTTGAGCCTGACAAATAACTGTTTACACGTACAACTCACTTGGATACTGAGGTTTAAATCTTGCCTCTGTAAATGCTGAATATCCCTAGGGTTTTGGGACATACAGGTACAGAGCTTAGATTTAGAATCATCTTATTTTTGGAATACCTAGACAGTTGCTGATGTGATAGACTGTACTGGCTCCAAAGTACTGGTATAACTAAACAGAGACACAGTTTGTTTAAAGATTAGATATTTTTGTAAAAAAAAAAAAAAAAAGCTTTAAAAAATATGAGTGGAAATTCACCATATTTATAGCTCAAATACCAAAGAAAGCTCTCTCCTCAACACTACTGGGTTTAGACATCTGTTTTTCATGTTTAAAATACAAACGCTGTAAGAGCAAACCAGTTTACAACTGCAGGAATGGAAGCTGCCTAGAAAGAGGAATAAGCATGACTGTCCTCCACAGCAAGCAAAAAAGGGAGAGGAAAAAGCCTCTTAAAATTAGTGGTGGAAAATAAAATTAGGTTTTCAAGATTATTACAGGCACATGTAAGATGGACTCCCTCACCACTGAAGCCACAAACAACACACAGTCTGAAGTACTTACTCTTCATACACTGATACCTAAATAGCTGTAAATGACTGGGTCTGTTTGGGTCATAAGGCTCACAGCTATCTCTCAGCCACATCAGGAAATACCAAGAGAGGGTTTTTTTCCCCTCACATCTTAGTTGCCCCAGTAGAAGGCCACACATCCAGTGAAAAAGCAGTTCCAGTCCATCATCATCCATCCAAGGTTATATCCATCTGCTCTCAGTCTGTTCTTTTTATCATGAACTATGCTCTCTGATGACTGAATCCTCACAAGAGTCCTTGATTCACAGTTTCAAATGTAACATGGATAACATGAAAAGAGCCATCAATTAAAAAAATACATATGGCCAACTTCACAGGCTAACCTGGACAATGTCCCTTTAAGTTTAAAGCCTCTATTGTGCTAACTACACAGATGTTAACAATCTCTTCTACAGGCTATTGAATGCAGGAAGGACATTTTATTAGCAATTAGAAAAATAGTAGTACACTTACACATGGCAATATTTAGCAGAGTTTGTTTGGTTAATAGGTCAGCAGTTTGGGACAGTTGGTGGTTGTTATGGGGCAGCAAGGAGGGTTTGTGCAGTAAGATATACTGGAAAGCACAAGAAACAGCCAGGTACCCATGGGGCACTCACAGATGAAACTGGGCTATATAATCCAAGTCACTCAAAAGACATCCCTTCTTCCATCCTTTCCTTCTACGGTAAAAAATAGCTTAGAAAGCATTTTGCAATAGGTAATAGGCTTGGACAGTGGCAGGGAAAGTGCACATACATAAACCAGAAAAAATGCACATGGTAGAATAATGTTTTGGGCATATAAGGATAAAACACATGTAAGCCTTGAACCAAAGTTCATATCCATAAATAAATCTAGGGCAGAGCAAGAATTAAATAAGTGATTGCCTCCCTGATTAGGGCTGTTTGCAGACTCCTGTGAAGATTTTTGTCATGTTTTGCAGGGATATAGCATGCAAGGGGCTGGTCTCAAGTTGGGAGCAGGTGCATAGTGATATTGCTTCTAGAACAGACATGTGTCTGCTGCAATGATTTATGAAGCATTACTCACAGTAGCATGAATTTGGCTGGTGGCTTTTGTAATTTATCTTTGCTGATATCACCATGTACCTTGAGAACATTTATCTTCCTAAACATAAAGAGTAAATGATTGTTTTAATGAGGAGAAAACAAGCCTTATTATAACAGCCCTCTACTAGGGACCACAGAAAGGTTTGGATTTTTAACACACTCCAGTCTGTTTTAACAGCTGCTTATGGTTGCTATAGTCACTGAACAAAGATATGGTTATTTTACCTTTCTTTATTGATGGCCCAAGTTCTCTCTAATTTTCTCTGCTGAATGGCAGAGGCCATGCTTAGAGCCACAGACCTCTGCAGTGCCAGATCTGTGCAGTTTTCTGGATGCAGTGCTGCAATTGCATTTCTTACACTGAAATCTTACACAGTTGGATTACACACAGGGATGCAAAAAAACAGAGGGGCCATATCCAATCTAAATAATCCATCCCCTGAACTCAGTGGTGGTTTCCAGTCTTTGAGGACTCATGGATTCCCATGGAGTCACTGACAATAAACCTGCTTTTCTTGGTTATTCCTGTAGAACCTTAGATTTAGTCCACAATCTCCACAAGGTTTATGGAAACCATGCATAATATCACACATCTAAGGCATTTACATGATGCTAGCACCTAAATTCCTATAGTCCTAATGGGTAAACACTAATAAACCTTGAGGAAGTTTTATCACTTGCCCAGCAATCAAACTAGATGTGTCATTATGCTTGCTGCTTGTTTCTGGGCCACAAGTTGCCCTAAAGAATCCAGTCTCAGTACAAACTACATCTGTAACTACAGTAGCTTCTGTTCTAGCAAAGCCAGAGATAGCAGTGACTTTGAAATTCATAAGAATAAAAGCTATTTATTTCCATATTGTTATTCTACACCCTTCCTGGTTATAGGCAGAAACAGAGGAGAACAAGACCTCTCACTGATCTGAAAAAGATAAACCCAGGGGAGGTGTTAAATGAAATTTTAAGTAATCAGGACTTTGGAGGTGTCAAATGTTGGAGTATGACTGTCCCAGGTCTCATGCCACTAGAAGGGAGAATGGAAATTAAAGCTGGGCGGCTGGGACTGTGAAGGAAGCAGCATAACCACCAATATTTTTGAATACAGGCCCAGTTTTTTCTTTGGAACAAGAAGTTGGACTCACATGAATTGTGTGAGGGCTTGGCCTTGGAAAATCAATGGGTGCTCAGTATCTGGCAAGATCAAGTCCATGGTGAACAAGAAACTTGGCCCAGATGTGAAACAACACGTTTTCTGCTTTCCAACCCCATGGTGTAACCACCAGACCACAAATGTCTTTCCCACTTTTTTGCTGTTTAAGAAGGAAGCGTCAGTTTTCAGGCTTGGAGAAATGTGGTGGACTGAGGGCAGAAAGGATCTGTCATTCAGAAGAAAAAGTGGGCTAGAATTTCAAGATCTATTTAAATTTAAAATTTTCTTAAAGCTGATAGAGGCTAGGAGTAGAAGAAGGTTCCCCTGCCTGTGGCTCTCACACCAGCATGTAGCAGGGTCTCTCCTCTGGCTGCCTTTTCAAGTGCCCGTAAAAACTAATGACGCACTTAATTCCTTCACACTTTGGGAAACTGTGGCACCTTACACAAGATAGCCAGAAACCTGGCTCATTTCTGATTCTTTCCTCTTCCTCGAGCCCCAAAAGGAACCTTGAATGAATGTGCATTCCTGATTAGCACGATGATAGAAATCACAGCAAGCTGCTTTCATGTTGAGATGTGAAGCCTGCACTCCCCAGTGCCTGCAGTGCATGTGTTCTCTTGCAGAGTGATGGAACCCAAGTTGCTCCTGGTGTAATGTGCTACACACACTGTTACCTCCAAGGATGTGGGAGCTTTCTCTGCTTCAAACCTTTGCTCTCAGACACTGTAAAGTTAATTATAAAATATGCCAAGGGGGAGGCAAAGAGAAACCTTGTTAACCTTTTCTTTCTGTGGTTTTCCCCCCTCGTTGCATTTACATTGGCCTTGAAGAACTGGGACATTTTGCAGATGGTTTGGAGTCTATAAATTCTTATTTAAATCATCATGAGCCAAGTATAACAGGTAGCAGTCCAGACTTCTCTAGAAAAGACAAACTCCAGCTAAGCATGTAAATAATACTTCAGTGCTTTTTAGCATATAAATACATACAGTGAGCCAGGTACCCTAGAAGGTTTATTCACATTTTCCTGTTGTTACTCTGTGAAGTGCATTGGGCATGCACTGTATGACTCTGCAATATTTTTTTTAATGCTACTTCTCAGTGAATAGCACAGAGTAACAGGCTAAAAGAAGGTGATAGTTCCTTCAGTGCTCCATTGTCAGAAGATGTTCATGCTAGGTGGCTGATAAAGACAACCAAAATGCCATGCACAAAGGCTCTGTATGCTGTATTATATGAAGAATCCTCTGTGCATATTGATTGTTTTTAAGAGTGAAAGAAATAGAATCTGCACCTTATATATTTTTTTTCCTGAGATACTCAGAATGATATAATTTTTCATAGCTTTTTAGTATCTTTTTTCTACCCTCACCTGCCAACTCTGCATCATGGTCAACCTGTTGGTGAGTCAGAGTGTTAAATGTATACAGCTCCCTTCAGACTTCCCCACTGAGATTCAAAGAAGTTCTTGCCATGAGGGACACCTAACTCTCCTCACAAGCACCCCCAAACAGGGATTTATTAGTCCACTCCTCTTATTCTTAGCCGAGACTTGACAAAAGAAGCCATAAATTGGAAGTCCTGTTGACTGTACCTTTAAACTCTATCCTGATGCAAAACAATATTTAACAGATGACCATCCACTGCAGTTGAAATTACCTGGATGCAAACAGTCTGAATGTCAAGAAAGATCTTTCTTAACATTGTATTTTCAGTATTTTTTGCAGTAGCCTTGTGCCTAAACATATAAGCTATGGTAGAAAGCTGTTAGGGCATACTACTTCCCACAGCCCTATAAAATACATCCCTGAAACTGAAATAGAGTGCAAGTGGTTCCACAGGGTAAACATTAGTTGTAAATGGACACACTCAGCACTTTGAGGTGACCCAGTATTTTCAGCTTTGCAAACATTGCATCCCTTGGTATTACCTCTTAGAGACTGAACTTCAGAAGCAGAGTTGCTATGGCCTATGGACATGGCTTTTTGGGGACCTGAATATCTACTCAGAGGATTCCTTTCTTCAAGGAGTAAAGAGCTGTTGGCTTATTAATCTTTGGTTTCCTGGCCTGCTGCCTTCATGTGTGGTTGCCTATCCTTGCTACTCTGGCAAGGGGAAGAGAAAATATTTGGCCTTCGGGGTCTAGGCAACTCATTGCCTTGTGTTGCTGACAAGAGAGCATGATTCTGAGCTCAAATATTCTGTACCTGTTTTGCGCAGGAATGAATATTGCACAAGGTGCCAGGCAAGTGAAGCATAGCTAATGTAAAAACACCTTGGTCTGGTTCCCAGTTACCCTGCAGCTGTGTTAGTATTTACAGCACTGTAAGTAAAGTGTTCCTGAGTCAGAATAGGAATAGCTTATACTCACTTTGAATGCAAAAATCAGGCCACATAATTCTGGTGGAATTACAGGCTATTTGCAATCATTTGTCTCCCTCCATGTGCTTTGCCCAGCAGGTAGTCTGTAATTATTTGATAATAAAAATTATAGGCATTTTTACATTGCTGGTCCTCTGCAGGAGCTGAAGATTACCCAGCAATTTTTACACGAGTTGAGAATTTAAGCCTGATGTCCTGGCAAGCTTCCAGGCTGCAAGACTTGATCTCCTGTCTAAATCCTCCTGGTATTTCTAACAGGCTGTGGCACTCTTCTCATCCTCCCGGGGCAGCATGCTGTGAAACAGCTGCACTGCTGTGCTCAGGGAGCTCTTCAACACAATGGTGGAGGAAGAATTCTTCCAAAGAAAAAGTGCCTGTGACATGGTTGCTTTGATAAGGTCTTCTGGGAGCTTGGAGGGATGAAAGAGGCCACTGAATGAAATCTATCAGTCTGCCCTATCACTAGACCCGTTAGTCTGATATATGATAAAAGCTCATGGTAGCTTACATATGATTATTATATTTTTCAAAAACCTGTGTAAAAACTACTCTGCCTTGGTTTTACTGCCACCCTCAAACAAATGTGCTTAAAATACTCCAAAATAAGTGAAGGAGATAAGTGTTAGAGGTCAGAAATGTGATGAGAAGTGCATAGACAAACCTGCAGTTTATTACTGGTAGAAAATTACATGTACCAGCATTATTCTGGGTTTGAGTTGACTCCATCTGAATTATATTCTTCTTTGTAAAGGTAACTTCTTGCAAAATTATTCCATTCTCTCTAGCACCATTATAAAGACAACTTGTCTGCCTATGTGTTTGATAATTTATGTATTTGTAAATATAATAAAACCACAGTGGTTTGGACTTTTACCGAGAATGACTGGTTTGGGGATTTTGAGAAACAAAGAGAGATAAAAACATCAGCTAGAAAAAGGAGTGCCTGCATTACAAATGGACTTTGTTATTTTTATCTTGGCAAGTATCATTAAACTTTAATTCTTTATGCGCCCACGATGGATAAGTTTGTCCCACTTCGCATTAAAGATGTTATGCGTTATTTTTGACAAAGTAATAAACCCACTGCTCTGAGACCTCACCCCAGCACGCTGAGGCCTCTGCACAGCAAATACGTGACTGCAGAATCAGGCCTCAACTCCTCCTCACTGCAATCAAAAGGACTACTGCTGGGAACTTGGAGACCAGATTTTCCCCCCTAAAGTTTCCCTTTACCCAGTGATAGCGCCAGTTTCACTCGGAAAAGTGAGGTTGCAGTGTCCTGGGACACTGCTGGGGGTAAATGTGTTTGTTATTTTGATTTCTTTGCCTCATTTAAAAAAACTGAACCTAACTTTTCCAGTCCAGAAAAAGGTGCTAAATGTCAACCTTCACTGCCAACACCATCACAAGTGTTAAGGCTCTCAGAGCCATCATGACATGGCCTCTTCCCCTCACCTCTTCCATGGACAGCCGGCTCCCGGCATCACGGGACACAGGTTTCACTGTCACTGAGGGGCAGCAAAGGGACTAGCTCCACCTCCAGACAACTCCTGGTTTCCAGTTCATTCCTAATAAGCAATACAGATGAAGAGTTGCTTTGTCCTAACGTCTAAGTTCAGATGTGTGCTTAGTTTCGTGCCAAGTGACGATTATAAGCCCTTTATCAATGGCAGCTCTGCCCCAGGGGCCTTGTTTGGGTGATGGAAAGGGAATTGGCTGGCATGAGGACCGGAGTTAGATACCTCAGAGTCACTTTCAAAGAGTTCTGTGTATTTTCAGCGTGAGATGTTGAGAGGCTTTCTAAGAACTTCAGGCCCCATTCTCTTGATGACACTGTCAGCAGAAGCTGAAGATTACACCAGGCTGTGGGGCCTGAGGGCACCATGGCCCACAGCAGGCAGGATGGGCTTGGCCGTAGGGACTCGGGAATGATCCCCTCACAGCACCACACTGAGAGCTGGCCCAGGCCACTACCACAGCCTCCAAGACCCCGAAGGAGCCGGGGCAGCCTCACCGCCACGGGTGGGGGTGAGGCGGCCGTGACACCCGCCGCGGAGACTCCTGAGGCACGGAGCTGCAGGCAGCAGCCATGGCGCCCCGCGGCCAGGCCGCTGGGGTTGCTCCCTGAGGGAGAAGTGCCGGTCCCTGAGGGAAAAGTGCCGGTCCCTGGGGGAAAAGAGCCGGTACTGAGGCAGACTGTTTGTCTCTGAGGAAAAAGCGTCCCCGTGGCAGGCAGCGGAGCCGGTTCCGAGGCGGGAGTACTAGTCCCTGTGGCGGTGACGGCCGCGGTCACAACCCTCCTCCTCCTCCCCCGCCTGTGCGATGCGCGGCCGCATGTGGGGTGCAGGCGGCGGAGTCTCCACCTCTTCTGGCAACTTGAACCTGTGGCTGCCAAGCTCCATTAAAGCTATCAGCAGTCGGGGGGACGCGCTCTACAGCGAAGGCGGGGTGGCTGTGGTGGTTTATTTTAAAATATAGACATATATATATTTATATATATATATAAATTTTTTTCCCCCTTCGGAAGGCTTGGGGCTAAGCACGGCGACTGCTCCGGAGCTTGCCCCGCCGCGCTCAGCCTCCCGCCGGCAGGCTGAAGTCGGGGTCCCGCCGCCGCGGGCACCGGAGCTCCGGGGACGGCCCATGGCTGCACCGCCGGGCGCCGCGCC
>JAAWXA010000023.1:4639499-4698244 GCA_038090715.1 Florisuga fusca
GGCGGTGGAAGAAGCGCGTTCGCCGCCGGGTGGGCGAGGAAACAGAGCAGCCACCATGGTCCAGTGCTGGTGGCTCGCCGGGCTGCTCATAGGTAGGTGGCACCGGCGGTCGCTGCCTTTCTGGGGCGGGTAGAGGGGAGGGGGAGACAATCCTGGAGCTGGGGTCGTCCCTTCGGGGGGGTCCCCGCCACTTTCTGCTCCCGGGCACTGCGAAAGGGCAGAAGATTGCTAGGAGGGTGCAAAGGGGACTTCATGGAGAGCGCAAAGAAATAGCGAGGAGCGTGCAAGAAGTCGTGCAACTAAATGGCAATGTGGAGAGTGCAAGAAAGCTGTAAGGAGAGTGCAAGGGGATTGCAAAGAGGGTGCAAGAGGGATGCAAGGAGTGTGTGAAGCGGGTGCGAGAAGATTTGCAAAGAGAGCAAGGAAGTTGCAAGGCGGGTGTCTGTGGGGCCGGTTCTGGGATGGGGGTCCCCGGGAACCGCGCTGTCAGCGGGGCAGGGGACAGCTTCCCCGGGAGGGAGACCGGAGCCCCGGGGGATGCTGTGGGGCTGGGGAGCTGGTCCAGCCCCCCGCTTCCCTAAAACCTTTCCCGTCCGTGTGGAGACGGCAGAAAAGCGGGAGGTCTGGTGCCGTGCTGGGGCTCAGACTCCCTGTAGGGTGAGGGTCGCTGTGTTCCCCCTACCCGCAGAGACCCTGTCGGAGAGGTGATTCTCAGTGGTGTTTCACTGAGAACTGGGAATTATCCTTGGGAGGATCCAGCACCTGCCTTGGCCAGGGACAAATTCACAAGTAAGTCTCCTGCTCCAGGGCCATGCCACTGACCCCAGCTGTGCAGCCAGATCCTCTCAGCACAGGCTGCATCTTTGCGGCTCCGTTTCAGAAAGGCATCTTTCGACCCCACAGTTCTTGGAGAAGTTTCAGAAGAAAATGTTCTGGCTTAAGAGACCATATGGGAGAACAAAGACAAGTGTTCTGTGAAGAAAAAGGCAAAATTATTTCTGTTCACGACAAGGAGAAGAGCCCGAGGGAGCTCACTCCATACTTGGACAAATTATTTCCCTAGAAAATCCACGGGAGACCCTTGGTTGGGATTCTGCACCCCTGAACAGAAGGAGCAGGTGAAAGGAGAGGTAGGAGGGTGCCCCTGGGGCCTCTGTGCAGTCTGCACACTGGAAATCCAGACACCTGGGTTTCCTGCTGCCAGCTTCCTTTCTACCACTTAGTTTACTCATCTGAGGTTTTGGGCAGCAAAATAGCACACTGACCTGCCTCTCCAGCTCAGGGCTTACTTAGTTTAGTGATCACTGCAAAAGAATCATGTAGTGGCAGCTATTGGACATTATTTGCATTAAGTTTAAGGGACCAGACAAAAGAAAGAAGTATCTAAGCAGGGTAGTTCTATAGCATTATGTTTCCTTTCTCTTTGTTTGGGGTCTTTGTCATATGTTGTTCTCCAAAGATAAGGCTGAAAAGGTTAAGAAATGTAGATTTTCCTTCTCTGTATATTGTATTAGCTCAAGTTGCAGTGCTCAGAGATCTGTTACACTGCATTATGTCAGATTACTCACATAAGCTGAATTACAATACTTTCTTAAATCTTAAAACAATTTATTTTAGTACAAACTGATTTAAATCCTATGCTTCTACCATCCGATGTCAGTGAGAGAATTTTCATTGATTTCAGTAAGAACAGAAGCTGGACCTGAAAACACATACTTAAATAGCCAAGTCAGATCCAGAACTCATTAAAGTCAAAGCAGAGTTTGCCAGTGACTTCACTGTGACCAGGACTGGCATTCTGTATTTTGCATAAACTATACCTCAGCATGAGCATGACACCAAGTGCATAATTAAATGAGAAAGCATTTTAGTTAGGTAACTGAATCTGATTTTGGAGTCTCCTCCAGGAAAGAATCACTCATTCCTGGAAATGTCCCCAGAGACTTACTGAGTTTTACCTAAGCTTTCATTAAAGTCTTTACATTCCAATAACACCATGCTGGTATTTTTCATGTGTAGCTTCTTCTACATGGCATTGACTTAAAAGATCTATTATTGCTTTCAATGTTTATTTTTAAGTTTGAAAATTACAGTGTTGGCATAAGAGAAGAGATTAAGAAGACAACTCTATAAATGATAGTACATTCAATATTTATGTGTGTGTATTTACACATGCATTTATGTGTACTTACTACAAACGTTATTCTCTTTGGTTGAAATATGTGTTTGGGCAATGTTTACTTAGCTAATTTATTTTTACTAGGATGGTGGTTTTCATTCTTTAGTTCTCAAGCTGGCCAAAAAATCAACAACTAATGTATTATGCCAGCTTGTGTGATATGACTCTATTTGTTCTTTCCATAATTATAGGTTAACCACGTTTCAAAGTATATGAATATAGATAAAAACAGGGCTGAGACGTAAAAAAAGCATGAGTGAAAAAAAATATCGTGTGGTTTCTATATTTTCCCCACAAGCACAAATTGTTGAGTAAGGAGATTTTCAAAAGCCAGAAATTGCTATGAAGAAAACCAAAGCTGGAATCCAATTCTAGGGGAGGCTGTATCTGGCAGAACAAAGTTTGGAAAGAGATTTTGCTTTCAATGGGATCCTGTGTTTCCCCACAACATAGCATATGTCATCCATAAAGACAACCCTTTCATGTGTGAGATAAAATCACTGCTAAAATCAACCTCAAAATTAGGAAGCACCTATACAATGCTGTTTTGCAGCTCTTTTGGTTTTCTTATTTATTTGCCAAGGATGATAGAGCTATGAAAAGAGGAGAATTCCTAATATAATATTTTTAAGTTGACGTGTCTCAGATATAATAATACCAAGAGACTGACAGTGAGAATGTGAGAAGTTTAATGTGTAACCCTTCTTCTGGAGGCTAAGAGTGCTGCCAGAAACTGAAAATATGATTCATAGAACACGTCCTTCTCTACCTAGCTTGAATTGTGTAAGATCTGAGGGGTTAGTAACCCACAATCTGTGTTGTTGTTTTTTTATTTTTTTTTTCTCTCTCTTTTTTCCCTTTTCTTTAAGGAGCTAAAAGGTTTTATGCTCTAAAATTCAAAATTATGAAAGTTCTGTTTCTGTGTATTAGGAAAGAAACTACGATGTCTATTTGAAATGCTGGAGTTCCAGAGTGGTAGGAGGGTTCAAATCCATCGTTATTTTTGAGTTTTAGCAGGGTGATGGTGTGATAAGCATGTCTTTCATACTGATGTTTTCTAATTTTCAGTGAACAGCTTATTGATAATCATCACAATTTGAATTCAGCTGAAACAGAATGGTGCAATGAAGTTCAGCTCCTGTGGCACTGTTAGACATTTCAATCAATGCAACAACACCTCTCAACATACAACTGGTGTGGTGGTACATAAATTGACAGAAGTCTCACTCCTGAGTGTTTGAAGATATTTCCTTCAGTTTACTTTTTAAAATAATGCTTTACACTTTAATGTAACCCTTGGGTTGATTGCTGAAAAAGTCCCCTATGGTTTCTGCTGAATTAATAAGAAGCACTGACAAATGTGTGGCATTTTGTCCTTTTCTAAGCTGAAGGCAGAGATCCCTGGATGTAGGTTTTCACCTCATGCTCTGAAATCAGTGTATACACACCCAGCTCCCCACTGAGACAATTGGATTCACCTTGTTCACACTCTTACCAGATCCACAAGTGCTGGACACTGGCAGGTTATGGCTTTTCAGTCTCTTCTCTCCTGTTGATCCCAAACCACAGTGACACATTATTTTTAAAGCTTTGCAAAGAATCTTTTTCAGAGAAAAAGATGGTTTTTTTCCAGTTAGACTCCCAGGGAAAGACAGATGAAAATAAAAATGACAGCAAAGTTTTGCTGCAGAAAAGCTCCTAAGTTTTGTTAGTTTTTAGTAGCACAAGGTCCATTATTAGATTATGCATCACATAGGTTGAATGTCAGCTTTGATTTTAGCATCTGTCGGCAGTGTTTAAGAGAGCTGGAACACATCAAAACTTGGCTAATGTTGACAGGCTAAACAGTAGACTGAAATTTCAGGCTATCTAGAAAACCACACCCAGACCCCAAAACACATGTTAGAAGTAACTTTAATTCTGTGCTTCAGCTGCACAAGTAACCTTTTTCTGTGGTCACTTGTGATTCTAAGTTAAATGTGTGTGTATTTCTGGTGTGGGTTGTGTATCAGTTTACCACCTTTCTGCGGAGCTTTTTTTTGTCTGAGGATGCCTTCTGCTATGACTGCTTTTGAATGCCCTTCTCATCCGTGGCTTTGCAGGAGCCATGTGGCCTCAGAATATTAGATCCTGTTAGATCCTATTTTTATTACTATAAACAGTAACCTTACAGCAGTGCCAAGAATCCTGTTGTGTTAGGTGCTAAATAAGAAGAGAACAAAAGGATCGTTCTAGCTTTAGTGGCTTTATAATCTAATTTCCTGGACTTAGATTCTCAATGGTGAGTACTTGACGTTGCAGGGACCTACTGGGATTTCCAGCTGTGTCCAGCATTTTAGTACCTATTGCAGTCACTTATGTCTATGCACCTGAATGCCTTTGTACATCCAGCCCTTATTTCTAGTCCCAAGGAGGCCAGGCAGTGATTTTGATGAGCAGGATGGCAAACAATGTGCTTACACAGGAGAGCATCTGTCTCCCGTGGGAGCAGGGAACTGGGATGGCTTCATCACAGTGGGAGTCTGAAAGGCCACTCAGAGTATCCCACTGACTCCCTGCCAAGACTGGGTTATTCCCTGCTGCACTAAGTGCTTTGTTCAGTCCCTCAAAATCCTGCCAAACATGTGGACTTGCGCTGCCTACTAGACTGTGCCCCAAGAAGTTCACCCCGATATACAAGCCACATTTTTTCCTCTCTTCATTCACTCCCAACAGAAACTCTTTATTCATGGCAAGGAATTTCTTCCCTTCCTTGGTGTTTATGCTTTGTGAATATTTATAGGCTGTTATCATGTCCATCTTGTCCCAGCCGTCACTCAGCCAGGCTGCATCTACTCTGCTCTTTTAATCTTGCTTTGTAACTCAATCCCTCCCACCCCCTAATAATCTTTTGTTGTTCTACTCTCAAATCCCACCAGTTCCAGTTGCTCATTTTGCTTTGGGTAAATGCTGTATTTATGTTAATATTGTGTGGTGGGTGGTCCTCTCTGCACTTCGGGTCCATGTGAATAATTTAGATGTTCCAAATGAGGTTGGCATTTTATAGCCAAGCCATGGCCTAATTACTGGTTCTGCTCTTCAAAGACCTCCAGGAAAAAATATGCTTAGCCATCACTATTAAAAATAGCCATGATAGCCACTAATAAAGTGTCTGTGAAGGGGTTCAAGGGAATTGCCAAAACTGCATGGATGCTCAATGCATTTGAAATGATGGTGTGCCATTAATTTCAAAGCCAAGCACTGTATTTTCTAGTGAGTTTCCCTCTCATCTAAATTGAGGAAGATAGATATAATATTTCCCATTTGGTAAGAATATGACTTCTGGTTAAAATTTATCTGAGTCATGATTTTCCCCTGGGGTGCTGTTCAGCTTTAGACTGAGTTGCTTTCTTTTGTTTCTGAAAATATTTTCTTCTGTGTCTTCTCACCAATCTCTTACTGTCTCAGGGCATTAGAGACCATCTCACTGTTTTCTCACCTATCTTAACAAATTAAAAGTTAAACTTTCACCAGTGGTCCAGCAAAACAGTTCCAGGGCCTCACTTCTTTCCTTCGGTTTCTTTTGCTTTTTGGTTATATATTTCTCAGTGCAAAATTTCTGTGGCAATAATGATCAGAGTTTAACACCAGTCATGATGTGTTAGAGTAGCCTGAATCCATTTGCTTGTTTAAGTACTTGCCCATGCTGAAAAAAGAAGGCAGATGGCAATTACTCCATTAGTTCTTGCCTCTCCTCATTAACCCCACCTTTCCCTCCAGGCTCTGTCTTGTAGGTACATGGCCACATGGAATGATCAGCTGTTCTCCAGCAAATCTTTTGACATTGACCAATTTAGCTGTGGAAAAAGCATACGACTCCTCTTTCTGTGTCTGCACAACATGTTTTGGGAGGTGGGAGGGAAAAACACAAGGTGAAATAGCTCTTGTATCTGTCAGGACATTAAGTATGTGGTAAGTAAACCTCTGTTGTCTAACTGAAGAGTGTGGCATTTCGATTAACATGAACTGTAGGAGCTTTCTTGGGAAGATGCACTCACATCCACCTCCAGTGCTTTTATTTGTCATCACAACTTATCTAGACCATGTCTTGCTTAGTTCACTCCATATCCTGTTTCTCCTTTGTATCCCTCCATTCTCCAAATGGAGTATCTACCATTTACAAAGGCAACTAACATAATACAATCACTGTGCCACCCTTAGGAGAATACCTGAGAAACATCTAGTGAATTTGGAGTATTTTACAAGTAGCTCTAACTGAGCATTAGACTGGAGGAACAGCTATATATAATTATACCCATTCTACAGACAAATAAAAGAAGGGATGAATAATAGAAATACTTTTCCAGAAGCCAAACAGTGCTCCAGTGAAAGCGCTGGCATCCTCCCTCAACCACTTGACCACATTCTGGCTTCAGTTCAGGGAGGCATTACTAATCAGGGAAAATGCTCATGCACTGGCTTAATTTCAAGCACATGCTTAAGTTTCACTGAAACCAATTAGACTTAAGCGTGTGCTTAAATCCTGTCCTGAACTGGGTTCAGTTTGCAAATAGGCAAAATGTAAAGTTCTGCTATGATACAGTTTTCCACCCTCAGTGGTTATATTTAAGTTTTATAACTTTATAAAATTATAATATAAAATGTATCTCTTCCCACAGAATTGTTCTCTTGGGAGTGCCTTATTCTGCATGAATTAAAAGCACCACTAACTTAATCTCCACACAAATGCAAGGAAAATTGATTTGCTAAATACAAACATTTTCTTTGCTTTTGAAAGATTGCTTATTCCTTTAGAGGCTAACCCAAAATCCATTCTGTGTGCTCTCAGGAGAGAAAAGTGCCAAAGAAACTAATTTTTTCTCTCTTAAAGATGTCTGTGTGGATAAATTTAATTTGCTTATACAGAATATATTGATATATTTCGTATCATCCATTTCATTCCAGTCTGAACATTCCTCAGAAAATATCAAGGGTTTTATGTCATCTCTGAATGAAGAAATGTGTAATGCTCCATGACTTCAGGCACTGATCTTATCCCTGTGAATGGGTGACTAACTGAAACATTAGAATTATAAATGGGAATAATAAATTCTGGCCATAGGAGGCAATAACATGTAACAGATTAAGCAATCTAGCTCTGGAGAAGGGTTGATCTACAGTAACTAATTTGTTGCAAACTGTAATGTATGCATTTTCTCCTCCATTTATAAAGAAACAGATGTGTGACTCTGCTTTTTTCCAAAGTCAATCTGCTTGGAGTAACACAAACAAGATTTTTTTCCAACAAGGCACATTACAATATTTCTGTCCTGGTTGGTATTTTTCTTCTTTAGAAGTGAGAAGTGGGTCAGAATCTGGAGCATACAGCACTTACGTAGCACAACCTCACTGGCAGGCTCTCATTTCCAGGCTTGGCCATTGCCTCGGAATCTTTCTTCTTAATTTTACCAACAATTCAGCTTGTGAAGAATTTCCAGTTGGATTTTTCTGGAAGTTTTTTATACAAATGAGTGGATGGAGTAGTTGGTCAGTGTTAGCTACCCCTGTTATCTCAAGGCTTGGTCCAGTTTCTGCTGATTATGGTGACCAGCTGCTGTTCCCAGTTACTGGCATCCCTAATTGCCCGAGTGCTTGTGCACCCTCCTTGCTCAAAAACCTTGGGCCAGTATTTTGGATGCAGCACACACCGGAAAGCTGGAAAAAGATACTGTTTTGTCTAAGTGCTGTGCTGAGGAGCTCTCTGGAAACGCTTGTGGTTAATCAATACAGACAGACGGGATAACGAGTGAGTGGAAGAGATCACAGTTGGGGGATTTTTTTAGATTTTCCTATGAATGAGTATTTTCATCTTGAAGATGAATTGTGAATAATTCCTTCCTCCTGCCCAAGAGCTCTATAAAGCAGTTAATTTTTGTCTTTCAAGATGGAGAGAGGACTTGCTCTGATGTGCTTCACCCAGGGCTGAATAACAGAGTGACATATGAGTGACAGCTGCTTTATGCTATGTGCCATAACTACAGCTTTTAGGTCTGGAACTGAATTTTTCCAGCTTGAAAGGATGTTTGGATCTGGTAGGGCTGAGCTGCAGTATTTGAGAGAGGAAAGCAGCCACAAAATTTGGAAACAAGCCAATAGCTTTTGGTTCGAGGATGCATCCAGCTTGGAGTCTTGTGTACAGCAAAGTAAGACAAAATCCCTAGGAATTCCCATCATGTCAAATATTTACATTCTGGAGGCTTTTTTTTTTTTTCTTTTTTCCTTCCCCCGCATTGAATTTGATCCTGATTATAAAAATTCCCTTTTCTATTGAATGTGTCAAAATGTAGTGACTGTGTTGCCAAATTGTCTGTGCTCTCAAACAATGTAGACTTTTAGTGTTTCTGCCAAAAGTAGAAGTAAGTGTTCAGTCAAATATTGAAGTTCTGCTGCAATAAACAGACACAGTGAAGGTAACTAGAGTGGTGCTGTGTTCTCTGCTGTTATTTTGTTGTGCTTTATGGACTACACCTACACCTCTAGAGTGTTTCTGTGGTTATGAGCAACAGCAAATCTGACACTTATAGTCTGTTACCTCTAATACAAATACAGTCAGTTTTTAGTTTATTCTCTAGGGTAATGATTTCATGTTTGTTTTGGGTGTAAATAATGTTGCACTGTCCTTTTACTGAAGGCTCTCCAAAAATTTTGTCAGTAACTAGGTCTCTTGATAGGACAGTCAGATAAAACTTGGCATACTCTGGTGACTAAAAAAAAGATCCATGAGTAAGGAGCACACAGGAGTAAATTTGCCCGAGGCCACAAAGCGAAGTCCCGGCAGAACTGGGATGAGGCTACAGAGCCCCAGGTCCTAATGGGCTCT
The DNA here is from genome assembly GCA_038090715.1 of Florisuga fusca. Classification (NCBI taxonomy): domain Eukaryota; kingdom Metazoa; phylum Chordata; class Aves; order Apodiformes; family Trochilidae; genus Florisuga; species Florisuga fusca. The sequence continues at coordinate 4,648,538 of JAAWXA010000023.1, forward strand.
ACTAAATGGGCACCCATGGGGCAGCCCACATGGATGCTGCAGCTTCTAAATTAAAGGTTTCACTCATAGCAATGTTTCTTTTCATCCACTATTTTCCTGTTTCTATATGAAGACTCACAGGAACTGCTTTTTAGGAAGCACTAGTGCAAGCAGTTGTGAAGGAGCTGCCTATGCCTGCTTGCCACATTCAGCCCTCAAAGATGAGAAAATTAGTACAATTGTGAGTATGCTCCAATAAGAGCCCTTAACACAAATAATGTGTCTTTCCAGCCAGCTTATGTATTCCAGTGCACAGTGAGGTAACAGAAAATCCGAGGCTGGTCTCACTGGCCTTTAGGTAGGTAGGCTGCTCCTGTTTCTGCTCTCCTGCTTCTCTGGGGGCTCCAGTCTTCATGTGTTTATTTCCTTTGTGGTAGTTTCAGGGTCTTAGTGTTTAAATCTACACAAATTTACATTTCAAATGTAATGACTCTGTTACTCTGACTTGTAAACTTCAGCAAATGGCAGCACCAAAATGAAGTTTCTATGAATTTGTCCATATATATCACCAGATTATTAATAAAATACTGTTTGGGTGGCAATCTTTCTACTTTGACACGTTTGGGAGGCTGTGACTTGCACAGTAGACTCTAATTGCTGGTTCCCATTTGGCTTGGTCTGGGACTTACATTTGTGGCAAACTTGGATGCTGAAGATTTTTAACAGGGATTTAACCCTGCAGGATGTGCTGATGCCAGAGATGAGAGGCTCCTATCTCAGAATAAATTGGCTGTTGGCTGTGGGAATCAGGGGAGCCTCCCTGGTAGACCCCAGCTGTGAGTCTCACCCTGACTGTTTAGATTTGTATTATATCTTGAGCTTGTGAGCCAGGGAATTTTGCTGACCTTGCTCAGCAGCTCATAGCCTTGCCCATGGTTTGCAGCAGATCTGTATGTGCTGGCTTCATCTGCAAACACTTCTTGTTAGGAAGGTGACTGCACTCTCCAAGCCAGGCTTGGGCCCTTCATGATCTCAGCTGTTACTTCTCTCATGTGCTGGTAGATGGCTTGGGTTTCTCTTCCCAATGGAGGGTGAGGTTTAGGCAGATCTCCTTGTAAAGGTCATGGGATGGTTCAGGTTGTATAGAAGTATGTACTGGCACAAAGGGACGAGGAGGAGAGGTTGTGACTCCAGATCTTGATCTCTTTGACTGAGGCACAGGGTGTGCAAACGTTGAGCATCCTCACTCTGTGGGAAGGTTAATACACAGACGTTTGATCTTTCATTCCAGCTGACAGGCAGGCTGGAAAGCAACCTGTGTTCTTGCCATTTTATTCACCGTAGTGAATAAAAATTGACTTGAAAATTTCCAGCACTACTGGGCAAATTGCACAGCACAACTAAAGTGAGTGAAGACCAGCCAGGCTCATAAACCCCAGGCAGCCCTGGGCTGAGCTGAACACCCCCGGCTGATGGACCCGGTTCTGCCAGACAGGGCAGTTGTGTGATAGAAAATTGGTGGGGTTTCAGGAGGAGCTTCACTGAGAGCTCCTTTCATGGTGTTACAAAGAGGCAAATCCCAAATTTCTTACTAAAGCGAACTCACAATGAGTGCAACAGAAGTTTGCTTAAGTGAACAGTGAGTAACATATAGGAATATATGTGCATGTGTATGTGTGCATGCAAAGGTCTTCAGGATTTAGCTGAGTGTTCACACATTCCCTAAGCCAATAACATCCGTTGTTATGGGAAATGAGGTAAGTGACAGAATTGCTGTCTTTATGGCAGGCGACAGGCAAGTCTAATGTTCCCATGCTGTAATTCCCTGCTTCAGTTACTGCTTCAACAATAGTTTGAGAGAGAGAGAATATGAACAAAGAGCACTCAGTTTCATTTGAAGATTTCATCTAAAAAATAGCTGGATTCAGATGTGGCTTACGTTGGAAAACAGCAAAATAAAAAATCCGTGTCTGTAACTAAAGAGCTTGCTGCTGAGATAACCCGTTTGGGGGTTTCATGCTCCAGCCTGTCTTCGTTAGTGCAGCCAAAGGAGTTGTCCTGGGCAATGAATGGCGTTTGGGATGTGTCCCGTGTCCCTGAAACGCTCTGGACAGGCCAGTGCTGAGGCCCTGGCAGGGTCCGAGCTGTACCTGGGGGTACCCTCCTGACCCCCGCTGTCCCTCCCGCCTGGGACCGCAGCCTCCGCAGAGGCAGGTCCGGGGCTCTCTTAGTACGCAGACCCCGTGGCAGCCGCTACCGGCCCCAGTGGAACCCTCCTCGCCTCACCGCGGAGCGCACGCGCAACCTCCGCGGCGCGGAGGGACCTGTGTGTGTGTGTGTGTTTGTGTGTGTTTGTGTGTGTATGTGATGGAGCGGAGACGCAAACTCCGCGGTGCTGACGGTCTCCGCTCTTCTCTCTTCCATCACCCCCCTTACTTTGCGCAGCCTGCGCGGCCGCGGAGCCACCGCTGCGCTGGGAGCCGCGGTGCCGGCAGCAGCTGCGCCACCTGCAGGACGGCGCCGGGATCGCGGCGCGGNAACGCACCCCACACCCCCGGGCCGACCTTCCCCTGAGCCCGGTGCTGCCGAGCAGGGGATGGCAGCATGGAGAGAGCAGCACAAAGCAAGCCTGTCCCCCCCTCTGCCCTCCCCACCACCCCTCCGAAGGGAGGCTGAGATCCCCTCTGCCCTTAGGAGCACCCTTAGACCCTCCGACCTTCTCCCCTGGGGTGCAGCTGATGAGCACACCAGGCTCACATGGACAGGGCAGCTTTGATGTCCCCCTGCCCCTGGCACTCCTCCTTGGGGATGTGGCACAAAGTCCAAGATCCTTTATCTGGAACCATCACATTTAGGTAGCAAATACCCAGATCTTAAAATCTCCTAGGAGTGGTCACCGGGTGTCAGGAGGCCCATGATGCTGCTCCCATGCATGCTCAACCCCCTCCTGCCACCCCCCAGGTGCCCTTGGGGAGGGATGTCACCCTGTGCACCCTTGGGCATGCACTGTGGGCGGCTCAGGACTGTCTTGCTCCCCAGGTGTGAGGTACGCCCAGGACCCGAGTTCCTCACCCGGTCCTACCTCTTCTACGCCAACCGCCTCTTCAAGGCTTACCAGTTCTACTACTGGGACCCCTCCTGCCACGATCCCTCCTACTCGCTGGTCATCAAGGGCAAGCTCCGCCTGCGCCAGGCCTCCTGGATCACCCGCGGGGCCACCGAGGCCGACTACCACCTCCACAAGGTCGGCATCGTTTTCCACAGTCAGAAAGCCATGGAGGAAGTGTCCACCTGGATCAACCAGACCTCCAGCGAGGGCTGCAGGGGGTTCCTGCCCCCGGGACGCACCTGGGCTCCTGGAGCTCTCTATGAACTGCTGAGTGCCAAGAGCGAGCGTGACTGCACTGCTGCCTTGGGCTTCGCCATGCATGAGCTGAGCCTGGTGAGGGTGGAGAGGCATTACCAACCCCTGCTGCAGCCACAGCAGAGTGGGAGCCAGCTGGTGGAGGAGCTGTACCTGGGGGACATTCACACGGAGTGGGGCGAGAGGCTCCATTACCGACCAACCGGGTACCAGCGACCCATGCAGAGCGCTGTGGTAAGGACGATGTCTTTATGTGCTCCTCTCATCCATTCATGGGCTTTGCCAAGTATGTGTTCTTTCCTGTTAAAACGCTGCCTGCCTGCACTTGGCTCCCTTCAGTCCTAAGGCCAGACAGATGAGGGGGTGAAAGGCTGGAGGTGCAGGTCCCCACAGGGCCGCCTGGTGCTCTGCAGCACTGGGGCTTGCTCTCTACCTTGCCAAAACAGTGGGACTTGGGTGGGTGGAAGTTCAGCAGAAGCAACATCAGAAACAAGCCTGCATTGGCATGGGCCTGGAGTTGGTTTTTCTTTGGCTCTGTGTTATCCTAGGAAATGTAGTTTCTTACTTTCTTCTCCAAAGCTGCTTTGGGCAGCACATCATTAGAGGCTGCTTGCTCTGCCATTTGTCTTCTTCCTCTCTCTTTTGCTCTTTCTTGAGTCCTCCTGGTTGAGAGGAGTGAGGAAGCAATATCTGCCATTAAAACATTAGTCCTTTGTGTAATGCCATTAGAAGAGGAAATGGTCCTGAATACAATTATGTAATTACGAAAAAAGCAAACTTTGACTGTGGCATAATAAAACTAAGCAGGAGACTTAGTTGCATTTTCTTTTTTTCTTTTTCTCATTGTCCTTTCCTCTTTTTTTTCTCTTCTCTCTTCTCCTCTCTTCTCCTCTCTTCTCTCTCTTCTCATTCCTCCTCTTCTTCTATCTTTATTTATTTATTTTTATTAAAAAACCAAGTGGTAAACATAAACACTTTTAAAAGTGAATTTAAAACCAAACCTAAAGATACTGCAATTCACTCTCTGAATAGAGCACTGTAATTAATCAGCTAATAGCTCTCCAATGGACCAGCACATGATGTCACCACTTGGTGATAATTAGAAGCTGCCATACATAAGAAATAACTTCACACAACTGCTTTAGGCAAGTAGGGGTTTTGGCTCCATGTCTATAGTGAGAATTTTACTGGGTACAGGATTTTTTTTTCCTCTGAACTAACATCGATTGCTTGTGCTAGTGAGGTTTACACAGCTATGCTAGGAATTATTTTTTAACCCCCTTTATGAAAATATCACTCTTTTCCCCTTAAATTTATATCTGTTTTAAAGAAACCCATTCTTCCCAAATTACCTTTCATTATCAAAGAATTTCCTGTCTAAGGAGAGCATATATATTTGCCAACTTCTGGGATTATTTAGCTGTAATGTAGTGTGCACTGTCAGCACTCATTAGTGTGACAGTAGCAGTAAAGCAAGTTGAAAATGACTAAATTACAGTAGACTCCAATCAACTTGCATGTAAATTACCCACCTTACAGTTAACTACTGAGTTATTTAACCTTGTTGCCTACAACAGCTCAGTAAAGATTAGTTTGTGTTCTAGACAATGATACAATGTTCAAACCCTCAGTATTTAAACATAAATCAGTTGTGATATATGAAGAAGTAGAAATAGTTCAAAGCTGCACAAAAATAATCCTCTTGGCCTTGGATGGGCTGTGGGGCTGGTTTGACTCAGAGTTCTGAACCAAGCAAAGGTCAGGCTCTCTTTTTGCCATGGATCCTTTTCTTCTTGTCTCCAGTGCAATGCCCATTCTGTCGGCTTGGCCAGCCCTGGCCTCCCTCCCTCCCCACCTCACTGACAGGGGTGAGTGGGACCAAAATGTGCCAAGCTTTTGGCCATCCTGGAGAGGCTGTGATGCAGCACAGACAAAGCCTCCCTGCAGCAAGGCTTCACAGCTTGCTTGATTTCTAAAAAGACTGCATTGTATTCTCTGATTCAGTGCAGAAACAGTGGTGTAGTTGACATCTCTCAGCACCCTCATCTGTGGGTATGGGCAGCAGCTTGCAGTGAAAAACTTGTGGGGGAACAACCTGGCTGGCTTGAGGAATCATTCCCTGCCCTCTCCTCCTGACTGTCCATAGCACCCTGGCACAGGGCAGCCTCGGGGCACAGTCTGCTCCATCCTTCCTGGTACCAGAATAGCAAAGAGCCAGAGCAGCACTTGATCTCACTTAATCTGCTTGAATGTCTTCAGCCAAGTTCAATGCAGTTGAACACCCTGGTACAGGAGAGAGGAGTTTCAGCTTTTAAAATATTCTGAAAAGGTTTTTTGCCTATTGGTTTACAAAAACATGTTTGTTTCTTTTTTGTGTTTTTTTGTTTTGTTTTTTGTTTGTTTTCGTTTTGTTTTTTTGTCTACTGCAGCACCACGTGCATCCGTGCCCAGCCTGTGGGATTATTTACAGAGCTGATGAACACCACCCCCCCATCCTGCCCCTCAGGGCTCAGCTGCCAATGCAGCTCAGTGGCAGCTGGGTGAGCACCCACTGTGAGGTCCGACCTGCTGTGCTTTTCCTCACCAGGTACTTCATATTCCATGGTAACAACCACACCTGGGAGGGTTACTACTATCACTACTCTGACCCACTCTGCAAACAGCCAACTTTCACCATCTATGCATCTGGGCACTACACCCAAGGCATTCCCTCCTCCAAAGTGAGAGGTGGGACAGAGCTGGCTTTCAAAGTCACGCAGGCACGGGTGACACCAATGGACCAGGTGACCGTGATGATGCTGAACTCCTCAGAACCTGGAAGCTGTGGGCTAGCAAGCTCCTGGAGTGGTGGGGTGGAGCAGGATATAACACCCACAAATGGATGTTTGGCCTTGGGCATCAAGCTGCCCCACACTGAGTATGAACTTTTCAAAATGGAGCACGACACAAAGGACCGCAGCCTGCTGTACGTCGGGGAGAGGCCCACGGATGGATCCAGTCCTGACAGACCAGACAAGCGACCCACGTCATATCAGGCACCTCTGATTCAGTGTGCTGGGCCAACAGAGGAATTCTCTAACTATGTTAGTCTAAAATACTTGGGAAAAAAGGATGCTAATGGGAATGAAGCACTAAAACCTTTGCCTGTGGCCGTTTTATTGTTTATAGCACTTCTGTTTTTAAGATGGGACTAATCATCTGTTCAGGTACAGCACAGAATGCAGATAGTCTTGGTGCTAGCATGACTTTTATATCCTTCAAACAAGCACATCTGGAATCAGTTTTACTCAGATTTGGAAATGCTTTTTTAAAAACACCCAACAAGAGTGAGGGAAGCCAAGAAGATATGTCTGGCTACATACTGTTTGTCCTGTGGTGTTATTGCCTAATCTCCCCTCTTCTTTGCATACAAGTTTAATGTAGTGACATGGATGCACTGCACATTGCAATAGATAACTTAGCAATAGGAGAGGGGGGGAAGCTACATAAATTACAATTGCTGCTTTGAGCTTTTGACATTGCTAAGACCTAATCAAGAGCTGGATTCAGATGTGATTCAAAGATCCCAAGTGTCAGCTGATGAGTTTCTTTGAGGTTAAGTTGCCTTCCATTATACTCTTTATTGCTGTTCTTGCAAATTTAGTCTGCAGAGTCAGTCAGCAATAGATAGTCTGCAAGTGCTCTTGATAAGAGCACTGTTAATTGTGCCTTTCTCAGTTTACAGACATTTCCTGCAGTTTTCACATGTGCGAGCACACACAAGGATGCAACATACAATGTTTCACTTCTGTGTGTACTAAAAGCAGCCCTTACAGAGTTTTAATTAGCTTGACAAACTGTTATGCCTGATCCTGGTCATAAAAGAAGACAGTAGTAAAAGGAAAAGGCTTCTGTGTATAACTGCTCCAACCTTCAGCATCACCTAGCATCACCTAGCTGCATTATCCTTGCTGCATTATTCTGGTTCTCCCAGTGCAGTACTGGCCTGTGCTTTGGAACGTCAGCAATGTCCCCATGTCACTGCACACCTTGTCCAGCAGGCAAAGGCACTGCCAGGCAATTACAACTCCTGCTCACCACGCACTGACTGAAGCAAAAGATCACTTACAAGTCTTCTCAGGCTGTATATTTTCACTGTGTCCTCTTTAGGAAGTGTACTGGCATACCAGTTGTTAATCCAGCTCTCCTTTTAATCAAAATGTCACTTCCAGTCACGTTCCTGTTCAGATGTTTTATATATCTGCCTCTGTCATTAGAGTGGGCTGAGGACATACCGAATCAGACAGCACAATCAGGTCAGACTGATTTCCACCAACAAGGACAAACTCAGAAATTTTATTCCCTGTCTGCTGCAGCTAAGAAGCATATAACTTACTTGGAGAAGACCTCCCAGTAGCTAAATCCTCTCCAAATAAGCCTATATATCTTACTCACAAAGGATATTTTGTTAAACCATCTATGCAATAGCTACCTTCTTAATGCTGTATTTACAAACTTGCAGCTTGTACTTAAATTATGGGTTTTATAACATAAAAATACTTTTGGGAGATCTGTACATTAACTGGTAATTCAAATGAGATGCTTATTAAATGCATACAGTTGTGACATAAATGTTGTCAGACCTTCGCATGTTCCAGCCATTATCAAATATTAATCACACACATTAACTTTTATACTAAAATGATACACAAAAAGGCCATGCTTGGCTACCTCATGGTTGGTTCCCTCTACAATCAATTGAAGAGACATCTCCAGGGTTAGTTCAGCAGGCAAAAGACCTCCCTGTTTGTAAAGGTGGTTGTGTTTTGCTGCCTGCTACTATGTGGAGATCCATGGCCAAATGCTTGAAGAACTGGAAGTGCATCTTGGAGAAAATCTTTGGGATGTCTCCATTGAAATGACCCAAAGTAGGGCAAGTCTGGGCTAGACAGCTGTGTCTTCTGTAAACAATACAGAATACATGACTTCTTCAGCAGAGCCATTTCCCAGCACCATGCTAGAGTGGTCACTCCCTGCAGCCTGGAGGAAAGGCTCCCGTGACTCAGATCAGCAAAGTGTCTGCAGGACCCAAAGGTGTCCATGGAAAAAACAGGGAACAGCCCTGATCTGTCTTTGGAGGGTGGGTGGAGGAGGGGGAAGGCAATTCCTGCCCTAAATTTACCCCCAAGAATGCTAGCTGTGTGCAAGTATTTTTCTTGATTTATTTGCATAGTGTGGAAATGTATCAAAATTAACAAATGTTTAGATACCACACAGTGTAAGAACTCCTCTAAGACCACATCTTTCAAAGTGGTGATAGGATTAACATGATGTGACAAGTTACAAGACAACATCAAGTACTTATGCAAAGAACACCTTGAGAAAGCTCCCACCTCTCTCATAGCACTCAGCTCCAGCAGTCCTGGATGCTTAGGCACAGCTCCACAGCTTCACATGATGGATGGGCTATGCTGACTAAACTTCCCTATGAAAGCCTCATCAGGAGCCTCTTTGTCCTCTGTTTCCCCCCCTTTAAGTATACTTCTGAAAGAAAAAAGAGCCATGAAAAAGCTATTTGCATAAATATCATAACTTTTATTGTTCTTTTCACAGTTTTTTGAGAAACATTCCTAAATTACACAGTTATTCTCTCAAGAATTTGTGCCTTTTTCCAATTTGAATTTGCCTGGCTTCAATTGCCAGTCAGTGATTCTTGTTGTGTTGCTCTTTTTAGGATCAGAGAGCTGCAGTGTTCAGTATTTTTTCCTGTGAAAGTACTCGTGCACTGTAATCAAGACATTCTCAATTTTGGTAGATAAACTCAGCCAACTGAGTTTCTCTCTTACTCTCTCAAAGGCATTTTCACACTCCACCAGTAATTTTTGAATCTTTTTTTTTTTGCATCCATTCCAATTAGTCAGCTCCTCTTTTAAAATGTAAATACCCAAATTGCATCCAAAATTCCCAACTCTCACAGCTGAGACATACAGAAGTACAATCACTTAGTGCTAATGGTAATTAAAAAAAAAGAACACATTCATTAATCTTTTGCCCTGGGATTGTACAGGGAACACATGGAGCTCTCACTCTAGTCCTGGGTATGGGTATTTTTGTCATGATGATTTTATCAGTAGTCATTCTATATCCACCTTCAGTGATCTGGAACCACTGAATCCTACTGGGTCCCAGTAGAACTCTTCTATAAGCATCCCCATTTCATTATGGTTCTCTTTGAACAACCCTCTAAAAGGTGTGACTGGCAGAAAACATCAAGCTTTGTGCAAGGGCACAAATATACTTGGTTCACTCTAATCCCAAAGATAACTGAAAACCAAAGACAGAATGAAGTGACTTACATCATGCCCCCACATTAACATTCATCTCCTTTTTGATCTCTTCCCTGTGCTGTCAAGCTAGCCAAGCACTGCCCTGTCTGCTCTCCTCATCTGCAGCTCAGAGGTTGCCCCAGGCATCTTCCTTAGAAGCACTGATACAAGGTTTCTAGACCTACTGAATGTAAAAATGTTGATTTTTAATACTGAGCAATGCTTATGCCTGACATCACCTTTCCAGTTCTCTTACATCATCATTGGCAGTTTCACCACCTGCACCTAGCAATGGTCATTATCCTATTGCAAAGATTTCCTCTAATCTTCAGCTCTACCACCCTCTCCAAGCACTCCAACCCATACATGTTTCCTTTCCTTTGGCTGTTGCTTTCCTTATTTGTTTTCTACACTTCCTAACTCCCATTTTGAGTTGATTGCTGTCTGCTTCCTTTTTTCTTGTTTGTTTTATATTCCTCTACATCAAACTTTTCCCTTCATTTCATCACTGAAACAGGATGGGCAGTTAGCCAAAGCTGCCCCTTTCTCAACTGCAAAACTGTTGGGTTTTGCCCAGCTTTCACTTAGAAAACTGCCAATTCTAATTCAGTTTTCCATCTAATTTCTTCTTCACTACTAGACTTGGTATTGAATTTGCTCATCTGTGCCCCTTTGAAGCACCAGCTACATTTATTTATCAGCACTGTGCATGGCTGCATGCCTAGCTCCACTGTAAGCAGGATTCCAACTTCCAGTCCTATGATTCTTTTATCTTCACCCCATGTAAACAAGACAAAACCAAATAGCTTTACATTTCATGTCTAACACTGTGTTAGAGAAACAGGTCTGTGACACAGGCAATGAGTGTTAGCCCTCAGTACTGGATTCCTTTCAACTGTACAAAACCAGATCCCTTTTAATTGCACCTGTGAAGAAAAAGCAGGCTAAGAGATGTCCTGGCAGGTTAGTGCCAGCTGGAAGTCAGTGATGACAGACACGTCTTGGACAACTCTTCCCCATTCACTTCTTCTGTAATACTCCACAAAAGTTTACTAATTCTTAACCACCCCAAAAAGCAGATAAAAAGAAAATGATTTCCAGACATTTACTGGCTTCTTGCATGGATTCTGAGCATGAAAGTTTTTCCTATCTTCTTTAATATCATAAGTGACTTAGACAAGTTGTCTCTGCAATTTCCCACTTCATTAGCAGGCACAAAAATTTCAAGCATGAGCTGGGCTTGCCAGACAAACATCATCATGGGTCTGATCAACTCGTCACAGCTCAATTAATAGCAACTTATTTTTCCCATTCACCACCTTTGTGCCCCCATGTTTAAAATGCCTTAAAAGTGTATTTTCCACTGTAGATTTCCCAAATAATTCTTAAATGGAAGCAAAACTTAAATGCTTCTGGATATATTACCAGCATTAGGTTGGTGCTTCCTTTGATAATCAATCCACACTGAAGAGAAAAGCCTGCTTTTTACTGTAAATAAATTTATTGCATTGAAACAGCAGAAAAAAGCTGGAGACAGGAAGGAGAGGGTCGACAACACACACTGCTCCAAACTCTAAAGGGAGTGAAGAGGAAGAAGGAAAAATTTGATCAAGAAGGATGCAGAAAGGTGAGTGGTTCCTTGGGATGGAGGAGACACCTGGGAGCAGAGGGAGCAATGTCAAGGGAGGGCTCTGCCAGGCAGCCAGGGAGCCACCGAGCACTCCTTTGGGCCCCATGCCCAAGGCAGGCAGGTAGGGAAGTGCAAGACTGGAAGGGCAAAGGGAAGAAATAGACTGATATGGAAAAAAAATAAGCAGCAAAGAAGAAAAGTCACTTTAAGATGCTCAGCTGAAAATCAGTTTCTTTGCCAAGATGCAACAAAGGAACAAGGATGACTTGGATTAAACCAAAAGGCTGAGGGGGAAATGGAGTGAGATTTGACAGCTCCAGAATAGATCAGGGAAGAAACTGGGCTGAAGAGCCAGCAGCCTTCACAGAGCTCTTTTGGGCTCAAAAAATTCCTGCAGCAAACTTCAGCAAACTGAAGCAAAAAATTCCTGGCTCAAATCACACTTCTGTGTGGCCTGCCTGGGAAATGCAAAAACAAAACTTGCTGCCCCAGCTCAGCTGCTCAGCACTACGTGGGATGCTCAGGTCAAGAATGGGTGTCCACAGGCAGAACATAAAGGATTCAATCCTGACACATGCATGGGCTACACACAATAGACATGATGCCATTTTTTAACTTCAACTTTTAAAGAACAAATTATAGTATCTGAAGATCATTTAAGATTACATAAGATCACACACACAAAGTTGGGCAGCTTTAGACACTTTCTGGGCAGCCTGAGCTCACTTGCTGAGCAGGTACTGAAGGCTTGAGCAGACACTGCAGAGTACTCACAAAAAAGCAGCCAAACCAACTGTACAAACTTGGTTTTGCCATTTCCTAACTTCTGAGTGCTTGACTTTGTACAGCCTTTAATAAAGGTCTTTTAAAAGTAGTTGTGTGTGGATAATTGTGTGTGGGAATTTTGCCAACTCAAACATGAGGGAGTTCAAGAGGCTTTTCTAATCTTGTGAGTTTATCCACAGAAGAAAAAGATTTGATTAAAAATATGAAGTACAGCTAAACTGGGAGCAATACTTTACTACAGGCTGTTCTTCAGTTTTTCATAGGCACTTCAAAATCTTGAAAAAAAAATCACGAAATTAGGAACTTAGAGGAATGAAATGTACTGATGCAGAAACACAAACAGAAATGCCAGATGTATAATGTCAACTTGTAATATGCAGCTTCAATTAATTCTTCTTAATTCATTTGTTTTCTTAACTTCTTTTGTTTTGCCATCTGGAAAAGGCCATTTTCTAATGACAGATCATAAGAGGAAAGATCCAAAGTTCAAGTTTGCTTCAAGGAAAAGCAGCCTTATTTTCTGTACTCATAGACTCAGCATTCTTTTTGTTGCTTTCATTCAAGTAGAAGCTTCTGGACAGCAAAAAAATCTAAATGGAAGTTTAGTAAAGCTTTCTGAAGTTTTAGTCTTCTAAGTAAAAATGTAAAGACAATTCTGTAAAAGGAAATAAATCCACAGGAAACAGCAGAGTAAAGGACAGATACAGAGTCATTTTGGAAGCATGCAAGTGCATACTTATTAGAATATTACATGTAAGAGATTTCTGACTCTTTCTTGTGTTATTTTAAAAAACAATCTACATTTATCCAGTAAAAAAAATAATAATAAAATCAGCCCATTAATAAAACAAGCAAATTTCATAGTTAAGCAGACCTGAGTAGTGGAATCACACAATTACTTTGTCCTCTGAAGCTAATCAAAATAAAAGTCAGTAACAGCACAATGAGTAATGTCACTTTTGCACTGACACCCATTTGACAAAAGTGATTTGGTATACATGGAAGCTGTCAGCATAACACAAAGGAATCTTAATTCATCATGTCAAAGGACCAGCATTTCCCTGCTTGAACAATAAATCCCACTGTTTATCTAACAGTAATGCATGATTTATACTAGCACTGTATCCCATTCTCATCCTTTAATGAAGAATATCTAGAGAACTGCTAGTTTTCACTATATGAGAAAGCAGCCTTGCTCAGTAGCTGCTCATCTTTCCAACATGCTTTAACATTAGTTTATAATTAGAAAATGTATAAAGCAAATTTGTAGACAGGAATCTGATGACAAAGAACTAAAAAACATAAACTACTGAACTAGAATAATAGAACTAGTCTCACTTTTTCATAGTAGTGTTTTAGTTGCAAGAAAAAAAAATATTCAAATATGCACACTACAATTCACTTGCCACCTGTCCCTTCTCAACTTGCTCACTTGAGGTTTTGAGTAATGGATGCTTAACCCATTTCCAAACAATGAAAAAGTGGCTCTCCACCCCAAGCTGCTCTAGTGCTGCTGTGAAGTACTATTGCAGCTGTAACACAGCCACAACAAACATGAAGTTCAGAGTGCTTGTTTTACATGTGCTTTAATTTAAAACAGAGGGACTGTGGGCTGTGTTCTTTTCTCTGTTAGCTTATGTTGAAAACAGAATGCAGGATATGGTGTGCTAGGACATTATGTAGAGCAAGAGTATAGTTTCAAAAACTTAGAAAACTACAGTTAAGTCACTGTCGTGCCTGAGAATTAAAGTGCTTCAATGAAGAAACAGAAGTGTCAGACTTTTTCTAAGGAAAACAGATGATAGTTTTCTTTCATTAAACAGCTGCAACTTCAAGTATCCTAGAACATTACCAATTTGTGTGCACACCACTGTATAAATATGCTGACTGTTAAATCAAGATTATAGTAAGAATTCCAAGTATACACACGCAGTGCATAAAAACCCTTTACAGTTTATTCTTGAGAAAACCAGTGATTTGCAAAGTGAGGTTCCAACTTCAGCTCACTAACAGCATTTCAGGACAAAAAAGTCACATGGAATACCACCACAATCCTACATTTTTAGAGAATTACATTGTGTTACATCAATCCCTCTCAACAGGAGAGGGGCTCTTCAATCCCCATAGCTACTCAGCAGTCACTTGAACTGGGTGCCTGCCTACCTCACATATGCAATTGTTCCAGTTGTGCATTCACAGGCAATGACTACCAATGCAGAGCAATAGTTATGATCATTCATGCATGGAGTATTTGCTTCAAGGTGTGGATAACTACAATGAAATAGTAGAAACCATTTTCCATTCATTTCTTAGTACTAAGCCTCTAGACATTTCAGATATTACCAAATCTGCCCAAGGAGTGCAGACAGGAGTGTAAAGCTACAAAATGAAGACCACCTAAGCAGCCTCTACTGGATCTTACAAAAACTAACAACTAAAGGATATGCAAGGGGGCATCTTAAAACAACAGTAAGGACACTAATTGAAGTAATAACTTAATTTCTATCATGTATTGATTAGTTTTCTAATACTTGGTGTTGTGCTGGGACACCAGACAAAAATCTTACTTAGAAACTCTCTTTCAGGCATAACTTCCTGAGATATACAATGCTCTCCAGAATAATTCCATTTCTACAAATACTTCATTTAAACATTTGCTCCTGTGTCATCAGGTAAGGAACAACTTACAAAAGATCCAAGTGGTTTAAGACCATCCATCCAATATATTTTTGCAATAGACTAGACTTTTAGGAACCTTGGAATTAAAAACATACCTAGATTTCTTTATAGATATGCTTATGAAACAGACAGATATGAGACAAGGCTCTGGTCATATACCAGATAATGATTCCACTTGATCAGTCATTTTATTTCAAGCTTGGCAAAAGCAAAGCACTACCCAGACAAGCCAGTGCCACTGTCTGTTCAGGCTGTTGTCAGAAATGGTTACAAAAGACCTAAGAATTTTGTTAAATTCCAAAATATAAGCAGTTAATTGAACAATCTTGTTTTGGCCCAAAGGTATGGCTGAGCCCCACACGCTCAGTCCTTACCAACAGATCCTCAACTGAGCTGCTGTTGGCCTTCCTCATCTTGTGTTTTTATGGCATCTCACCCAGCACAACAGTGTTTTCTGGGACCTCTTTATATTCCTGGAGTGCAAGCAACAAGAACAACTTTACTCTCAAATGATTTTAAGTTTCAAGTTGTCACAGATCACTAGGAAGTGACTACTGAACACTGGAAAGAAGACAGGTATTTTGCTGTCTTTTTCCTTCACCTGGGAGCTGCCTGTGCCAGCAAAGTCAACTGTGGAAGCTAACAGCACGAGTAAAATTTGCCTGAAATATTACAGATATGCTTGCAAGAGGCCAATTTAAAGCTTTGATCCCCTCCCTTCACCCTGAAAATTTTTTTAAATAAACTTTTTCTGAGGCTATTTTTCAGCAGAACAAAGGAGTCTCAAAAAATGCTGGTTTTAATTTTTTTTTTTTTAAAGCAAGTTAGGAATTCAGCTCTTCTGTAACAGATTTTTAGTGAGATCAAGATATTTACACTTCTTAATACATCATAGCTCAGTTACCCTTCAGTGAAGGTTTTACAAAATATATTCTAAAGCAAAGAAAACAAATTTTGCACCATCACTTACAACCTTGTCTTTCTGAAAAGGTTCTTTTAAAATTTTTCATGGAGAAGTTGTCATTAGCTTCTCCTGCCCAGAAAATATCTTCTTCTTGATCAGTTCCGCCCAATTTGCCACACTGAACTCAGTGCTTTGTTCTTTCCAGCTCATCTCCCATCTTCTCTGCCCTTTACAGGCAGACCTTAACAGCTTTGTCACTTCCCTCCTGAGCAGACAAGGCACCAGCATTTTAAAATGCTAAAGATACATCTCTCATTTCTGTTGAATTTTCTGGAAGTACTTCCACAGTTGTGTTCATAAGCTGAACACACTGGTTAAGATTTTTTCCTCCTATTTTCTTATTAAGCCTCCCAGAAAGTTTTACTTATCTGCACTTTCAAAGCAGGAAGCTCTTGGGACAGAAGTGTAACAAATATAAATGTCAAGGAGTGCAGAAGGCAGGATGCAGTGCAAACAGCTTTTTCAAGAAATCACAGGAGTAATAAAGGAATGAAAGAAGTGGCTTCTAAAAGATGTGTCTTAATCCTGAAAGGTGTTATGAAAACTTTTGTCACACATGGTTTTTGGACTTACCATCAAAGAATAC
The DNA here is from genome assembly GCA_038090715.1 of Florisuga fusca. Taxonomy (NCBI): domain Eukaryota; kingdom Metazoa; phylum Chordata; class Aves; order Apodiformes; family Trochilidae; genus Florisuga; species Florisuga fusca. Next base: position 4,664,831 of record JAAWXA010000023.1, read on the forward strand.
ATTGGAATTTACCTGCTTCAAAAGCTATTTCATCTACTGAAGTTCAATATGGTAAAACACATTGACTTTATGTACTTTGTATGGTAAGTATGCTCAGAAACAAAATTACCTCAATCTTATTTTCAGCATGCTACCAAGCATGTTAACTACTTAACTACTGAACCCAACTAGACTGAAAAATGGGAAATTACCTTGTACCTCAGCAGTCAGCGTGGTTACTTTGAACAACAATTATGTTTATCAAGCTCATGATGGCGTTGCTTGAACTGATTTTAAAATTAGGCTGGAAAAAAAAAAAATCATCCTGAAACAAGGCTGCAAGTTTCCTTATGCCATAACAAACTAAGTTGACAGAGAATATTGTTTCCTCCCCACCTCTAAAACTGTGACAACATGACAAAGTAACAAAGAACATTAATTTGGGGGCTTTATTTAATTTTTCTTCTTTTTTTTTTTTTTTTTTTTTTTTTTTCAAACAGGATTGGTCTTTTACGGCATAGGACTAGTTTACTACTAATATTTTTTTCCCCTATATAGACTTATTTACATACAAAAACAGTTTCCTGACCACTGTTTCTCCAATGCTCAGATGATCAAAACTCCCAACACTTGTGTAGTGCCCAAAACACCAGGAGGCAGAAGAATCTTGCATCACTACAGCAGCAAATTTTTAGTTCTAGTCACTGGCTTTAAACAGGTGCCTTTTCATACCATATAGTATTAGTCAATTCTGTGACAATAAGGAAACATGAGATGAAATACATTAAATAAGTTAAATATGCATTAAACATCTCTGAATAACATTTTAATTCAACTAAATGAACCAACAGCAATGTAGCTTGGTCCCTTTGTGAGAACAAGGCATTGACCTTTATTCCAAGTGAGCGCCACACCAGCCAACATACACCTCTTCATGATGCCTTAGCACATTCAGCTTTGCCACACACAATTCTTTTCAGCTTCTCACTATTCATTTAAGTGCCAAGAAATTGGTAACTTGCACAGAGTTGAAGACACTGACAAACTGTTAAATTTATGAGCAGAATGGTGGATTAACATATTTTACAGAAGTTATCAACACCTCCTGCCTAACCCAGCTCCAAACATCCAGTAGGGCCAGCTCCAGCAGTGGAGCAATATGTTCTACTTTTCCTTTTTTAATTTTTTTTCTCCTTTTTATTTATTTTTTTTTTAATTTTTTTTTTTTTTTTAAAAAGAGGTAATCCAGCAACATGTACCAGGGTCTAAGAATGTTTAAAATGACATATACAATATTCCGTTGTAGTGTTAAATCATGATTTTCTCCCCCTCTTCATCACTGAAGCATATTCCCTTTCAATCATTGTACATTTTAAACTTTCTAGATTATGTTACAGAGTATTTGTGCAGGGGTAATTTAAAGGCAAGACCTGTGAGATGTCATACATTGATTTTTTTTTTAAACATTGTTATGAATAAATTTAATCCCATGATATGGCAGAACCATCAAACCAATTAACAAATTTCCAGCATGCTGCCTCTACAAGGCTATTTTTCCTATAATTACACCAAAGACAAAGAACAAAACCACCAAAGCAAGTAGTCTGGAGCTGAACCCTTCATCCTTGACAACTGCTGCAGAAGCAGATATTGGGTTGTTTGTCTGGGGTGCCTTCCTCATCCGCAGTCCATCTTCTTCCTAAAGGAAGAGATATTGATTACTTCTGATGAAAAAAAAGCTGTAAATATTCACCCTTGTCATGTTTATTTTAGGTGGGCATACAAAAATAGCTGAAAGCTGATTTACACATAATTTAGAGCTATGCTTCCTGTCTTATCCTGAGAATGAAAGGGTAGGAGGGAAATTCTCTATCTACTTGACTAGCAGAGCAAAAAACACAGGCTCCTGGAAGTTTTCACTTGCTGACTAAGGCAACAGGGGAAGCAATGAGGAAGCCTGCAAGAATACTTGTCCTAAGCCAGGACACAGCTCTGGAACTTCAAAAAATGGTGGATGGAATGGCATGAAGATGCTTTTTTCTTGCTCAATAAGCAAATACAGTACTGTTGGGGAGAGAATGCTTTTCAACACAACTAAAATAGGTTGTGAAAAATATGCAACTTTAAAGCAATTATACTCATCATTCTCTTAGTTAAATGTCACAAGCACATTTTACCAGCATTTGAAGGGAAATCCATCTCCCTCATCATATTAAAAATGACATTTTGACATTACACTAATGGCAATAATTAGGATATTTTTCTGGTACGAGTATGACAGCTCTCTTGGTTTAAAAACATATGAGACAACAGACAAAGCATCATAACATCAGATACTATTGTTTCAAGTGGAGATGTTGCCCACATGTTGATCTAAACTGCTGTGCAGCAGGGCTGTGTGTTAGCACACTCCATTCCACAAACAGAGCACTTTAGGAGAGGGAGTCCTCTGTGACCTAATTTGTACACAGCTGAAGCAGTGTTAGACTTTATGTGATCTTGTGTTATACTGTGAAAATGTAAGAAACTGAAACAAAAGGCTCCAGTTTATGATTAAAAAATACTGAAGAAATAAAATTGTACTAAAAGTTACTGCAGCCTTAAAAATTGTTAAATAAATGAAAACTAGAAGGCTCAGTATGTGTTAATGTTTCTCACTTCCGAATTTAAAGGGGTACCTCATGTTAAAAAAAATATTATTTATCAAAAGTCACAGATCAGCTGATACCTCACTACTGCAGTAAGTCTGGATGGGGACAACTGACTTTTGTAAGCAATAAAATGTTGTTTATCTATGTGGTAATTTTACAGCTAGAAAAAACACATTTCATTTGAAATATTTACACTTCCTTCTGACAGTGACTCTAGCACTGTCTGGTGACACTGACAGCACCTGGTGGCTGGCAGTAATTTAACATTGTTTTCTGATGTGTGACAGATTTTTCTAACACTGCATAAAGGGAACAAACAGCTCACTACTTTAAGATGTCACTGTGAGATATCAGCTCAATTGTAGGTATCTCCTGTAGAGTGTTTACTCAAGACTAATTTGCAATAAAATAAAATAAATCATAGAGTACTTAGAGAATTGCGAGATGCTGGCAAAACAAGAACACAAGGTCATGTCTTAGATATATGCATATATTATTTCTATGTGCAAAATTAAACTGGTTTACAAATGTTTATTAATTTCTTCATGCATCAGCCAGCCAAGAAGCCTCAGCTGATGGAACAGTTGCTTTTATTGGGCTCCAACAGTCACAAATTCCAAATTATCACTGGTGCCATTATTTATGAAACTAGACATTTACAACAACTGGCATTACTGTAAAATGTTTTTCAGCATAGTGATAAAGACTACTCAATAACCTGATTTCACAGTGATGTGCTGGATATGACAGGAAGCATGTTTCCTATTAAATCTGTCTCACTTTGGCTATTTCACCTGCATATTATAATATTATAGGTGCTATCACTAAAGCAGTCAGTATTTGCACAATACTGCCCTCAAGCTCTCATCAGTTTGAGAAAACAGGGCCAAATTCAACTCTGAATGCTTAATTCAGACTCAGAAAATTAGGAGGGAAAAGAAAAAAAAGAGAATTCATTACTTCAGGTTGCTATCCAATCAATTTCTCTGATTGCATGCTCTTTTCAAAGGCAGCATTGATTTCACCACTTTTTCTCAGTTTATAGAAAGAAACTTAAATTATCTGTTAATTTATAGACAGCATCAAAATACGGTGCCAAGGTCAAGTAACCAAACCTTTAAGTTGGAAGGCTTCTTTTTCAGGAAAGGTAAATCTGAAAAGAAAAAGTATCTTTACCTTAAACTGTTTATTCTCCTCCCGTAACCTCTGAACTTCTACTTGAAGCCTCTTATAGTCTTCCATTACTTTCTTAACTTCAGTGTCATCCAAAGAAGAACTTAATGATTTAGACATAACAGAGGAATCTGTCTTTGTTGCAGTTGTGGATACAATTTTATTTATTTCTATGTCATGCTGTTAAAAAAGGATAGAGTGATTTTTGGTTAGTTATTAACACCACACACACCTGGGATTTAGGATGAGACACAGGTAAAATTGTCTGTGCACCCCTGAAATATGCCTGTATCAAAAGAAATAAACAACATTTGTCTGTTACACCTAATTGCCCCTTTCTGTTCCACAGAAAACACCAGATCAGCAGCAATAAGTGCAGACAGAATGACCTCAACTTTTAAGTTCCTGCATATATAGGAATGGAAATATCCTTAGATCATGTTCCACAATATGAATGGGAGTGTATTTGCTCAGACTCTGCTCATGGAGTCTTGCTGCTCTCCCCAAGCACAACCCAAGCAGGCACTCCAGGAATCAGAGTATTGCTGAACCACCTACCCTCTGTTGCAGTTCCCTCTCTCTGACCCCTAACAGCTGGCTGCCACTTCTCCATCCTTCTGCCTTACTGTGCTGATGGAGGAACTTGCAAACCAAGTTAGAAAACAAGCTGCAGATTTCCAGACCCTCCTCTTTCCTGCCTTTGGATCCTCCTTGCGTTCTATACTTTAGAACACAAAGGACCTGGTTCTCATAAAAAACATATCACTTCTCACACAAACCACCAACAAAGTCTTTAACATGAAGATTTTATTTACATGAATAAAGTAACAGGATCTCATTGCTATTTGTGCTTTATCTTGCCCCAATGAATTTTAAGGATTACAGAAAAAATGACATCTGAGCAGAATAGCTCTCAACTCTCATCTGATTCAGATATTTTCATTTCTCTCATCACACCACTAACACAGGGAAGTACCCTGTGTCCTCTAACATAAGCACCTGCTTTTAAAGGAGATGCTTGCTGTCTGGAGCAGGTGGAGCAGCCACAGTGAGACTACAATAGTGACATTTTAACAATACATAATGGTAACTACAAGCAGTCCAGTGCAAGGTAGAACAATTGTGCCTTCAGTACCTGCACACTAGGGGACAGCTTTCAATCTGTTGAATTCATTAGCAGTCCTACATTTGACACTACATACTTCCACTAGAAATTAATGAGTTCATTACCCTAACAAAAAAGAACTCTGCAATACTATAGCTACTAATTGCATCATAATCCCTAACTACCAGTTTACTTGCTAAAATCAGTGTTGCATCAAGGAAGCAAAGGGGAGCATTGGACAGGAAAATTTACACTTGTGACTGTTACAATTGCTTTAGTATAAACTTGAACTTTATAACCATTCATCAGCAGCTTTCAAACTTTTTTAAAAATATTTTTTATCCTATGATCTTTCACTAAATAAAAACAGATCAACTCAAAGATTTTTTGTGCTTGTGTTGCACTGACACAGTGTTGTTCAAATTAGCTGTTAGTTACATTAAGCATCACTAAGATTATAAATAGTTTGTGTTTTCAAAGGGTGATGCCATCCAGCCAGTGAAACACAGAGTTCTGTCTATTGATTATGTGGCTGTCTGAATAAACATGCCATTTTGCATGATTTATTGTGGGATTAAGTTAAAAACACTCAATATGCATCTGAAAATACTCACAGGCTTATCATTTTCCGCTGGTAGCTCAAACACACACCTAAGTTTCGAATCCATGAGTTCTTCTGGTTTTGCTTCTTTCCACTGGAATAATTTAATATTAGTTTAATATTAAACATTAGTATAATAAGAGAGATGGAATCTGCAGTGTATTATGTAAACAAAACTCATCACCTTACTCAGGAAATTCCACAGGTGTTTATCATGCTACCATTGCCACATACATGATGAAAAATGAAACTAAATATGTTACTGAGTGGTACCATAAAGAACGACCGGATCCTACAAAGGAAATAATTCTAAATAGTCTGAAATTTACACAGGTAATTTATGAGATACCTGGGAGCTGTGCAAGAGTAATTAGCATAGATAGGGGGAGCTATGGTCCTGGTAAAAAAAAAAAAAAAAAGAGGGTGCATCAAAAGGAAGGGAATGATTAAAAAACCCAAATTAGTAACACTGTTAGCTCTGAAGTATTTGTTCAGCAGAGTTCCTCATACAAACTTCGTACGAGGTTTTCTTCCCAACTGCTATGAACTACAGGACCATTCTTCCCTCTCCTCCTTTTTACTACCTTATTTTTTCAGCAACAATGGCTTAACAGTAAGAGATGTCCCACATATCAAAAGGGATAGCCTTCCCCTTTCATTCTGCTCTCACCTTCAACTAAGGAGTTTACCATATAAGTTTCCTTCCAATATTTTTGGGGGAATTAACACTCATAAATCTTTGTTGACATCAGCTGTAACCCTGCACTAGAAAGACTGATTCATAGTAGCAATATACAGCAAGAAAGTGTCCACATTTATGTGCTAGCGGTCTCACACACTTTGACCAAACTTCAGGTTGTACAGGACTGCTCAGCACATCCCAAGAAGGTGTCAAACTATGGCTAACCCCTGTGCAACCTGAAAAAGCATTTGACTCATCCTAAATAGCTGAATCGTACTTCAGCTCTTCTGTGGCTGAAATAAGAATTCTATTTTGAGCTCGTTGGCTGTCTGCAAAGTGTTGAAAGCTTAATAGTGCTCCAGTAATTTGTCTCACCTGTTTATCTGGCATAGGAAGAGATTTGGAGAGTGGTAACAAAACTGAGAACTGAATAAGTGTTATAAAAAAAGAAACTGTATCGGTCTGGAGTGCTCTGCAAAACTGAACAGGACATCCAGGCTCTATCCTAGCAGACTAACATTTTTCATGGGATAAAGTAAATCATAAAAATTAAAGAGTAAAAGAAAGGCAGACTGGCTTATCTCTCTAGTGATGTAGACATTTTATTACTATTGCTGTTTCTCCCACTGGATCCTACTTTTATACCATTAAAGAAATATAGTTCCATAAATCTCTTTTAGAGTGCTGCAGCCTTAAAAAGCTATTCAGAAGGTGAGGCATATTGTAAAGACTACAGTAAAAAAGCCATGATCCATACTCTCAGGATTTTTAGGGTTAGTCTTTTCGGTTTTTAAGTAATACACAAAAATACAAAGACACACAAGTCCAACACTTCAGAGCAGTGCCCTCTATTTTACTGTGTCCTCAATAACTACCAAGCAGTCTCTCAAACTAATAAAAGCTAGACTAGAGAAAGCTTCCTTGGGCCTTCTTGCAGTTGCAAAACTTGCTGTTATAGGAAAGCCACCAGCAGACACACTGGTTTATTCTTTTCCAGGTTGTCTTAATGTAGCCTGACATCTTACTTCAGCATCTTTTGTCCATGTTTGTTTCAGCACCTACATACTTCTGCTGCTCTCATTTGCAATCCACAGGACAAAATCTGTGAGGGCTTGGTTCTTGCTGGGAAAAGGAGCTGTGCAAGAGACTCAAGACTGAGAGTACCAGCATAAAATATAAAACATGCAACAGATTTAGAATATATTCTATATGTTCTTACATACATAGATCAAGTTGACCTTTCTAAAAATTATATATCTTGAAAAAAAAAAATACAACTAATTAACTTCTATTTCCTGGCTTGGTATCCTAATACTGACAGCAGCATCCTTAAGAAGAAACCACAGATACTAAACATTGCTTTCAGTGCAAGATTCTTAGGGCTTGATATAAACAGAAAACACCTTGACATGTACAGGAATGGAAATGTGGCAAAGCTTTCAAGGAACATTCCAGCATGGTTTGACAACAAGCCTTAAGCAAAAGGTCTTAAAAATTATACAGTCAGAAAGAAATCCATTTAATTTCAATACTTACTACTGCTTCCATATCTGAAGTATCAGCTGGAGCAAACATTGACTGAACCATAAACTTGTGTTTACTTTTCTCATTAGGGTCATAGTCAAAAGGCTGTAGCATCACTGCAAGAAAAAGCCAAAAAAACATGTTAACATTAATCTGATGCATCGTCATGCATTGACAATATAGTTACCAGATTTGAAAATTTGAAAACAGATTTGAAAACATTAAAAAAACCTTTCTATGTTTTCAGGCTGTATGTCTGTTATGACCACAGAAGCATCTGAGATCAGGAACATCACTTAAACCAAAATTTTAGATGAAGATAAAAGACTACTTCAGTCTAGATTTTTGTCCAAGTGTTTTGGAAATGCTGATCACTATATAATATTTTGTACACAGCTATGGCAAGATAATAATAGTAATTTATAGTGAATAGAGTAATTTACATACTGTCTGGGACAGAGGGAAAAGCTCTCAAAAAATGATCTTCTTTTTTTTTTTTTTTTTTTTTTTGAACACCATATTGCTGATAGTGACTGAAAAAAGCTACAGAGGCAAAGCAAAACATTTTAAATTTTGAGGTTCAAGTCTCCAGATGGAAATTTCCTCTACGAAGTTTAACATACTCCTGGTATTTGTTGTATCAAGTACAAGCACTTAATCTTAAAAAAAAAAAAAAAAAAGCTGCTGAAAGTCTGTTACCAATTTGTAACTGGAAGTTTATGGTTAAATGTTTTATTATATAAACTTCACCTCCAAGAGGTATACAAAAATTAATTTATCTACAGTAAAGAAAACAAACCAAGAACAATCTCAAACATTCCAGAAAATACTTACGCAGAAAATTACTGTGTTCAGAGGACAGAGCAAGGGATGGCTTTGAGGGGTGTGTGTGTGCTTTTGTAGGTTATTTTTAGTATTATGAATTTCCATGTCTTTTCTTTTTGGGTAAAGAACTAACATGTTAAAAAACTTGAAGAGGGAGAGTTGTGCATTTCAGTTACAGAATATTATTCAATCAGAGTGGTCACTTCATACCCCTACATTTTGCAAACGACACTGTGACATTAACAAAGAGGATAATCAGAACTATCCACTAGTTATGGAACTTCTCCAGATCTGCAGTTTCAACCATTTGTTTTGCTGAGTACAATTGAAAGCTTATTTGAAAATCATTATTTCCTAAACGACAGTGTTGAAGCTATTCTTGAACACCAAAGGATCGCTGCTCGGAATCCCATTCACTGAGTCCTAAGAGCAAGCAGCTAGAGAGGGCTTGACAGAACAAATGTTGTTAGCATTTGTATTTTTACATCAACACATGAAAGCCACACTGAAACAAATTGCTCAGCAAAGGTCTTCTGAGCCAGATGGAAAACTCAAAAACATGCACTTTGTTCAAGAGACAACCAAACCCTTTTGACATTTCTTCACATTCTACTGGGTGTTTCTGTGAAAGATCCATTCCATGTAAGTGCCCTAATTTCTGGAGAATTTGCTACTGTGAATGTGGCTCCTTCATTTGGACTGGAGATTCCATTCCTTATACTAGAACTACCTGAAAATATATGACAAAATGTCTTATCACATCAGTTATCTCATCTGGCTCTTGCATCAGTACCCAGAGTTCCAAGAAACAGAACAATTAACATGATCTTCAAGTTTACTAGCACCAGTATCCATTTGGCAGATACTTATTTCAACCTCTTTCTAAACTGATCACCCTTCAGCTAAAGCACCAGCAATATTCTAGCACAAGCAAAAACTGCAAAGTCATTGAGAGATCAATGGAATGAGAAGTAACACAAGTTCTATTTGTTAGCCTGCTTTTCTCTTCCAAAATTTAAACACAAGGTACTGACCTTATGTACATCCTGTTCTGGCATGTTTCTAAAGAAATGGATACCAGTTTTCTCACTCTCCTGTTATACCCTCCATATTTTATGTAAGGTTCTTGAGGATAGCTAAGCAGAGGCTGTGACTACCTAACATGTTCTTTCCTTCTCCTACAACAGTTTACTGGCAAATTTAATAATGTCAGAAGTATTAAACTCTTCTGGCTTTCCTACAGTAAACCTGCCTTCTCAAGGAACAGAGGAAATCTGAAGCAAGGAATATGGAAGGAGGCAAAACTCTACCCCTAACACCTGCTAGGATCTAGCACTCCCTTCCAGGAGCAGAAGGAACAGAAAAGTCTCCCTGCTCAGCTAGTCAGCAACCTTCCTCTAGTTTCCATCTAAATTTATCAATGGCCTGTTTACTTGGTCCCTGACCAATATTGCCCTTGTGCTTCAGTATCAAAGAAGGGGAAGAGTCACTTCTAGTGCACTCCAAGACATAAATCACAATAACTCTTGGTCTTCTGGTAAACTAAAGAAGCCAGACTCAGTGGGTCCTCTCTGGGCCAGGCTCCCCATTCATTCTCTGCACCTGTTCTGGCTGCACTGCTCTATGTATGAGCTACTCTAATTATACACCCAGGAAATTTTACTAGTGGCTCCAACAACAGCATTAATACTCTCTTACCTCTTCCATTATCCAGTCCCTTTGCACATACTGCATTTGTCTTAGTCACAACCACATTATGTCAGCAGCTTGGTAATCCTACCCAGCCTCCTTCGCTTAACAAGCTTGTGATTATAGCAGGGGTATTTTATTCTCCAAGTACATGATTTTGCAGTTTTTTCCCCTGAAACTCATCCTCTGTTTCTCTTACTGTAGCCTCCAAGGACACCCAAATCTGCTACATAGCTTCAGCTTCCCAACTTATCATCATCAGGGTTTTTTGTGAACTCTTTTTGTGCCAAAATTGCTTATAAAAGCATTGAACAAGATCAGTACCAAGAACCATTCTCAAGAAATGCCACTAGTAGCTTCCTGGTATTACATTTCCATCCCCCACATTGTTGTTTACCCTTTAAGTAGACAATTCAACAGCCTGAGAATCTATTTTTCTTTTCTAGCTTCATGGATATTTTTCCCAAATGGCACTGAAGGAAATTCCTGATAGCCAGGATAGATCAATCTTACCACACTTATATCACCTTTACATAACATACCTCAACCAGCTACAGGGGCAAGCCTCAAGCTCACTGTGGAATTTGATCAGCCCTGCTAGGGGTGAGCAAAGGACACTTGTATGTACAGAAAAAGGCAGAAATTATTGCATCACTTCACGTTTGTTACATGTTTACATAACTCTTTCTGTAAAAAATTCAGTAATATTAAAAATGTTGAATCTGTGAAGATAACATAGCAACCTAAGGATAATGTCAGCTTCTCCCTATTTTTAGGATGCATGTTTTGACTGCTCTTTTCAGTGGGGCACTGCATGGATGGTACAATCTGTACTTCCTCTCTCCCCTGTTATGCACCTACCTGCAGACTCATTACCATCTGTATGAAATTTTCACTTTTCCTTTGAAATCCATTCATGCCTTTTAGTTAGATATCAACCTCTCAGAAACCACAAAATCAGATATCTTTGTTGAAATAAGGCATGTTGGAACAAAAAAGGAATGTGTGCAAATACCCTGCTTTTCAAACTATTTCAGACCACAAACAGTGAAATCTGATGACAGCACCCGGAGACACTTCCCAACAGTTACATAAACTCAGCTGTTAAAATCACATGCCATAACCTAACAGGTGACAATATGGGCTACAAACCTGACATCACAGTGAGCAGCATGAGCTGGCAGAGCCTTAAATGCAGATATTTAGCAGAAGCTGTGATATGGCATAAGAACTCAGGATGTGACATCCCACTAGAATAAAGCAGGCTTTACTTTTTGTCACATTTTGTATATTTTAAAAGAGCCAATATACTAATCTGAAATAAAATGGAATAATTTTCTCATTGCTGCCTGATTTAATGCAGACCATGTATTTGCAAGAAAATACTACAGATAGTTTCACAAGAATTTAAAGCAGGCATTTGGCTACTACAGCCCAAAGAAGGTAAGGTTTCTCCAAACTCAGCTTCAGTCAGTATAATTCTCTCAAATTTTTCCAGAGCTTCATGCCACTACACTTAGGCATTGATTTTTTTTTTGAGGTGCAGAACCAATGCAGTGCTACCAGGCAGCTGTGCTAAAGCCAGTCAGCAATTCTCAGGAGGACAGACTGCATGTACTAAATACAGCCCAATTAGTTTAAGTGTCCAGAAGTTATTACTGAATTAACTGTGTTCTGGTAATTTTTCATCTGTAGTATTTTCACTAAGTTTGGAGGATTTCAAACCCTATTTTTATGCTCCATGCAAGATTTGAATTACATCACTAAATAATTTATTCAGAGGCAAAGAAACAAATTCTATTTATTTTTCAATCCATTAACTCCAAAATCAGCCCTCTGTTCTTAAGCAACGTTACTCCAAAGCAAAAATTGAACACTTCTCTCCCCCTTCTGTAAATCTGAAAATAATTCTGTTCTTTACCTTAATAAAATTTCCCCCTTTGATCCCTCCCTATCTGAAAAATCCTTTCTGCTAATCAGAACCAAAGCCACTGACATCTTGCAAGCCCAAAATTAGGTCCCACAGCATGATTTAAAGGAGCTACCAGCAGTGCAATACTACACAGCTCTACTAAGGAGAAATTCACCAACAGCACACATTAAGACAGATTCAGCTTAGAATATTATAAAGAATTAACATTTTTAACCCCAGAATTCCGTAACACATCTACCTATAAATTTACCTTAATATATGGTGTAAAGAACAACAAATGTGTAATGCTTGCATTTTAAAATATGTTAACATAAGTACAGGCCACTGAGGATTGTTATTTATTACTAGGTTATTATCCACATGAAAATATGCAGAACACAAACATGAGCTTGTGCTGAAATATACCACAGCCATTTGCAAAACTAACTAAATCATTAATCACTACAAATAAGATTATCAGAAAAGGTAAATTTTTCAAAGCTATTTAAGCAAGAGCAAAGCATGGCTTGGGGTTAGCACAGCAATCTCTCAAAATGGGATACTTCAAGTCTTGGACAAAATCCATATTCTCTCTGGTGTGCTGCTGGGAAGAGTCAGAGTGGAAAAGCAGGTAGGGTGAAGGCATGCTGGTGGTATAGGTAAGATGGCTTCTACACCACTTGCCTACACTATGTGCTGCACAAGGTAGAGCAAGGGGTCATTCTAAGCAGAACTTCAAGGAAACAGTCAAAGCTGAGATCAAGATGATATTTTAAAAAGCATGGCATGTGCCAACAAATGAAGTGGGCTTTTAATTTCAAAAGTTCATCTGAAAGATGAAAAGAATCCACATCATTATAGCATTAAGATAATTTGTAGCTAGAAACCATGCTAATTTTCATTATCACTTTATTGATTTCTGTGCATTTAATATGCTTGCCTGAAGCTAGTATAGATGACACAGCTTTACTTGAGAACTCTACTGAGTTCTAAAAAAAAAAAATCTTAATTACTCTGTATAGAGCTTTTAAATTTACATATTAGTTATTTCAGAGCTTGCTGGATATGTGCTAGCCCTATCCTGAAAAAGTGCTTTGCCTGACATATACTTACAACAGTTTATAGGATTAGAGTCTATATACATTACAGTGCAAATTATTTTTGTGATCAATTTTTATTTTGTTGAAGTCAGCTCCTCAAGGGTGAGGTGTTTAAACATTTTACACTTTATTAAGTAAAAAACCTGAAGTCTTGATTTTTACATTTTGTTTTTTTTTCAAGCCAAAAGCAGCAGTTTTAGGTCCTAAATTTTTTTACTCTAGTCCAGATAAGGTGGTAAGACACTAATGGCAAACCATACAACCCATGGGTAAGTAATTTTTCTTATTATGCCAATATTAAAATATATTAAAAATAGTAAAACAATCTGCATGTTTATAGGAATAATTTTCTTAACTGAAAAGTCAGTCTTTATTCATGCAGTATGCCAGTACTACATGTTTTGATAGAATTCTTTATTAAAAACATGGATTGGAGAAGTCATTGAGAAAATATATTACTTTCAAGCATGTATCCTCAGCAAGCTAATGTACTGACATTCTGTTTAAGAGAAATATTCAACAGTTAATGCTTTTGAAGTAAGCCACTTCTTTACTTTTCCATTACCAAACTTAGGCAAGTCAAGACCTACTGACTCATTAGGGAACATCACTGACTTTTTCTATGGAACAGCAGGTTTAGTCACTTGACATTTCTAACACCAAAGCATACTGCATCTTCAAGGATCACAATAGAAGCATGGTTTGAAAGTAAATGCTTTCATTATTGGTTGTATTTGGCAGTTTGGCAATAGTCTACATCTGTCTACACTGGTGTGGCTGCAATCCATTGAGTTTTATTCTGACTTTAACATACCCATCCAAACACTTATTTGACCCTGCAGTGAGCTTGTTCAGGAAGTTAAGCTGGCAAAAAGCTAACAGTACAAAAATAATCCCACAGGGAGGGCAGGGCTGATTTGGATAGGCTGGCCAAGGCTGTTATTGAACTATATAAATAATTTATGTATTTCTCCCTGCCACTTACCCCAACAAGATGTAAAAACAAATCTGTTACTGCTGGACAAGGAATAAGGAAAGTGAATCTATGAAATGGCTGCTTACCCATGAAATCTCTATCTTTTGCTTTTAAAAACATTCAACAAAATACTGTCAGATTAAAACAGATTCTTGTAATCAATATTCCATGAAAAAATTGATTAGAAGCAACTGTGTTCAATCCCCCCAAAATTACTTACCAGAAACATTAATTGATGTTCCTGCATCAATAATTCCACTGTTAGGCCTTACACAGTATCTACGTGGTGCTGTGGTCTTAACTTTGAAGCACACATTTCTGTCTGTAGGATTCCCTAGTTTCAGATTTGTGGTGACAACATCTGTGAAAGGACCTGAGGACAAGAGAAAAAACAGATATGAAGCCACACACACAAAAAAGTATTTTCAAGCAGAGTCTAAGTAAACTTTAATTCTCTCTTCACAAGTCTTGTAAGGTAATTAGGTGTTCAATTTCCATCTATGGCACATACTGATAATTGTGCACACCAAGCTGAGGATGCAGTGAGGCTCTGAGCATTCTGCCATGCAGCCAGCATGCTCCAACACTCAGGGCAACAGCTGAAGTTGATCATTGATAGCAAAACAAAAAGGGAGAAATCACTTATACGTGGTGCCAACACCACCACATGGCATACAAACAATGCCAAGTTCTCTGCTGTATCACACTTACTCCAGTCTTCCTACTGAATCCTAGTACAACCAGGGTTACAGAGAGATACATACCCATGTTATAGATGGTAACAGTTTCAATTAGAAAATGGAATGGCTACTACAGATTTAGCTGCATATGTCAGCTGTACCTCCATGGAAGAAGGATTCCAGCAGGTTCTTAAAAATGCTGTACCATAACCAGCAAGACAAGCATTCAGTGTGCATTCCTTGGGTTGTTTTGGTTTTTTTTCTTGTTTCTTTTTGTTCTCTTGGCTACTAGAAATGGTAAACCCAAAGAAATCTTCATAAAATAGCCTGCCTCACCCAAGACAGGAAATAACCACGTGGGAACAGAAAAATTCTTGGACGCTGAGAGCAGTGGCAAAGATTTCTGTATTAGAAAAACCAGAATTATCCCACTGTCAAGTTCTGCAACACCAAGTGCAGGTGACTAAGGTTCTCACAAGCTCACTACACCTAGATGAAACTGCCCAAATACTTTAAGTTAGAGGAAAGGCTGTTTACTAATAAAAGGAATAGAACCACACTTTGATCAACTGCCTTCTGCATCAAAGTAATTAATTTGATGTCTGAATAAAGTATCTTCATCTGTCCTGAGGAGTAAATGCAAATTGATAAAAAAACCAAATCAACATTGAACATTTCCCTGCAAAAATGACAGCCCTAAAATTTAAAAAGGGTGAATGATGATGATGATGAGAAAAAAAAATAAATACTGTCAGGCAACATTCCACAATCCTCCTCTTGCATCACGGTTGGCTCAGAGTAACTTGAATTTGCTTCCTTTTCTGCAAATTCATCACACAAATTTGTCTCCTAAGATGACATTTAATACAGCCATAAAATTACTGCAGTACTGCAACCTTTATCCTTGATTCACTTTGCTTTCAGTAATTAGAAGGGAATAAAACCCCACACGAACCCCCCCAACTGGACCATATGTAGCACCATCTCTGCCTGCACTCTGACCAAGCCAGCTTTGCATTTACAATGCAACCCAGTAAAAAAAAAAAAAAAAAAAAAAAAATTGTGTCTGGCAAAACACTGAAATGAGAAAGAGAATGAAAAAAGAGCTGTCAACTTTTCTGTGTTCTGCATGTGGAGAGGGACTGAGTGTAAGAGAAAATAACAGGGTAGAACAAGCCATGAGTTGGTAAAGAAGTTTAAAAAGCCCAATTATTAGGCAAATCCAGCAAAAATTGCACAAAACCAATAGAGGATCTTCAAGATAGCTCTAACTGGAAGAAGTCTTAACATTTCAAAAGAAATGCTGAAGCATTAAGGATGTGCCTATACTAAAACACTACAGCTTGAGGTATTCTAGCACAGAAGGAGAGTTGTCTGTACAAAGTCCTACATATGCAGCTGCATCCTCAACAGTGCTTTACCAGTCTACATGCTGGGATAGACTTCCTGTGGGAAATACTATGTTTTTACTTGGCTGATGCAGGAATGCATGTGGCATTTCTGCACCCTAGCATAGAGTTGCTGTTTGTAATAGTAATATGACAACAATTCCATGTGTAAAATATTTTCCAAATGGAATTACTTGTTGCTAACATAAATCATACCAAAATATTTGCCAGCAAAACCTTCCAGCAGACCAAATTAATTTCTTCTTGTCTGCCTTTCTGACCACTGAACTTTAAACAGTTTCTTTTAGCTACAACTTCCCCGAATTACAGGCTCTACAGATCAGCCAGCAAAAGGCTGATGTCTTCTTT
Source organism: Florisuga fusca (assembly GCA_038090715.1). Lineage (NCBI taxonomy): Eukaryota > Metazoa > Chordata > Aves > Apodiformes > Trochilidae > Florisuga > Florisuga fusca. The sequence goes on from JAAWXA010000023.1 coordinate 4,681,485, forward strand.
CAGCAAACCTGTGCACAGGCATACTCCTCACAGCACTGCTGTTCAAACACTGTAGCAAAACAAACCTAGGAGACAAATGCAGGATTGAGATGCCATTGTAGGTGCTTTGAAGCATATAAAAGAAGAAATACACAATTGGGTATTACCTGGGAGTAATTAGGGCATGGCAGTGAAATACTACCAGCTTGGCTGGCTTGTCTTTTAAGAGCAAGGTCCACAGACTGCCAGCTCAGGCTGAAATGAAACCTTGATAGCTGGTTGTTAGATTACTACAGCCCAGGTCAGTCACTCTTGAGGGAGGCTGGGATACATGGGGGAACTGATCCCAGGATAAACACAAGCTAATTCTGTTCTGGAGCTACACCTTTGCTTTCCAATGTCTGGATTTGTGCATGGGAGCTAAGGCTGGCTTGGGTATTAAGTTCTATGAGACATTTACCCTGGAGCTTCATTTTTCAAGGCAGGGCATTAGGAATTCTGGAACCATACCAGAGATACTGTAAGACAAAGTGCTCTACACAATGTCTTCCTCCTCATCACAAGTGGATGGAATATTTATACAAGCAGATGCAAGACTTGGATAGTGCCTACAGCAGTTAAGTTGAGCTGCAAGCACAATCACCATCAGTCAGGCGTAGCATCTGGGTGGTACTGGGGTTAAAAGCACCAAGGTCCAAGCAGAGAAGAGTGACTCCTACTGAGTGCTGCAACAGAAGCCATGCTCTTAAAGAACACAACCTGGATTTAATAACATTCAAAACAAACATATTTTTGATGGCTCTCAATATTCTAGATAAGTGAAACTTCTATTAAAGCAGGGTGCTTTCCAAATGGCAATTCACACTGTGCTTTTAAATTAACTATTTTTCTCCCATGTTTTTAAAGATCATGAGAAAAATGCCATTGGTGTCATGCCAAAGTTATGGGAAATGCAGGGTCTGTACATGTATTATCTGACATGGGGTTGTCATGGGAGAAAGATGTCTAGAAGGAAGAATGTAGTAAATTAAATTTGGTGGTTAAAGTTTGGAATATTCCACAAGGGCTCAATGACTTCTTCCTGCCAGTTAGAATAAAGTCAACTTTTGTTAATGCAAACTGGGCACCTAGTGATATGCAAAGTAGCAGCACTACTTAAAGAAAACCACCTCATATACTTGTGCAGCAGCAAACTGTAAGAAGTTTCATGGTTTTTCCTCATGTTATTCTTCAGCAGGGTAGTTTCAAACTACAGCTTTGGCTTTCCACCCAGTAGCTGTGCATACATCCCTTCACATTCAAAGATCACAGCATTATCTCAGAATTTGCCATGCTCCATTTCCTATCCAAACACCAGGGCTGTTATCAGTCTTTCCACAGAGTGTCATTCTGCTGTGTACTGCACTGTAGTATCCCAGATCATTTCAGTAATAATACAAAAGTCTTAGAATTAGGTCAAAAGAATGTGGTGTTGACTCAATTTAAATTTTAAATAACTCCCATTGCAATAAAAATTGTCAATAATTGTAGAAGCAAACTCAGGCTGGTAACTTTTTGACCAGCACAGTACTTGCTGTAGGTTGTTTGCCACTTGCTACTCACAGGGCCCCTGTCCCATAGCTATGTCATTGTGTCAAACCTTAATACAATTATTCTCACTTTCACCAAAATTCAGTGCTTCAAGCATGGCAGATAAACAACCCTCATACACATACACTTCCAATGCAGCAAGAATGCTGCTGTAGCACTCTTTGGCATGTGAAGGAAGTTAGCACAAGCAGCAGCAGAGGTAAAGCTTTGATGGTACAGGCCTGGGCAGGAATGTTCAAAGCAAACAGGCACAAATACTACATCTCCATAATTAGCTGCACACAGCAGCTGGGCTACAGCCCTGGGGCTGCTTTATTCCTTTATCAATCTGTCTCAGTGCTGAAAGGGAAGGTGGTCTGACCTCTCATCTCTATCAACTGCTCATGCTTAGCTGCCCAGTGTTCATCTGGCTACGCTGAGAGATGAGCCAGGGAGCTGCTTGGGCTGAAAATTAATCCACTTAGAGGACAGCAGGGAAGAGAAAAAGGAGAATCAGTTTTCAGCCAAACCAAGGAGCACTCAAAACATTGGTATCAGGGAAACCACATCTTCCTGCACAGCATTCTACCAAAGTAAGGCAAAGAGGTCTCATATTGAGTAGGTTAAAGCTAGCGTATCTAGGCATGAACTCTGCAGTCACAGTTTCCTTGCAGAGTTGGCATTGCTGTTTAATTAAGGCACACACCCGATGGTTTTGTGTACTTAAATCTAATGCAAATTCTCATCTGCTTAAACCAAGGAATCTCCTAAAAAACTTACTGAACTGGTGCTTTTCAGAGCAAAAGCTCTGCAGTCAGTAGCAACTGATACAATGGTAGTTGACTCATGTTGAACTGGCAATTGCTGATTAACAAGACAAAATATAACCTCTCACCAAGCTGCCTGTGTTATTCCCAGAATATCTGAGGTGCACTTTCATCATCTTTCCCTAAACAACCTTTTTTTTGCCATTCCAACTCAGCACCTCAGACGTGTGGCCTAAAGCAAGGTAATTGGAAACAGGCAGAAATAGGTGCAGAGCTTCTAGTGAGACAACCCCTCTTGTACTTCCTTTGTGGAAAGTGGCAGAATGCCACAATAGGAGGGGAAAGACGTATTTCACCACAGTTTAATCCCATCGATGTGTCAGATGAAAGTCATTAATCACCTGACAAATTAATCCACCATAGAAAGATAACAAAGGAATCTTTTAATAAGGGAAATGGTGGAAAGTAGTGAAGGGGACACTGAAATTACTTTGTGGCTATTCTCAAGAGTCCAAATCCTACACATTCGTGTGTCCTGACTAGTGCATGCCCACATGAAGCAATAATTCATCCAGTAAAAGAGCCACATTGACCTTGCATGTACAAGTGGAGAGGGTGGGGGCTGGATGTGGTACTTCAGGCTCCCTTCCCCATCACACACACCATGCCAGCTCCTGCTCCCAAGGCAGTGCCTCCCCACCAGCTTGGTCAGCCCCTCAAGCTGGGGATGCACCTTGCCCTGATCTAACATCTGTGAATCTACTGTAGAGTCTTAAGCCAAAGTGTATTAGCACCACAGCTGCCTCTCCATCTGAATATTTCAGCCTTTCTATTTATGACTTTTCTTACTTGAATTCTCTGTTTCCTTACTATGCCTCTTACAGTACTAAGTGATTTAATTCTATTTTCACAATTTCTCCCATTTTCTCTTTGGGGTTGTCCAGCAGCAACAGAAAGAGAGTCACAAGTAAAACACTACTGATGAGCAAGAGGGCTCAATAACAGGTGCAGAATTCAACTTACTGTACACTTCTTTTTAAATAAGTGTACTAAAATTTATAGCTAAAGTTGATGACCTTTGAAACAAACACTAAAATTAAAAAAGCTGAAATGTCAAGCAAGACATCTTAAGCTATCAGCCAGGTGCCTGCGAATCAAGAACACCCAAGATGCAATCAAACTCTCCCACCATCTTACTTGTCTTTAGACAAATCACTCAAGGGCTTGATCTTCTATTAAGAGCCTTAAGAGTTGAAAACAACTGCAAAACAGAAGCAGGTTTGGAGCCTTACAATTTTCCTCTCTGTGAAGTCAGGAGAATACTTATCTAAATTACAGAGAATCATGAAGATTGGTGTATTAAGAAGTACCATATGCCAAGTTTTAATCATCATCATCATCTGGCTCTGTAGATATTCACATTTAGGTGAGAATCCACAACTTTTGAAATAAGAAAAAAGTCAAAGAACAAGAAAAAGAAGTGCCTGTGTTGCATAAACATCTGATTTCATTAGTAACTCACTGAGAGGACCCAACCACCCCAAATTTTTAAGCAAAACTTGGGTAACTATTTTTAAGAAAAACTTGCGCCTCTCTTAATCCTCATATAAGTCACTGATAAACCTCTCAATCTCAGCTCAGATTTTAAGTGGAAATAACAGAAAAACCTCAGTCCCACAGAACCAGTTTCTTTACTCTTACTGCAACTAGCCTGACCCAAAGGAGCCCTGGAAGCAAAATGATGGGAGAGAAGTGGTCGTTTCCACTTCAGCTGTCAAGTCTTGATGAAAAACATATTACAAAAATAGAAGTGTCATCCAATAATTGCCTTGGCAATATCTGATGCAGTAATTTTCTTAAAAAAAAATACACAGTCAATAGAATTTTCTAAAGAAGATGTAGTAAACTGACAAAATTACTGACAAAACTGACAAAGGTAACTTTGTCATTAAACTGACAAAAGGATCCAGATGCCAAAGCTGGAGCGTGGCTGACAAGAAATTTGGATGGATAAATCAGTGTCCTTCTCTGGCCTATTTTGCCACAAACAATTTTTGCCAGAGCATGCATCATGTTTAATGGGAAAAAAATGAGAAAAAAATAAATGAGACTTAAGACTATTTATAGTGTATCTACTAGTGTATAATTTTTTGTCACCTCTTTTCCTCAGAGGATCATTAACAGTTTGACTTCACAGTTGTAAGAACTGTGAGGGCACACATAAGCTTGCCAAGAGAAATGGAAGAACATGCCCTTCAAATAATTTTGGTAACAGTGTAATTTGTTTTTTCACAACTGATCTCTTCAGGGTTTTATAACACCCAAACATTACTTACAGCACTCTTCAAGAACAAAATCTCACATTAAATATTTTCTTTACATCCTAAACTTAAAGCAGTTTTCTGCACACAACTGCATAAAAAAAAAAGAAGAGACTGACAGCAAAGCTGGGTAGCTTTTAGAGGTAGATCTGTTTCAGATGTGCTTTCATATCCTTTTAGAACCAAATGCCAAACATATTGTTTTACTTTCTTCATTCCATACACAAATATCACATGTATCAACTCAGTCCCAGGTATGGAAACAACTGGGAAAATAGTGACTTACTCTTGAGAGCAGAACAGTAAATACATCTCTTTCAATAAGCACAGAATAGGAAGACCCTCTTAAAGAGGACACCCACATGGTAAGCAGCCTCATTCCTGGGAGTTGGTGGGTGGGTACTGAAAGGACACTGAAACAAAGCACAGGACCCCAGGGAGAAGTTGGGATGCAGCACCAGAGGAGCAGTGATTTGTGCTGAAGACCCTGATGTAGAAGCTTCCCTGGCAAAAAGAGTGCTAAAGACTGAAGTTAGTGTAAAGTGTCTCCCTGGAAGAAGGGCATTGGTTTTAATCACCATCCCAAACTAAATTTAATCTTGTATTTCTTCTTTCCTGGTCTAATTTCATCACTAATTTCCATTTCAGATGAAGCTTAAAATGGGAGGGAAGGAACAACTTAACTACTCTAATTTTATGCTCATATGTACTCTGTAAATAGACAAATTTGATGTCCAACTTCTACAGCAAATGGGCAAATATTTTAAGTGCAAAACCACACAGAAATTGCAAATACCAGAAGAAACAAACAAAATTAGAGATTTCATTATACACAATGAGTAGCTGCTTTTTTATTAAGTAAAGAAAAAAATCAAATATGCAGTAAGAAACTAATTATAGCTACAAATAAGGAAGGAATCCTAAATTTAGCAAGATACATTTCTGGGGACTCACTTGAAAATCAGCCTATTAATTGTAATTTCAGAATCAAAGGGAAAAAACCCAAAACAAAACAAAACCAAACACCATCTGACAAGATACAAAACTTAAACTCCTGTTCGCATTATCTGCACCACCATATGACACCAGTAATCATACTTAATTAAAAAAAAATTAAAATCTTACTGCTATCATTAATAACCTTACTACTCCTAGTCTGGTAAACATGTAGGAAGGCCAGAAGAAGAGACACTGCAAACCAGAGGAAGTTATGCATGAATACATTTTGATTAGATGCAAAATATACTGTTAATTCACATATCACAAGAAGCAGCAGTTTCAAATATAAACAGGCAACTGTGGCAGTCCAAACATGAAACTGCACCCAGCCAGGCTGAGCTCCTGCTTGGGAGAAAACTTAGAAGCATCAGTAAGGATGAAGTAAGTGGTTAGATGAAAAGAAGCAGTCATGGGAAAAACAAAAGAGCAATTACACAGTGATTTGACACACCTTCTAAAGCACAACTAACTTGAATTAGGGCTGTAAAATTGTTTGCAAAAATATAAGATTTGGCTCAGCAGTGAGCCCTACAGCTACTGAGTTTGTAATTTGCATTGTAAGAAACTGGATCACCAGGCAAACCTCTCCCTGCTCTATTTTTTACACCCCTTGTGGAAACCAACCAAGAAAACAGGATTAAATTTAGGATGATAAAATCTTTAATCCATAGCACCATGGTATGAGGTACTTCGTTCACAGCTCAAAGAACCAGACACTAAAGTAGTTTAGTAAAGAGATTATTTTCATAAAGTATTTATATCAATGTGGGATAAAGTACTGTAGGTAGCAGCAGCCCCCAATTTGTACACAGGTTTTTAAGGCCAGGAAAATTACAGTTGAAGTAAGCAATTTTCAGAACAGCTATCATACAGAAAAGACAGACTTAGTCAACTCTCAGTCTGGATTGTGTTGCTAGTGTAAACACTCAATCACTTCAATCCATCTGCGTTTTAATCCTGCACTGCATTAAACATGGCAATGGTGATTCACTTTGCATACATTTTCAGTGACAGCAAGATTGTGACAGCTGTTCCAGACTGATGGCACAAATCCCTCTTCATGAAAGGTTGCCCAGCAGGCCAAGTTTTCGAGTCAACAATATCCCAAATCTATCAGAAAGTATCCTAAATGCCTCTACAGACATCTCAGTCTACCAAAGCGGGTATGAAAGGATTTATGTATTAAATAAATAGTGGGTCAAATGCCAGTTAGAGACCTGGCATTAGCATGGTCTCTACTGGAGATAAACTGGTAATTACATATTTAGATATGTATGTAAAATAGGCTTCATTTTTGTGTCTGGTAATCACAGAGGAGGACAACGAAAGGAGGCAAAGGGGTACGAGTTCTTCATCTGGAGAAGAGGTAGGGGTCTAACTGGGAAAGAGTTCCTGACCCAACCAGATTCTCACTTAGATCACTGAAGATTTACTTGAAGGAAAACAAAAAAAACAGAACCAGCTTGCAGTAGCATGACAGTAATGTTAGAGATCACATTCTCTACAAATACAAAGATGAAATTTAAGTCTGAAACAACAGCTGTTACCACAAACAAAACTCTTGCAAACATCAATAAAGCTTTCAAAGCCAACCAGCTACACTGACAGAGAAAGTAAAAAGGCTGTTGTTGTATCAACTACGAAATGCATTCAGTAGTTATTAGTTGTTCCCTGCAGGGAACAAACATAAGACCAATATGGTAACAAGACAGCAGAAAATGTGTGTGACTGCAAGATGTGGGCAGAATTAGCAAGGGTCATTTGATTCCTGCATTGTCTCCAGCTAGGCAGAAATCTGTGTTCAGAGGCACACTAAAAGCAAGAAACAAGACAATGCCTCGGTCACCCAGTTTTCTACAAAAATTGTATTATGACATAGGTAGAAGTTGCTCATTTGATTCAAGACTCATTTGATGCAAACAAAACTCTCCAGAGCTGGATGCATACAACAAATTAAGCTTCTTTTAAAATGGAGGATTTGTTCATAGATAGAAGCTGACCTCAGCTCATAAAATTGGAAAGGTGATGATGCCTTTTTTCCAGTTGGGTTTCAAAACAGATCTGACAATCTTTAACGGTTTTTACGCTAATTTTTGACAATGGTAATTCCAAATCAGAGTGCAGTTAAACAAAATTCAGCCTTGTATTCAAAGGCAGCTAACCTGTTTTAAAAGGAATAAAGCACTGAATGAATTCTGAAACGCTTTTAATTTATAAAACCTGGGAAATGATGAAAAATTAGGCAATTAATTTCCAATGAGAAGAAGCTATCAGAAACTCCTGTACAAATTTCTGCTCTAAATTCCTCTTTCACAGATAAGACATTGCACATGGCATGCAGGGTAGCAGCTGGTAAATACAATTTAGTGCTAAGCATCTGTGTGAACCTGAACCCACTATGATACATTATCTTTGTCTTTATTTTGACATGACATGCTCCTAGGACTTAAGACCCCTTACCTTATGGTTCAGTATTGTCAACATAATTTGTTAACAGATTTATTTTATGAAGTGATAAACATTCCATCAGCAAAACCAGACTGGCAATCTGCCACTCTGAAGAGCTTTAAATAACGAACTTGACAAACTTTTTCCCATATCATTGCCATGGATCCACAGATCAAAGTGAGCTGAAAATTGATGAGCAAATGTGATATTCCCAAAGAATGGGAAACTGTGAATGTATGTGCCCCATCCCTTGCAATAAAGGCAAGCAGTTGTTCACAGTAAAACCACAAAATTCCACAAAACTAAGAGAAGTAACCACCAAATAACAGTTGCTAATGCTGCTTTTATTACTGTATTAGACCTTTCTTGAAATAGTAATACTTTGAGCTCATTAATGCTTATTACTTCAACTGCAATTCTTAAATTGCAGTACATAATTCAAAAGCCCTTAACCCATAAATCCCATTGGCCAAAGCCTTCAAGCAAAGTATGCATTTTCTGGAAGAGTCTTGGGAGACTTAAATACATTAATTAAATTTAACAGAAAATGCAGCTAAACCTCCTTGACTGCTTCACACATCTCAAATAATTTTTTTCTTTTTTGAACCTCTAGACATCGTATTCAAAGCTTCAAATTTATTAGTCCCACACGTATAGTTTCTCCTGCTTTCCCAGTGGAGCTCTCAGTGTCATGTCTCTAGTGTACAGGGCACCTCAACACAACAGCTACCTCAACAAAAGAACCATCTCCAACTTATTCCACCTTTCAAAACGTTAGATGTTTATGAGATACTCAGAACACACCACTAGCTTGCTTTTATCTCCATCCCTTTTCTTCCAAACAATGCTATTTTAAAGTTTAGGGTCTATGCGAAGTGGTGAAGTAATTATAAAACTAATGGTGCATGTGAAATTAGAATAGTTCATTGACATGCACCAAGTCTCTACATCTATAACAAACACTTAATAGTTAGAATAAGCTAAGTTGCAAGAATAGCAAACATAACATGAATTGCAAATATTTAAGTGTCAGCAGAAAATTAGTGATTTTGTTCAATAGTTGGGCTACATATTTCCGTTTGTTCAGATGTTGAAAGCCTGCCTGGTATTTAAATACTTTATCCTCTTTTTAAGGGTGTAACTTGATAATCAAATATGCAGATATGTGAAGATTCAGTAGTGTTTGCCCTAACAATGATTTTACTAGGAATCAGGCTAGACAAGAGGAAGCACAGACTGGTACATTTTCCAGCAGAAAAACAGACAGCCATTGACACAGCAGCCTTCAAAGTGTAAGGGAATCCTAGTACTGCCTTCAATTATGCTGTTAATACTATGAGGGCCTTAAGAAAAGAGCATGTAAATTTTCAGCTTAAAAGTTGTATAGTAATAATTCTAAACAGGCTACTTCTCACAACACTCAGTATTCTACATTCTTAAAGCCTGTTCCAGTGGCCGTGGCTAAAAATCCCTATTTATCCAATACAGAACAGAATGAGGACTAAGTTAAATCCCTCCAAATACCTTCAGTGCAGGAGTGGTTCAATCATTACAGACAGATCCCGAGAGAGATGGACATATAATTATATAGGTTGGTTGTAATGTCCACTTAAGTCCTTAACCTCTGTTCCAAAATTTGACAACTGCAGGTTCAATAAAGACTAATCTTATGTCCCAAATGTTACTGAACTATTGGCTTAAGAGCCTTAGCCTGGTATCCTGTAAGAACTGGATATTCATGTCAGAGGCAGGAGGCTTTGCTCTCCTACACTGCAATGCACAGAGCTGGCTAGAGTTTACACAGACTTACCCTGAAGGAGCTTTAATTATGCTATTTGGGAGTGGTAGCTGCCTAACCATGGTAAGGCCAGTTACACAAGCTGCACGGGCACTCTGGATAAATACTAAAGATTTCACTTGCAGGACTGCAGATCCATTGTAGGACTGAGTACACCTGCATGAGCCGAGGTCACACCTCTGGACTGCAGCTGGTGTACCCAGAGGATTCACTGGAGCCAGTGGCAGGTGACAGCTTGAAAACACAGCTGGGCCTCAGGCCAGGTCTGATTCAGTACAATTAGGACTGGGGACTATTGGCAATTCCTGTTTATTATTGTGCCCTTTTCAGTAACACGCTGCATACCTGCAGGTGCAAAATCACACGCTGGGAACAGGACATAGCATTTCCAGTTAGCAGCAACTTAAGAGTTTCGTGAGGAATTAATCCTGCATTTGGCAATACTGCTGTTTGCCACTTGGGGAGCACTGCAACAGAGTGCTGAGTCATAAGTCCAGGCTAACCTGTAGCAAACCTCCACAAACGTTGCTGATCTGTCCCTCAGCCTCTGCCACCGCCGATTTGCCCATGTCCCCTACTGAACACCACTCCCCTGACACCCTGCATCTGCAAAGACTGCAGGTGCATTTCAAACAACTAAAACCCAAGGCATGTTCTAAAATAAGTTATATTCTTAAATTTACTTGCTGACATTACACAAATGATCTCTATTCCATGATACTGAAATGACAGATTGGTTGCACTGGGCTGCAGGAGGCAGAGCACAAGTGTGACACTGTAATCAACAATTGTATCAAAAGACACCTAACATAAGGGGGCAGAATTTCACATCCTCTTGTAAACTTAAATTTCATAATTCCTAAAGTCAGGCCCTTGAATATTGTACTCTAATTCTTGGCAGATTGCTGGATGTTATGTCCTAGATTAAAAAAAAAATAAGAAAAGGAAGACATAATTGGAACCATCATCACATATACCAAAAGTCTGACCAATAACCTTTTAGTTTGATGCTTTCCCACTGAGGCTGCAAGTCTACAACAAGAAGAGGAAGAAGTCACTGGCAAGGCAATAAAGCTCCTGTTTCATGTGGCATCAAAGACCAAGGCAAGTAAATGGGCACCTCCAGCTACATAATGCTGGGCAGAAGAGAGTGTCCTGCCTCCCACTCTTCATGGTTGCATTTCAGCACAGCACATGCTGATGCTATTTTGGAGCACGTGTTAAGGTGTAGGAGATGCAAGGCAAGGAGGAAAGACAACCCTGCTCATGTTCACATGCTGTGAGAAATTCTAGCATGAAAAACTCCTTTGATATTTTTGTGAACAAGTAACAAACACAGTATTTTGAAATAGAGAACCAAATTAATTTTGAAGATACACTACAAACCAATGGGCTTCAAAAGATCTTGATTAAAAAGATCCTTTACAGGCAGAAAAGCTGACTAGATGTCTGCAACCCCATAGTGACTGAACACATTAGAGAAGAAACCCTCACCTTCTTACTCCCTGGATCTTTTTGCAAACATAATACGTCTCTCTGGATTTTATATTTAAGAACTATACAGAGCTCTTCAACAGAATCAGCTATTTTCTCCTTTTTCTATTTGTCTGCATTTTGACTACAGCCTTTACTCATTTCCAGGGTTTCTGAAACTCAGTTTACAGTCCTACCTCACTGACACTGCTGCCCTATGTTAAGCATCAGATCTTTCAACACACACCAGCAAGAAAGCACAATTGTACCAGTGAGCAGCACTACTGACCTCTGCCAGTTTGTCACTACTCTTACAGTGCAAAGCAATGCTCTAGAAACAGACACAACTATTTACAAATGAGAAAAATCATTGCTGCCATATTACCAGGCAATACACCATGACAAAACCAGTAGGACAAGAAGCAGAATTTAAAACATAAATACTTCAGATTGGCTTTTCTTGAATGAAGGACAGCAGTCAGCACTACTTGTTAGAAAGGACTGTAAAACATCATTTATTGCCAAAGCTAATGCAATCCACAGCATTAAGTCTGCTTGAACATCAATATTTAAGCATACTTTTAAACTAAGCCATTTATTAGCTGCTGTTAGGCAAGCAACATTTTGCACTGTAAGGAGTGTACGCTGCTGGCTAAAGATCTGGCACTCAAAATCTATACAGCTAGTTGATTTAACTCAGTTACTTATTATTTAGCCTAGAACCTCAACCAAAGGACAGGCAGCCTGACAACTTATCTTTATTTCAAGAGAAAAACAGCATCTGGCTGTGTTTATACCTACCTGTGATGAAGTGGGGAAAAAAAAGCCCCAAACCAACTCCTGAATTACAATTATGTCTCACTGGTAAGTCAGTGCCAATTAAGGCCTTGCCTTTTGCCCACCCGAGTTTGGATTTGTTTGCTTGTCAAAAGCACTATTATTCAGCACCAGAGCTGATTTTCATCTCATCATACTTAACATAAAGAATGCTAAAACAACAACAGTCTTCTGAAGCACGTTTGATACTGCTGCCATAACAACACGCAAATACTTCAGCTTGCAACAAAGATATATTCATTCCACCTAGTTAGTGTTTATTACTATGCTTTTTGATAAGCCCACTTTACGTTATTACTTTTAATATATTTACTAAAAAAAACAGCTAAAGACTTCTCCACATTTGAAAATGTACACAGAAGCTTTTTAAAGGAATACTATTTTTATCAGAAGTCAGTAAATAAACCACTATTTTTAAAAAAGCCTATTTGCCAGTTATTCAAATGAAGCTATAAAGCACCTCTGACCCTGGTAGCATAAATAAACTTGCTGAATGCTTATTTGTAATCCCAGAATATTGTATTACAGTAGTGCTATCTGTCAAGCCACAAGCCAGGAATTTCAATGCTTGCAAAAATTCAAACCCATTCAAGACTTTTTATTTCAAGAAAAGATGGACTTTTGCGCAGGCACAGCGTTCACGATTAATTTATCTAAATGGCCTGTCAGATCATAAGAGCAGTATGAAAAAGCCACAGAACGGTGCCCAGCAGCTCCCAGCGGGCCTGTGTTTTCTGTCAAACCCAGCTCAGCCGCCCGCACCTTTCGGGTCCCCACGCCCCGGCTGCGTGACAGCCCGGGCAGGACCCGCTCCCCCCGTGCGGGCCGGGGGTGTCGAAGCTGCCGAGCTCCTGCCTCGATGTTGGAACACCCCCCAACACACACACACACACCCACCACCAACACACACGCACACCCGCCCTTCTGTTGCCACTGCACCTCCGCGGAGGCCGAGGGCTCCTCCCGACGCCTCCTCGGATATTCCTCGCTCCCGGGCGGCCCCTCAGGGCTCCGGCGCGGCCCGCCGCAGCCCCCGGTCCGCAGCCCCCNTAATTACGGAAGAAGGTGGTCTTCAGGAACACCAGGGGAAACGTTACAATACAAATAAGATTAGAAGTGTATTCCTGTGGAAAAATGTGCAGAGACATAAAGATTCTGCAGGCAGGGGGTCCTTCAGTGGGATTTTGTTAGTTGCAGCTTTAAAGCATTGTTGTTTGTAGTCTTTGAGATGTCTGCATTTCACTAATAGCTATTAGAGAAAAATGTTTGTATTTTGATGAAGTTTTAGAAAGGAAAGTTTGGGATCTTTTGGATTCTGCATGTAAGAGTTCTTGGTTTGTTATTGTGCTATTTGACAATATTTTTAACGTTTCTCTTACACAGACAAATTGTATTCTGTGAGAGTTATTTAATTTAAAGCTGTGATTAAAAAGCATCCTCTATACCTTGATTGAAAAGCTAGAAACCTAAGAAAAATATGAAGGATAGCATTTGGTAACACTGCAAGAATTTGCTTTAAAAGAGGTCATTGCTTGCTGCAGTAAGCAAATTTTAAAAGTTTGTAAGAAGTCATCACCCTAGATGACAAAACCCATGTATGCGTTAAATAGGAGTTTGGTGGGAAGGACATTAGCTGATATGTTTCAATGTGCTCATGCTGATTTAAAGTCTGGTTTGCAATGAGTTTCCCTAGCAGAAGAGCTGCAGCTGTTGTTGCTGTAGTACCTTTTTTTTGGTGCCCTAATTACAAAAAAACAAAAGAAACAAAATACTTGATAGTCCTAATAGTTGCCTATCTGTTTTAATTGATTGGGTCTTCCTGAATTGCTCACAAATACAATTTTCTTCTCCCTGTCCTGAGAAAACAACACCTAAACTAGTGTGTCACTTGAGTTGAGGTTGCTAAATATGTAAAGTACAGCAGAAGTAAATGCAAACTGGTGTTGTCTGATGTGGTCTTGGCCTGGAACCGGGAGTGACCATCAGTAAGAGTTAAGTGTTCATTCTCTGTTTGTGGTCAGTCTTTGGCTGCTCCGTTGAGGCTGGATTTGTCTGGTTAGTGGATTAATAAGCTTGATGCTTGTAGGCAAAACTAGTTTAGAAAACTGTAGTTTTCTAAGCTAGTTTTCTAGTAGTTTTCTAGTTTAGGCAAAACTGTATATTGTCTGGAAAAATAATTATCTTAGTTATGTCCTTCATATAATATTTTTTTTAATTGATTTTTCCTTTTAAAAACAGCAGGAGAGAAAATTACTTTCCTGATCTAATGAAATCATTGCACTCTGCAATAGTATTTACTGCCTTGTATTGGAAAAGCCTAGCTAAGGATGCTGAACTGCACAGTTAAATCCTGTGACCCTGTAGATGTTTCTTACAGGCTCTAAATAGCTTTTCGGTCTAGGTAGAACTATAGAATGGTGAACTCCAGTTCAGCTGTGAGTGCTGTCATTTTTATTCTTGTTAGTAGGTGGACAGATTTTAAGCTTGATTGTTTCATATCATTAGAGGGAAAAATACTGAATGTTTGAATCATCTGTGAAAGAACATTAGATAATGTTCTTTATTGGATAAGAAATAATAGTTCATTATTTTTCTGTAATTTTATTTCTAGTACTTTGGTGTATTCTGAAGCTTGCAAACACTTACAGCTTCTTATTTTACAGAAACATAAATGAGTATTTTTGAGAAAAGACAAAATGGATTCTGCCATGACTGTTACTTACTGATGTGTACTGAGAGTGTGTGGAAAAAATTTCAGGAATTTAATTCTCTTGGTCCTGAGCTTAAGTAGTTTGCTCTGTTTTCACTTTTGTCTTGGAAGCACTGGTGTGTTTTTAGCTAATGTAAATGAATAATGGAACTACTCCAGGTAGTAAAATTAAGCATCCTAGTCCCAGGTGTAGTTTTGTAGTCAAACTTAGAATTGAGATTTGCTTCATTGTTATTTGAATTGGTAGGAATCCTGAGATATTTGAAGTAAACTGATGAGAACTTCCAGTGGTACTTTTGAAGTAGCAAATACTCCAAATGCTACTTCTTCAGATGCTTTGCTGGGTGTGTGGGAAGGCCAGGAAAAGGTGGACAGATGAGTCCCAGACAGATCTGTGCTATGTGAATTATGCTTGTGCAAGATGAATGTTTTGAATCTGACAGAACTGAAAATACACAAGGAGCAGCCCCTAGAAATGATCATGACCTATTGAATGCTGTCAGTACAATACAGTCATTGGACAAAGCCATGAATCATTAGCTTGTGTTGCTCATTATGTACCTCTGGGTTCCCTTGTAGTATCTGTATACATTTGGAATGTGAACATTCTAATCCCATGGGTTTCTTCTGTTTGAATGCTATTGAACATGTTAGAGTGTATTGTCTACAGCAAGGAAAATGCATCATGGTCACTTCATAATAGACACAGGAAACAATACAGTTTGGGATTTTCTGTTGTTATTAAAATTTCAGTTTCTTTTATTGGGTTGATTCTGCTTTTGAATATGTCTGGAATTTTGTGGCATGTACTTTTGTCAGCTGAGTCTCTTGACTTGGTGAATGTGGTTAGTCTGTTCTAATGATGAAGTAAAATGTGCATAAAAATAAGGGCTTATGACAGTTGAAACCAAGTAAAATTCAAAGATTGAATTTACTGGTCTATACGCAAATACTGCTCTTCATTAGGAAAAACTGAGGATTATTTCTTCTTGTAAGCCATTCCTAGTGATGTACAGATAATTTTCTGTTGAAGAATAATTATTGGTATAGTGTAGTTAACATTGTAACATCTGTTCCTGACTTCTGGATTGGGTTGTGGTTTTGTTTTTTATTTGACTACTCTTCCTGTCTTTCAAGTTGGATTTGAAGATTATGGACCAGACCCTGGACAGGATAATTTAACTCCACTGGCTCGTCTTGAAAAATATGCCTTCAGTGATAACATATTTAACAGGTAAGGGTACAATGTAAGAGTCTGATAGGTTGTGGATGTTAAGGTGTCACTGCTGTTATTATTCTCCTAAGCACATACCTAATACTATTTCTGTTTGAGTAACTTCTGTGTAACATTCCCATTAAAAGAGTTTTCCATTCTTTAGTACCTGAATAAGCTCTCTTGATTACATCTTTGTTCTTGTTGGGAGGTGAAGAAACTGCATGATTTGTAGCTTGATCTTTTTAAAAGTGGCTACTTCGTTTGATAAGTTCCCTTTGCATCCCATTAACATGTTGTTGACAGGACATTACAGCAATTAATATGTTGTTCATTCCACAGGCAAATTATTGCCAGAGGTCTTTTGGATGTCTTCGAGATTTCAGTAATAATGAAGAAGACTTCCTGACTGTAATGGAAATAATGGTCAGGCTCTCTGAAGATGCAGGTTTGAAAGTTTTTTAAAAAAATTTTGTCACTTTTTTTACGTGAACTGCAATATAGGGGCTAGCTTTCAGTTTTGAGGAGGCAGTGAGTGAACTAAAGAAACTAAGTCATCTAAGAGTATTTCCTGTCAGAATATATGAGATTTATTTTTTCCTCTCCTTTTGAAGTAGTTTGTATGGTGTATGTATATACTGTCTCT
>JAAWXA010000023.1:4698264-5192248 GCA_038090715.1 Florisuga fusca
GGAGGGCGGGGGGTGCGTCCGAATGCTTTATTCACTCCCTGCCAAGCGGCCTCGGAGCAGCGAGGGGAGAGGCGCCGCGGTCGGCGGAGCGGGACAGAGCCGGGGAGGGCGAGCGGGCGATGGCTCCCAGCACACAGTGTCCCGTGAGGGACGCGGAGAGCGGGCGGGAGGCGGGATGATGCAGCACGGAGGGGCCAGAGGGAGGCTGCGGCTGACGTCTGCAGCCGGCACCGCCGCCCCCCCGGCCTCGCCCGCCCTGCCTGCCAGCAGAAGAAGGGCCGGGGGCTGCCTGGTCCTTTGGCTCCAAGTTCCGCCCTCCACCTGTCACTTTTATGGCGGAGAAAGAGGCCTAATTAATATTAATGAAGTTTAATCATCACTGAAAAATCGTGATTTGTAATAAATGCCTTCCTCTCTAAGAGCAACCTGTTATTTTAGGCCTTGATTCCGTAATCCGTACCGCCTGAGGACTGAACCCGCCACAGAAGGGCCCCCCCCGACCGCCCCTCCCCGGGTGGAGCTGGGGAAAGGAAACGCGTCCCGGGGACGGGAGGAACACCGAGAACCGCTCTGCACCCTGCGACATCCAGGGCCGGAGGAGGACGCATTACAGCACCAAGAAATCCTGGTAACCGTCATCAAGCCCCAGGAAAGACTCTTGATAAAATATATTTAATTAATAAAAATATTTAAAAATAAAGTTTCAGGTCAGTTTAGTAACTTTAAAGCACTTCACCCCCTTTCTTAAGTAAGCTCTAACCAAAGTTTTATGTAATATGTTTTGGAATGTTTCTTGTTGGGTTTGGGATGATTAATTTTTTTAACTCCAAATAGCACAATTTAAAATGTTATTGACAGCCATAGGAGTTACAGTAGTACTAGGTTTTTGTTTTTGTTTATTCCCTCTCCAGTTTTAAGCATTCTAAAGGTTCCTAAGAATTTAAGTAGAATTTTTATTGCTGTAACCTTTTGAATTCCGTGGGCGGGTAACAAGGATGTAGAAGCTTGGTGCACACATTACCAGCAGAAACGTGCTGATCTTAAAAACATGTAGTTTATATATACCAAAAATTATCCATTAGGAAGCTGGACTTTAGACATACAGCACTTCAGGAGGAGATACCATTTGCACAGATAAAAGCCAAGTGCGTCAACATTTAACAACTTCCAGAGAGTAACAACTCAAAGCACAGAGTTACTTCAAGTATCACTGCTGATTAACAAGCAGGCAAGAGGTGAACAGAAATGTGGTAACAGTAAAAGATTATGAAAATTCATTTTATGACACCCATACAATCTGTGTGATACAGTGTACCTCACCTCCATGCAGCTCTTTGCACAATGAATGCATAAAGAGGCTGAAAAGATCTGGACTTTGTAACAAGATTGTTGTTCTTTCTGTTGATGAAAGCAATAACAAACGATGGACATCCATGTCAAAACTGAGACTAAGATGATATAACAGCAGTCAAGTGCATCTGCAGGACTTGCACCACATCTCAACACTTCAGCTGCTCTTGTCCATAATACCTATTTTTTAACTAGTCTGCTTAACCACCTCCAATCCTCGCTCATCTTTTTTGTTTTGAGACACCTTTCAATTCCTCGCCAAACAAACCCTGCTTAGTATATCTCTTTGTTTTGCATAATGCAAGTGAAACCTGCTAACTCCCTCTATCCAATACCAATTTTTAGAAGTTTCAGCAATGTATGGCAACATGCTTAAATAATGTACTGCTAGATGTCAAAGCAGGAAAGAAAAGAGTTAGCTCACTTACACTTTGGAGTAGAGCTTTCCTTGGCTGATATTCTAGAAAAGTTCTCTTCTTTCACATAGTCTCTGGGGTTTTATTGTTATAAACAGATTCTCTCACTGAGCTAGGCATTCTCAGTCCAGTAATTAGTAGAAAAGAGAAGCTCTCTATATATCTGCAAGCTAAATGGAAACTAACAGGAATAAGAGAGATGAAACTTTATCCAGCATACAGTCACACATAATAAAAACCCCCTTTAAAGTAAATAACCAATGTTGCTGCCCAGACATTTCCAAGTTCTACTTTTTCTGAAATTAGTACAAAGTATATCCTTAAGCATTTGAAGATCCATGTCTTAAGCAGTTTGTCAAGTTGTATCATCTTACATCAACTTGCAGCTCTGAACTTACCTGCCTGTGTTTGAAGGACTTGCCCACATTTTCATCCAAGCTGAAGTTTCTATAAATCACAGCATTAAGTTAAAATTATGTGAAGTCTTAGGAATGCAAGTTGTCATGGTTTTGTTATGTGTCCAAACAAAAAAAAATTTTACACATATCTAAGAGGATAGCTTAAAACCAGCAGATACTGGACAATAAATTTAGGTTATTCCAGGTCTCTGCTACAAAGATGACAATATATGTTTCCAGCATATTAAGTGTAGCCAATTGAATAGTAGAAACTTGTATCCAACATTTTCAGGTGAAAC
The DNA here is from genome assembly GCA_038090715.1 of Florisuga fusca. Taxonomy (NCBI): domain Eukaryota; kingdom Metazoa; phylum Chordata; class Aves; order Apodiformes; family Trochilidae; genus Florisuga; species Florisuga fusca. The sequence goes on from JAAWXA010000023.1 coordinate 4,700,728, forward strand.
ATCAGTCTCAGAAACAGGACTTTTTTTGCTTATTTATGCTTTTGCAGGTTGTTATTAAGTGAACATGTTAGTCTTGCATCACACATTGAAATAAGAAATTTACATCTATTAAGCATCACATAAGATAAATGAGAGAACCATAGCCAACTCCATATTTTTATGCTGCACATCACCACCAAAGCAGTGGTTTAAAAAAGAAAACAAGCTAACAACCAGCTGGCTGTACTAACAACTAAGACAGGATTCCATCCCAGCATGACAGGCCCCCACAACACTGTGTAGATATTAAAAGCACTTCAGTTTTGATTGACAGAAACCTGGCCTAAGCAGTCAAGAATTTTACATTTCATGCAGTCTAAGCTAAAAGCAATGTATTAAATAACTAGACCCTGGTAGAATTTATCAGGCCTTGCACTGGTTGACAAGACTGTGTGTGGCCTGCAGTTTCTCAGACATCATGCTGCAACGAAAGGAAGCATTACACAAAAGCTGCATTCTCTCTGCTTTTTTTCCCCAACCCCTCTTTGTACAAGTTCATCTTCTGCCTTTGTCTGTGTATACATAAACCAGAGAAAAGCCTCAGTTACTGAACGACCTGTAGTCAGTACATTTGGAAAACAGCTATTTAAATCATCACTTAGATTCACTTTCCACATGGTATTGCTTACATTCCTCTTCTATAATTCTATTGCTACAGAGACTATTTTTTATCATGTTGAAAACTTTGGAAGGATTTATAAACAAAGCCAACACATTTATAAACAAAGCTTTTTATTAATAAAATGTTTACACCTTTCTTTTTTTGCACAATACATCAGACTGGTAGTGATTTAGCATGTTATTACACTATAAAAGTTTATTATGAATGCTTATGCTGAAAAGGCTGTTTACATTATGCCAAATCAACAGGTCTTTATTTGCATTTTATGCACTATATGGGAGTGTAACAATTCAAACAAAAAGGAGAGAACAAAAGCCTGGTTTTCCTCATTGGCATCTACAAACCAACAATACAGACAAACCTGTACACATTCTCAGGACCAGCCCAAGAGAAGACTAAAAAAAAGTCTCAAAACATTCATAAGCTTGGGAATTCATCACTACAATATTCCATCACTAGTAATCTGACTATATTTCATGCAGTGAAGCAATGGTTGTAAATTTGTGCAGTTTACAGTGCTGCAAATGCTCTGTAACTTTGAGCGGCTTAAGTTTTTTCTTTAATAAGAGATACTATAGTAAGAAGGCACAGACCTTTCAACCCTCGTAACAGGTTAACCCAGTCCTACAATTAAAAGGCAGAATGCTCTTATGAGGGACAATAATTACTGATACAAAGGTTAACCTTCACACTTAATTTTACAGGCAAACATTTATTACACTGCAAGAGCTATATGCATATCAGGTTATTTTTGTACCCCCAAATATACAAAGTTTCTTGTTTAGAAGAAACCTTCAGATTTTTAATTTTTTCTACATTTTACTGGAGGTGAGGGTTACAAGAGGGAAGATTGCCAGGAAGTGTCTTACAGCAACAGAAATGTGATCCATTTCTGTGTCTTAAATCAATTCACTGTGTCACCATTTCAGTGTTGAATACACAATATTCAGAAATGCGAAGTGCAAAAAATCAAAGTTAAAATATAGAAGGAGTTTAGGTCATGTCACTACAGCCTTAGAACAATTTGCTCCCCCACGTGAATGTGCTTTTAGCCTCCATTATGTGGTATAAAGAAGTAGTGGTATGCCTCAGCTGCTATGTTCCATAAGGTTGTACTAATGAATCACCTTTTATTTTACAAATATTTGCTGCTGTGACAGATACTTTAGAACCTTTGAGGAGAAAAAGACACTTGCCACCTATTCTTGGCTAAATCCCATAAGGAAACAAAGAACAAACTGTCAAGAAAACATAATGGATTTAATAGGAAATACATACTGTAACATGAGTAAAAGCAAGGCAAGAAAGTAGCACTGAACCTATGCAGGTGTCACAGTTACAGCATCTCCAAGTGCAACAACTGACTGGAGTATTACACTCACAAATAAAGGGCATGACACAAAGTGGTCTGTAACCTTCCAATCTGAACAAATAGCAGATGCTTTGTTCAATAAAACATGAAAAAAAATAACATAAATGAAGCAAAGAAAACCCGAAACTTCTTTAAAGGAGAGTACCTTTAGGAAGGTAATCAGCTCCTTGACTAAAATTGTTAGTGTTTAAAAAAAATTTTAAAACTCCAACTTGCAGGATGATGAAATAGGAAAAGCAATTGTTTCTTAGAAGTCTTTATTCTAGCATGAGAGCACTTTCAGCAAATGCTGTCTCAATTTTTCAAGGACAAACCATCCTACTGCCTTGATTTTTCATGTAAAATAGGAATCACCAAATAGCTCTATTCCACTAGAACTTTTTCTTTATTTTTTAATAGCAGTTCATAGCACATACACTCTGAAAACACCGTTAAAAATTCAGAGTAGGATGAAGGGAAAATGGAAGGAGGAAAAAACTGACCCTAGGATCAGTTTGACATGTCAGAGACTAAGCCCATCAGTTCTCTTGAGTTTCAGGATAGTCACATCCTTTGAAAGATTTGTTATCTGTGACACTTCGTAGATAAAATTTGGTAATGCTTTGATTTTTCCAAGTCACACATTTTTTATTGCAGCCGACCAAGAAAGGGTTTGCGTGCAAACTTGAGACCTCCAAAATATCAGAGATTTTAAGCATTGGTGTGAGAAGGCCTAATAATTTTAGGGAAATGTTGTTTTGGCACCTGAATTATTTTAAAAGAAACAAAGATGTGGTTTCAAGCATATTTCTTTTGACAAGCTTGAGTCATATGACTCTGAAAAGGGCAGGTGACATGACTTTTTTCATATTAGCACCTATACTTCTTATATTGGTAGTTCATGCCAACATCCTATTTCTATAAATCTTCTGTCACCTATCATTACCGGGGCTGTTATCTGAACATAGAATTTTAAGTTTTGAGAACTCTGAATAGGTTTTTTAGAAGGTTAGTCTGGAGTACAAAGCTCTCCTGCTTCAAGTAATTGACTCATGACATACAAACTCTCTCAGACCACTGTAAAACAACTTCCTGCTAAAAAAAGTAAAGAAAGTTTGTCTTTTTGCTTCTCTTTTTTCCAGAGGTTTAAGGTGTTTGAGAGAAACATGAAGCTTTTAGAAAATTAATATGCAGTGTAGAAGTTTAAGTCAGTGAATTATTCAAATTCTCATGTTTGAGATGATTTTTCTGTTTCTATGTAGCTACTGATGCTCATAAGTAAGGTTTGCTACAGGGTGACCAGCTAAACGTTTCAGACAGCTTCTGTCCTGTAAATCATTAATTCCCAAGAGAGTCCTTGCAGATTGCTGATGTAGCACACCACAATAGACTACACTATCTTTCATAAACTAAAGACTGCTTCACAAGAATGTCATTCAAATATCACTGATAAAGCTTCCTTTTCCAATTAATAGTCAGTAAGCCATACTGGAAATTAACACTAACGTCAAGGGATAATTTAGGATTAACATAATAACAAAAATCTCATGGCAGCAAACTTTAAAATTGTTCAAGATATCCAGCCTGAATTATTTTTTAATAATTAGAATGAAGTCTTAAACAATAATTTAGACAGCTCCCAAGGAATCCCACACCAGGACTGGTGGTTTACAGGACTAGACTTCCAAATCAGTAAGTAGGTATTGTCTCCTCTCCTCTTACTCTCTTCCAAAGCACATAAATAATCTTTCTTGAACAGGCTGGTAGCATTAAATTGGTATTACCTACACCAACACATTAAAGATTCAAGTCTGCATAAAATGTCCCTCTGAACTACTGTATGATGCTGTAGCACTTAAAAGGGTCCCACTGATGTCAGTAAAAATTTGAAGTCATTATTTGTTTTGTTTCAACGTGGATCTAATAAAGTAAATGAAATATTTACCTTCTTGGCAACAGCGAAAATTGTTAGAATTGTCTTAGAACTTTTCAAAGCACCTGTTAAAATTTTCAGTAGTTTGACCACTAGATCCTTCTGTTATTCAACATAAGCTTCTAGTTTTCACCTACTGAAGCATTTAGTATGCCAGTTTTCAGCATGTATATAAGATACACTTAGAAAACTCCCTGCAGATCAAAAGCCTGCCAAGTCAGACAAGAGACTATTGTAATTTAGAGGGTTGGATGAAGACACCCTCCAAAACCTGGGGAGAACATTTAAGTTGCTCCAAAGCTTAAGACTTAAACATTTATCAAGTGACATTTTTGCACAGATAAATAACTTCCATGTGAAAGAAGTGGTGTTGAGAAGATGAACTAGTCATATTTTGTCAGTTAAAAAATTACTCTGGATCAATGACATGACATGCACCTCACTACACCCTTACATACATAGTACTTTTCCAAACATGCTTTGCAGCAATTAATTCCCTTTGAGAGTATCTGGAAGTTTTGTCTTTATGATGAGCTTCTTTCATTAACAGAATGGCAGAGTGAAATAGAACAACAACTTCTTAACAGAAAATATGTTAGTAAAAATTTAGCCAGAATGGTTGATGATTAGCACTCCAAATGCTCAAAGGCTAACTTTTCTCCAAATAGAGAAGCTATGTTAGGACAAAATATAACCAATTTCAGCAAGTCTAATGCACAATGAAAGCAGACAGCCTAACAAATTAATACAGAAGAAAGTATTTTCCTCCAACAAAAATGAAACAATGAACATATGCATCTCATCCAGGGATGACTGCATTCCAGCTTTCAGCTAGGGCCAACTGATCAATAAACAGTTATCTTGGCTCAAAAGAACTTGCATCAACAGTCTGTCATTTTAAATAGGCATGTATTAAAAAGCAGCCTTACATCAGTGTTTCCAGTTTGGACAGAAACACTGGCTATTTCCTTGTTCTCATTAACTGCAAGATCAGAACCACAAAAGGTTTCACAAAAAGGATGTGAAACATGCTGGCATTCCACTCGGGACTGGTAACAAAAGAAGCATCTGAGGCATTAAAACTGTTATATTTGAGAAGAGAAGATTGCTGCTGCTGCTTCTTTAGTGTTTTGGGCTGGGGTTTTTTTTTGTTAGTTTTTGAAGTCTAATTTTGTTGTACAGCAAATGAGTGAGGATAGATCAGAAAGCAGTTCATAAAGATTTGCTAAGATATATGGATCTCTCCCCTGACTGGAAAGAATGACAATAACTTCAATACCAGCCTAACTCTCAGTCTTGAAGAGAGTTCAATGTTTTCTTCTTATGTCAATAAATCTTTGATAAATACTATTAATCCACTTTTGTTACCTTAACGAAAACCAGATTTAAACTCCATTTTTATCAACTGCTCTTACTCTATTCTTTCTTTACTAATTATATTTCCATCAAGTATTTTGTAGGAGTACTACAATTTTCTGTTCCTAATTTATTTGCTTTGAGCTACAGAAAAAAAGTTCTGTAGCATCAGAACTGAACACCATCAGGCTGAACACCAAACAAATCTGTTTGTACTAGGAGACTGGTGTTTCAAAGGGGCTTCAAACAACCTTTATTTGGTGAAGATACAATTCATGGGCTCTCTATAAGCACATAGCCTGTACAGCTGTGGAAAGGAAGCATAGCTGACAATTCAGGGCAAATAGAAGGTGTGGTAAAGTTCTAGGCACTGAATTTCATTAAAACATACTAACCTATTCAAAATCTTACTGTAATGGTTCATCTGTTTTGCCCCAGAATAGCTCTGCCAGAACTTTCACTACAATCTGAACTACAAGTCTTTTCATGTAATATAAACTTTTCTACATTTCTTTCAGAGAAAATACTTGAGTTGATAGAAAACCAGATTACAAATAAAGAATAAGCATCATCAACATGACCTCATTTCGATACTAAAGCTAAGCAGCATATTTCATTCAGTATATACTCAAGCTGTTTCTCTTCAAAAGTATGAAGTTTCTCACTAGTGCTGGCAGGAACCAAAAAGTAAAAATAAATAAAATAGCACAAATGGGTATGGTCAACCTGTAGTTTAATTAAGGGGGTAGGAAAACCAACGCAGAATAAGCTCATTTGCTAAAAAACCTCACAGATGAAAAAAGCCCAGGAACCACGAGGTAATGATCTACATTACCATGTGTTAAGGTTACATCTTATTGGTATTTTTGTGCCCAAAACAGGGAAGACTGGGTGCACCACAGATGAAAACTCATTTTAAAGACCTCATGCTGCACCAACAGTATTCTCTGTTGGCTCTTTCAAATGGGATTGAAAGAGAAATAATTTCAGTACGCTTCTGGATGAACTCACAGTGACAATACCTAAAATGCTGGAAAAAACCCTAACAGAGATTCCACAGGAGTTTATCCATAGGTGTGGAATGGAAGGAGTGTGTAAGATTGCATTATTTTTTACTGTTTTTACATAATTTATAATACTTTAAACAGTGGTCTCATAAATATAACACGAACATTTTAAACGTGCCAAGCAATTAGAAGCTTTCCCCAAAAACTCTAAGGTCTTACCAGAACCACTGGCAGTGTGTTTTCAGTCAGTAATCACTTAACAGTCAACTACAACCACGTTTTCTTCAACATCTTAATATTAAAAACTCGTAGGAACAAAAAGATGCATAGAAGCATATCAGTTTGCCTTAAAGTGATCAAAGTCAGCATGAAAAAAAGATTGTCTGTAGTTTAAGATCTGTTGCTTGTGTCCCCAGCCCTGGCGCATACCATTATTAAATAAAAAAGTGCAAATGGGACTTGGGGACTGGATGGACTGATTTGCCTATTATTTGTCTTCAGTTGCTTATTCTGTAGCCACCTCACATCAACTGTTCCATTGTACTTTGAATTAGCTACAAATAAATTTAAAATAAGGCTCACTGAAGAAAAGGAAGAAATGACATCTAAATTCCAGACTCCTCCCACCCTTAAGTCCCACAAAAGTGCTCATTTCCCTTTTGGCAAAAACAACCCCTAAAATCTTGATTACAAAGTTATTAAACATTTCAGCTCTACCCTCCACATAGTCACCTTCCTTTCAAGCAAGGCCAAAAAAGTGATGATGGATTCCCTTTGAATGCAAGAGATACTACACTTCTTGTAAGTAAACAGGCTGACATTACAATTGCAGTCTTCTCTGCAAGTGTACAGATGTCAGATGAACTGGTCCATTTTCATGGGACCTTGGGTGTATGGACACCAGCAGATAAAGATCTAAGACTGATAATATAAACCCAACGTGAACTATTAACTTCCAAGACCACCTACTGTATCAACAAGTCTTATTTTCTAAGAGATCAGTCAACAGCAGCTGCGCCTTGTCACCGATGGCTGCCTTCTTAGTTTGAAGCCCTTACCACTAGATGCGGGGTTGGTGTCAGTTGATGGAATTCTGCGACCTACAAGGAAGCAGACAAAAAATATTACAGCAAACATTAAACTTGAAACCAATTCTATGTATTCAGTGTATGCTTTATACACAAAAATGTCTCTTCAATTAGTCCTGTGTCAATAATGACAACATTCCTGCACAACAGAAGGAAGGCAGTTAACAATCTCTACTATGCCTGCAAGAGAAGAAGCAGTTTCAAGCTCATTTTGCAATGTTTACACTTCAGGCTAAACTAGACCTAGAGAGTTAAGATACAAAAGCACCCAAGGAATGTATCTGCAGGATTCAATACCATCTGGAATATCTTCATAGAGAACTACCATCTTAACTTGTATTTACACAGTAGATCACCTGCAACAGGTGCTTGTAAAGATCGCTGCTTTAGTCATTTAATCAGTTAAGTATTCTTTTCTGAGGAGGATTTATAGGTTTTTTTTAACCATACTTTATTCAAGACCAATTTTAGAGAGCAACTATTAAGTCAGTAAATTAGGAAGCTAATCTACACTACACACTTTTTACATCATCTTCAATATTTAACTGCTTTTAAGGACCCCTTTTTTTTTTTTTAAAGGTAATATTTCTGTAGCTATTCAAAACGAGACTGCTGTGCACACACACAAAACCAGGCTGCTCTCTGTCCTTGTTTTACAAGCAGGCTGACAAACTTACACATCGGTGCTACTGCCTAAAACATACCCCTGCAAATAATACTGGATAGAATTCACTCTGGAATACTGTCTGCTTTTCATTTACACACAAAAAAACCTTGTCATTGTCATTCCTGCCACGAACGAGACAGAAAAGATTTGCAATTTAATTAAAAAAACCCAAGGTACCACAAATTATATGTGCAAATACTACACACAATAGTTGCTCTTAGGAACTAATCTGGCATTTACGAATTCTTGTCTTTTTGAAAAAACACTAGTTTGAACTAAGTAGAAACACTAAGGGAAGAACTTAATTCCTTTTCTCAGCTATAAAAAGTTTGTATCTTCCTCACGTGATTTCCTTTCTCTTCCATAACCTTGCAAGTACTAATTAAAACATCCAATAATGGATACTGTAAGATGACACTGACTTCTGACACGAGAGCCCTGCTTGCTATTTATCCATCAGCATTACAGTAGGTTTAAAATCTCTGGAAGGAGTATGTAGAGGTCATTAGATGACCAAAATTTATACAAGTCATTTTGCAGTTTCTACTCGTATCTGATGGTAACAAATGTACTCTCACCTAAATAGCACAAAAACCAATACAGCAATCAAATTTGTACTTGAACTTCTTCCAGAAGAAAGTATGTTAACTGTTTAAATACTTACTAATTTCTATAAAGAGTTCATTAATGTTTATTGCATTTTTCGCACTTGTCTCTACAAATATTGCATGAATGGAATCTGCATAGTCTTTAGCATCTTTTTCCATGACTTCTCTGGAAAAACAAAGCAAAGAAAAAACTGTGAATGCAAAAAAACCCAACAAAACCATTATTCAAAATCTTATGGCATATATTAAGCTTTCAAGTGTCCCAATAAAGTACTGGTTTGTATTTTGTGTTTGAAATCACAGTGTTCCCTCATCCTAACGTTGATGCTCATTTTTTCGTTTATGCTGCCTTGAGGTATGAGCATCACTAAAGCACAATCATAAACTAAACAAATCCTTAATCATTAGACACCACTACAGTGGAGCTTGTTTCTTGAGCACTTTAAGTGTAGGTCTGCACTCATTAGGGAGAGCTTTATTTTTCACTCACATAACAGTTTTAGATGTACTGAAAAGATCCTAAAGTATTAGATCTACTACTCCAGTGAACTTCCTACAGATGTTTACAAAACCAAATATCTCAAAACACCACAGAGATGGTTAGCATAGCACTTACTTTACATGAAGCCATAGCTCTATTCAGAAAAAATATCTAGACGGAGCACACAACAGCAGAGCCAAGAAGTGTAAAAGTTATTCTGCACCCCCAAATAGACAAGCTGATCTAGAGGCAATCAGGTAAACACAGTCAGGTGTTGCCAGTTAGGAGGAGGAAGGCATGAGCTCCTGTTAAGCCCACCTGTGCCCAGTTAGGGCTGGACCCAACTGCACATGAGCAGAATTGGGAACCAAAAAAAGGTGAGCTTTGAGAAGTGAGCAGGGGTCACTCCTGATCAGCCTGAGGAAGAGGTTAGTCAACTCCGGAGCATTTGCACCAAGATAGACTAACTGATTCTAAGGGCAACTTTCGGAGTGCTGTCCTTGCACCTTGGCAACAACACCTACTGGACCTCAAAACACTGTGGTCCAGGAAAGGATTGTCTGCAACAAGTTGATAATGAAGTATGCTTCCTCAAACACCACCAAAAAACCAAACCCCAGTAGGTGGAAGGAGTATCAGATGATATGTTGCATCACCTTATACACAATTTTTAGTAAACCTAGGCTGAGTTCAGTAACAAGGAACTTAAGATATCAAAAGCACAGACCGGGGATGGGAAACTAAAAAACTGGCTCTAGTCAAGGTACAAGTAATCTTGCTCATCAGCCTGAATAGCAATGCTTTTGTCATTTATGTTGTCACCTAAGCACCAAGAAATACCCATGTAAAACTTAATAGACATGCTACTCTTAGAAAAAGTTATTAGAGCTCATTAGGCAACTGCAATGCATTAAAATTTTGTAAAACTGTGCTAAGAACCAACTTTGCAGTGGTTCCTTAAACACATAACCACCTGTCTCCTTTGAGACACCAGCTGTGGTATCTTTTCCAAGAAGATCTAAACCCAAGAAGTTTGCACATACCTTATTTCTGAGTTTTGGCTTATTTAACCAGGATTTCAATAAAATGGACTTCTTTTGTTTTTAGTACATGCCATTTTGAAAGTCTGGCTGCTCATAAAATTTCTCAAAAATTTTTCCTGCTCCCTGCAACTATTTCAGCCACAGCCAATTCCGTCCCAGTATTTAAGCAGGGAAGGAAGACACCTGAACAAGCAAGGCAGAAAACCCTACACAATGCTTTCCAACAGGCTTGATGTTTTTCCTTACAAAATGAGGTGCTATAGACTGACAGGGGTATTCCTTATAAAGTGAGGTAAACAGCTTGTATTACACTGCAGTTTCACAGGCAGTTTAGGCTTGTGTAACTTGGCACTGTCAGCAGAAAAGGTAATCCACTCTCCTTGTAAACTGCTCCTTCATAACCCTGTGATCCCACCTCTGTCATGCCAGAGAGTGATGATGGTGTGAGCAAGATAAATGCACTTGGATCAGTTTTTGGTTTTTTTATATGGTTAGTTTTAACCTGCATCCATTTTACAGCCTAATTTACTGCCCAATCATCTATGTACTCACTCTGGTACAGCAGAGGAAGCAGGCAACACTGTCCAAGCACAAACTTAACCAAATCTTCTGACAGTAGAAACAGCTCAGACCTCTTGTGAAACTACAATGCTAGTGCAAAACAGCCTAAATTGCTCTATATCCTTCACCTGCTCTGAAATAATTGAAACATTTAGCACTATGAGCTGAAGTAGAAACCTCAAAATTGTCAAGTTATTTACCTTACATCATTAAGATCACACTTATTTCCTGCAATAGCTACAACAATGTTTGGAGGTCCATGCTGTCGAAGCTCTTTAACCCAGTTCTTTAATGTTGAGAAAGTTTCCTGATGTAGGGAAAACAAACAAAAAGAAACAAATAGAAGGAATTAAGAGTCAGAACTGGCCTGTAAAACACAAAAAGTAGAAATTGTAAAGCTGGGTCATGATCAAATTTCTTACCTCTTTTGTGATGTCATATACTATAATGGCTGCTGCTGACCCTCTGTAATACATTGGGGCTAAAGCACGAAACTGAAAGAGACAGCATACATCATGAATCCCATCTTCCACCTGACTACAGTCATTATTACCAAAGATTTAAAATTCCCATTAAGTGGAAAAAAGCCTTTTCTTTACAATTACAGAGGCTGTGCAATAGAGTACATAAAATTCCATCAAAGTATTGCTTTGCAAAGCCCAACCAATAAATGGTTCAGGGATCAGTAGCACACCTACTGCAAAAAGCAGGAAGCCAAACTTGACCTTAATTTGACTAGACTGGAATATCTCATCTAAAAGAGCACAGATTATTCACAGACACAAACTGACAGGATATATGATTAACTTTCAACACTGAGCGAGAGGAAAATAGTCAGAACTCAACAGGTGAGTTCAAGACACGTTTTTGGAAAAGAAGTAATTTCAAGAAAACCAGCACATTACTGCTGATCTGAAATGGCAAAAGTTGGTGTCAACCTCTAGCCCCATGGATCAGGCATGGCTAGAAATGTTGGTTTCTTCATAATCTAATTTATGGCTCTACAAATTTTACTTGAGTTTTTCCTGAAACTCAAAATTTTGAATGATGTTTAAATCTCAAAAGCCACAACAATGTGACCTGTTGCAAACAGAGCTTTAAGAAACATGCTAGCAGTAATTTCACTGTAATTTCAGAATGAAATCTGCAGAAGGAGTATTTGGTTGGTAGTGCATTTGCAGGACATAAACATGGCCTGTACCTTTGCACAGGCCCAGGGTTATGAATCCAGGACTGAAAAAAGTAATAGAGTGCATGATTAAATTGTATGAAACACACCAATTGAGTATTCTTAAAAAGTGTGATATTCTGCTAATGTAAAAATAAACAGACAATTCAATCTAGCAATCAAAACTCTCAAAGGACAAACTACATGTCCTGCTTTGATGTAAACATACATGATTCAGAGCTTTTGTGCACATAATTACTGAGGGTAAAAATCACTAATATCATGTGTATTTTCATAAAACCTTATTTTGTTCTAATAAAATACCAGTTTCTTTTTGCTTAGTACAGTTCAACTAAGAGCAATATTATAAATCATAAATATCTTGCTATAAAGCAGAATTCCAGACCATTCACATTTGGCTCTCAAATTCTGTTTTGAAAACAGGATTTTGAACACAAAGTTCAGAGTATTAAAAAAAATAGTGGGAAAAGGAAAAATAGGCAGGCATTCCATTCATGATGGGCCATGATCCTTCTCTTCCTCCTAAGTACTAAAACGTAAAGGGAAACATATTTGGTAAACCACCACTTGGACTGGTTGCAACCTGGCTTTTTGATTATTAGACTATTTACATTGGGCATAAACCAACTTTCATTTGCTGATTCTGAATTACTCTCATTTCCTGCCTGCTAACACTTAGATACTTTTTTCCACCTAAGAGAAGTCAGCAGATAAAATACATTAACAAAACAGATGTTACCAGAAACACTGAATTTTCCTTTTGCTACTTTTCCACAGACTTCAGCTTGCCCTCAAGCCTACAGTTTCTGTTCTAACAGAACTATTAACAGGTATAATGTAATTATCCAGAGAAACGGCCACAATTGTTAGGCAAGCAGGCAAAAATTTTCATTGCTATAAGAGATCTCCTATCAACTTTACTCAGTGTAGAAGGAATGAGAGAAGAAATAAGGCATATGTGGATAGGGAAATGAGCTGTATGAAGTGAGTTACTGCACCTTTCCTCCTTTGGAGTGAAGCTAGCCAGCTACTCCATGAAGCCATTCAGAACAAGGGGTTGCCCAGTGTAGTGCAGAACAATTTGCTGCTGGACTTTTGAAGTGGGAAACAGCAAATGGTCCTCAAGAAGCCAGGACTATGAATTTTGTGCATTACACATCATAGCTTGGCAGAGACATTTTAATTTCAAGAACGGTGCAGACATTTTTGGTATTCCAAATATCCAGGGATGGGATCCCCTCAATAAACCATTGCCAGGGGTGTTGCACAACCAGAAAACTATGCTACAAATTTCAGGGCAAGGCAGGTCTACAGACCATTTGTGACTAGCACTAAGTGATAACACTGTTCTGGTTTGGAGATAGAAATATCTATGAAGATACTGACATCACTTAAAAGTAAATATTCTTTCCCCCATATGTCACTGGTTTCCTTGGATGTACTGGGGCCTCACAGTGACTCCTCTCAGGTGTGTAAAATAAGCTTCACAAATATTGTTGCTGCTGGGTCAGAGCCCACATCTTTCCTGTTTTGATTTCCATAAAGGTATCACTCAAGTCTAAAAAAAGACAGATAAGGAACATGCTAGTCATGAACAGATATGCTTCCTCAGATTGTAGTGTGATGTGCTGAACCCAAATTAGGGAATTCTCCCATTGCTTGCAAACACAGTTAAAGTGAACAGGATGGAATGCTAATATGTAATGGATGTTTCCTGCCAAGTTGTGGTAGGCATGTTTATAAAGCTTTCCATTTAAGAGTACCAGCCTCTCAAAATTCATTCTCTACCTCACACAAGACACATTCCAGCATTAACATTTCAGAATGGGCTAGGATGTTCACTTAGGACAAACTATTTGCAATGAATGTTGACTGACTGACAGTAATGGAAGGACTTGGATACTTAAGATAACATGGATACTACTGGACATCTCCCTGGGACACATTCCTGATAAGCTAAGTTTGTTTTTTATGGTACTGCTGGAAGGAAACAAATTGTCATTCAAAATCCAGAGCACTGAAATGCAATACAAATACATCTGAGTTACTTTCCAGCCATCCAAAACGGCTTAGGCAAAAGGTCAGCTGCTCATAAAAGCAGCTCACATTGTGACTTTCAGGGGCAAGGATGAAAAGTAAACCACTCTTGCCAGTACCATCACCACAGATACTCCTTCTACTTACCCGCTCCTGTCCAGCTGTATCCCAGATTAGGAATTTATGCAGCTCATTTTGATACTGAACAGTCTTGGTCATAAATGAGGCTCTGGAAAAAAAAAATTACAGTTTATCTTTCATAATATACATTTGTGTGACATTGCTGCAATTAACTTTTTAAAAAGTTAACATTTCAATAGAAGTGCATTCCCCAAAAAAACCCTAACACGATAAACACAAAGATTTTCCTATGTAAAAGCTGAAACTAATGAGGCAAAGTACCATAGAGGATGGAATTTTCTTTCAGAGGATGAAATTCAACTAACAAAGCAGAAGGAACATGAATACAAATTTTAAGCTTTTATTGTTCATAAGGTTTTGATAAACTTATGACCAAAAAAATCAGAAAGTTCAGCCTTTTTAACAAATCACTTCAGTGTATAACAGAAATTTTTGGAGGGAAAGAGATCAAATTCTTCTTCTTTGTATCAGCTTTTTCTACCTGCACTTTGTTCAGCTCCCAAATTGTGTCATTATGTACTTCAATCTGCACTTCCAGAAGACAAAAAAACCTCTTGGTATGCCCAAGCTGCCACAATCCCCTCCATCTTCCAGGTGTTTTACACTATGATGTTGCAAAAATATTATAAGGTACTTTTGTGCTACAATTGATCTGCTTTACATGAATCAGTGCATTTCCCACAAGAAGAGGACTTCAGAGACCTAATCTTTTACATGGAGTTCTTTCCTGTATCCATTACCTGTAGGCACCTTTTTTTGCTAGAAAAGCCACACATTGAATTCAAATCCTTACAGACTAGGAACTATAGATGCCATAATTACTTTAACCGTGTAAGATCTTTTGTTATGATCTTTAACACCTTTTGTATACTTAGTCCTTGTCACTTGAAAACACTGCAGACCTCCAAACTTGTTCTACTGTCATTTTTGGATAGGATGTAGGATAGGATCCTGGAGCTTCTTACGATACTCCCAACCTTGCTGTAGATCCAGTTAGAGAGCAAGAATCTTTCAGCATGATCAACAACATTAAATATCTGAGTCAAAGACTCCAGATTTCAGTTTATCTTGGAGCTTAAGCACCACCAGGGCATTGAATTTAATGCAGTCCATGATACTTTTGTAGTTAATATAGCTGAAGTCTTTGGGCATGTTGCAATGTTAACAAGAGGACAAATCAGCTCTCTAAATTTAAAGAAAGGAAAGGAAGCAAATACACACCACTTTCAGTTGTAAAGGGTAACCTTCTCCCCATTCTTTAAGCTCAGATGGTTAGCCAAATAGCACATCAATCTTCAAAGCTGATTACTCCTCTAAGAAGCCAAATGTAAGATTGCAGAATCCCTAAAAGGAGTCTACATACTTGCTAGAGGATACCTTGTAATTTAATACCAGTATTTACATCCAAAACAAAAGGTGGGGTGTGAAGGGGGGGAAGAGAGAGGTTATAAAAACCTCTTTTTTTTTTTAGGACAGGATGAGACACAGCTGATTTTTATCAGCAGTAACTTTTGGGGTCAAAGCTGTAGTGGAGTCTGTGTGACACCTGTGACAGGAAGCTGCACCAACCCCCCACAAACACTTCTCAGCATCAAGTGAAGCCAAGTCCCCCTGAAAGTAAAGAACTGCTTGTGAGCAGAGCATACCATAGGATACTTGCAAAGCAAAAAAGACAGCAAAGAAACAAAGCTGCAACCTCTACAAGAATTCTTGACACTCACCCTTTCTTCTCTCAAGATTTGAGCTCAGTAACATCTCTGCTCTGATGCTCAACTTTCAAATATCCTTACTTGAGACCAACTGCATTAAGTTTTATCAGCTACTTACAAGTGTGACATGCACACAGATGTATAACATTAAAGCTAATTCATGAAAAGAACTACAACCTGAATTAGCATGTTTTATTCTTGAATAAGCCACACTTAGTTTTAGTTTCTTACCCTATTGTTGGGTTGATGTTGGGATCAAAGCTATCTTCTACAAATCTCCACACAATACTTGATTTACCCACACCAGTGTCCTAAAAAAACAAACACAAACAATAAACCATAAACAGCTGAAAGTGACATTAGTTACTGTAAACAGATGATTCTTTTTCTCCTCAAATCTTTTAATACACTCTGCATGAACACATTCCTGTAGAGAACCTCAAAGAAGTTAGATTCTGAAAGGCTGCAGGTATTATACTTAATAGAAAAATGAAGTCTCTGAAAAGTTACAGTTTTCTGTTTTTATCTGTTTTCATCTTAACAAAAACGTGAAGATGTTTTTATGGAAAACTATACACAAATGCATTTGTGCATATTATCCATTATTAAAACTTTCTAATTTTTTTTTTCTTCCACCAATACTTTGCACAAATTGCATTTGATTAGGAATAGGGAAAGACCATCTGTCACTTTTAGTAAAATGTACAGCAACCCAGCATGGTTCTGCATCTTTGCAAGCCAATGAAGCACATTAAATTATACGAGTGTGACACATACATTTCAACATCTGACTAATGCTGTCCCACCCTGCCTAATGAAAGACTTGAAATTTCTCCTGTGACACACCTGAAACATGTTTCTAATGCAAGTCTACAGACCTGTAAATGATAAACGAGGAAACATGTAATGAAAATTCTGGGTCATGTATGTGTGTGCATCACTGACTCCATATATACACATATATATATATATAAAAAGATACATAGAAGGCATTTTGAGGGGTTAACTAAGGGAACAAACTATTAGAACTGTTCTCAATAGCAGCTGGACATTTAAAATGGCCATTTAACTAAGACAGGTGAAGACAAACTTTTCTTTTTTATCTCCAAACCCAGTAAAATTTTAAGAAAATTCATTAAAAACGAAATTATGTCATTCCTGAATCTTCAGAATATTGTAGCAAATTTGGGTACAGCATGTACACTTGTATTGATCTTCTGAAGCTGTTTTCCTCTCAAGGAAAAATGTATTATCTCAGTTTGGTATTTTTTAATGTATGCAGGACAAATAAGCAGAGCAAATCTTCAGAAAAATATATATGTAGTTCCTGGCTCCAGAAATTCAAGGACCAGTTTTCCTAGGTGCTTATTCTCCTTATCTTACAGGATGAATGGTTTCTCAGGTCGGGTGAACACTAGTAGTAGCTAGTAACTACAACTGCTTTAATAACACAGAACACAGAAACACATCATCTTCTCTCTGAAGGGCAATGTGGCCGTTTAGAAGCAGAACCCAATTCTGCCTGTCATACCCTCTAGAACATGGAATTCGGACACAGGTGTAGACAACCCCACCTGTGAGCCTCCCCGGTGAAGCCTTCAGACCAACCCAAGCCAGCACACAGCTATAGAACCATGATTTTTTATTTTTAAACTTATACTTCGATTTACTTTATGTCCCCTTCTTCTACCACCTGCAACATTTCGGGCATTTTCAAAGCTTACATATCTTGTTTTTGAAAAAAAAGAGTTCAGGACCCTCCTCCTGCAAGTTTTAATTTCAGGTGCTTTTATTTAGTTATTTTGCGAACCGCAAGCCTGAAACAGCTTGCGAGAAAGAGGGAAAACACACTGGATGTCAGTGCTTCTTTTTTTTTTAAAAGGACAACATTGTAAGGAAAAAAAACCCCTCACAAAACCAGTATTTACCTCTCGAAAACGCCTCCCCCGCGGGGGGGAAGGCCCTTACGGGCGCTCTCTCCCCTCAGCGGGCCGGGGCCTCAGCTCTGGCGGCAGCAAGGCCCACCCTTCACCCAGGGAGAGGACCCCCCTATTTCACAGCCTCCCCGGGGCTCACACACAGGCTCTCCTCCCCAGACAGAGGCTTTCAGGCCAACCTCTCAGGAGGCTCCCTCCTTCTCTCCCTCCCGCGCCCAGCACCGAGGCCAAGTACTTACCCCTAGAAGGCAAACTTTCAGCTCCCTCAGAGCCATGGCCGGGCAGGCTGCGCCTTTAACGAGCGCCTGAGACGCAGCCCTGAACGATCATAGCCCTTCCTCAGGGACGCGTAAACCTGAGGCCTGCGGGGGCAGCCCCCCGCCTCCCCCACGCCGTGGTTACCAGTGAACCTTCCTCCTCAGGCTCCACGGACGCGGCGCCATCTTGGGCGGCCCGACAGAATCACCTGACCGCTTCCCCCCCCACTCCTGCTGCTGTCGTGGTTTTCTTCTCTCAGAGGAGGCGACGGCGGGCGCCGAGGAGACGTTTGCCCCCCCGACCGCGGCTGTTTATTAAACCGGCGGCGTTCCGGCTGCGTGTGGGTTGACCCGGGGGGCAGGAAGTACCGGTGGCTCCTCCCTTTGCCCTCTCGCTCCCCTCCTTCTCCTCCTCGCCCATGTCCATTCCAAGATGGCCGGTAAGTGGGGCTGCCGGGCAGGCGGGGGGGATGCTGGGGCGGCTCACCCGCGGCTGCCGCCGTCCTCGCCGCAGGCCTCCGAAACCAACCCCCCGGTGTCTCTCTTCTGTTTTTGTTTGTAGGGATCCCTTTGTATTTTGTGGATTTGCAGGATGACTTAGATGATTGTGAGTAACTGTTTTTTATTTTTCTGCTCCCTATTTAGGCCTTCCCCCGCTCTCCCACATCGGGGTCCTTCTGTCGTCCTCTTTCCCTCTCCTCGTTTTTATCCAGGTTAGGGCGAAGGGAGGATTTTGAGGCCGTTTCTACGGGTAGGTGAAGGTTTATAGGCGTTAGGGCACACCAATTCCGAAAGTATTTGTGTGTGTACAGAAGCGCGATGCAGGCGGGCAGTGGGCTCGCTCCTTCCCTCAGCTGCCGGCCCTTGCCTCATCTGCCGTGTTTCAGAAACCTTTCAGTGCTGGCTGACGGGGCGAGCCGTCGAAGAACCGACAGCCTCTTAAAGCAGGATTTTGGGGGGTCCATCCCGGCGGGGAAGGAGGACCCGCGGGCGGGAGGCATCCCTGGGGCGGTGTCTGGACACCGACCTTCAAAAAACCCATTTTCGCTGTTTCCAATGGCTGTTGAGCTGTTGGGTTCCGTGTAAGCAGCACCTCCAGCAGTGGCCCGTGATGAATCTTTAGGAAAGGAAAACAGGTCGGTCCGGCGGTGGTTTAGGGGATTATCTCCGCTGTTGTTTTCGGTGGAAGCTAGCCTGGAGTAGCTGAGGGATTTCCTAAAAGCGGTAGGTGGAGGAGGTGAGACTTCTCAGTGCTGTTGAGGCTGCTGA
The DNA here is from genome assembly GCA_038090715.1 of Florisuga fusca. Taxonomy (NCBI): domain Eukaryota; kingdom Metazoa; phylum Chordata; class Aves; order Apodiformes; family Trochilidae; genus Florisuga; species Florisuga fusca. The sequence continues at coordinate 4,720,023 of JAAWXA010000023.1, forward strand.
GGACACCGGGTGTTTTCCTGTACCTGCGTCCCAACCGCACAGGTGCTCCGGTGCTGCGCTCCTCGGGAGCGCAGGTAAAAGGAAAACCGCTGTTGTGCTCTGGTTGGCGAATACAAGCCAGTGGTTTTAGGTTAAATACCGTGTTATGGGTCCTAGGCCAGGTGAACAGCTCCACCTCAAGCTGGTGCAGTTCAGAGCCGTGTTAGGGAACTAGAGCTCAACGCCTATCAGGAGCTCTAAGAGGTGTTGCTTAAGGAAATAAATCTCTGACCAATAATTACACGGACTGGGGTTACTTTAGAAAGCGGCTTTATGGTTTCATTAACAGCTTGGATGCTGGATTGATTTTTCTATTAAAAAACAAAAAACTGGTACTTATATTTGTTTCCTGTGAGAGGCTGTGTTTACCACACAACCATTATTGTTTAATAGGACTTGAGAATGTGTAACAGATGGATTCCCCCTTCCCCGAGTATAGCATGAGTAAATTAATTACGGAAGAAGGTGGTCTTCAGGAACACCAGGGGAAACGTTACAATACAAATAAGATTAGAAGTGTATTCCTGTGGAAAAATGTGCAGAGACATAAAGATTCTGCAGGCAGGGGGTCCTTCAGTGGGATTTTGTTAGTTGCAGCTTTAAAGCATTGTTGTTTGTAGTCTTTGAGATGTCTGCATTTCACTAATAGCTATTAGAGAAAAATGTTTGTATTTTGATGAAGTTTTAGAAAGGAAAGTTTGGGATCTTTTGGATTCTGCATGTAAGAGTTCTTGGTTTGTTATTGTGTTATTTGAAAATATTTTTAACGTTTCTCTTACACAGACAAATTGTATTCTGTGAGTGTTATTTAATTTAAAGCTGTGATTAAAAAGCATCCTCTATACCTTGATTGAAAAGCTAGAAACCTAAGAAAAATATGAAGGATAGCACTTGGTAACACTGCAAGAATTTGCTTTAAAAGAGGTCATTGCTTGCTGCAGTAAGCAAATTTTAAAAGTTTGTAAGAAGTCATCACCTTAGAGGACAAAAAACATGTATGCATTTAATAGGATTTTGGTGGGAAGGACATTAGATGATATGTTTCAATGTGCTTATGCTGATTTAAAGTCTGGTTTGCAATGAGTTCCCCTAGCAGAAGAGCTGCAGCTGTTGTTGCTGTAGTACCTTTTTTATGGTGCCCTAATTAAAAAAAAACAAAAGAAACAAAATATTTGATAGCCCTAATAGTTGCCTATCTGTTTTAATTGATTGGGTCTTCCTGAATTGCTCCCAGATACAATTTTCTTCTCCCTGTCCTAAGAAAACAACACCTAAACTAGTGTGTCACTTGAGTTGAGGTTGCTAAATATGTAAAGTACAGCAGAAGTAAATGCAAACTGGTGTTGTCTGATGTGGTCTTGGCCTGGAACCGGGAGTGACCATCAGTAAGAGTTAAGTGTTCATTCTCTGTTTGTGGTCAGTCTTTGGCTGCTCCGTTGAGGCTGGATTTGTCTGGTTAGTGGATTAATAATGATGCTTGTAGGCAAAAGCTAGTTTAGAAAACTGTAGTTTTCTAAGCTAGTTTTCTGGTAGTTTTCTAGTTTAGGCAAAACTGTATATTGTCTGGAAAAATAATTATCTTAGTTATGTCCTTCATATAATATTTTTTTTAATTGATTTTTCCTTTTAAAAACAGCAGGAGAGAAAATTACTTTCCTGAGCTAATGAAATCATTGCACTCTGCAATAGTACTTACTGCCTTGTATTGGAAAAGCCTAGCTAAGGATGCTGAACTGCACAGTTAAATCCTGTGACCCTGTAGATGTTTCTTACAGGCTCTAAATAGCTTTTCAGTCTAGGTAGAACTAGAGAATGGTGAACTCCAGTTCAGCTGTGAATGCTGTCATGTTTATTACTGAATGTTTGAATCATCTGTGAAAGAACATTAGATAATGTTCTTTATTGGATAAGAAATAGTAGTTCATTATTTTTCTGTAATTTTATTTCTAGTACTTTGGTGTATTCTGAAGCTTGCAAGCACTTACGGTTTCTTATTTTACAGAAACATAAATGAGTAGTTTTGAGAAAAGACAAAATGGATTCTGCCATGACTGTTACTTACTGATGTGTACTGAGAGTGTGTGGAAAAAATTTCAGGAATTTAATTCTCTTCGTCCTGAGCTTAAGTAGTTTGCTCTGTTTTCACTTTGGTCTTGGAAGCACTGCTGTGTTTTTAGCTAATGTAAATGAATAATAGAACTACTCCAGGTAGTAAAATTAAGCATCCTAGTCCCATGTGTAGTTTTGTAGTCAAACTTAGAATTGAGATTTGCTTCATTGTTATTTGAATTGGTAGGAATCCTGAGATATTTGAAGTAAACTGATGAGAGCTTCTTTTTTAATCTGTTTCTTAATTCAACAAGGGGGCACTAAATAAAGTTAATGGCATTAATTCTTTTAAGCCCTAGTAAATCTTTCTTTATAAAATGGGAGAGAAGGCTCAAAAATTAGCTAGTAAGAAAGCATTGAATTAGTCTGGATTTTAAAATACATGTGTTATAACTGCAAGAGTTGAGTCCAATGGTCAAGAGTTGAGTTTGGATTTGGGGTTTGTTGCAACCTTGAAGGAAATCTGAAGTCCTGTGTGTGCTGTGTCACTTCCTGTGAGCTTCCAGTGGTACAATAGATTTCTTTTGAAGTAGCAAATACTCCAAATGCTACTTCTTCAGATGCTTTGGTGGGTGGGAAGGCTAGGAAAAGGTGGACAGATGAGTCCCAGTCAGATCTGTACTATGTGAATTATGCTTGTGCAAGATGAATGTTTTGAATCTGACAGAACTGAAAATACACAAGGAGCAGCCCCTAGAAATGGTCATGACCTGTTGAATGCTGTCAGTACAATACAGTCATTGGACAAAGCCATGAATCGTTAGCTTGTGTTGCTCATTATGTACCTCTGGGTTCCCTTGTAGTATCTGTATACATTTGGAATGTGAATTTGGAATTCTAATCCCATGGGTTTCTTCTGTTTGAATGCTATTGAACATGTTAGAGTGTATTGTTGACAGCAAGGAAAATGCATCATGGTAACTTCATAATAGACACAGGAAATGATGCAGTTTGGGATTTTCTGTCATTATTAAAATTTCAGTTTCTTTTATTGGGTGGATTCTGCTTTTGAATATGTCTGGAATTTTGTGGCATGTACTTTTGTCAGCTGAGTCTCTTGACTTGGTGTATGTGGTTAGTCTGTTCTAATTATGAAGTAAAATGTGCTAAAAAACAAGGGCGTGTGACAGTTGAAACCAAGTAAAATTCAAAGATTGAATTTACTGGTCTATATGCAAATACTGCTCTTCATTAGGAAAATCTGAGGATAATTTCTTCTTGTAAGCCATTCCTAGTGATGTACAGATAATTTTCTGTTGAAGAATAATAATTGGTATAGTGTAGTTAACATTGTAACATCTGTTCCTGACTTCTGGATTGGGTTGTGGTTTTGTTTTTTATTTGACTACTCTTCCTGTCTTTCAAGTTGGATTTGAAGATTATGGACCAGACTGTGATAGCATGAGGATAACAGCATTCTTGGATATTCCTGGACAGGATAATTTAACTCCACTGGCTCGCCTTGAAAAATATGCCTTCAGTGATAACATATTTAACAGGTAAGGGTACAGTGTAAGAGTCTGATAGGTTGTGGATGTTAAGGTGTCACTGCTGTTATTATTCTCCTAAGCACATACCTAATACTATTTCTGTTTGAGTAACTTTTGTGTAACGTTCCCATTAAAAGAGTTTTCCATTCTTTAGTACCTGAATAAGCTCTCTTGATTACATCTTTGTTCTTGTTGGGAGGTGGAGAAACTGCATGATTTGTAGCTTGATCTTTTTAAAAGTGGCTACTTCGTTTGATAAGTTCCCTTTGCATCCCATTAACATGTTGTTGACAGGACATTACAGCAATTAATATGTTGTTCATTCCACAGGCAAATTATTGCCAGAGGTCTTTTGGATGTCTTTCGAGATTTCAGTAATAATGAAGAAGACTTCCTGACTGTAATGGAAATAATGGTCAGGCTCTCTGAAGATGCAGGTTTGAAAGTTTTTTAAAAAATTTTTGTCACTTTTTTAACGTGAACTGCAATATAGGGACTAGCTTTCAGTTTTGAGGAGGCAGTGAGTGAACTAAAGAAACTAAGTCATCTAAGAGTATTTCCTGTCAGAATATATGAGATTTATTTTTTCCTCTCCTTTTGAAGTAATTTGTATGGTGTATGTATATATATGTATAAATGAAAGGTACTTACTTGGTATAAGGCCTTAATAAATATTACTGTTAATTATTAGTAATATTTTTCAAGGAATTAATTATATTGGAACATATGGTGTATGTGACACAGAACACTTGTGTTTCTAATACTTCATTTACATAAAATCATGGTGATTAGGTCTTACAGCTGGCACTCTTGCTTTATATTGATTTATTAGGGAACTGATTGCAAGTCTCTGGACTGTGATGATGTATGTAAGGCTGTTCTGTTTTTATTTTATTCAACTTTCCTTAAACAGCAGGCAAGCTCAGTGGTGATATTTCTTGTTTTGAGTATTTTCTTTTTCCTCTGTTGTGAAAACATTAAACAAAAATATGCTACTTTTTCTTAAGGTACTTGATCTTAATTTTTTATTTACTGATGTAGCTTTTACTTTTATTGCTAGAACCAACTGTAAGGACAGAACTGATGGAACAAATACCTCCTATTGCCATTTTTTTGCAAGAAAGCCGACCAAAATTCCCAACTGCATTTTTTGAGTACCTGATGCCCATAGTAGTGCGATACCTCACAGATGTTAACAATCAGGTAGGAAAAACAGATTGCATGAGTTAAATCAATCACTGTGGTGTTCAGTGAATTTCAAGCATGAGGAAGAGATAATAGGAAATTCCATTTTGATTGATACCTATTTTATGTGGTACTTCGGCTTTATTGGTTTCAGCTCACTTCGCTAGGCAGTTCTGAATTTTTCTAAATATTTTCTTTAGCACACAATGGGAAACTTACAGGATTTGCCTGGCAGCATATTGACAGAGTCTTTTACAGAAATTACAATGTCTTCTTTGGCTTTTTCACAGAATTTGGTGAAACATCATCCAATGATTGTATTAAGCTTCAGTCTTTCTAATTCCTTACATTAAAGATGAGTGTTTTTTCTCTGTGTAACTCATACCTGTGTGTTGATTGAAAATGTGTCATTTGTGTTTCTTACATCAATAAATGTTTTTACAGTGGCATACTTTTGCTATGTTTGTTCATATTACTAGGTTAGAAAGGCAGGTCAAGAAGCACTGCTTATCCTGCTGGAGCAAGATCTGGTTGCTCAGAATGACATTGAGAATAAGGTGTGTCCAATTCTGTTGGATCTCTCTGCTCCTGACAGTGATGATGAGTATAAGGTGGAAGCTGTGAATGTAAGTGAATTTTTTTCCCTTTTACTTAATTTTGTTCTCTATCAGAGAACCTGCTGTAGTGATGAAGTTGAAGCTTCAGTGTGCTAAGCATTGAACCTTGGATCTGTAGGCTTCTTAGTCATTTGTAGTGTTGAGCACTGCTAAAACAATGAATTTTCAAAGAATTTGAACAGGATCAGAACTTAATGCACTGCTGAAAGGTTAAAAATGATTATAACTGAATTCAAGAAGACAGCAACTTTATCTACCCTAATAGGTAACAAGAATGTTATCATAGTGTGCTGAAAAATGTAAAGTATCACATCTGCCAACTTCAAAGTTTTTTTTCAAAGTGATGAGAGGATTTTTCCTACAGATGATTGCTGTTGTATTGAGTACTTGAACTGAGTATTGGCAAGAACTGCCACTCCTTTTAATTTATAACGGTGACTAAGATGAGGCCCAGGAATAGAGCTCCAGAATTAAATAAAATAAGCAAGCAAACCTTTTGAGTTTATTCGTTAACATACTTGATTTTTATTTTTTTTTTTCAGTTTAATGCAACGAATCTTAAATTTTTTTATTCTGACTTTTTTCAAAATTGAAGTTTAAAGAAACCATCTTTGTACTTCAGCTTGGTAAATTATTGTAAAAATGTTAGTTAAATAACAAGAATTAACACCAGGCTGCCAAGAACCAGTTGTACTTTAAAATTAAGATCGCTGTCTTCTCCAACAGTTTATATTTGCTCTACCAGGCTCCCCAGTCATGTTGTAAAAGTATAAATGATGACCTGATGATAATACTTAGGTGTCTTGGGGGGAAAAAAAAAAAAAGGAAAAGAAATTCTATGTTCACTTTCAAATCATCATCTGACTCCACAGGAAAATGCTGGTGTGTAATTACATTTCAACATGGATATCTGATACCTGATGTGTAAAATAGTTTTAGCAGGTAGATTTTCCTCTTCCTTGTTTGGGAGTTGTATATTGCTTAGACAGTTTTTCAGAGTGGCATCTGAGCACCAGACAGATGCCTTTTAGGAGTTGGAAAATTTGTAGGAAAGTCCTCGAATGGTGTCTTCCTTGGATCGCGTTTAGCGTTCTATTACAAAGGGAAATGTTGCTCAGAATAAAGGTTATTTTTGTGGAGGTAGAAAGCCTCCATTTTTGAAAAATAAATATAGAAAGAGGAGTACTGTTAATCTGATAAATTGTGTAAGCATGAGGAGGCAGAACAGTTAAGTAGAAAGGTGCATGAGAGCCCTTTCTTTTTTTCTCATGCTCAGAATCTCAGAAAATGGGAGCTGAAAAGGTAAAATCAAAAGCACCTGTAAAATCAATGTAGAATCAAAAGCACCTGTAAAATCAATGTAGAATCAAAAGCACCTGATGTAAAATCAAAAAGCATGTAAATGCTTTTGTAAATGTAAATGCTTTTTGATGTAAAATCAAATGTAAAATCAAAAGCACCTGCTGTAAAATAAAAACCACCTGATTCTCACAGCAAAAACATGGTTTGTTATAGTAGTTGAAACTGACAGTTCAGAGAAAGCTCAATTAATGAGCACATTACCAATTTACTCTGTAGTGTTAACTTCAGAAATTTCTGAGTGTTATTCCTGTAGACTGCATTATTATTATCTCATATATATAACTAGTTTGTTTTACTTTCCCTTTTTACTCCTGTCGTATGGCAAACTTGTCTTATGTTTCCTGAGCCTGTAAAGAGCTGTGACTGTGCTTGTTTTTAAATAACTGAACAGTCCTATTAAATCCAAGGGGCTTATGTGCATGCTTAAGCTTGAGATATTTCTAATATGCTTAAAGACTAATTTTGTGTGCTGGCTACTGCAATGGAACTTTTCTCCATACAAAACAGTGGTGTATGCCATGTTGTAAAACACCTTGGAAATGCATTTATTAATAAAAGTCTATTTAACCAGTTAAAAAAGACAATGGATTATGTGCAGAAAATGTTAAGTTTGGGCACAGTGGTGTAGAATGATTTCAGATAAAAACTATAATTGTGTTTCACATAAAACACAGGTGTATGAAGATACAAATAATTTGTAACCATTGAATCTATTTAATGGTAGTTCTTCTCTTGGAGGTGATTTTTGCTCTCAGAGGTAATTTTTAGGAGAAATATTTGGCCATACTTGCAATCTTTATAATTTTATTTTCCTTGCACATATTCTCTTCTTGATTTTTAGATAATCTGTAAAATGGCTTCTGTGTTAAGCAGAACAACAGTTGAGCATATGCTGCTTCCTCGGTTCTGTGAACTATGCAGTGATGGGAAATTGTTTCAAGTCCGAAAGGTTGGTGTCTTTGCAACCCTAAACCATGTGAAAATGGATTTGTATGTTGCTGTTCTGATGCCTTCCTGAATAATTTAGATACAGCTTTAGCTGATGAACTTTTGAAAGAGTCTGGAAGAGCAGTTTTAATTTGACATAATTATAGTTTTTGTAGTTCAGTAAAGAAAGAGGTACCAGTCCTTTATGATTAGCTTTGGTGTAGTGGTTAAACTGATCTTGCACAGTTAATATTTATGCACAACTTGTTTGCATTCTATAACCAATGCCTTAAATAAGTTTCCTGATCTCTACCATCTTACCCAAAATGAGAAATTCCAAGTAATAATACTTCAGGAATGCTTCCCTTCAGAATAAATAAATAAAGAAATCCGGTGTTATTAAAAGGAGAAATTTTAATTCATGGTCCAGTACAAAAGGAAAATTGTAGCATAAGAAGGTTTAAAATATTTGAGTAGTCTTAAGGGTCAGGCAGAGCTTTAGCTTGGTCCTTAACGTGAGCTGTACTTGTTGGAATTTGAGCTTCATTATGACCTTTTAAACAAGCATATGGAAGGAATAAATTTTGTGTTCACAGTGTTATCTTAATTTGGCAGCATCTCTTTCCTTCATGAGGGAGTGTCCCTTTTGCCTTAATTATAGCATTTGCAATGTACTGTAAATGTCACCAACTTGAGACCTTTTTTAAACTTTGCTTCAGCAAAGCTCTTAAGCCAGTCTCAGCCATAGCAAAGATAGTTCTGTCAGTACACCTAAGTCCTGACCCTTGTATCATATTTTACTCTGCTTTGGTTTTGACAGCTGTTGTTGAAAGTAGCTTAAACTTTCAAAAAGGTTGATTGTCCCTTTTAATGATTACTCAAATAGATGATGCTCTTCATGCAGAAAACTTCATTATTACTGATTTCAAACACATCTGGCTTATGGAAGCTCATTCTAATGAGTCTTTGTTTAGGATGAGTTAATATTACAGGATGTAGTTACATGGCTGAAGTTTGAATAGTCAAACTTGAGTAGCTGTTACATGGGATAAATAATGCATGGTGAAGTTGATAATAAAACTAATGCATTTGAAAGATTCAGAATGTTATGTGTTACTTTTTTATTTCTTAGATTTGTGCAGCTAATTTTGGTGACATTTGTAATGCAGTTGGGCAAGAAGCCACAGAAAGATTGCTGGTATGTAAAAACAAAAATCCACTTAAAATTTGACTTGTTCAAAAGGTTTATCATTGAGTTCTTTTATTGTCTTCTCTGTAAATTGATCAATATGCCTTTTTAAAATTTGATTTGGCTAGAGGTTTGGTTGCAGTTATATAGCAAAACTGGAAATGAGTAGAAATCCAGAGTTCTTGTTTTGCAAAATGTTTCTAAAAATTTAATAGACAGCATGTATCTACACACACACACACACACACACACGTTTTAGAATTGCTGACTTTTTCCTTCTGAACTAGATGATCAGTGAATTGATTGTTTCAGGAAAAATAGGCCCTAAAAAATTCTTTCTGTTCTTTCCTAGTGCATATAGTTATAGGTAAAGTCTAATCAAGTAAATATGAGAGAATTTTTACAACTTTTTCAATTAAGATTTGTTTTTAACCTGTCCCCATTTCTTGTATTCTTACTCTCTCTCTTGAGTTGTTATTGTCTCCAGTTTACGAAAAAAACCCCCTATCTTGACAGTAAGTTGCTGTAGTCCTTATTTAGTCTTTAATTAGTCTTGGTTTTCTTATTTTTGGCAGATTCCCAAGTTCTTTGAACTCTGTTCTGATAGTGTTTGGGGAATGAGAAAAGCTTGTGCTGAATGTTTTATGGCAGTGTCTTACACCACATCCCCAGAAGTTCGCAGAAGCAAACTATCCCCACTGTTTATCAGTCTTATTAGTGACACTTGCAGATGGGTAAGTAGCTCACTCCAGTTGATGAATCTTCTCAGGCAGTTGATACACAAATAAAGGGCAAGTCAGAAATGTGCTGTAAAAGTTCACTAAACTAAATTTGCTGAGATAAGATTTCAGTAGGTAAGACTCTAATCTCCTCTTATAAGATAGTGTTTTTCCTCTCTCTTACTACTTAGAGTTTCTATCAGCAGGTTTTTTAATAAGTGTAAACACTCTGCCTGTGTTAAAGGTATTAGTTGAAATAGATAATGATGCCCTTTAAATTTATAACTTGGAAAATTTTCCTTACTATGACTGTAGATATATGCTTAATATTTTAACACCTTTTGCTTAGATGTCACTTACTTGGTAATTGATATTTGGATATGTTTGGTATTAAATGAAGCTGCTACAGTAAGAACCAACTGGTTTTAAAAAATGAATGAAAAAATAAACCAAATTTGTCTTTTTCAGCATTAACAGTGTGGGAGTTGCATGAATCTTGACTGTTGTCTCTATACTACTACCACAGGTTCGTCAGGCTGCTTTTCAGTCTCTTGGCCCATTTATTTCCACCTTTGCAAACCCTTCCAGTGCTGGGCTTTACATTCGGGAGGATGGGACACTGAGTATTCGACCATCAGTGCAAGATGGGAATTCCAGTTCCTGTCAGCCAAGCAACAATATTACTTCAGTGTCCTCCAGTACAAATGCCACCCTGTCTAGGTAAAAGTTCATGGGAAAGATGTGTAGTGGAAGGGAGAAGAACAAAGTTAATTGTTTTTGTTGCTCTTCAGAGATAAAAATCTCAACTTGAGAATATAGTTTTAGAAAAAGTATGAAGAGTTGAGACTGTGTGTGTGTTTGAGTGTAACCACTTTATTGAAAAATTGACTTTCTTGGCTTCATCAGGAGGGTAAAGGGAAAACTGGTGAAGTAAAGCACAGTGGTAATGTAAATTCTAAATTGTCATGCTGCAGAGTAACTAAGCTTCTGTAGTTGATGCTGTCTTTAATGAAGTACTTCACTGGAAACTGTTGTCACAGAGTATTTTACCTTTAATTTGGATAACTGTGTGTGTGTCTGTTACACAGTTCAGAACAACCAATGGAAATCAAACCAGAATCATCGACTAAGGAGATGGCAGCTGAAGTTAATACAAAACTCTCAGTTGAGATCCTAAATAAAGATAAACGGGAAGAAAGCTCAGACTCTTCCAGTTCTGGAGAAGATGTGTCTCGATTGTCTCAAGGTGACAAAGTTGCTGCTGGTGTTGTAGAAGTCACAAAGGACAGCAGTTTTCCTGGAACAAACTCAAAGCTACCATCTACTGAGGATGTATTTAATACCTTTTTATACTGGCGCCCTCCTCTGCCTGATATAAGTCAGGATCTGGAGTTGCTTCAGTTCAAGACTGAAAAGCACAAAGATAGCTGCTCTGTGCCATGTAGTAACTGTGTTGCTAGCAGTGAAATAAAAAAAGTTCTGGAAAGCTTACAGGAGCACATAGATGATCCAGATGTTCAAGGTGAGACTCTTAACAGTAAAGTCATGTTTTCACTGGGCAATTGTTCTTCTGACCTTTACAAAACCCTTAGATTGGCTTGATATTTGTAAGGTGGCGAGAGTTCTTGAGTGGTAAATTATAGTAGAGAGTTATTCAGCAGCCTTTTTCACAAGACCTGAGTTATTTCTAAAACAGCTGGGGAAATTTTTGTTTCTCCTGTTACCATGAAATAAATTGGATCTAAATACAAACCAGAAAAAAACTTGATGAAATCTGTTAAAGCTGTCCCTAAGTACTGTGTTTTTAGGGACAAAGCTACCTATTACTAGCTGAGTTCATCAAATATTTGCTGAGTGAGAGTGGACCTAATTTCAAGTCATCCATCCCTAGCCTCCCCATATAAGCCTTGCTGATGGGAATGGTGAAGTGATGATAGACTACTTGTTTGTGCCCTGGGCAAATCCTTTTTGACAAGCCTCTTATCCATAGGCAACTCAGTTTCTTGTTCCATACAGTGCCTTGAATACTACAATGAATTAACAGTTTCCATCTGCCTGTTCATTCATCCCTTCTCTGCATGCAGAGTCACATCTGCAGGAACTGCAGCATCATCTGGATTCCTTGCTGCAGTAGTAGCTGACTGGTAGTGTGGCATATTTAGATGACTATATACTATTTCTGTGCAGTTCCAACTGGGCTTCTTTTATCTTTTCAGATTTAACTAAATAGAAATTTAATGCTCTCAAATGCAGAAGGGAGACTAAATAGTAATTTTTCCATTATACAGCTCAGGTCCAAGTGTTGTCTGCTGCTCTCAGAGCTGCTCAGTTTGATTCTGTTGGTGACTATGAGACCAAAAAAATGGAAGCAAGCAGTGGCAAACTTCAGAACAAACCTATTTCAGATGAAACAACTGTTTCAGATGCTACCTGCAGCCAGATGGAGGAGGATTCTTTTTCATGCCCAACCTCCCAGGATAACATCAGTGACCTCTCTGCCACCAGTGTACTAAAAAGCACAGTAAGTACGCATTGTGCTTTCTGCCTGAAATGAATTCTTACATTCTGTGTGTTCATGTTGTCTCTGGCATAATTGACCCACTTTTGATCTAAAGCCTTTGAACATACCTACATTGTCACTGTCACATGCTACTTTTTTTTAATTACAAAGAGGAAAAGCTATTGAGGGCTATATTTTGTTTGCACACAGATCAGCAAGGAGTTAGTTTTGCAGTTGTCTTTTTCAGATTTTTCAGATTCAGGTTTTTTCAGATTAACTGTACCAAGTACAGTTTCACCTCTTCTTGTCATGAGTCTAAAATTAGTCTTTTATCTCCAGACAGGAGGCTGAATCAGGTGGTGACACACTCACAGTTCCTGGTTACTGTTTCTTGATTATAATAGATAGATAGATACTGTTTGTACAGTATTTCATGTTGCTGGAGTGTAATTGTGAAACACAAAGCAAAAATTATCTGTGAACAAAAATTGCACATAAAACCCATTACCTGTATATATGTATGAATTAATACTGTATGAACTTTTGAACTTTGTGTGGTTTGGTCTTTTAATTCCTTTAAAGATTTCCGTTGATATTTAGGGAGAGGAGCAACTACTAAGTTGTCTTGTTCAGTATAATTTGTATTCATACCAAGAATACAAACTATTCAAGAGTATAATAAAAGTAGCTATCCATAGTCTATGTAAATGCTGAGTTTATGTTAAATTAGATTGCTTTGTTCAGAAATACATCTCACTAGCATTCGTCTTGATGCTGTGATGATCTTAATAGTGTATGTCTAAATGTACAATTCTGTTGTCTTTCTGTAGTTGTATAAACACACTGCATAAGGCTTTGCCTGTACAAAGCTTTATCTGTAAAAGGCTATTCTGTATCAGCATTGTGTTGTTTTGTAATGCAATGCTTTGGAATGGCCCAAGCAGCAGTATGTCTGATCCATTTCACCAGTCTGACCTTTTACAGAATTCGGAGGAGCAACACAGTGGAACAAGTGAATTTTTAAAGAAAGACCAAGAAAATAATCCACCATTTGAAGATGAAAAATCAAAATTACAGGTGACGAAAATGGCATCTAACTGCTTTAGTGGGATACTGAATGCAGTTCATCTTATCCTTAATACAGTGATAGCTTTTGCAGTTGATCAGTTGTAGAATGTGAAGAATAGCAACTAAGGAGAACCATATTTTCAGTTAGAAAGCTAGAAAAATTCTGTTGCCTTTTTTGTGCTTTAGAGGTGATCTGTGCAACTTAGACACTGACTCACTGTTTTGTTGCTGGATTTAGTGTTGGACTTCAGCAAAGAAGAAATTTTGAGTTTGGTTTGATGCATCCTGTTGATAAAGTAATAATTACTGTTCATTGCTGACTGTTCTGTCCTAATGAGAGGACAAATATACATAGGTCATTTCCACTTTGTAAAGCCAGTGCACAAAAGGAGTGTCTTTCCACTGTTGGTGCTTTGCTGCCAGCTGATTGCTAGCAAGAGGATACTATAGCACAACAGGTATCTTTCTTTCAGCTCTAAAATGAACATGTGTGTTGCTGATACAGTGTCTCTATCTGTAGGATATCATACCTCAACCTTTATTAGACCAGTACTTGTCAATGACTGACCCTGCTCGAGCCCAGACTGTTGATACTGAAATAGCCAAACACTGTGCCTACAGTCTTCCTGGGGTGGCCTTAACACTGGGCAGGCAGAACTGGCACTGCCTGAAGGATACATACGAGACCCTGGCCTCAGATGTACAGGTAAAAACTAATACCCAAAGCTTCATAGCAATAACTTAGAATTTTAAATTGCTTTTCTGTTCTGTTTGTTGCACTGAAGTTACAGCATTTTGTATTTTCTCATAAGAGATGAAAATGTTCACAAAGAATATAAAACTCACGATCTTTCCTCAAAGTTAAAGGATGTAAATCAGACTTCTTAAATGTGAATAACATTTCCCACTAGCCCTGTTTCTTCTGCTCTCTCAGTCCTCACATAGGTGTAGTTGAAAAACTTCTTTGTTTTAGTTATGGTGCCTAATCTAGTTCACTTCTTCAACTGCTTGCAGTGGAAGGTACGCCGGACTCTGGCTTTCTCCATCCATGAGCTAGCAGTTATTCTGGGAGATCAGCTAACAGCTGCTGATCTGGTGCCAATTTTCAATGGATTCTTGAAAGATCTGGATGAAGTACGCATTGGTGTCCTTAAACACCTGTATGACTTCCTAAAGGTAGGAAAGTGTAATTTATTTACCAAGATGAAATTTTTCTGACTCTATTATATTTAGTTTTTTGAGGTGTGCAGGTATCCATATCCAGTGACATATTTAGTTTTGTACAATACTGCCATTTTTTCTGTCTCCTGCTTTTTTACAAAGTCCCTGTTTTCTGTCTCATCCCAACAAAGTACCAAAACTGGAAACCTTTTGTAAATGTGGTTTTAAACACTCTCAGCTGTTGCAAAGGAATTAGGATTTTCTGCAGCCCAGATGGAAAGTTGGACCATTAACAACTTGTGTTTGAGGCTGGAGAGAAGAGACCAAATCATGGAGGGCTGCTGCATAATAAGCACAAATCTTTAGCTTTTGGTTGCTCAGTCTTATGCCCAGCGATGGGGTTTTGATGGTGTCCTTGCAGAAGTAAGGACTTAATGTATTTCTTTGGTTGTCAGTCTTGTGTCCAGGCAGTCAGCTGACTGTCCCCAATTTTTAGTAAGCATCTTGTGAATGGTCACTTGCTTTCAAGCAGGAAAGTGCATAGAGGTGTGAATAGAGTAATATACCAGAGAACTGCAAGTATTGAATTTCATCAGTTTTATATTAGTAATGTTTTTTCTTTAGTTACTGCATGCAGAAAAAAGGCGGGAATACCTTTACCAACTTCAAGAATTTGTAGTGACTGATAACAGCAGGAACTGGAGGTTTCGTTACGAGCTGGCAGAGTATGTAACGTTTCACTTCACGTTTTTACTGACTTGGGAATGGATAATTACATTCAGAAGTTAGCACACCGTAGTTAGGAGCCAAACTATTACAACTATTCTGTATTAAGGAACTGAACTTAAAAGCCACATGTTTGTCATTGCTTTGTTAGGGCTATTGAGGATTTACTCTCCCTTTGTCATTTGCAAAGTGACCTCGCTCTCGCTGCGGTGGGGAACGTTGTGCAGCAGTTCCCTGACATCTAGTGGAGACTGCCACTCAGCTGTGTGGTTTGTGCATGGCTGCTGGTAACACAGTGGCAGTGGTGTGGCTGGAATTTGGGATAAATTTCATTCATTGGTACATTGAGTTTGGATAAATATTTCTCTTGGACTCATTGATGTATTAAAGCACGTGTGCACCTTTATAAAGGAGAGAGAAGAGCAAACTGGTCAAGGGCTTTGTAAGAACCATGGTATTTTTGAGGCTCCAAATGATACTTCCCTATGTTTAACAGATTGTAGAATTGAAGCAGGTTAGTGTTCTGCTTGTTAATCACTTCCTTTGTGTTCCAGGCAGCTGATCCTGATACTGGAACTCTACAATCCCAATGATGTGTATGACTACTTAAGACATATTGCACTAACCCTCTGCTCCGATAAAGTTTCAGAAGTTCGGTGGATCTCCTTCAAACTGGTAGGGGATTTAGTTCACTCCCTAGCAGGAGAGGAGGAAAATGACCCTTGAGAGGGAAAACTGAAATGACTTTGCTTTCTTTCAGACAAGTAGGCTGAATATACACTTTTGATAAACATGATAAATAACTTGGAAGTGAAATTAAAGTTGACAGACTTCCACAGACATTAACATCTTTCTCTGTTCTTTGTATGGGAATGCTAAATGTACCTTCAGCTGGGTGAAAACCAGGATATAGAAGACTTGGGAGACCTTGTTCTGGGAGAAAAAAAATATTACTGATCTTTCCTTGAAGTTAAATTGTTATGAACTTCATGGTATTGCTGTCATCCCATAGATGTACTGAATCAGTACAAAGATTCCTTCCATTTCTTCTTTTGCTTTATGGCACCATGGAAATGGACATAACTTTTAATGGTTAAGTTTCTTGTTTTGGTTTTTTTTTACCTGAACAATTTTTTTAAAGCTTATATTTTTTTTTTTCCAGAATAAGCACAGTAACTTCTTCAACTCTGCAGACACAGCTGATTACTCTGAATACCTTTTTTTTTTGGTGTCCCTTTGTAGGGACATTAATTCAAATGAAATCAAGCTTTTTTTTAACTTTAAGGGCTTCAAGTTAACTTTTTTTTCCCCCCTCCTCCTTTTCCCTTTCCCCTTTCCTTTGCTTTGCAGGTTGTAGCAATACTACAGAAGTTCTATGCAAACAATGCAAATGCACTGGGATTAAATTTCATTAATGAACTTGTAGTGCGATTTCGTCACTGCTCCAAGTGGGTTGGAAGACAAGCTTTTGCCTTCATTTGTCAGGTTGGAACATTCTCTATTTATTTTGGAGCATTTAATTTGGAGCCAGTTCGAGGCTTTTCAGCAACGTGGGCAAAACTGAAATTTGGAGTCAGTAATTTCTTGCCATTCTTGGGGTTCTGCTTCTGTGTGTCAAGTGAAGACAGTGGCAGAGCTGGTCTCAGGAGTAGTTTTGGAAAGTATCCTGTTTTGAAGTTGTCTTTGTTTTGTTCTGCACCTCCAGCTTAAATAGGTCATTCTTGTATTTACTGGTATCCCAGTAGCAAAATCAAGAATTACATCCTTATCCAAGATACATTTTCTAATACTTTGACATGTAAGGTTAGAGGTTCACAAGAGCCCTTCAAACTGCCAGTGGATGCTAGATGCCAGGAACTATTCCCTCTATTTCCACTTACCTATGCCCCTCCAAAAATGTTTATTTTACTACCAGTAAGGAGCAAGGTTTGAATGTTGACAGGCAAAGGGATGATGATAGGCAAGAGAGCAGTATTTCCTAAAATACAGTTGAAAGTTATCTGTTGTTGTTGAATAATCTTCAGGTGAACTTCAGACATGTTTTCATAACAGTATTTCAAAGGTTATGCTTTTTTCATCAACATTAGGTGTGTTTGTTCAAACAGGGACTTTTTTGATAGGCCAAATTAAATTCAGTATAGAAATGAATGAGAAACAGTGTAATTCTAACCTGAGTCTTGCTTTCTTGTGTTCTGTGTTTATCCTGTAGGCTGTAGTAGAAGAGGAATGTATGCCAGTCGACCAGTTTGTTGAACACTTACTCCCCAGTCTTTTAAGTCTTGCTTCAGATCCTGTGCCAAACGTCAGGGTTCTGCTCGCCAAGGCTCTGAGACAGACCTTGCTGGAGAAAGGTGAGGTCATTATTTCCTTTGAAAGAACTCATTTGTGACCAGTGCTGTCTTTCCTCTGCTAGCCTAGGTCTTTATAAATTGGTTCAAACTGGCTGTTTGGTTCCGTTTATACCGAAAACAGAACTACACTTTAAATTCGGATTTGGGAAAACAGATTTAGAAGCGTATACTGTAGTGGCTTTTGTGTCTTTGAATTCGGGATTGTTCCTTGAAGGGCCTGGGTCTGGTGTCACTCCTCCGACACGGGCTGCGTCCTCGCTAGAGGGCAGTCACGCTTTGCTGCTAGCAAATGCTGGGTGCTGCTGGTTGGTTTGGGTATCCATGATGTGTGTGGCAGATCAAGATTATCAAATGTGATGTTTAAGGAAAACCTGTTTCCGTCTTCTCTGTTAATGCAGTAGTCATCTTTGGCATATTAGAATTTCTTAAAAAATTAGCTAGTTTCTGATTATTCAAAGGAAGATTCACAGAAATGTCCTCTGCTATATTATTTTCAGAAGTTTGGAGAATCTGGTGTAAATCATTGTACAATGGCAGCTTCCTGAGCTTGTTTTTACTTGCTGAAACGTTTTTATTTAGAGCTCGGCAAAAAGAATTTCTCTTAGGAATACTTAAGTACCTAATAAGATGAGTAAGCAGCAGCATATTTCTGTTTCTGTGTCAGCCTCCTCAGCTTGCTCTAGTTTCTCTAAAAAGCCTACAAATTGGATGAGCTACCCCAAATGTTTTTTGCATCCTCTGTATTTCTGCACTACTTATGCCCTAGGGCTTATGATTTTGGCTCTGATTGAAGTTGTCTTTTTCTTCTCCTATTCTAGCTTACTTCAAAAGTGTTGGCAATCCTCATCTAGAAGCTGCAGAAGAGACCATTCTAACCCTGCAATCTGACAGAGATCAAGATGTGTCCTTCTTTGCCACTATTAAGCTAAAACAGGGTAACATGGACAATACCACCATTGATAAACAAAGCTAAGGTGTTCTTCTGCAGTGAGCACTGAACATGAAAATGGTTATTCACCTTACATTTGCAGGTAGTATGAATAATGTGGACAAATAAGGTTTTTGCTACCTACTTGAGCTGGAAAAGCTCTGAAAAATTATCACCTTTCATCTACAGTTGTGTTTGTCTGATGTGTGTGAGTAATTCTTTTTGGGTTTTTTTCCTTTGTAAATGAGGGGGATAACTCTGGTCTTACTTGCAGTTAAGTACAATATGCAAAGTCTTACACCATACTCAGTGTTCCAGTGCAACTGGAATTCAAATTCCATTTTTTAACAACATATTTCCAGTAGTAGAGCAGTCAGCTATAAGCTTAAAGTGGTTTCTTAATTTGAAAACCTGACTATAGAAAACTGACAAAGATATTCTTTCTTCACTTTTATTGTGGTCTTTGTTTCAAATATTCCATTTCAACTTTAAAAAAATGTATATATGTGAATAGTTTTTAATTGTAACAAAAATGATGACCTGTATTAGTGAAAAAAAACCTCAAAAGTTATTTCACTTTATGAAGTAGTTACTCTGCTAGAATTAAGGCATGGTTCATTTTTACTTACTGTGATATTTTTCAAAGCACAGAGCGCTCAAGATCCTTTGTATATTGTGAATTTTCTATTAGTTATTTCTGAGCTATGACCTCACAGGTGTTAACATATCTGTTTTCATTACTGTTGGCTCTGCTAGTGGTAGGTAGACTGTTAATTTCCCAAACTGAAAATTCCTCATTCTGCCCAAGCAAAGTTCACTTCCTTTAAGGGATTCAGTTCCTGTGATGTGCTGTCTCTGTAGAAGGGTATTACAGAATTATACAGACCTAAGTGTTCTGTTTGTTTGTATTTTTTGTATATGTGCCTCATTTGAAAAACACCTTTTAACTGGTCCAGCATTCAAATCCTAAACAGTCTGTTACTTTGTTCCTAAGAAACAGGGAAGCTAAAAATTCTAAAAAAAAAACCCCAACAACAACCCAAACAGCAAATGTCAAGGTGTTGATGCAGTTTGCTCTTTAACTTCTGTTGGTTGTATGGTTAAGACTTGGGCAAACAGTAAACGAGTGTTACTGAAATCACTAGGTTTCAGTGTGATGTCCTCTGTGTACTTAAACAGGTATTTTGGAAGGACCAGAATATACACATAGAACGAGGTTCTGTTAATGAAATTAAATGGCTTCTGAACAGTTTAAAAATTATAAAGTTAGGGGTTGGGGTTTTTTTGGTAGATCCTGTCTTCTGGTATGTCTCAAATTGGAAGGTAATGTGGGGCATGGAAAAAAAGTAGTCTTAGTTTAGATTGTGGATTGGATGCTTGTGTTGTTAAAAAACTAATGCTTAAATCCTGAAGAAATAGCTTCATATAATAAGTTAATTTCTCTCTGTGAACACAATACTTGAGCATAAATAGATGTGTGTCAATATTTCCCCTTACTTTGTTGTTATACTGGGAAGTAGTTCACATGGGTGAAGTTTTTACAGAAATTACTGTTTTTGTTGTTATTTTGTTTTCAGTCTGGCTCATCTGCAATACAGCAAGTAAGTTCCTCAGTTGGGTTCTGTCTTCTTGGAGGGCTCAGTTTTCTGTAAGTTTGTTTAACTAGTCTTGTATTATAACATGTACAGTATTTGTAACAAATTGTTTGCCTGTGAGATCACAAAATGGTTTTTGGAAGTTGCAGGCAGAAACAGACCACTGCTATTACAGCAAACAGTTTAAACTCTGTAAATTCTGCAACATTCTACATTTATTTTTTACAATTTTTTTAATAATTTAAAACAAATGCTTCTTCAGTACAGTTTTTTACAATTGCTATTTCTTAACAAAAAGACCTCTCGAGTTAATTTTTTCTAGTTCTAATAACTTTTTCTAATGCTGGCATTATACTGGTTTTTCTAACAGTTCAGATTTTCTAAGGCATTTCTGACAAGGTTTTACTTCTGTTTTTTATTATGAGTTCATTAAATTTCTCAGCACTGAACAAATTTTTTAAGTGTGTGTATATGTAAGTATGTTTGAAATGTATATAAATTAAATACTTTTAACATTAACCTAACCCAAGTTTCTGTTGGTCAGATAATCTGAGATAATTACCTTCAATTGCAATAATCCACTGGAAAACACAAATTGCTACACATTTTAGATTGGTTAGTGTTCACTAAGAGCTTTTAATTAGGATATGTGTAAACATTAAGCTACCAGCTGTAAAAGTTCACTGAAAGGCTGAACAAAGTTGTCTTTTTTTGTTTTTCTTTTAACAATATTTTGGCACCTCACTGGCTCCAGAAATCATGTCTGCTTTAAATGATATTATTTCAGCAGAGCATTTAAAAACTTCTGTTAAAACTCTCCAGTTGCATGCACTAATAGGGGACGTCATAGTTTTGGGGTGGGTGTTTTCTGTAGACAATATGCAGGTCTATTAAACACATTTACTCTCTAAAGGTTTGTCTCTTTGGTTTAGTTTTAAACTAGAAATTATTTCAGCATGACTAAAGACTGCACTTTACGTCTTGTACTAGACAAATGTATGCAATGATGAGCAAAGCAGTGTGTTCACATACAGTTCTCTGGGTTGTTTAAATTATGCAAAAATATGTATTTTAAAAAGCCAGATGGTGCAAAGTTAGGTAGTTGATCCACTTTCATACCAGGAGTAAGAATAAAGATTTGGAATGTTTCTAGCTAAGGAACATTATTTTCATGTTAGTGGGTGCAATATTTCTGGGGTGCTGCAGGAAATAATCAAGCACTTGCAATCCAGAGCATGTCAGTTGTGTTACTTAGAATTCAGACTCACTGGTATCTTGTGTATGATGTACACTTGGCATTGGTTGGGATGCTGCCCTAGTGCTGGTTTGGTCTGTACAGTGTTGTTTAGAACCCATTTAAGTGAGGACACTCTGGAAGTGTCATTCATTTGTCAGAGTAGAGAATCTATGTAACTTTCTATTTGTATTTATCTCAATAAATGTGACTGTTTTATAAACTAACTTGTGGTAACTGACTTTTGTCCTAAGTGGGATGTGAGTGTATTCTTTTGGTTAATGAAGCATCTTCCTGGCATTAGACACTGTGACCTGTCAAACCAGGGTCAAGTGTGGAATTCATGCTGTCTAGTGAAAAATGGATTACATGTCCTGAGATCTGAAGTAGCTCTTTCCTGTACTTTTTCCTTGAAGTGAGAATGCTTGGGCTTTGAAACTAAAATTGCTGAGTTTCCATTCTGTGCAAACAAGATTTATGTTAAATGACAACAACTTGTGTGTGCTGGGTGAGACTGGCACTCAAGTATTTATCTTAAATCCTTCCCTCTCCAAACCTCAGCCTGGAAGAATATTCTGGACTTTTTTCTTTTTTTTTTTTTTTTTTTCAGTGTGGTGTTATTCTTGGACATCTTACATTTATGAACTCTTTGGAGCTGTTAAGCCTTGGGGAGTGTTTGAGGGGGGGAAATGAATAATCAACACCTGGCTGGCTGGTTTTGCTTCTAAGCTCAGGCTTCTTCTATATCTTCTCCAGCTGCAGTCACCTTTTTGGTGATTTCCACTCTAGAGCTTCAGCTAACTAACTGCTGCAAAAGAATATCTGATCTTCCCCCCTCTTTTGACTGCAGGATTTCAGCCCATGCAAGAGTGAGGAGAATAAACACTGCATCCCCTGGCAAAGCCTACCCACATGCTTGGAGTTGGGGTCCAAGACCCCTGTGTATTAAACTGGAAACACAAACAGCTGTAGCAAAAATCAAAAGATGGGCAGGAACAAAAGTCTTCTGTAACCACTCTGGTGCATTACTTCTGAGGTGTTCTCTGTTATAGGCTATTACATCACATGAGTGGACTGTGCTTCTATGATGTCAGCTTAAGCTGCTTGGATACTATAATGTGCAATGGGGTCTGTACAGGGAGGGCTTTGACACAAGGGGAATGTCTGGGGGAGGGAAGAATTACCAGATATAGATCCCTGTCCTTATAATGATTCTGATCTTTTTCTGAGAGGCAAGTCTCCAACATTTTCTGGTAAGGGGCCACTCCATCTCCATGCCCTCCAGGCCCCTGCACACCTTTAGTGTCCAGCTCTGTCTAGTTGAAACTAATGAGATCTTTTCACTGCCTCGATGCCAAAATGATTTGACTCTGAAGAAGCTTAAATCACATTTAGAACTCTTGACTGGGATCCCCTTTCACTTCCAGCGGCTTCAGTACCTGGATGAAGGTGAGGACCTGTAATCTCTGGGGTTCCTGGAGGTTATTTGTAGGATCTTATTACCTGATAGTTATGACTATGCTTGGGTCATGCTTTCCTGGTCTTACTATAGTGGATTTGGAATTCAGCTCTCAACACTTAACGTTGCTTCCTACTCCTTAAAGATAATGGTCTGCTCAAAAGGGTCCCTTTAGGTTAGAGATTGCAAATACCTCTAAATTCCTACTTAACACAACAGAACAGAAGGTGCCCTCAATGTATTGTGACAGTAACCTCAGAGAGCACCAGCATGTCTAAAACAATTTGGTCATCGTGTAACTTTGTTTTTCAAGCTGGTCATTGTCTTCTTTCAGGATATGTTGACCTGCTTTTCCTTCTAACTCCCTCCAGCAGATCTGCCAGATGAGTCTACGTTTAAGGACAATGACATTGTCCCTGGTGGAAGGATCACAATGCGCATCTGGCGGCAGGATGGCTGGGGACATCTGGTGGCAGCTGCTGCAGAAGGAGAGACTGACAAGGTTGATTCCATTACTTCCATGCATGGGTGTGCTCTATGGGGGAAGTTAAAAGCCTCTTGCTTAAGGTCTCAGTGCTCTTAGGACAAGACTTCATAGAGCAAGCACTGGGCAAGTCTTTTAATGGAAGAGGCTTGCCATTGGAATGAAGCAGGTTGGTTGTACTGGCAACAGCTCACAATGAAAACAGTAATCTTGTGGGGATTAGTAATTTAAGACCGAGGAATCAATCCCTCATGCACCCTGTTCAGTTTTAAAAAAACTTGGATGTGCTGTTCACTGGTAATAGCAAATATACTTGGAGTGCAAGTTCTTGCCATTTTATAACTTTGTACCACTCATGTGAGTATACTTTGACTACTTTTCCTGTCCCTAGTTGTCCTGATGTCTGCAAAATGTTTGCATTTCTTATTTAGCTGTCTGCCATTTTACCTTTCTCATGTGGTCTCATGGTCTCAACAAAAGATTCTTAATCCTATTGTTTTTCATATGGCAGGAGAAATAATATGTAGTATGTAAGGAAAACCTTTTTCTGAATTATCTTAAAACATCATTAGAAGATGAAGATTATCTGTGCTTGGGTATTCCCAGGAGGCTGAGTGACTTGATTGTGACAATCAGGGGCATAAACTGTGTTAGAGTTCATCCACCACTGCCCAGACTGATTTCAGAGTAAGAAGGGGACTCGTTGTCTGACTGCCAAAATCAAGAATCAGAAGACATTCTCTGTCTCGTCCACTTTATCTGGTGCTAGTTTATGAACCATCTTGAGTTCATGATCCTGTCAAGTCTGATTAGCGAGAAAGCTTTGATTTTTATTTTATTTTTTTTAACGTAGCAAATAGTTTCTGTGGAGCTTTGATAAAGGTCACGCTGCTCTCTCAATTTAGGACTGAAACGTTGTCTCAGCAGAAACACAAGGTACTGCAGCTGAGCTGTACTGTAAACCTTCAGGCCTGAACAGATGTGGCCATGAAATATCCTTTGGCACCTTTCATAGAGAACCATTATCTCCTTTTCCTTGGCCAAATTCCAAGCTGGCTAATCACATTCTATTCTTCTGCTTTTCCCTAACCACTGCAAATGGATACCACAGGGTTCTTCACTTCCTTTCGTTAACTGCTGGGTAGTGTTGCAGTTCACTGGCAAGCAGCTGTTCTGTCATGTGCCACAGATGGCTTGTCCTTTGCTCTTGGGCAGATTGGGTTTTGTGGGTTGGTGGTTTTTTTGTGTTTTGGGGTTTTTTTTTGGTTTTGCTTTTTTCCCCCCCCCTCTTTTGATTTCTCTTTGTATTGAGAAGCTTTCTACTCAGGGTAGAGCAGGACAGAGGATGTGCTACAAAGAGAAATGGTAAATGGTCTCCTTTGAAATGAAGGGTGTGTTGGCATAAGAGCTTCACAAAAAGCTTGTTGATACTCTTGATTTTTCAAATGAAAAAAAAATTTTTAAATAAATAACTATATAGCTGTTCTAATAATGTGCTTCTGCTTGCTAGATGAGAAAACCATGGTGCACTGTGGAACATGTTGCCCAACATGGAAATGGTTTCTCAGGAAGAACAGCAGCATAAGTTCCCAAGAGGCTTCTCGACAACACTTTAGTGTGTTAGGGTTTATTACCAAAAAAATCCTCCTTCTGGGAAAGAATGTGATACAGGACTGTTTCCTGAGGCAGCTTAGGTTTAAGAGTTGCCTGCTGGAATTAAGGCCCAAAGTCTCACCTGCCTCCTAAGGAACCTGGGCTTATGTGGACACACTGTCTTTGTCCTCTTTCTTCAAAATCAGGTCAGGTCTTGACAAATCTAAAAGAAGGATAAGAACTGCAAAGAGAAACAGTTCCTGTAAGATTTTGTGGTGCTTAATAACTACATACAAAAGGAAAACTCAAATTCATGTTCCCTCTAGGGGATGGCTATGGTAGAGAATTAAAATGAGGAGAAGAATAAGAAATGAGTGGGGTTTATTTAGCTGATCTTGGAGTGATTTATGCATTGTGCAAGCATCCCCCAAGTACAGACACAAGACTTTGTTGATACCTGAAAAGAATTAGACTATTATTTTGAAAGTGACTAAAAGTTTTGTGTTCATTTTGCAGCTAGCCCAACTGGGAGTTACAGAGGACTCTGCAGGCACCACACCACATGCAGAGTTACTGGGACCAGAGCAGAAAAAGGGCTGGGTAGCACACCGAGCTTTTGTGGCGCTGTTCATTGCCAGCCACAGAGGTCACATTGAAACTGCCAAGTTTCTGCTGATAAATGGTAATACTCTTGGAACAATTTTTCTCTAGCTCTAGCTGCACATGATACCACCTTCCTGTTTACTCAGGCCATAGAATTTTACCCAAATGGCCCCAAGTATTTTGTGTTTGAGGTGCAGAATGTATTCAGCACATCAGTTCTGGTGCAGACTTGGAGATGCCAAAAGCTGCTGATCTTGCCAAGTGTAAGGACTTCTGGTGTTAGATACATTCATTTTGGAAAATAGGTTTCTATTTTTTTATTGTTTCCTCTTGTTTATTTATTGCTTTTTCTTATTATCTAGGAATGTTTAGTTTTTATCAATCCTGTGCACTGGTGTTTCAGCCACTGAAATGCAAGAAGAGTTGTGAGCTCTGACATTTGGACTTTTTAGCTGCTTTGCAGCTCAGTAAGCCTCCTCTCCCCAGACATCTGCTTTTGCACAAAGGACAGTCCTTTTGGCCAGCTGAGGTCACTTAAATGTCCTGAGCGAAAGGACATTTGTTAATGAAATCCCACCTTGTCTGCTGGTGTTCCCTTCAGTCCAGGTCCTCAAGCCTGGCCTCCTCTCTTAAAGGAGGTTGTGAGATCTCCCAGTGCAATAAGTAGCAGCAACACCTCCTTGGGGCAATGCTCACAACATCCTCAACACAACAAAGATTATCCGGGGGCTGCGTGTGAGCTCGGGGCAGCAGGAGCAGTTGTTCACCGGACAGCTTTGTTAATTGCACTGTTTAGATGGGACTAAACCAATCTGCATCTGCCT
The DNA here is from genome assembly GCA_038090715.1 of Florisuga fusca. NCBI lineage: Eukaryota > Metazoa > Chordata > Aves > Apodiformes > Trochilidae > Florisuga > Florisuga fusca. The sequence goes on from JAAWXA010000023.1 coordinate 4,746,186, forward strand.
GCAGAAAACCATGGTGCGTTCTGGCCCGCAGGTGGCATCGCCTCCTTTCCGATGCCGTGCCACGCTCCCCATCTGTACGGTTTTTGGCAGGTGCGGATCTGCACGCTAAGACCCCGCTAGGAAGGACGGCCCTTCACGTCGCTGCTGTCATGGGCCGGTGTGACTGCATCGAGCTGCTCCTGAGCTGGGGGGCACAAGCTCTCGTCCCGGACGGCGAGGGACAGACTGCAGTCAGCCTGGCCCGTCTGTGGGGCCAGAAGCAGAGCCAAAACATCCTGAGCCGCTCCCCTCGCCCTCTGCCACCCTCCCGCCCCCTCACTCGGGCCTTGCAGCCGTCTGCTCCCACGTCCTGAAATACATGCAGACTAACTCGGTTCTGGCAAATTTCAAGGGACAGTCAATAACTTTCCCAGAGACCCACACCTCAAATATAGGTCACCGGGTGGGATTTGTAGGTTTTAGTTAAGAAATAAGCTCACGTACTGGTGTGATGCTGCGGCAAAGATGACAGCGAGCTTGACAGTGCAGCTCTCAAACACCTCCTTAATTTGTAGCTTAAGTATTTATAATGCTGTTCCTCGCCAAACTGGCCGTTTAGTTAATACAGTTTTGTAGGGGAGCTCAAGCCTGTCTGCAAGTTCTCTTTGGAATGCTCCATGGCAGGATAATTTCCTAACAGTTGGCAGCAGACCAGGGCGATGTAGTTTAGTGGATATTTCAGGGGACTGGAAATCCCTAGATCTCTAATCCAGTTCTGGTCCTGTCTGGCTTTATTGCCTCTGGCAGATCAGCTGAGGGTTATTCTATAAGTAGGACAGTTTGTCTGCCATGGGAGGGTGCAGGCAAAGTTGATGTGCATGTATGTGGCTAATTATGATTGCCCAGTACTTGCTTAGCATCTCCAATGTTTTCTGCCTCAGGGCTTGGAAGGATGGTGTTTCCTGAAGCCAGTGATGGGGTACAGGGACTTGCCTGTCTGCTTTCAAAGCTTCTTAGTACTCCAGATTCCTTAGATGCTTTAAAAACAGAAATACTACTTACAGTCTCTTTATGCCTCTATGATCAGTAGAAGGAAGCTGAGCTTCTGATCTGTTTCCTGAGGGTTTATTAATGACTCTGCTCAATCTTGAGCAGTTTCCATTGTTTCCCTTAAAAAGGCATTTTTCCAAGGAGCTCAGTACTTCAGTTAATCACAGAAGAGGTGGTTCTCAATGGGAGAAATTCTGAGTGAGAGCAGGGACTTGCTGCTTTTTTGCTTGCAAAGCAGCATGCATACTTGGGAGACTACAAATAGCTGACACGAATGGGTCTTGTTTCCTTGTGTCTGAGCATTTCTTTAATTGATACCAGGAGTGCTATATAAATATCCAGATAATCAGTGAATTTGAGCTTCAATACTTAGGTTTGTGCCCCAGATCAGTGCCTGAGAGTAGCCATACTAAGAATGTGACAGAGATCTGCAAACTGTGGTTCAGCATTGTCTTTTATAAATAGGTGAAATGAGGATCAGAAAAATGCTGGCTTTAAACTTGGATACCTTTAGTTTATATCTCTGCAGGCAGAGAATGTGGCTAGTGATGTGGATTAAAAATTGACTTGAATGCTGTGCACCCAGCATAGAACTGTGTGCACAGAATGAATGGAGACAGGAAGGGCTGCAAAGCAGGACACTGTAGTGTACCCAACCAAAGGTGCCCTATATTCAAGGAGAAAGAAAAAAAAAAACCAGGGATCTGAATAATGTTCCTGTGTATGTTTCTTGTCAGATAATCCCAGACAGAAATATGGAGTGTTGCTCAGGGTAAGCACAGTAAGCGTGACATGGCAGGTATCCAGGCATGTGGCTGCCTGGCTTAGAGACAGATAGCTTTGTCTGTCCAGGGAATTGTTTCCCTGTGCTCACAATCCTCAGCTTCCTGGAAGTAAGTCCTTAAGCCTAGTTTTCATGTTAATAAAGTTAAAATGTGAACCTGGAATGTTTTAAAAATGCAGCTGCATCCTCTAAGCACTCTCCTTCTCGTTCAGGGTGGACAGTTGGGTGGATGCCTGGTCTGAAGGGCTGGTGTTCCTCAGCTGTTCCCTGCCACTGTAAGACGTGCTGTGCTGAGCACAGGCTGTGTGAACCAGGAACAGAGACAGAAATGAAAAATACAGACCCAGTCTCTGGAGTGAACTAAGAAAAATATCCCTTCAGCTCTTTTTGTAAACTGAAAGGGCTTTGGGGTGATTGTTTTACTACTTTGTTGCTGTTGTTTTGCTTTCCTTGAGCTTAAAAGGTCACAAATGAAAGGGGAAATTGCCAGTTGCTGTTTTAAATTGCCTGAACTTGCTCAACAGGAAATGCAATTGGGGAATAGCAGGAGAGGACATGGCAGGAGCAGGGCTTCTGGATCTATCAGTCCACAGGGTGCAGGTGCTCACTTGTCCCCATTCCTCTGTGACAAATCTCTATTTGCTTTGTTTGAGCCACATCTCAGCTGCAACCAGTTGTCAAGGTAATCTACCCAGAGTTTCCAAGGCAGCAGACCTGTATTTCTTCTGAATTGATATTTGTATTTAAAGTGTCTCAAATCTAAAATGATAAATACTCTTACCTTTCAATTCCTTATTTTAATCAAGTAATAAAGCAAGGTGCAGAACTTCAGGCTGTGGGAAGTACCACTTCTGAAGCCAGCAGCTGTGATGGAGCACACGCAGCAATGCTTTCAAATGCTGACATCAGTGAACTACTGAGCACAGAATCCCTTCTGTTTGAGGGGACATGTTAATGGTATCATTTCAACAAAGTCCACTCAAACAGATCTTTGGCTAATTATTAGTTCTATGTGACTTAAATATACAGCTGTGAAATAGTTTCTTAGGAGAATGGCAGGGTCACAGATTATATCTAAGTGATCAGTAGAAAAGATATAAAAAGATGGTGCTTCTGGCATTGTGCTGAGCAGGGGAATATTGCATAGAAATCCTTTATTTTTAATTCTTATTGTCTGTCTAGACTGTCTAGTTTGTACCCAAGCTTCCAGAAATGTGGAGAGGATGTGTAGTTGCTTTTAGAGGTTAGGGAGCATTCTCTGCACCAGAACAGCCAATGCCACATGGAGAGAATTGGGTGACCTCAGGACAAGGATGCCAGAGTGGCAGGAAATTAATGTAGGATGTGATTATGTAGTTAGGGACAAATAGCAAGTACTCTTTGCTGGAAGCTGGGTACTCAGCCCAAGAGCAGAAGTCACCAGTGTGTTGCAGCTGGGAAATGGATCACAACTATCCAAAGCTGTATTGGAGCATATTAGAAGAGATGTAATGTCTAGGTGAGACAAGCCCTAGGACAGTGTGTGCTGCTCTGGTTAGGTCAGAAAGGTAAATTCAACTTAGAGAAGATCCCTAAATTAACCAGGGGAAAGGAAAAGAGGGCACAGCTGGTAGAAAAGACCATGCAAGGAAAATGTTGTTCTTTATCTAGGATGTTAAATACCAGGGAGGAAAATTAAGCTGTTTGCACTGAAGTAAACTGCTGCAATAATAGACTAGAAATGGGAATAGGTTCTGCAGCTCTTGTCAGGCAGGAGGAGTGGGGCAAACAGACCTAAAGAAAGGTGTGTGCCTTTCAAAATATGACAGCCTGGAAAAGTGTTTGGGTTGGATGGCAGCATTGCAGGATGCTGCTTTTATTTGTTGCAACGTGGTATTAGATGCTTGAAGTTTCTATTCCAAATAATGAAAATAGGATGTAGAAAAAGCAGATAAAATTGCTTGCCTGAAAGTAACCAGCTATGCTTTAGAATGCACCAGAAATAAACATCAGGGCAGACAGCAGTCTGAGGTACAGAGCTCAGAGAGAAATGTTTCTGTTGAAGAGACTGAGGCTCTTGAGTACCCGAGATCCATTCTCAGCTCTGCTGCTGCTTTGTACTTGATCTTCAGAAATTCTGTATAATTCTGTGAATGTTGTTTCTGTATTGCATTAGTGTGCAAGTCTGTTCTAGAGGGAAGCTGCAGTAAGAACCTATTCAAAGAAAGGAAATGAGAGCAAGATTTGTGCATTTTACATTGCAATCCATACTTTTTCTTCTCTGTGTCACAGCAAAGGAAAAGAATCAATCTCCAGAAGACTTCAGTGAGGAGTTGTTTAGTAACCTTTGGGATTCTCAGATAAAGCAATAGGGAGATTGTTATGGAGAAGAAAAAAAAAAAAGCACTAAAATGCCTTAAGTCTAATTATGCCAAGGGAAGGACAAATGTCACAACTGCCTCCTAATATTAAGAAATCCAAAGCAACTCTTTTGGAAGGACTGTGTTTCCCTGGATGCAAAAGGGAGTAAGTTAAATAAAGATGACAAGCACAGGAATAATTCATCACACTTTCTTATCATTATCAGCTTACCCCCTTCCCTTGCCTGGGCAGACTCGTGGTATTGTTCACAGCCATCATTCTGGCTGCTGTTCCCACAGAGCCTTCAGAAAGTTCAGCAAGCCTGAAACAGTGACTGCTGCAATTTAGAAAGAGTCACTGTCTCCAGGAAGAGCTTTGGATGTCTCTGAACTGTCCCCCTTCATGCTTTCTAACATCAGTGAAATGTTCCCAAAATGTTTCCCCTTTCTCTAGAAATGTTTCTAATTTCACCTGAGTTATACCCTGAACTTGCTTATCTTCATTTTTTCCCTCTGAGCTCCTCCCAAGTGATCCTGCAGAACAGAAAGGCTCGGAGCTGTTTCCAAAATTGAGATGCTGTGAAGATGCAACTGGTGGAGAATGGATCTATCTATAAAGGAGTACAAAAGTTACAGCACCTATGTTGCAGCATTAACTTTCAGGCATCTCACTGCTTTATATTCCAGGGTCCCCAGGTGAATGATATGCCTCTGTAGAATGTGTAGATCCCACCCACTGATCCAAGAGCTTGTACTTCCCTTTAGGCAGCAGACAAACCTCTCCCTTTGCTCCCAGTTCATAACCCTGAAACTGCTTTGTTAATGAAGTCCCTTTCAATGAAGACAGGTAATTTCTCTCAAACTGTGACATTTATTGATGAAATTCCATACCTGTAGGCATATGGGCCCCTTCAGACTCAGGCAATATCTGAGCAGAGTTTTGTGCTCATGTATTTCATCAACACTCCTGGAAGCCTAACACCACTGTTGATCTTATTTGTGAAATACAGCCTACAGCAGACCTCCCTCTGGCAACCAAATATTTCAGCTCCAGAGCAAAGGCCTGTCATTACTTTGGCATTGCACAAATAACTTGTTAGATCAGTGAATTTTAGAACAGAAAAGAGAGCAAGCTTGTTGTTATACCTGTTCCATATTTATCAATAGACACCAGTAGTGCAGAACACTGGGACAATCATTACATTCATTTCTTAAAGCGAAGCAAATGAACAGAAATTGTTAAGTGCCAGCGTACAATATAGCTTACAAAACCCAACAGACATCAGGAAACTTGTACTGATTGGGCTCTTAGATGTTGTTTTCCTTTTGCTTAGGAAAGAGAATTGTAGTCAGCTTGCAATCTCCCTGACATTGTTCATGTAGGAAGCAGACAAAAAGTACCAATGAAGCAGAAGGGCTGCAATTTAGTTAATCTTATGCAAAACATAATCAGCATTCAAACTGGGAGTTACCAGGCAGAAATGTACTGATAGAGAAGGCAAAATATTCTCTGCTCCTATATGGTGAAATATTAAAAATTTCAAAGACTCCTTGAACTCATGTAATGATAGGGCAGAGAAGATGCAAGGGTGAAGTTTGACACTGTCGAAGTCAAGAGGAGTTCAGAGAGGCTGTGATTTAAACCCTGAGACCCCAAGTCCTGCCTCTATATAGTATGAACCAGCACAGCTCTGATGTGATCCAAGACCTTGTATAGCAAGGAAAAATTAAAAAAAACTTTCACAAGTGTGAATAGAAAGTGATTGCTCATAAAAGATGGTTGCAAAGCATCTATACTAGGAAGAGGATGGAAAGAAAAGAGCAACTAGGAGGTGTTAAAGGGCAGAGAGAAAGTGAAAGAATTGTATATCAGCTGGGGAATGTAATGATGAAGGTGACAGGTGTGCAGGAATCTGCTTCCTAGTCCTGGACCCCTTCAGGTTGACGATGGTGGACATTGATGTCCCATTTTGTATTTTACTTGACACAATGGTCTATTGTTAGCATTAAAGTTAACTAAGCAGACAAAATGTTTTTGTGCAGAACACCACTTCTCTTCCCCCAAACTTCATGTCCCCCACTGAAATTGTTTGATCAATGTTTTTGCTTCAAATCCCTAAAGGCTCCAGTCCAGTGTCCATTGTCTCTAGCATAATCTCTGTCTATGGCAAAACCTGTGCATCCATGCTTTCCTGCCTTTATTTCCTGAAATTTGCAGTGGTCCTTGAGTTGTAACCACCAACTGTGTTCAAAGACAACCAGAAGTGGGTTGTGAACCATGTCTGAGGATCATGCTGACTGTTAACATTTGGGAAGGATGGTGGTTTGCAGAGGGAAGCCAACAGCTATTCACTTTCTATTGCACTTCCAGCATCCCGTTTGGGTTGGTTTGCTGCCTAACCTAGGCTGCAATTGAGGTTAGTGCTTTGGCTTTACTTCAAGTTCCAGTTCTCCATACTCTGTTCTGTTTGTAACATTTTCTTGACATGACTGTCTGGTATGGTTTGATGGTGTTTTGCTTGAATTCCTATGTGTACAGAAGCTAATAAAGGAACTGTCAACTCAGAAAGCCCATCTTAAAATATGGTCCTGCTGGCCTGGGATAAGAAACGCAGAGATCCCTTTCCCAGGCCTCTTCCATGGAATCTGTGATGCTATTTCAATTCCTTTGGTTTCCAGTAACCAAACAACCACTGGGGTCAAACAGAAGTCAAGGTATAAAAATTTATCACCATGAGCCTCCTTACCTAAAGGCTGGCCATAGGTGAGAGGAGAGATCTGGACTAGAGCAGTTATCTTGCAGGCTTTGATGAGCATTGGTACGTATGATTAAAGTGTGTGTGTGTGTGTGTGCTTGGGTTCCAGCTTGTATTGACTGAACTGGTCTCTGATAATAAACAGAATAAATAAATCAGATGGGAGTTGAAGAACTGACGGGCTGTATGGTGGGAAGAATTAGATTCAGTGCAGTGACCTTGACTAGAATGTAATTTCAAAAATGCCCTAAATATGCTGATGACATAAAATAAGTTTGAGGAAGTTGAGGTGACAGGAGGGAAGGGGACAGAGGAACAAAGCAAACTCATTCAAAATTATTTGGAGTTATCTGGATTATAGGCAGGTGAATGGTTATGCACTTTATTGTTGAGAAGTGTGAAGTAATGAGGCCAAGGACCAGACATAATCAGATTCCAGTCAGAGAACAGTGTGGAATGCAGAGTCAGAGTGTGTTGAAAAGGGCACATGCACTGGGTGGGAAGCTGTCTTGGTGCTTCTCTTCTTCTAGAGCTCAGCTTCACAACTGCACTCAGTGCATGGCTGAAAAATGGCTGGTCCTGCTAAAGAGGTTAAGTGAGAGCTGGGTTTAAAATGATCTTTTTGAAGAGCTCCACATATAGTAGCACCTCCTTCTGTAAGTAACCAAGTAAGGTGAAGAGGAAGACAGAGGGAATATTCATTCCAGCATATATGGGAAGGACAGAGTCATTTTTTTGTCTACTGTTGTAGAATAGAAGAGAATCCAGCTTTAGATGTTACAGGAAACATATAAGTGAGCTGCCTAAACAGCTGTACCTGGACCCCATGTTTCTGTTACCCATTGGCTCACTATGGCAATTGGTTGATTCTGGTTAGAATCTGCATCCTTGGAGTTCTGTTGTCAGTTTGGGCTGTTGTCACACACTTAGCTAACACCCTCTAGTAATTTTATTTCTTAGTCACATGCACACTTAATGTCCTTAGTCATTAGAGTGAAAAATGTTAACCTTGTCATAGTTAGTGACTGGAAGCAGAAAAGTCCATTTAATTCTCGGGGGAACGAATTCTAATTTTCTGCTTGTCAGAAAGTGACATTTTACATATTTTTCTCTTTTTTTCCCACCAGTTTAGTGCTAAATTTAAATATGTGTGTCATAGGAATAAACCTTTTGTCTGTACTCAACACCCCAGAAGCCTTGGTGGGTATTCAGTGCATGAGACTCTTGACCAATAGCTGCTGCTAGAGCTGATTTTATGCACTGAAGAGAGTGGGAGGTGAAAATGAAAAGTTAGAGATAAGAGGTCATTGCAGAGGGCATATTAGCATTGCATGTCAGAAGGCATATTTTTTCCCCTAGAAAATATGGATGAAAACCTGCTCATCTGGAATAAAGTAACGAATGAAGAAGCAAATTATGTTAATCAAGCAGGCTAGTACTAATGTTTGTCATTAAGATGTGACACCTTCTTCTATTTAATGTCACAAACTATTGGGAGCCTTTGAAAAACATACTGGTTGGAAGGCAAGCTGTCTGCAGATATTGAGTTCACTGTTCTATGAAAGGGAATAACTTGTGTCTTGAAAAATAGATGGCATTTATGGCAGAGAGAAATAATCCTCCCACAGGTTACAGCTGTTCACTGCATCGTTGTGCTGGTGGTCTTATCTCATCAGGGGATATTTTATAAGGTTCGTTTTGGGTTTGTTTTTTTTGTTTTTTTTTTTTGATACATTTCATAAGCCTGTTCTGAGGGGGACAATGTCTAACTGGGAGCTGGATGTATTGAGAGAGACACTGCTACAAAGAATTGAGTCTAAATTGCAAAGATGGATGAAGTAAGAAGGAGCAATGGTTATTTGCTTTTTACAGATGGGAACTGAAGCAGGGGAGAGTGACTCTTGTGGCCAAAGCCACCCTGGGAGTCTGTGGAATTGCATCCTGATCTTTGAAGTCCAGTTCTAGTGTCTTTAGCATATATTGTCTTTCTGTTCCCTTTCTGCTGAATATAGATTTAATATGCACATGTGTAATGAGCCAAACATGTTCTGCATACGTTTAGCCAAATTCTGACCTTAGAGACATGAGGCAAACTCTCCCAGATTTAGTTAGGATCTGGTTAGGAGTGCTTTCATGGCTGGGCTCAACCCAAGGAGTGCAAAACAGTATTGGCATTTAGTTCATAAAACTAAACCTCTCCTGGACGTAAAGTTCAGTTCATCTGACTATTTCATGTTTTAACAGACTTCAGCTTCTCAGAGAGTTCTGGAGAAGAGATGGCAGGCCAGTGGGTACCAAGCTGCACGGCTGATTGACTGACCTCTTGTGTTTTCTGTGTACCAGATGCTGATTAATGATTAGCATGTAACAAATTAATAAATCAATACCACAAACAAAAAATCCATCCATGGCAGTGGCCTGCATTACATTCCTCACTGTAGGTAACTACCTCTGGACTACGTGCTATCTTGGCACCTTGAAGATATGACATGCAGATGAGATTAATTATATACCCTAGGGAGTTTGATACGTGCTGATAAAGAATAGTTGAAGTTTTTTGCTTAGTTTTGTTCTACCTTAGAGATCCAGGGCCCATCTCCTGGTGCTCTGCACTGCACTGAAAGAGCAGGGGTTGTCAGAGCTCTGTCTCCTCCCAGTCCCTGACCCAGTGGCACTGCTCACACATCCTTGTTTCCTGTCATAGAAGCAGCACAGCCAGCCTGACTTCTCCCGACTTGTGTTTAAGCAAGGGCTATTTTGTGGCCCCTAGGGATGTGTTGCCACAGACAACTCCAAACTTCGCCTGTGACTGCAGCCAGGAAGGAAATGAGATGGGGGACAACACCTCTCTGCCCAAGTGAACGAATTAGTGTCCCTCCCTGCATTCTCTCCAGCCTGTCAGCTCTGTCTTGGCTTTTACTGCAGATACGTGGGTTCTGTTCATTAAGCAAATATAATGCTAAGGTGGAAGGTGTAATACACATGATGGGGAGCATGAGAAATCTCTACAGCTTTCATTTAAACAAAGGACATGACTGTCCTCTGGCAATAAGAACATAATGGCTGCTTAATTTTTCCAGACAGGGACGGTAGCTCACTAGCATTTTTTGGGGCTTTTGCTCTGTTCTTGTTTTTGCTGCAGTTTTTAAGGATGAGTATGTTGTGTCTGACGCATGTCAGCAAGCAGAGGAGATTCACTAGCATAGCTGAGTTCATCTTGCTCCCCGGTGAGGAATAAAAGCATTAACCGTCTCTCACTTCAGAAGGAGAAAGAGGGGGGTGTTTTCAGTCTGCGAGAAGTGAGAAGGCATTGTCAGGTTTAGGTCAGGCTGGAGCACAGGGCTGTGTGGCGCTCTCAGCAGGACAGATTATCTGGATGTCACACGGCAGCCTGGAGGCATCGTTCAGAAAAAAGCAAGAGACAGAAGTGCGTGTGTGCAGGGTGTGGGGGGGAGTGGAGGCTGCCGTGCCTTGTTTGGGTGCGAGGCTATTCCTACAACAATGATCTCTCTGGAAAGCAGACTCAGAAAAATGGATCAAATAAAGAGCATTTATCAAGGGAGGAGGGAGAGAAAATGGCCACATCTACACTCCATATGCTAGAACTGTAAGTAATGCTGTAATCAGAGCTGTTAAAAACATTGCTTCACAAGAGTCCTGCCCAGCCACGTTTAATCCCAGTCTGGTACCTGTAGCCTACACTGAATTGCACCCCAATGAAGCTGGTGTCAGTGGAGTCACCTAACTGAAAAGAGACCTGGGGGGAGGAAGTAAGATTCTTTCTGTTCTGTTTATTTCTTCATGGTTGCATCTATTTTTGTGTTTTAATGTTCTCAGGTTTACTTCAATCACAGCTTCTTCACTGAAACAGATAAAAGTATGGAGGGGTAAAATACAAGGGAAAGGGCAAAACTCAAAGTTGAGTCAAACTTGGACAACATACACAGCCTGCAACCATAACCTGTCATTTACATTAATAAAAATACATGGTGCTGACAAATCACTCCAAATTTTCTGCCAGATTTCAACATAGTTGTGCCACTGTACCTCACCTAAACCAGGATCCATTTTGGATCCAATTTTGGACCAATGGAAAATCCCTAAAGTGCAGTAAGTGCACAGTGGCCATTGAATGGCAATAGAGTTAAATTCCTTCGACTTGCAGAGCAAGGCTCAGCAGCTTCAGTTGGGTAAACAGAGATTTTTGCCTGTGTCTGATCTAAAGTTTGGATAGGCATCTAAGTGTTCAGAGGTTTGGTTGCCACAGGGCTTTAGATATGCTGCAATATGTTTTTTAGTGAAACACTGAAAATGCCTGAGGAATTAATTGAAATGAGAACAGAAATGCACTGCTCCTGTGTGAAACATGGTTGCCTTTTTCTTAGCTATCCTTAAAATCCCAAGCTTTTTGTTACTGACACAAGTCAGGAGTAATAAACCTAAATTATATAAAAGATATGACAGGTAATTATCCTCAGAGATACTCTCTAAAAAAGGTATTTTAATGTATTGTACTATAATGTACCTTGAACACCTCTTCCATAAAATGTAACCTCTATTATGCATTTCCAGAGAGTAGAAAGTGTGCTTATTCTAAGCTTAGGTTTTTCATGTGCTCTCATCTCTTAAAAAAGAAAGAAATAAAAAAATAAAAAAAAATTAAAAAGCACTACAAGTAACAAACAGCCTTTGGTCTATGATTTTCTGGGCTGTTGCTAAACAAGCAGTGATTTTTTTTTTTTTTTTTAAATACTTTTAGGGGGTTTACTTTCTGTAAAAGTAACTGTAATGTTACTTTTGAGATCGATGTGCTGATTTAAGAACAACTCATGCATTAAAGGCTGGAAAAAAGTACACTTGGGTTAAGACATAATGATGCTTATTGCTAACTTGCTTTACAACCTTTTGAAGTGATGTTGTTCTGAAGAACACTTTGTCTTGTGTTCAACCAGAATTTTGCACGTCATAGTAAATACAGCTGCATTTGCTTAAATGATATTACATTAACCTGCTATGTTTCCTTTTATACTTAACAGATGGTCTGACCCCATCTTATCTTTCTCTGAACATCTGACAAACTGTCTTCAAAAGCTGAGATGCTGTTCCTAAGCTACAGCATTGCTTGGTGGCCATCTGAAGCCATGGTAGTTCATGGATGGTGCAGAGGGAAATACAGATGCTTCAGAAAACCCCTCATGAACACAACCTCTGGCTTCTCTGCAGGCCTTGTGCTAAGTGTCCAGTGGCTTATCACAACATTGGAATGGTTTTTGAACATTTCATAATCTGTCAGAGCCCGTAAAACCCAATGCTCAGGCTGGTAAGTTTGTCTTGAAGGTGGCAACACTGTATTGTTCTGCACTGAGGTGAAAAACTGTCCTGTCCTACTCTTCAGGTTATATCAAGGAATTTCCAGTAACAGATCCTTATGGAAATAAATCCACCACTGAGGCACACAGGAAGGAGCATTATTTAAATCTCTTTGACCTGTTCTCTGTGTAACAGAACAAGTCTTTAGATGTGTGAGCAGCCTTAAATACTAAAGTTATAATTATCTCCAATTCATCTGACAAAAATAATGATCCTTTCTAAAGTTGTGTTTAACTGATGGAACATGAAATAGATTTGTGTTGTTTTCAACAAGTTTCTGGGTTTTTTTATATTTATTTCTCAATACTGCTTGTTTTTTCCCTGTATGATAGAGCAGACTGAAGGGGCAATGTTTTGTTTAGTGGCAATGTGATCCCTTTCACAGCACAACAGCATCATTTTCCAGTACAATTAAATTTATTACACCGTGGTCCTATGAAATGGTTTGACATGCTTTCAGCTAGCTGAGTAACAATTTGATGGGATGTGAAAACCACAGGAGTCAGGAAGAAGTCTGTGAGTGGCCCTTATCTGTCCTGCTTCATTGACAGGGTTTCAAGGGGAATTAAATACAACACATTTAGGAACCTAATAAAAGAAACAACCTGGGCTGGGCTTCACATGGCAGTAGAGACTTCAGGTCTGGATGCCAAGGTCTATGTTAGACTTGTGTTTGTCATTTCTGTAGTTTGTTCAATGTGGAAGAAACCACAAGGAATCCCTCACTAAAGGGGAAAATGATGTAAAGAAAGGCATCTAAAGGATCTACCTCTTCTGTTTTGTGAGGCAAATGATCTCAGATTTAAATTTAATTCATGCTGACAGAGAAGCCAACAGTAATTGTTGCACAAATTTAGGAATCCATTAGGATAGTCACAGTGTGTAATTTTGTAGAGATGTGTAACTTTGTAGAGATGCCCCATGGAGGACAGTGATTAGATTTATTCTCTAAGTGCTCACCTTTTAGAGTAGCTAGAGCAATTGGCTATGCCCATACTCTGGTTGCTTTTCATTTTGCTTATTTCAAAATGTACAGCAACACTTGTATGGTGACTGAAATTAGAGTGGGGCTACTTATTCAGAACCACCACTTCACTATCAGCTAATCAACACTTTATTCTCTGATGCAAAATGCATTTTAAATAAATAATAATCTTTCAGCTCGGAGCTCCCTGTGAAGTATCTTACATTAATGAAATTATAAATAGGAAGTACCAGCTCTATGCCAGTTCTAACAGCACAGAAAGGAACACAATGTGAAAGAAAATGCACCAGGTTTTTGTCACCCAATTTTGTTGTTTATAAAGCAAGTGCTTGTCAGAAAGATAATTCTGATTTCATAATTCTTCAGCTTAAATGCAACTGTCATTTAAGCCTTTAGTATTATTTAATCACACACCCAGTAAAGTGTATGTAGGCACACACCCATGGTGGCAAAAGATGTATGGTTGACCTATTTTCTTGCTGTGGTGACTCTGCATTAAATACATTTTTTGCATGTGCAATTCTGCAAGTGTCATCCATATCTCTTCTTTAAAATGCACCTGTTAGTCAAGAACGAGTTCATTTGAAAATAGTCAAAAGAGAAGATGGTTTCAGTTTTATGAAAAAAAATTTAGTTTAGTAATTAAAATAAATAGATACAAACCTAGCAATGACAGGGAAGGACACTGATTTAAAATACTATTCTTACGATTATCTTGCTTGTTTGAAAAAGAGCTAACACATGTTATAGTTAGTAGCTAAAGTAAAATTTAGCTTAGATTTCCAGAGTTTGATTCCAAGTTATCTTTTATTCTGGTTTTTAAGTAATGTGTCTGAAGTTACTTCTGATACGTGTTCTTTCTTGGGTAACCTTTCCAAAGGATATGAGTCACTTATTATTATTTGTAAAGAATATGGAAAAAGTAAAATATTATTATTTTGGGGGCATTTGGAATTAGATGTTAAACAATAGGTGGGATGCTGATCATTGTGAGTCATTTCTTGGGAAGAAGGAAAGAACAAACACTAGCTGGTGACCTACTGCTATGAAAGCCAAGGACTTACTGCTGACTCAAGAAGTAGAATACAAAGGAGATCTTGCAGCAGGATTAAAGAGAAAAGTAATAACAAGTTCGAAGGAGCTGCCTGTGTTGATTTCTTGTTTGTTTAAACAGTCTTTTAGTTTAAACACTTACCCAGCTAGAGCTATATCCTGCAAATAGTTGCTATAACTAACAACAGCTTCAGAGTTTACGTGCAGGTAGGTAATGAAGTGCAAGACTGAACTCCATAGCACTGAAGTAGTTACACCAGTAACTCCCAGTGCAACCCCTACTGATTCTCAGTCTTTCACCAGTCATGGTTGGAATAAATATTTGCATAAACAAAACTGATGCAACATAAATACTTTGTAACTCTTTTGCATTCAGATAAACTCATTGAAAAAAACTGTTTTTGAATCAGTTTGATACCAAAACTGATTTTTGAAAGTGACTTCATCTTGTTAAAGGGGCTTTTTCTGCCTTATTTATACCAATCAGGCAGCTGCACTGGGAGCTGCTCAGTTACTTACATATGAAACTACACAAACTACCTGCAAAGAAAACACAAAAGACATTTAATATCTTGAGCCAATTCAAGTCATGCCTGCTACTCTTCTTCACCTTTTATCCCCTTGCAGTACAAAAGAGATATTTTGTATCAGAACAGGCACTTGAGCAACTCAGTAGTGATCCAGTTCAGAGTGCTAATGGAGAACTAGTTTTAGATGCATATTTCAGTACTGGTACAGTGTTGGGAATGAGCAGATTAAGATTCTCAGGAACATGACAGTATGTATTCATGTTTGGAAAAGGTGCTGTGAAACTTAGTCTAAATGGAGACATTAATGGAGAAGCAATTATAAAATGTGTTCTGTCATTATAAATAAGGTTTTTTAAAGACTTCCAATAAATATTTTAAAATCATAGTCTTACTAATGCTAATAAAACTAGAACCTGCTCTGTGATCTTTATATGAGTTTATTCATTATTACTTCTAAGTAAACCTGAAGCACTGTTAACAGCTTGGATGCCATAAATTTCAAAAAATCAGTAGCAAGTAAAAAGCTGCATTAAAATGTCTGCACTTTGCCAAAACAGTTGTGGATATTTATGCAAATAATTTTTAAGCATAGATGCTTAACAATCCAACAGTCCACTATAGAATGTTAGGGTAGGGATGCAAATGGAACTTTATGTCTCACTGGTGTTTCTGGTGTCAGTCAATGGGCCCAGGTGGCCACTTCAAATCCTTAGAAAAGGTACCTTTGCAGCTTTGGATTTGAAAACCATGTTCAAGGCTCAACTCTGGAACAGCTGATCTCCATCCAATAAACCCCTGGGTAGTCTTAGGTACTGGAGGAGATGGAAGCACCTAGAATAAGAGTAACATGTAAAATTAAATTATTATAAGTTTTTTTTAATTGTAATATCAGTCATGCAACATCCTGTTTTATGCTGTACTGTGAATGGAAAAGATAACGTATGAAAAATATTGTTTTTAAATACAATCTGGTTAATTAATACCCTGCACACCTGCACAATTAATACACTGACACCAATAAAAGCAAATAAGAACCAAGAAAGAAAGCTCAGTTGCATGCAGGTTTGATTTATAATACAGGATAGCTGATAATGTTAAAAGTCACTTGAATAATTCAGGTCCTACTCTATAGCAAGGCATGGGGAAAAAAAGAAGTAAAATGTTCAAATTACAATGAAGTAACTAACTTTGATTTACCACTCTTCTTTAAAAAAAAAATAATCTTTTAGTTCCCAAATTGGTATGTAAAACAGAAAATAAAAAGTAAAGGTGTTGTTTAGTAGTGTATGTTTGGTTTGGTTTTTCTTTCAGTTTTTCTCAAGAACTTTCTGAGGGATTTACTGGCTTAACATTATTAGAAGAATTTGGTCTTTATCTTTAGCTTTTTTCCTTATAGAATAATAATAATCTTTAAAACAAATTCACTAAACAGGAGAAATAGCATTTTATACTTGCTGTTATATATTTGGTGGCAATCCAGCTATGGAATAATGGTTGTGTTGCCAAATGCTAAAGATATTACTGACCAAGCTGGCTTTTGCATCAAGAGCTACTTAGTCATTCCACTTTCTTTCTACTTGAAAAGATGGGTAAGCATCAAGTTAAACTGCAACTAATCTAGCTAAAAAGCAAACAAACCAAAAGCCAACAGCCTCTGTTCACTGACTGCTGTGCTTACTTTGGCTGAATCATCATTGGGCAAGTTGTATCATTTTAGCATCTGGGGACTTAGCAGAGAAACACACAGCAAGAGAACAATGTTTCAGTTCTCTTGCCAGAGTTGCTTCACTTTGTTCTTTGGCCAAGATTAGAAAATGTTTATGATACTTAGGTGCAGCAGTTCCTCAAAAAAGATAATTTTTATGTCCAGAAGTGCCACCCACTGAGCAGGATAATGAAGGAAATCATGTCACACTTGCAATCTAGGGGAAGGGACTATGAAGAAGCAATTATTAATCTAACCTACAGACAAGAACAGATATGAGGACTGTTGCCATGTCCACTTAGAGAAGATTAAGGAAACAAGAGATGGGAAATTCCTATTTGCTGAATTAGCTTTATTTCAAAGGATTCCAAGGGTGGGGAGGTGAGGTGGGGAAGCAGTAAAAGATGATTATGTACAGTGAAAGCTCTGTGAACCAACAGCCATATCCAAAGAGCAATTCCTTGTCTTAAATGAATGCTTTTAAAGCATTGCTCAGGTTGCAAATGCAATTTACTTTGACCTTTAGTTAAAGGCCCACCTGTACGAGACAACAGATTTTTAGAACTTGTGTGGTTTCTTAAGACAGATATTGCTGTATTGCAATTTTAAAAGCTAATTTTCTAACCTTAATGTATTTTTCCACAGGTGTCACAGATCGAAACCGCAGATGTTCTGGGAGCTCTATCTTGGGCCTTGTGTTTTCTTTCTTTTCATCTTTAAATAACTGAAACCAAAACATCAACATTAAAAATTGGCCTCTATCTTTTGTAATATATTGTAATATCTGATATCTATACCATTCCCCTCATTATTGTATCTGAACTCCTTGTTCTTTCCATCTAAATCAGGACTACTTAGCATAGTGTTTTGCAAATTACTGTAATGTACTTTTTGGTTTCAGAAAGTGCTGTAGTTCAGAATTTCAGATGAAAGGCTAGATATTGCTGAGTGATTCTGACTCTATATATTGCTGGTTGAAAAAGGGCTAGAAATATATCCTATATGACCACAAAACAAAGAGTAATTAATTCTACATGTTAGTACTGTGTGAAGGGGGTATGCATGACAGACTACAGTTATCAAGGATGGAGGTAGAAGCCTAGAGGACCAAAATTTTTGAAAGTGATAGTTTGGATTAACTACAGAAATTAAAGAAAAATAAATAAATATCTAGAACAGGCTAAGTATTTCTAGTCCTATGGAAAGTACATTTATAACTATTCAGGGGCTGCATCAATCCTGTTCTTTAGCATCAAAATGCTGTGCTTCCAAAGGTAACATTATGTGCTACTATATACTAATATCTAAACATTACTGAGAATAGACATCTCTCCAAATATTTTCATTTGCTGTAAATTCCCCCACTAAAATTTTAATTAGCTAGAACCTTTTCCCCTTGATTTTTAAACTACCATATGGATAGACAAAGGGGAAATATTTTCCTGTCAGCGTGCATCTACTACTTGTTAACACTGTTGGGAATCAAGTTTCTCAAGAGAAATATATCAGAATATGCACAGCATATAAATTACCACTTGCAGTGTTTTATTCAGAGGAAAACAGAAAATATGAACCCATCTTAAAAGGAGTACACTTGTTACCTTGGAAGCTCCCTTAGTAAAGCATACTCCATACTACTGTAGTCTTTTGACCTCTTCATATTTTGTGTCCAGATACATTTGTGTACATGTAAATTTCATGTTTTGCTTATATGCCTTTAAACGTTACCTCCTCAGGACTTCCTTTCAAGAATCCCCATTTGTGAGACCACATTCTTGCACCTTCTCGTTCATTTTCAACGTTTTTTTTCCTAAAACAGAGAAGCATTTGACTTTGAAACACTTACTAAACTCCCCCCCTCCCATGCAAATCCAGCCACTAATGTCACAAAACACGGCACTTTAGAATGAATATTTAGACTTTCACCTCAAAGCAGTAACTATGTATTTTCAAGCTAACAGTTGTCTCTCTGAGGTAACAGGGAAATAATTTCCATAGGTCTGAAATGGAACAGTAGGTATGAATGCACCTCGTTGCAAATTGTGTTAGGAACTGGAAGAGGAAAATTTTTTTAGAAGAAAACACATTTTTTAGAAGAAAAACTCGAAAAGCAAGCACTTGCGTCCTTTCGTACACATTTTAATTTCCTATGGACTGATGAAACAGTCCCAGCTTTGCCCCGGGCCTGCTGCTCGTTCCTCACCCCGGGGGGGAGGGTGGAGGGGAAGAGGGGAGCACCCCGGGTCTCTCACAGCTGTGCGTGGCCACCGAGTCTGTCACAGCTGTGCACGGCCACCCCGGGGCTCTCTCACCTGAGGGTACTAAAAGCCCCGGGCTACCTGCAGGCAGCTGGATGAGCGCACACACGTGAAGTGAATATACAGACACATTCCTTCAGCCTCCCCCCTCCTAAAAGCGGAGCTGCATGGGCAGAGGGTCTGACAGAGGCAATGGAGGAGCTCTGGCGCTGTGAGGGGATAGCCGGGGCTGTTACCAGCAGTTATCCCGTGCTACGAAGTTGTAGGCATCCGCCATGTCCCCCAGCGGGACCGATCGCCGGTCCGGGGCCCTCAGGGCCTGGGCGTTGCTGGGCGATGGCAGCGGGGGCGGCGGCCACAAAATGGCGGGAAGGGCCCCGGCAACGTTCGCCTGCGCGACATGGGGCCAGGGTGGGCTCCGTCCCCCTTGCTTTGTGTCTGCTGCTCCTGTCCCCCTGGTGAGTGGCCCTCCCGGAGTGGCACTGTAATGGTGTTTCTCAGGTGAAAGGCTGACAATCCGGTGTTTGCCATAGCGCCCTCAGGAACCCAGGGAAACCGCGCTTGATGTCAGTAATTTTTTGTGGAGTGACTCGAAGCATTTGGTTTTTTAAGATGTTGTTCAGTAGGAAAACATGTTTGGATTAAGCTGATGAAAAGCTGTTACCTTGCTTGAGAAGTTAGACATATTTTTGAGAAAAAGGTGTTGTCTAAACTCTGATTAGCTGGGCTCACTTTAGCAGAAAATGAGTTTGACACTTTTCTGGGTACCGAGCTGCTAAGGGTCTGTTCTACACCTGGACAAGGGAGTTCTTCAGCAGCCAGAAAACTGCAGTATTTTTAATTGTTTGTAATGGGTATGAATAATGCTTGTGGGATGCTGGTAGTTTTTTTTGGGGGGTGGGGTTTTTTTGTTTTGTTTTTGTTTGTTTGTTTTTTCTTAATTTTTATAAGAAGCAGCTTATTAGTGTCCAAAGCTCAGACTGCGTGTGCTATTGTGGATGTTTGCCTCTGTTTCCAGTTTTTTAACCTTCTATCTCCAGTTCGTAGGATCCTCTTGATACACAAAAATTAACTTTTGGTAATTGTAGTGAGAAATAACATTGGTCTTGTAACACAATGTTTTTCTTTTTCTGTGATAGATAGTATTCTTTAAGAACTCCATGCTAATATTAGGAGTTCTGAGAAAAACCTCAACATTCTTTATGGTTTACATATGAGAACCCAAAAAAGTATTTACAGCTTGTAAAAAGTTCACTGTGTTCCAATATATTAATATTTTTGGCTCTCCATCAATTTTTTTTGTAACTTTATTTTCTTGCAGTTGCTTTATAAAACTTTTCAACAATGACTGTAGCCAACTGGCTCTTTGCCCTTATAGGTTTAAATAGCTCCTTGACTCTTTTTGTCTGGAAACTGGGTTGTGGAAACATGCTGTAAATGGTTAATATGACTTTTTCACACTGTTTGACAGTTATTATCCTTATAAAATAAATGCAGAAAGGTTTTGACCTAAGCTGAGTGGTTTATAGGTAGTGTGTTTGAATACTTAATTGCTACCTTTTTATTTGTTCTGCATTTGTACAGCAAAGGATATAAAGGCTTTAAATATTTGACTATGAGAAGACTGTATATACATTTATTAGTCATTTTAGAGGCACTAAGGACCTCTATTTTAGTAAGAAGAGAAAAATTTCCTTCTGTAGTCCTAAAATAGCAATTAATACTGTTCTTCTGGGTCTCTAAAATCATTAAACTTTCACCAGATAGAATATTTTGCTTACGTGCTGTTTCTTGATTTTCTAATTGATAATTAGACTGGCAATTAAATCAGCTGGGCCTCCTATCACACCCATCAATGCTTACTCATTGTCCTACTTAATTAACTCCTGCTGCTTAGTCACATTTATCTCAGGATCCCTCTTATTACAGCTTGATGCAGCCTGTGAAAAAAGTAATCTGTCACTGAAAACAATCAATTTCATAGTTTACTATGTGTCCGTATTTAAACTCCAATGGCATTTGTTAAGAGAATGAAACTTTTAATATTAGCATTGTGAAAATGGGCCTATAATGTTAAGTCTTTCTCTTTTTTGTACTTAATTGTTTTCCAGACAAGGGGATGTTGTAAATGAGAAGTTGCGGTTCTTACTAGGCTCTTCTGAGCACAGGGCAATATTAGGCTTGAACTTTTAATGAGTTAGCTATACTGAAAGATGGAGGGATACAGGTCCATTGAGATTCAAAAGCAGTTTTCTGAAAGTCTGGATCTTGCACTGTATCCAGCAACATGACAAATGCTGAAGTAGATATTACAAAACTCAACACATGTCTAAGTAGAATCCAGTATAAATATTTGGTGCTTCTGAGCCATATTCATATTTTCTAAATGGGCAAATTATAACTTGGATATGGCCATAAATGTGGAGATGCTAATGTTTCCAGTCAGGAAATACCCAGTTCAGGTGCTTAGTAGTGTTTCTTTTGATCAAGTGGCCATTCTTGAAGAACTTCAATCTGTTCTAGATTTTACAACCTATCTAACTTGAGAGCTGTGAATTAGTATCTTGAATTTCAGATATCCTTCCAACTGCATAAGGTATCACCCTGCCATTAGAGAAATGGTTTCAGCCTTGGTGGGTTTTTTTGTTTGTTTTTTGGTGTGTGGTGTTTTTTTGTTGTGTTGTTTTTTTGTGTTCTTTTTTTCCTTACAGACCCTGTACTTACCTCTCCCAGCAGGTAGTACAAGTGCTATGTTGTGACTCAGGCTGGGCTACAAATTAAAACTAAACAAGTGGAAAACAATATGCTTAAACCCAAATGAAGTTTTCTGTGTAGCTGTACAGATGCTTCAAACAGCATATGATGGGGAATGCATGAGGGTTTGGAGAAGGGTAGTACTGGATGATAATGGTACGTACGAGTCTTTACAAAGCTACAGCTTTAGGATGCTGTGTTGACACAAACATAGGTGGTACAGCTCTGCAAAATAGGTTAGGGAACCAGTCTGGCTTAAATAGACTGCAGAAAGTGAAAGATCTCTTCTTTAATCTGTTTCACAGGACACAAGAAGTTGTGCTTCTGCAATCAAGGCACCAGACAGAATGGAGACAGGAAAAGGTGATGCATGAGCTGAAATGAACAGCCCAGGGTAGGTGGATATCTTAAACCTCTGCTGCTGCTAAAGACTTTGTATTATGCCATGATGGCTTTGTTAATGCCACTCATGGTCTTCAATATTTGAGTTGAGTTCCAGAAATCAATACTTGGTTTCTGGAAATCTTTTATGTCTACATTGGTATAAAAATGTTAAGGCTTTTTATATTGCTTGTTTATGAGAAAAGTGTCCAAATTGGCACACAATAGCTTTCTGTGTGATAATCTTGAATGTCATTAAAAGGCACGAACCTGTTCTCTTTTGGGCTTTAAGTATTGTAAATGCTCTTATGCGAAGGCAACAAGGCAAAGGAAAAAGTATCACTGTATTTCACCTTTTAATCTGAAAGTTTCCAATTTGAGAAACATTTGTTGCTAAAAGAAGCTTTGAATTGTGTACTTGTTTTCGGAACTCTTTTGAAACAAAGTAGCAACTGTAAAGATTGGTGTAACCAAAATATTTTCCTACGAAGAGAAGGGCTTTATAAATAGTAACTCTTTTTCCAACAGCTATGGCACAGGGGACCATGTGCCTTCTATTGCATTGTGTCCTGCTGGGGTAGATGTTTGTAAATGCTAATTTCTGAGAAGTTCAGAAAGTGTAACGTATAGCATGTGCTTTGAATAGCACATGTTGGTGATTTGGGGAATTGTCTCAGAGCTGAGTTGCTAAGGGTTGTGGGATCAGTAAGTCCCATATTTCCTCTTGTGCTATGGCTATTGCTGGGTGTCTGTCAGCTGTAGAGGCAACTGACAGTGCTCTGACAAGTCTGGAAATTGATGGAAAAGTAGAGAAAATGCTCTGCACTGATGGGAGGTAATAGCAGTGAGGGAAAGGAGCATACCAATGTCCCTAAGGAAACCCACAGTGGTGTGTGCCAGTCCATATTCTCTGGATTTGTTTCTGAAGGGCCTGCACTTCACACTCTAAGCAGTGCCACTTTCCCATCAACAAAACTTGAAAAGCAGCTTCTTTATTTACTTTTAGCTAGACTGACCTTGCATTTCCCTTTAAAATGTCTGCTATGTCAGAACCTTGGAAAATGAAGCTGTTTGCTGAGGTGTTTGTATATCCATTTGTGTATCTATGCTTATGCTCTTGCACTGAAAATGTTTACCAAAAAAATACTAATTATTGCTGTCAGTTCTGTGCTTGCTGCCCCATGGTTTGCAAGGTGGAAGCCTAATAGAGAAGACTGTAAACATCACTGCCTTTTGCTGAAGTTTCTAAATAACATTTCAGATGTAGGCAGCCTGTATAGTAAACTGCTTTATGATTATTGTGATTTAAGTAAACAAAGTCCCATTGACACTATGGATGCTGGCTTCTTTCCAAAAAAACCTGCTA
Source organism: Florisuga fusca (assembly GCA_038090715.1). Lineage (NCBI taxonomy): Eukaryota > Metazoa > Chordata > Aves > Apodiformes > Trochilidae > Florisuga > Florisuga fusca. The sequence goes on from JAAWXA010000023.1 coordinate 4,769,496, forward strand.
CAGTCTATCACATCAAGAATATGTTAATTGGAGTTCCTGAAATTCTGTTTATGAAAGGAATCCAATGGCCTGGTTAGATCCATTATGTGTTGTGGCAAAATTTAGAACTGTCATCTTATTGTGGCTGTAATGGTCCAGTGACTTTTGAACTGTGAGTGGCATGTCTGTTTTAAAAAAAAAATATTTTGTTTTCTCTCCATAAAATGGCACTTACATCTACAGTTCTATGCAGATTTCTGTGCTTGAAAGTCATGAACAATTATCATTGAATTAAATGATACCAATTAATTATTCCTAGACCTTTATTTGTTTTGAGCAGATTAATTGCTTTTTGTTCCAACTAAGAATTTTCATGAGAATGCTATCTATCAGGCACAATGCAAACATTCAGGTTTGTATTGTACCTGGTTAAGTAAATATACATGCCCTCCAAATAAAATTATTTCTGGTAGTGACATGCAGGGCTTTGTCACATTCAAATTGGAGGCCATGTTTGCATTAAAACTTCTCATTAATGAGCACTGTCTCTGAGTACCTAGGCACAATATTAATTAAAGGTGAAGGAAAGACACAGTTTTGAATTTTTTGGCCTTGTATAAATGAAATGAGACTCTTCATCGTCTTAAAGTGTTTCTTGTTTCAGTGCATGTTTCAAATCAGAAAGTTGCCTTTTCCTTTTGCATGGAAGTCAGGGGGTCGAGGACATTTTAATAGCTTTCATACCGTACTCTGCAGATATATTATTGCAGCATAATACTTTCTTTGCATGAAAATTTCTTAAATGATTCAGAATGGATTGAAAAATATATTTCAAGTTTTAATTTTATGCACAGAACATTAATGAGCAGTGCCCCTTAGAGATTTGCTGTCAGTTTAACATATTCACAATAATCTCAACACAGATGTTATTCCATCTAAATCCTTTTAGAGGGAAGAAACTACTAATTTTTCCTTGGAGAATGTCAGAAAATATGTTATTGTTGAAATTACATTTTGATCCTAGAATGTTATGCAAAATATCATTGCTAGGAAGAATAAGTAACACATTGTTTCTGAGGTAAAATTAATGTGAAGATTTTCTGAGCCTCCTGTAAATTTCAAAACAAGTGAACAATTTTTTAGTCCCATGCATTTTTTTTTCTTCTGTTGAGGGTGATTGTAGGCAATGATGGATATCAGCATCTAATTGTATTCTAATTTAAGAGGGTATTTGTTGTTAATTCAAATTTCTCTGTTTGCAGCTGAATTGTGCTTGAATTTTTCAGATAAAATTCCCTGGGCATTCTCTGAACAAATGCATAAAAATACTTGATAGAAATTACATACTTCCAATAAGAGTTGTGGTTGGGTTTTTTGTTTTGTTTGGTTTTGTTGGTTTTTTTAATACTTAAAATACTCTTTCTGTTTTGTATTATGTGAGATGACTGTGTATTTATTTTTTTCTGCTTGGTGCACTCTTGTTGTACTCAGCTAGCTTTTATATTTATTTTAAAATATCCTTTTGTGTGTGTTAAACTAATCTTACCTGAGCACAGCTTTGACAGTGAAGTTATGTTGATGCTGTGAAAGTGCTAAGGTTGTAAATGTACTGCAAATATTGCTCAATATTGGAGAAACTCCTGTTCCACCTAATTTTAAACAAGGTTCATCTTCAGTGGAGAACCTGTTACTATTGCTCTCCATAGACCCCACTGTAAGTGGTGCACAGGAGATGTGAAAGAGCAGAATTAGTGTTGTATGACTCAAAGCAACAATTCTACAATTTGCCTGCATTTGAAGAATGGAATAAATAAGTGAATAATACTTATAGTTGTTGCCAGTGGAGTACCTAGTGCATTATCAGTTCTAACCAAAGACAGCAGGTATAGAATAAGTACACAGAATGGCAGGGGGTGATGAGTTGCTGAAACTTCAGAATAGTGCAATGGAATATCTTTTATGAAAATGTATTTATTTTGCAAAAGCAGGTAAGTTCATTTCTCCACTTTGGTATCAGGAATGGTAAGGGGAAAATGACTGCTAATACAGTCATAAAATAACTGCAAAAAAGAAAGGCAGATAAAATTTTCAAACAACTCCTGGTTTTAAATAAAGCCTGTTATATAAAGTTAAAAAAAGGATCAGAATCCAATTCCAATGTAAAGGTAATTTATATAATCATAGCACAAAATTTTTCAAATTGCTAATGCATATTCTGTTTGAACTTGTAAATGTAAAATTTTGACTTGTATTTAAATATTAATAGAAACTTGGTCTAGATAGGCAAATATAAAATATTCTTTTGCATTTTAAAGAACAAGGAACATAATTTGCCTACTCTTGCAGCAGATTGGTTTAAGTGTGTACTAATGACAGTAATGACCACTAGCTTTGGACTCATCATTGTGATTGATAAATTTGCCTCTATTAGTCACAATTCAGAATCCCAGTCTCTTGTTTCATGCCTTTTTGTGGGGTTCAGATTTGTATGTCTCCAATGGGAGCGAAGTACTTGGAACCTGTGGATATATGGTAAATATTTCTAAACAAATACTAAGTCCTACTCTTTAAATGTTTTTTTAGCAAATAAATTTCTATAAATTCCCAGAATTCCTTAAATAAAATTAGATAAATTTGAATTTTACAGTATCTGCACTTAAGAAATAAATACTTTCTTGTTCTCTCCACTTAAACTTTTTGTATTCTTTTGGTTTGGGAGAAGGGCATAGTTTGAGCACTTTGAATGAGGCCAAAGTTTTTTCCCATATTGATCATTTATGTATTTTCTCTTGGGTCTAGCAGGTTTAGTTTATAATAATAAAACATTTTAAGCAAAATTGAATTTAAGTTCCCTTGGAAAAGAGTCAATTATCCCTGTGCTGTGAGCCCTTGCATTAGAGGTGGCTAATGTTATACTGAGAAGGGTTGGGAAAGGTGATTTCTTCTGCACCTAAGGAAAACATTTTTACCATGAGAGGGAAAACATTGAAGCCATTTTCACACAGGTAGCCACGGCTTAAGAAGCTCTGCACTGTCAGCTTCATGAAATATTTTGTTTTCCCCTGAAACCATTGCATTTATGTCTGAATCTCTCTGCTGCTAAGCTTGAAGGGATCCAACTGCTTCGAATATATGGATAGGTACTGAAGGCAAGAGATGCTTGCAGAAATAATTTCTTCACTTACTACTTTTAAGCCTTACTGTTTAGAAAAAGTTCAGTCTTCTGGGAAGATGTTTCCTCAGAAAGCATGTTGGCTTTATTTATCATCACTCACAGTAATGAAAAGGCTCTTTCTAGCTCAGTGAAAATCATGTACATTATGCTGCTGTGTTTATGCACTGTGCAAAGTAGTGAGGGATTTCAGCAATTCCTCTTAGCTCTGTGCCTTACTGCTGATAAAAACTGTAGACTGGTCTGCAATCATCTATGGAGTCCTGCTCTGTGAAGGATACTTCTCTCTTTAAAAAATTTTCTCAGTATCTGGAAGGCTCTTAAGATAAGCTCCTGCCTGGAGAATGAAATTCTGTTTCTCTGTAGAATACAAGGAGAAATAAATGCATGGAGCAGCGAGCTGTTTTGGTTTTTTGTTTGTGTTTTTTTGTTTGTTTTGTTTGTTTTTTGATTTTTTTTTTTTTTGTAGCTGTGGAATGTTATGGAATTTAAAATACTTCCTTAAAGTCACCCAACTTAGGCATACTTACTTGCATTCAAAAGCCACAATATTTAGACATATGCTCTATAGGTAATGTTGCCATAATGAAGGATGGTTGTACAGCGACTAGTAGGAAAAATAATGCATAAATCAATTTAGTATTGATACTGGAAGAATATAGGATGTTGGCATTGAATTTGAATTTTGCTGCTTTTGTTTATCCTGAAAGTAATTTTTTCTGCACAACCTTGGAAAAAGGTGGCTTCTCATCCATCATTTTATTTATGGTTTGGCAGCTTTCTTTCATCAGATTTGCTGCTCCTTACACAAACTGCACCTTTAAATGTAACCTGAGGAGGTTCTTTCCTGTAAGGAAAATGAGTGTTGAGCCAGGTGCTGCAGTAGGAAGATATATGCAATAAAAAGGCAAATGCTCAAGTGTCTTGATGTAGATATAAACTTTTAAATAGATCTTTGACTAACCCAGATTATGACATATAATTTAATACATGTATCCTAATTCAATGAAAATCTTTCAGTAACGTGTTAAATAGTACCCACATGTACAGGCTTCCTCATTAAAGTAATTATGGGGGAAGGGTGAATTACAAGAACAGAAAGAAAGTTTACTCTTCCTCTTTATAGTGAAAACAAATGTGTTTTTCTCCAGAATCTGCCAAGCCTGTGTTTTAATGATTTAACAGATGGAATTGGCACATGTGAACCTGGAAGATGCATCTGTCTGATTTTTCCAGTCTGGGGATTTTTTAACTGCATTAATGGCACAGACGATGGTAAAATATCACCTCCCCAGGCTGCTTTGCTCTCCTAACACATAATGTCTTTTAAGAGAAAAAAAAAAAGTGATAGGAGACTGGGGTGAGGAAAAGGCCAGAGAAATGAAGATTTGAAAAGTTTATTTTCTGTCTTCACTGCATTAGTCTTCTAAGCCTTTGAGTTTCATGTGTATATGGTGTGGAATCAAATTCTATGCAGGCAGAATTAGCTGTGATCTCAGGATTTTGTTAATTGCTTACCATTTAAATAAGGAGAACAATAACCACTGGTGTTTTGTACTTTGTAATTTAATTGGCTGAGTGTTGCATTTCCAATTTGATTATTTTTTGTTAGTTCTTACAAAGGTTCTGCACTTGTATAACTTCACTTTAGGAATCTCATTTAGCCACTGGTACTGTTCATTCAAGCAAGTGTGCAGATGTTTAACTGCTATGACTGGACTGAGGGCCCTAATTTGAATTTCTTTATTGTAGAGTGGAAAACTTAGCACTCACCAGGGCTTTCTACTGAAACCAAGGATATGACTACCTGGGTAAAATCCTGAAGGCTATTGGTTAAATGTCTCAGTAGTGCATAGGAGTGGACTAAATTACTGGCTCCTTTTATTTCTGCTTTTCTCTGCTTCTGCAGATATCTCTACAGGAAAGTCTTCTCCTAAGGGAGATATAGCCCAGATCAGAACTTAACCTGTGCAAACTATTCATCTGGTTGCACTGACAATATAGATAAGTGCTTGGTAGGATGTGAAAAGGGTGCCTCATGCTGTTTCTGAACAAAAATATTACTGATAAAATGAAATTAATTTATCAGTGGGCTGTGAACTGTCAAGGAATTGGTTTGTAGCACCATACTTTTTGGTTCACTTTGTCTTACTACTGCTGAGGAAGGAGATCTAAAGAGGAACAACTCTGACTGTTGGTGAAATTAGCAGAGGTTTTCTGTCCAACGTACTGAAAAAAAAGAGATAGCAATGAAAAGGGCATAAAAACTTGCAAATATAACTGTACACCAGCACTGAGTGCAGACTCACATTCTTCACTTGTGTTGAATCAAAGACAGGCACAGATTTACTACTTGGTCTAATGAGAGGTAGTACCTGTGTTTATGAACACAGCCTTGCTGATGTTACTAGGTGATTATGGCTAAAAAAAAACAATATTAAAAAAGGTACAGGTACATGTTTTTACTCTTCAGAAAAATCTATTTGAAGTCACTATAGATAACCCACCTGGGTATCAGCCATCATAGGATTTCCCAGCCTGTAGAGGTGCCAGTTTCATTTGATGCCAGCTTAAGCAGACAGCTTCAAACAAATTTCTAACTTCTGATCGAAGTTGTGCACTTGACACTACTTTTGTTCTTTATCATGTATGGTAGGAGGGCTTCAAAATGCATTTGCACAGTTATTAAAAAAGTATTTAAGCCAGTGCAGAATCAAGTGCACTTATTTCAGTAGTTTTATTCTGATTCATGTAACTATAAACAGAGAATGATTCTCTTCCTTGTAGTGAACTGGAGAATAGCACTAAAACTTTCTTCAGAAGCACTCAAGTTCTGGAAAGAAGGTGCCAATTTTCTGTAAACCTAGGACACTGAAAATATCATTGTATTAACCACAGCAAATATCACTAGAACTGTTTGATTTCTTAACGTCCTTTTGTATTTTAACAAATGGCTGTAATAATTTTCTTTACAGTTTTAAGGTTTGTTTAGTCAGTTCATTGTGTTCTTTCTTCAGAAGAAAATGTGCTGCTGATACCCCTCAGTATGAGTGACATATGGGTCCTAGCTGAAGTGATAGAACGTCCTTTAATTTAGGAAAACAAAAATATGCCTTGGCACTCTGTTCTTCTTTGCTACTATTCCAGCCAAATTCCATTTGCAAGAGTTATGTGGCTTTTTTATCATTGACTGTGGTGTCAGTTATTTGCCTGGATGAGATTCTTCATGCTTGTGAGGTGCAATCCCTGGTATTTGAATAATGATGAGAAAGGTGACATTTCATTCGCACTCCTCTTCTGTGCCAAAGGTCTTTACAGCTGCAGCTCAAGTCAGCCATAGATGAGAAAAGGGTGGATATACCTGAAAACATGGAAACACCTTGAGTGAGTTCCTTCCTTCCTTTCTTTGCTTTTTGCTCTCAAGTTTTCTGTAGTTATTTTTCTTTTGAAAATTCTGGGGTGTTTAACATCATCTTAAAAAATACTCTAAAGGAAAATCTTTACTAAGGGAGCTGCCCTTGACATGCAGCAATGGAAATTATATACTTTTCAGGATTCAAACCAGTTAATAAACTGGGTTATTCCCAAGTGCTTATATGTGCTTTACTATGTGTCAACACATCCACCAAAGCCATCCATTTCAAAACAGAACCTCCTCTGAACACTCTTAGGAGTGGACATGGTACTCTTTGGTCTATATCATGCTAACTGTTCATTCTTTGTGTGCATGTCAGAACAGAACAAAGTTTCTTCTAGTTGATCAGCTCAAGCTTTCTGCTGTATAACTGAGATGAATTCCATTCTTCAGAGAAAAGAATTTCTCCATTATTAAGGGATGTCCTCATTTAAAAATATTAACTGCCTCATGCAAGCAAAGAATGGAATGTCCAGTCTAAGGAAGATGGAGTTCTAAATTTCATAGGAAATGGGTGGCTGTCACCTGACTCTAAACTGTATTGTTTGGAACTTATGGCCATGACATGAACACTGCAAGTTATCATACTCAAAGCCTAGAAAATAGAAAATTTTCTAGAAAATAGATGGAAGCCAATACTGAATATAACATAAGCCAAAAGGGGATATATTATCCATGGCAAACATTGGCAGTTCTGACTATCAGAACTTCTTTGTGTGTTTCTTTCCTTTACCTGCCTCTTGTATAAGGAGAGACGACATTGCCAAAATTTTAAGAAACTTCTGAGAGATGGTGATTCTGTATTGGTGTGTGCATATGCTGGTGGTGGTTGTTGAGAAACTGCTTGTACTTAAGCATGGATTTAGATTTTTTTTTAGTAAGCTGTTTATTTTTTTTTCAAGAAATAGAACAATTTGTGCGTAAAAAGAAAAGGTTAGTCAGTGCAAAATATAACCACCAGCTTTCGCAATCTTAGAAACATGCAGTTTTTTAATAAACTAATTAGGACTCACAAGAGTGAGTTAAGATCACGCCCCTTGCACATTTACAGGTTTTTTCAAAATAAATTACATCAACTTTAAAGTAATCTGTGATTCAAGAATTAAAATATAAACAGCAATTTGTAAAATAGGAAGGATCAGAGAAGAAGTGACACCAATGTGAGGTAAACTTAGTTTGCAGGAATATCTGTAGAAGTGTATTAAAATATTTTAGCAAGTATATGAAAACATGGGTGCTATGGCTGGAAAGTGCCCTATGGCAGCTTATGTGAAATGATGGTGGAAGAATGCGAGAGGGACAAACTGAATCAGTCTTTGAAGAACTCTCATCAGCAATTTGAATAAGATTTGTCTTTAACTGTAATCAGCAAGCAAAGGAAGACAGCTAATAAAACCTGCAATACAGTGTAAGTGATGTAGGAGAAATGAACAACTCTTCATCATGACAGTGCTGGTTGCCATCTCTGATGTGCTAAACACTCTGAGAGAAGACAAATACTCTCTGCAGCACAAAGTGTGACTGAATGCCTTTAAGGAATAGGAAGTGCTAAATGACCTTTCATCACTTTAATCACTTGACTGGGGAGAAAATTTTTTAATGAAGGTCATACATTTTCATCTATCATATTTTATTGTAAGTGGCACAAGCTTGGCCCTTAAATACTCCTGATCAGTGTCTTTTCCAAAAACACTCTTTGCAACCAGTGACACTTTCTTTGGAAGATAATACTTTAGCACAGTAAGAGTAACAGAATCCTAATGTACTATGTGATGTCAGATGGTGAAGACTGGTGATTCTTTAAAGTGATTGGAGTAGCAAATAAGAGTTTAAAGAATTGCTCTGTTTGTTTTTATATTTTTTTTGTGTCTTTAATCCTATTCTTACAGTATAAAATGGCTGGCGTAATAACTAGAGCTTCTAAAGTCTAGTTGGGACCTTTAGAAACTGGGTCAGAGAAAACAGTTTTGACTTTACATTTCTTTTTGAAAATGTAATGTCTTTGGGTTTCTTTGAGAAGTAGTCAAGAACCGTAATAGCGTTATGTTTAGATCCTACAGGTTGCTTATCCCTCTAATGATGATAATTATTCCTTATAATGATGATAAGTCTCCCGGATGATTCTCCGTTCCCTATTTAAAACAAAAGTGTGGGAGAAAAAAAGGCAACTCACTCAATTAAGAGATGAGTCTTTCATAGGAGGCTGGGGTGAAGCCATATAATAAATGTTAGGAAAATGACCTATTGAAGACAGGCTTGGGAGGAGAGTAGAGCTTAGAGGTTTGTCTTGACATCCAAGTAGTGCTGCTTGGTGCAGTCCTATAAGGAGTGATTGCTTACAAGGGTATTCTGGACTGAAGAAAGAATATGATATATGGAAATTATGTTCATGTTTTTAGCTTAGAGGATTTAGTTGAACATGAAGACCTTTGCTATCTCATATGTCACCATAAAAACTGAATCCCCCCACCCTCAAACTGAAAGTAAGTTTATTCAGTGGAAACGGTCTGCTGTTTTCTGATATTCTGAGGACTCAGTGTGAACTTACACTAGCTTATTTCACAAGACTACTTTCACATATACTTTAAGGCTCCTTTTACTGTAATTTGAGAGCTGATTTGTTGTTTTCTAATTGGTGCAATGGAAGTCTGCAGAGGCATCAATATTAAACATCAGAAGACAGTTTTCTGAGTAGAGTGTGCATCTGATGAGCCATGTCAGAGCTGCAGGAAATAGGTCTATGCTGGCATCAAAAAATAAAACCAGCCTGCTATGTTTGAACAGAGACAAATGGAACATTTGCATCCTTGGTAATCTGGTTGCTAATAAGAAGCCCTTTTTGTCAGTTCTTTGACTTCAGACACTGTCATCTAATTTAAACTCAGAGAATATATACTAAAGGTAAAAGAAGGCAAAGTATGTTTATTTCTTTACACGTTCATCAGGAAGCCAGTGATTTGCTATTCAGACATACACATTGTAATGCTACAGAGTGAAATTCACAGTGACATGTGATAGGTTTTGAAAGCTGAAACTGTCTCTGGAACAATCACAATTGTGTCTTTCCAAGTCAAAGCAGAACAACAGAAATCCCAATATCTGTGATGTATGCTCTTACTTTTTACAAATCCAATTAAAAAAAGCTTGTGCAAAATGTTGCCTCCAGTTTCTGTGTTATGTAAATTAATTCCTTTTTTATCACTTTTCCACAGAATTTTACTATCATTTGTAATTTGCAGTCGACTCAGACTGAAAACAAAATACTGTTTCCATCTGATTCTGCATAAAAAGCATGGCTACATGAGAATTTTACAGACTCAGCACAAAACCATAAGACCTTGAAGTACACTTAAGTAGGTTCATGTCACGTAACTGTGCAAAGCTCTGTAGAGTTTAGTGAAGTCTTTTTACTCTGAGTTTGTCATCTAATTTGGAAGTTTAATTACAGTCCTGAAACTGCTGAGGTTATTACAATTCACCATGTTTCCTTAGCTGCAGGTGAGGCAAGGCAAGACAGCAAAGAGTTGTGGTAAGGAGACTTACTTAATATGCTGAGATCCTCCTGTGTTTCTCCCATGACAGCTTGTCTGCCAGTTTGCATTCCTGAGCCTCAAATATCACTCCAAGCTAGATATCTCTTCAAACTTGCCTCATTTTTATTCTATTCCTACTCATCACATTTTGGTAAGGAGGTTAGGTTCATATCTAACCTGATCTGCACAGGAAGATGCAAGAGGAAAATACAAGTTTCATACATTTTCACTGGATGGGGGAAGTTGCCCTGGAAATTTTCTGAATGAGCACAGTTTGTTCAAATCTCAAGGGTGCTGCAAATGATGAGCAGGAATAGAATGCAAGAGAAAGCAGTAAGAACAAAATTCTTGCTTTAATGAAATCTGCTCTGTGGTGCTGGAGTGTTTTTAATGCAAAAGGAAAATTGGGTCCTAAAACTGTATTGAGTTTTCAACTTAGTGTTCTGCTGTCTCTGGCCTTGTCAGTGCTGCTTTCAATTTCATTGTTAATTCTGAACCACTTTATTTATGCAGTTTTCAATTAATAAACCTAAGCTATTTTTCTATTAAAAATCATTTATCATCTCCATTCTTCACTAGGATCTGCTTGTTGTGGGACATGTTGGAAACTACAAATATTCCCTTCTCTTTTCTTTGTGTCAGTTACAAAGGAATGAGAGATGGAGTTTGAATCAGTTTTACATCTATTCTGTATGGATGCATACAGAGACTTCTGGTGCCTCTCTGTTGTGTGCTACAGTCGAGGTTTGCTTTGCTCTTGGAGCCAGAAGCTGTGTGAACCCCTGGGAAGGAATAAACGTGTCTCAGCAGTGCTGACATGCTCAAGCTCAGTGCTGTGTCTGCAGTGTTAGAGCTCAGTCTGGGGTTGCAGCTCAGTCTGGATGGAAGTTGCAGGCACCTCCTTGTGATGTACTCTCTAGCACCATTGCTAAACAGCTGATCAATGTGTTGCCCTTTCTTTGAGTGCATGTAGGAATTATCTGCTTTTCTGACCAGAGGAAAGGGAATGGAAGAGAGAAGGAAGGAGGTACAGGTTGAATGTTTGTGCTCATTAAGTGCATCAAATACCTCTTGAGATTTAAGTCAGGAATGCTGTTATCCACCAGGGGTGGTATTTTGCAGCAAAATTAACCTTTTAGTGGTAGTTGGATGAAAACAGTAAAAAAAATTGTTGAATTTGGCTCTTGAATGCCATCCCCTGTGCATAAGAAAGTCAATCATCTGTGAAGGGAGGTTTAGAATTTTCTTAGCAAACCTATAAAAGTGGTTTAACTAACAGAATAGTCTGTAAAGTGGCAACTGAATAGTGGTGATGTTACCACCAAATCTGTTTATCTTTTTACAAGTCCATTTGGCTCTGTAGATAAAACATGAACCTCCTATGAAAATTAATCTCTTATAAAGCAGTAGCTTTGGCTTAATGGCTTGAAAATAGAAACACATATTAATGACATTTTGTCCATTCTCTCCTACAGATGGTGCTATTTTCCCATGAAAAAAACTTAAAGTTTGAAAAGTCAGATTAGTTCAATGAAATAAATTTTAAGCCCAAAGAAAAAATCCAGGGTATTGCAGGGACTGTTAACCAGAATATGAAGCCCTGTTGCTCTAGAAGTGGATTAAAATCAAATGGAAGCTGTCCAGTAAGCTCCTAGTTGTCCCTTCCAGTTCTGCTCCCTCAGCCTCTCAGTCTGAGCTATGAGATGTTGTCACACATTGGAATAGATTCTGAGGTACTTCAGGCATCTTAAGTGTTCATTCACCAGCTCTGGTTTTGGACAAATGTTAAGATTCTCTTGAGATACAACTTTTATATATTAAGTATAATAGAGACTTTGTATACTGACAGTTTCAGGAACCTTATGCTGCTCAATCTTTTCCATGTTTCTAGTGCACTTCACAGGACCTGGATGATGGTCAGCCTAATACTAGGAATGCAACATTCAGAATTTTTCTTTTCCTGCTGACATAACTTTGATTCAGTCTGTTCCCCTTAGAAAAACATCTGTACCTATTTCTAACACAATGCAAAGTAACTCGTTTCATGAGATGGTGACTGTTATCTGTTACACAGGTATAAAATTGTATTTCAGGACACTCCTTGTACTTCCAGACTGTTATCCCACCTATGCCACTCAGTACTTTTTAGTTTCTATCTTGACCTGAGTATAGAGTGGAATTTGCAGTCTGCTAGATTGCTGCTTACACAGAGGGCCATTATGTGGAGAATGTGATGCCTGTATTAAAAAGCTCCAAAAAAGCATTTGTAGATTTAAAGTCAAAGTACATTTTTAAAAGGAAGCAGCAGCCCATATTGTGTTTTCTGTCACTTTCTGAAATCCCATTCTTGGCGTGTGCTGTGAATAGGTTTTGTTGCTGCTGATCCAGGCTCAGGCTGAAATACAAATTTGTCAGGAGGAATTTCTGATACAAAACCTGAAATGTCAACAAGGCAGCACTGATACTGGGAGGAGCTGCCCTTCTCTGAAATTGCACTGTGTTAGTGCAAAAAAGAAAATCACATTTCTCCCCATTCCAGACCAGTGAGAGTTTTGTGCTTGGGTTACTTTTTGTCTTTTTAACACTCGATGTGTGTTATGGGCTGGTGAAGGCTGAGTGTGTCCCTCTGTGAAGACAGTCGCTGCTGGAAACAGACTGTTGCCAGCAGTGTGTGACCAAAACAATACAGTTTTCTTTCTTTCCTTTTTTTTTTTTTTTTTTTTTCCTCTCTTCAGTACTACTCCTAGATGTTCTATATACTGTCAGACAGCAGGAAAAGAGACAGATGGTGTGACAGTGGGAGAACAGTCTATTTTAGCACTAATAAAAATGGGACTTGAGATCCACGTATGGCAGAGAAATTATAGAATGGGAATGCCAGGGGTAAAGCAAGACAAGCAATGACCTTTCAGTGTTACAGAGCTACAAAGTGGTTTTTCGTTTTCTCCTGAAATTTATAGTTTTAGTTTTTCCTGCAAAATACAAATCAAATTAACCTGCGTCCTGATTTAAAGCTTAAATCCTGTTAGATAATATTAAGCAAAATAGTATTTGGTTACAGAAAGTAAAATATTCTCATGTTCCAAAACCCTACCTCTGCTTCCATCATTCCTAAACTGCTTATTTTGCATACTTTCTGTTCTTAAGTATCAAAAAAGGAATAAAAATAGATGTTCTTCCACTCTGGACACTCTAATGAGTTCGTGCCAATTCACCTGTCTCACAGGTATAGCTGCTGCTGGGCTTGGGCAGCTCTGAGGAAGTGACAACAGCTGAAGAAGAGAGAGTTTGTTGCAATTGCTGTGGGCATTCTCCTTGTACAGCTTGATTGGAAGTGTTTTCCCCTTTAGCAGTAGTACATATTGTACTATGTTTGGATGAGTAAGACTGTAGCATGGGCTCTTGTGGAAGTAAAATTATGGGAGCTCTTGTTTAGTCAGCCATGAGGTCTTGCCTCTTTCTTTTTACTGAGGGTTCCTATAGCCCCAGGGTTTTTATATCAGTCTGCAAGGTGGTAGCCATAACTGCTGGAGAGGATAAAGGTTGTCAAAAGGAAATTAAGATTCCTCTTGGGGGAGCTTTTACAGGTCAGCACAACTAGGCCTGTTTTAACTGTTTTCTATGAAGGAACTCACTGTGAACTACACTGAAATTAGTGCAGCAATCTGGTGCTGGATGCCAACAGTCTATCTTCTCGTTGGTAGGAAGGAAAAATATATTCTCACTTTTGAAATCTAAACATGGCTAATTCCCTGAGACTGTCACTTTACATGTTGCAGTTTGAACATCTGCAAACTGCTTGAAAATTTGGGTTATCTCTCGAGTGTATAACACTTCAAACTTACAGAAGTGGCAAACCCTCAGTTGATAAAATAAGTTCTTTCTAGAGCTGATAGACAGAAAATAGTTTATTTAAGCCACCTTTTCTGTTTGCTTAGGATTTAGTTCCCATACTATCACCAAGAAATATCTGAGAGGAAAAAAAATAATCACTATCACCTTTCCACACTTTTCAGAAAAGTGTCATCACTTGAAAGAAAGTCTGACTTTTACAGACACTCCCATCAGGCTGAACAAAGTATGAGGTGTTGACAGAAACAGAATGGATATTCCTGCAAGGTGATCTCTGGCATGCTCCTGGAATTCTTTGCTTGCAGTGATCCTGCACGCAACGTTTCCTTCACTTTTAGAAGTTTGATGCACTCCTCTGTTAACCGAGTTGTAAGAACAGATGTGTGTTGTATGCCAATGCTTCCAAACTGTCCTGCCTCTTCAAGGATGGAAGAGGGGGCATAAAAGAAACTGTGTGGAAGGAAGGAAGCAACAGAAACCAAATTCATCTCTAATGAAAGTCTACAGGAATTTTCCCAGCAGCCTTATGGGAACCAAATTTAGTTGTTGGTGAGGAGCCACGTCCAAAGAAACTCCAAACCTCCTCTTCTATTCTCCATCTGCATGAGATCTGTTGAATTTATTAGGAATAAAAATCTAGCTTACAGCATGAGAAAAATAGAGGGGGTGAAGTTTATAAGAAAACCCCAACTTATTGATGTGGGAGTGGAAAAGTCCTGCAAAATAAACCATTTCAAATATACTAAAAACCTATCCCCCCAAAGCACACAAAGCTTTCCTGCATTCATAGTCACTGACTTCATCAGTTTCACAGCATTACATTTCAATCAGCAAACATCATAAAAACAAGAAAGCAGATTTATAGCTGTTTATTAGCCAGCACCATTACTGTATTTACTGTAGTGTGAAAAGGAATTGGGGAAAAGTGCTGTAAATCTCAGTGGCTTGCAACCCAGATGCATTTATTTACTTACTGGATACTTCACTACTAGCTTAGCAGATGCCTGCTAGTTTACACATATATTTTGAGCATAACAGCAGAATGCTCTAGAGGGATGGGTGTTAAAATTCTGCTGGGGTCTGTTGTGGGCACTGCTAGGAAGAAGTGAAATGTGCTCAGTTTAAGTAGCTAAAGTAGTTATTGAAGAAACCACAACGTGTTAACCAATCACTGCTTATTTAAAGGGAGCAGAATTATAAATGTATAACCTTAGAATGACAACAGAAAGATGAAGAACTGACTATTAATAGGGTTAAGAGCAAAACACCTGTCTCATTAACCTTAAATTCTCTTTTCAAAGTGGAACTACCTCCTATCACAGTTGTGGAGCTGTACTATCCCACTTGCTTTGTGGGAAAATAGCATCAACTATGGATTTCTGTTTCCTGCAGGCCAGGTCCAAATGTTGTACTTTACCATTGTAGATATAACTGTAATTTATTGAAACACTGTGAGTCATCTGACCCTGGATGACCTCTTTCTGTCTGCAGTCAGATAAAATATTGTCTGTGAACATGGTTGACTTCAAACGTGCATGTAGGCACAAGTGCTTTCTTTACAGAATGCATCCACATCCTTCTGAGCAGATGTGCTCTCTGTTTTGAAGAACACTGCTTCAAAACATCAAATGTTGCATTGCCTAGGCCTATTCATATCTTTTTTATCTAGAAAAATCTAAATGGGTGGAAATTTAATTGAATGTGTTTAGGCTTCAAGTATGTTTGAAAGATCTATTTAGTCTGTCAACTTTTCAATAAAAGCACAGCTTATTTTATTCAATTCAGATCTGTGGTCAAATGAAAAAGTCTGGATCTAGATTTATATTAAAAAAAAAAGAAATTTTTTCCTAAGGGGAAATCATAAATCCAAGCCAATTGCAATGTTTCCATTGTTGTTTAGTGAATTGGGAATAAGTTCAGTAAGTTCATCCCAAAACCTAAAGGGTGCAACATCTCTATAAATCACCTTGGTTTTAATTTTTACTATTTTTTTTCTGCTTAATGTTGGCTCTTATTGTTAACACTGTTTAAAAATGAACAGTGAAATGCAAAGAGTATAAATTATAAATGAACAGTTTCAATGAGGCTGTTGATTGCAATGACTGAAATCTAATTAAGCAGTTTAAGAACTAAGTGATATTATTATTAAAGAATTATGTTAACAGAGCATTTGATCAGCCTCTTAATTTGTTTCATGTGAATTATACTTATGAGATAATGTGATTCTAAGTGACAAAAAGAATTTTTTTTTTTTTAAAAGGGAAAACGTTTAATTAAATTGAAATAAATTGACAGAAAAATCTCAGGGAAACAAAAGCACCTTTTGGAATCTTTCTTTAACTGTTTTAATGTAAATACAAGTACTGACTGATTTTGGTTTTGAGATGCTGTTGTGTGAAGTGCTTTAAAAACAGGAACAGAAACAAATGCACCAGGAAGTGTGCCTGGTTGAGTCTTGCTGTGCAGTTAATTTCTGTATGCTGGGACTCTGATATGCAATAACCAAACCCTTATGTCTAACTCTCTCTGAGTCTGACCCTCCTAAATTTGTTGTGCCCAGTCTCATATGCCTCAGTCTACATCTTTCCATGAAGACAATCTTCTACGAGCCACACTGTGCAGGGTTGGTTTGGAATACATTCTTAGTTGTCTTACCTCTATAGCAATGGAAAATTAATTTTGCACTTGAACTGGTTCAAAACCTTCCTCCCACAGTGTGGAGCCTGGATGTGGTGTTGGGAGATAGTATTTTCTAGCTGCAAGCATCAAAGTGAGATCTAAAGGGTAAACATCTTTAAATATTTAACTACTAATAATCTGGTTCATAAAACTGACTTGGTGTTTATGGAAGGCAGCACTGCTACTTAATGCTATTGATCTAACAGATGCTGCTAATACTGTATTTTTAGAATATAAACATGTGTAAAAGTCATCCTGGATAGATAAAAAGAAATACTCAGCTCAGCAAAGTACTTTTAAATGTTGATGTCTCAGCAGCCCTGCTATCTGTCCTTAGTTTTTTTCTTAATATTATAAATTTAATCAATACTATTTTAAGGTAATGATCAGTAGCAAAAAACATTTTACAAATTCTGTTTGCATGTGTCTGGAGGTTCTGAGTCTAATCAGTGATCTAGCAGCCAGCATTGGTAACTACTGACAGGCTATGCCTTAAATTTAAAGGTGAATGACCACTTTTGGTATTTCAAGTTTTTAAGCATTAAACTAAACATACTTACAAAATATACTTAAAAATACTTATTTTCACTCATCAGAACTGAGCTCTCACCAGATATCAGGCAATGTCTGAGGCCCTCAGATTGGGTTTTTCACTGGAAATCACAGGAATTCCGTAAGAATTTTAAGGTGTACTACTTCTATAACAGCTCAAGAATCTCAAGATCAAGTGTAATAGAAGAGGAATTGT
This sequence comes from Florisuga fusca, assembly GCA_038090715.1. NCBI lineage: Eukaryota > Metazoa > Chordata > Aves > Apodiformes > Trochilidae > Florisuga > Florisuga fusca. The sequence goes on from JAAWXA010000023.1 coordinate 4,786,874, forward strand.
TTTATTAGTATGTTAAGTGTCATGTTATTAAATAGGTACCTACTGAATGATGGTTTCCAATATTAATGATGATTATTCAGAGTTCCAAGGCAGTGATTCTTTGAAAGGGCTTTCAGGATTGTTGGAACAGAATGATAGGAGGCCAATTGCAGCTGATTAATACTGAGATTTTTTTTTTTTGTTCTTGACAAATAGTATAAATTTATGTCCATGGAAGAAGAGGCTATCCTTAAATTTCAGGCCAAATGAGATCTCAATTGAGCAGGAACTTCCTTCAGTATGTTCTCTGCCTTGTTTTTATTCATCTCCCACCCTCCAAGACACACTCCACCTCTGTTCTAGCAGCCTACGGAGGGGAAATCCCTCTGTGTACTGTATGCAGACTATAGGAGGCATCAGATCATGAAAAGCATAGGATATGATTAGGTAAAATAAGCTACGTGTGAGAAGGAACTAGAATGCCTGTGTTTGGTTTATATATTCACAGCACATGATGTACACAGTTGTTAAAAATAAAGAGGAGGAATAAGGAAATGTCTATGCTTACTGAGTCCTGGGGTATTCCTGTAACTTTGCCCTTTCTGTACATCTTGTTTCAACTAATGTTACCTTGGAGATCATAGGGAGGATAGTAATTTGTACAAGAAAAAAGAACAATCCCCACTATGACTACAGAACAACATGAAATTTTAATTTTTGTTTTTATACAAGTATGTCAGCTACACCATCCTTCTCCATTTTTCTTCCCCCTGAAGGTCAGGTACCACTTCTTAATCATGTTCTCTGGCTTTTATGCAAGTAACTCCTGCTTGAAATTTTTCATGTAACACTCGTATGTCTGTAGGGTGAAACATATTTCTTGGGCTCCTATTACTTTTTTGAAGCTGACATGTAGTCATAAAAGTGCCCTATTTCATATTAACAATCAATTTGCTTTCATTGTCACCACAAGGTTATGTTCTACCATTTCACTTTCCCTGTCAGAGGTATAGACTTAGGGATCAGATTGAAGTTTCTTTGAAGGTAAAAAGATGATTGATTCCAGAATCACTGATTTCTATCAATTGTGTTTTAATGCTGAGGAAAATTACCCAAACAGAGGGCTTTCTGACACAGAACAATAGAAGGCAGTCATACTTACATATCAGACTTTATATCCAATCTTGGTAATATGTTTTTTCATAATGCAGAATGTGTTTTATGCATCCTGTTACTTTCAAGACATAATAGGATATTATTGGAGTTTGTGAGTTTCAAGTGCAGTGTGTCTTTTATATGACTTAAATTGTTGTGTTGAATTGTGGACAAGTTAATAAAAATTAATGCGTTTTAAAGAGAGGGATACTCTGTGTTACAGAAGTCTGTGTTATGCAAAAGAAATAGTGGGTATAAACCTACCATGTTCCTGACTACGATTCGAATTGCTGAGCAAAACATTCTGTGTTCACATTTTAGGAGACACAATAATCCACCAAAAGGTGCAATCTATCTTTGGAGAACCCACAGGTTTGTCACTGAATTTCATTATCAATCTGAGGCATTTTTTGTGGAAAAAAAAATGCCTTGGAGAGTCTGTAAGAAGAGGATAATTTCTAGAATAAAGATGCTTCTCTGTTTATAAATTCCTCAACAGTTGATCAGATTTGGCTGCAGTGTGTATTGGATTAGAATTTATTTTTATTTTGGTGTTCTAAATGCCTTTTGTCTCCTCTACTTCCCCTCTACCCCCAGACATAAATTCCTCTTGAAGTAGTTGAGAATAATTTTACTGCTTATTCTAGACTTATTTGAATACAAGTTATGTAAAAAATCAGTCCAACATAATGTTTCCCTAGTTTGAACTACTTATTTTCCTTCTGCTTTATTCTGTGTCAATAAACATGCAGTAATTTAGAGTATATTTTTCTCAGGGTTAAAACTGTCCTGATTTACTTTTGGTTATTTGTGGTGTGAGAGATCAGGCATAATAAATAATGTATTTTTTTCAAAGAAAAGTGGAGACTGAGAAAGTCCTGTTGCTGTAACAGCAAACAATTACCTGAGAAAATTCTCATGCAGAGAAATTTCAGGCCTTCCCATCCTTCACCTCTCCTCCTTGTGCAGCCCAGATACAGCCTCACGGTTACTCATGCTGTGCTCTGCTATCATGATTTGTTCCACCACGTTCCTCTGGACTTCTCAAGGGCTAATGTACCATTCAGACTGAGCACACCAGAAACTGGCCCTAAACAGAAGTGTTATGCCTAGGTCTGGCAGTCTTTTTGCTGGGAAATCTGAATTTACTGACACAAATTATATTGGCTGTCTTAGCCAGTCACTGGCTAAGGTCAGGCTAGCTTTCCAGTTTCTGCTTTCAGCATGTGTAAATGTGAGCAGCTGAGGATCTAGACAAGGACTGGGCAGGAAAGGATGTGCAGCCTTTCAGCACTCTCTGCTTGTTTTACAGCTCCGAGCTGCACAGTGATGCACAGCCTGCAGTGCTGAGGGATGCAAATGTACACATGCATTTATGTTGCCTTTGGGCAATCAAACTTTCTCTTTTTTTGGTCATATCTTTAAAAAAAAAGTACCCATTGAATTATCTTTTTCTTTAAGTAAAGTATAATATGATTTCTGTCTTCCACCTTCAAAATTGAACGGATGATTCAGAAATAGGGCAAACTCCCTACCTTGCTTACATACAGTTGATGTTTTCTTGAGGGATCAGATGTATAGAAGCTTTTACAACATGCACAAAACAACTTAGGACAGCAACCAAGCTGCCCTGTGCCATCACAGCAGCTGGCAGAGTGAATCATTGCTTCTGGCTCTGTAATGCAGACCTTGCGTGTCTGGGAAATAATGCCCAGCCAAGTGTGATTGCAAGCTATTATTGAGGCTTTATTTGTGAAATTGGTGTAGTTGAGGTCAAACATCTTTGCCTGTATTTTCATGTAGTGCTTTTAGACAGCTTTCAGTAATGATTCCATTATACACTTACTATGAAGATATTTTACCTCTTACACAAATTGCTGTTAATTACCGAGTTATTTTTCACATCTGATTCTGCTGTTGAGGAAGATAGTTTGACATTGAGCCAGAAGCAACACTGACTACAGAAAAAACAGGGCATTTGAGCTCTAAACTGAAAGTGAGTACAAAAATTTCTCACACAGATGAATGCAGATTGAAAGTTATTGTGGATGCTGAAAAGTGTGTTGTCTAGAAATCGAAATTACTTAGCAACTGTAGTTTACCTGCAGGTCTCCAGGGAATCTCTTATGTTGTCTTTAGTTCTGCAAAATGTTGTAGGTCTGTTTTATGTGATAAGGATGTGGAGAATGATTTTATTTGTAATATCAACCAATTTAGAATTGTTCTCTGATTTACAGGCCATATAATGTCTTGACATACCAAATAACCCAGAAGATAGTGTATTTTTAAACCTTGAAAAGAAACAGGCTGAGAATCTTCTCAGAAACAAAGACCTTTTAAAGCTTTTTCCTTAAAAGAACTGGGTGGAGTTACAGAAAGGTACTGGCAAAAATTTTAGAAGAGCATGTTGTGATAGTAACCATGTACAGAAATACTGACTGACAGTCCTTAGCAACATACCTGCCAGAGAAAACTGGGTAAGTCCCCTAATTTTAGCTGTCGTTTAGCTAATGTTTTACATTGCTAAGGATAAAATTAATTTGTGAGAAACTCATAGTTCAGCAGAAAGGTGGTTCTTCAGCTGTGTACACTGGAAAGGAAATATTCAAATAAATAAAATAAACTCTGGCATCTTGTACTCACAAGAGGAGAGGGACTCAGAAGGTGTCTTACAGTGCTAGTGATGATCTCTTATTTACTTTTTCACATATCATTGCTTAGGTAATAATTCTTGTAAAAATACCAATACACTTATATCAGTGAAACTCTGTATATTTCTGGTTTACACTGTTGTAAGCTGTGGAAGAAGCAGGTTATCAGCATTTTCTAGGCAAGGTTGACATTATAGCCCCTTGATAATTGCTGAAGTAAGATGTTCTACTTTGTTGGTGAAATTCATGAAGGGGAGAAATCTAAATTCTTACCTCTGCATTAAATCCATTCATGCCAAAAAGGATCATTCCAGCAGAATTGCTCTTAAATTATTAAACTGTGCTTAAATGATTCTTGGGAAAATCCCTAAGGTCACACAGCAAAGATGCAACTAAAAAAATAAAAACAAACTAAATGCCTCAGCCACCACAATATTCAAGAATTTTTTTACTTTTCAGTGCCTTTGCAGCCATAGAATTATCTTGCACTAAAGAAGCAATATGAAAGTTGTTCCAAAAACCCTGGGCCCAGCTCCACATTCATGATGGTGGACTTGCAATAGCCCATGTGTTTTGGAGTTATGAAAATAGTACTGTATTATTTATTCACATAGCACGTGTAAATCTGTTGGTAGCTTTACACCTCAAAAATAAATTTTTAGTCCATGGAAGGATGGTGCCACAATGAATTTTGGCTTCCAGGTTTAGCTAAAAAGAAGAACTGTAATAACGTCTCATAATTAAGCAAAAAAATAGAAAAAAATTCTCATAACCCATGTCTTTCTATCCTCAATATTTTAAATATTTTTTGCAGTGGATTGATTTAATTTCTAGTCTAAATATCCTCCAGTATGTCTAAAAAAGGAATTAAAATAACACACTGGAAGCAGAGAACTCAACTCTCAGTTGCTGTTTTTTTGAATCAATGTAAAACTCAGCAGCATATGAAATAGTGATGTATGGTACAGTCTGTGGAACAGGACAGATATTTTTGGTGTTATCTGGATGCTTTTTATCTACAACACAAACAAGGGTTTTGGAGATGACAAATTCTTAATCATATGCATTTAGGGTATCTTGAAAAAGAGAAAAAAGCCTCATGGAATTTGCTTCCCAAGTTACATGTAGCTTTTCCTTCAAAAGGCCTGTTCTTTGAGGAGGTGGTTATAACTTAATGTATAATTTCTTTACTTCCTCAATTCTAACTCCTGTTGTATGTTTTCTTAATGAGTTTTAGTGAGGTGGCCAACTCCACACAGCTTTGCTTTGGGTGAGTAATTCACGTGGGGCTTAGCAACTTGTCCCTGACATCAAGGATCAGAGTCCCTGCTGACTGCCCCGTAAAATGTTGATGCTTTATGGTTATAGCTCAAGTACAAATACAAGAAAAAACAAAAACAAAGCACAGTTTTTGGTGCTTGTTATTGAAGTACATAATGGTCATGTTTCATCTTCTTACAGTTGGCACCTGCTAAAAATTTACTGTTCCAGAGGGTTTTGTGGTGGTTCTGTGCTAGTTTTATTGGAGTAACAGTGACAGAATTTCAGGGATTTTTGTTGGAGTCATCAGTAATAAAAGTTGAAAGTGTGGTGTGGTATTTCCCATCAGTCATCAACCCCTTACAGAGCTGAATTTTTGTCCATTTCTGTTTTCTCAGTGTGATTTTAGTTAATCAAGAGGTTAATTTGGAAGTGACTTGTAAAGGAAATTAAGGTCTTCAGGTCTTGGTGAACCTGCTGGGAGGCAAGCTCATCTGTTTGTAGGAGGTGCACAGTCAGGTCAAAGACGAGAATTTAAAACCAAAGATTAAACATGTTTTTAAGACCTTGTAGAAGCACAAGAACAAATTCCCATCAGTCCCAGTATCTGCTCTCTGCCAGGGGCAGCAGCAGCCTGGTGGTACTTTGTTGTATTCCTCCTGTATGAACAACTTCACCATGGGCTGTAGTATTTTCTATATTGCTTTATGTTAACAGGCATGACTGTGCTTGAGCTGCAACAGAAACTTAGAGAGGAAAAGATTTATTATTATTATTATTATTAGTGTTACAGATAGAGATCAGTGGTAAGGGAGATGAAGTGATTCTCTCAAAACAAGACAGGAATTCTCTGCTGTGAAGGAGTGAGATGAAACCAGTTCTTCAGTCTGAGTCCTATGCTGATGCTGGGAATGCAGATTTTTTTCTTCCTTATGGGACTTTGGTTTTGCCAGAATAAAAAGTGAGTCAGGAACTTGAGGAGCTGGTCCAACAGAATGAGTTGAGAACTGACATTTGATGATCAATATGACCTTTAACAGTTTTTTATGTTACTAAGATAAAATGTTTGCTCAAAAGGTTCTGAACAGGGCCAGTCTAAACCACCCCCTTCACTCTGAATCACCATTTATTGTCTTCTTTGAGATGTTCCTTCTTTGTTGACGTCTCATGTTTTGTGCTGGTATGAAAATAATGATGATAAAAATGACATGACTGCGGGGTAAAACATTGTGTCACTCAAATGAGGTTCTGAATGGTTACTAGGAAGAATCAGTGCTTTGCTGTGATGTCCTAGTCAATTAGAAACTGACAGAATGAGGGACTTTGAGTAGCATTCTCTGGTCAATGGAAATCTAAAAACTGATTTTTCAAAATTTAAAAAAACCCAGGCATTGACATCAGTAATGAATACTGTTGCTTGTGTGCCTACTGTTTTTATTTAGGAACTTTGTAGCTGAGATCCTTTAGTTTTCTGCACAGAGGGAAGCTATCTCTGATCCTGAATAGAATATTTTCCATACTAATCTTGATAATCTTTAATATCAATATTAAACTGATAGTCGCAGTTTCAATCTAGATTTCTGAGTCTGAGGTTATTGGGCTAGTTAGACAATCAGATCTGTTAATTGCAAAGAAATATGAAGAAAAAGATAGCAAGCAGGGGTTAATGTAAGAAGATAAAAGCTCTTTGGACTTCCCAGCACACGTGCCAGGTTCCGTCTCTTTGGTTTTGGTCACTCATTTGATGTATTCTTGAGCAAACATGATATGTATGTAAACATTTAACATTATCTTAATATCTAATATCTATTCAATGGAGGTCTCATGTCAATATTTATTTTTTTTTTAACTTGCTAGAGCTAATGGTAATTCCAGCAGCTTTGTGTAAAAATAAGTGAAATTATCTTTGTGCATGGAACTGACATCCCTGGCTGCTGAAACAATTGTTGTTTTGTGTGAGAAATCAGAAGAGGGCTGAAGAAATCTTTCTTTTCTCTTTGCTCCTCTGTTGTTAAAGCTCATTGAAAACTAGAAAAGTATAATATAATGTCAAAAAGAATTGCTAATCTTGGAATTAAAAATCGCAACAAATCATTGTCACATGACAAAAGTAAAAACTATTTCCTCATCGAAATGATACCTATAGGGAAGAACACTTTGCAGAGGATCCAGTCTAAACATATGGAACTTGTTTCTCAGAACAATTTAGTGCTTAGTTTGCACGTCACATCCACTCCTCTAAAGAAACTCACAGGCAGAAAGAAATGCTGGGATACTCAGTGGTATGTACTACGGAGTGAACAGCTCTGTCTCTCAACATTTGCAGCCTCAAAACCAAGGTGATGTCTTGCTACAGAACATTTCACCCAGTTGCTGCAATGCATGTTTCTCTTTTTCCTGGCTGCTAAGATCCAGTGTCTGCAATCTGGGGGACAAGCAGGCTGATTCCTCTATACAGAATTGTGTTTCACCACCACAAAAATCCCTCAAGTGAGTCATGAAAACAAGCAAAGTACAATAAAGATAGAAAGTGGGGCAGGGTTTAGGCACGTACCTGCTCTAATACAAGGTTAGTACCTTCAGTTGCTTGTCCAGTGAGCTCTAATGGATTTATTTGTGCTGCTGCACTCCTACCAGAAAGGTACTTTGTCAGCTCCTGTACCTCCCCAAGACTCCCCTTTGGCCCCATCGTGTCCATGCCTGACTCTCCAAAGAGTTCACTCTGCAGGAGGGACAAGAGGCAATAGGTTTTCCAAGACAAGAATGAAAAGATAAAAAGTACTGGTGGTCCTGAATCCTCTCCATAGCTGAGTTCTCAACAGCACCTTAGGTGAAGTGAATGTAAAGAGAGAATTTAATAGAGATCAATGTGAGAGATTTTGTAGATTTTTATAGGGGTTTCCTTTAGAAAATGAACGCTGTTGAAATTTTTCCAAGACATCATTGCTTCTAGTTTTTCCTTCCCACATTTTTATTTTTTCCCCCTCAAACTCCTACTCTATTTTGTTATAAAAGTAGAAGTTAACTGTTAGGCCATTGTGTTCTTAAAAATGAGTCAATTCTGCCATATCCAGCAGAGTTCACTTTGAGTTTAGCTTCTGACTAAGAATGAAGTACAATTAAAATGGGGAAAGTAGCACAGTGCTTAGTACTGTGTCTGCTAATTGCTCCAGTGCTTTCATTTATTGTGACAACTCTCCATGCTGCATTATCACTCTGGTTGAGTTTCTCCCCTTTTAGCAGCTTTTGCTCAGATTAATTTCTGAGCTTTGCCGCATGTTGGTGTGCTGAGCTCTTGGCTCAATTTGCAACTATGAAGTCTGGTCATCTTTTACTTTCTGCCTCGTGTAAGCACAGGAGATGTGGCCTTCTTGCTGCTGGAGTGAGCTCCTTCAAGGTGGAGAATATAGCAATGGCTGTGTCTATGCAGTTCCTCCTGGACATTGTGCAAATTACCCCCAGTCCTCAAAGCTGAAGTCTAGCTTAAGAAATTCCTGCTTTGTCATTTAGTGTGTTCCCTTCATTGCACTTGGAAACGAGGTGTTTCAGATGGCTCTGTTTTTCCTGAGGCAAAACTTTTTTCAGCACATTTAATTTCTTATTTAATTTTCTTTCTCTTGCCAGAGAGAGGTCACCATTCAGTTGCCAAAGCAGTAGAGTAGATGCTTGGTTGGTTGAATTGCTCCTTTGGAAATTGCAGTCCAAATCTTCCTGTTTTTTAGGGATATTAAGGCTTCCCAGTTACAGTTAAAAAATGGAACATTAACACTTAAGAAGAAATACTTCTCAACTTCTCTCATCAAATGTATTAATAGACTGAGGCTACATGAAGTGATGCTTTGTTGTTTGAGCTGCCTGCACTGGAAGATTTCTTGGAAGTATGGATAGTGCCAGAGGATTTATTGAAGTATTACACACAAACAAAGAGGCAGGAAAAGCTAGCAAGTAAGTTGGCTCTTACAAGGCTTGCAGGTATACTGCTCAAGCAAAGCCACAAACTATAAAAATGGCAAAGCTTCCCAGAACTTTGTTTAAAAAAGCTTGCTTTAATTTCTTCAGGTTAGGCTATTTTTAGGCTATTTTCTCTTCCTCTCTCTCTCTATTTTATTTATTTATTTTTATTTTTTATTGACTTCTTAATTATTATTTTTTTTTCTTCTCAGAGTCCTTTGTAGATCTGAATGTTCATGAAAGCAGGCGGCTTGGCTCTTAGCTCCATATGTCTTTATAGACCCACACCCTGAGCACAAAATCGTGTTGAAGTTCACTCCTTTGTCTTGTCTGGCCAAGTACAAAGTTTCAAGAGGTTGGGGATACAGTGTCCTTTCTGATGTCCTTTTGTCCTTCTCAACAGACCCTGCCTGAGACAATATCCTTAGGGTTAGGAAGCACTATTGAAAGGAAGCAAAAGAACACTGTGCTCTGGTTCTCCTGCATGTGGGTTTAATTACAGATTCTCATGAATCCTTTTCATACCTTCACTTAAATTTTTTTCTTGAAATCACTACCACTCTAATGATTCTGTTCAAATGAGTTACTAAAATGCTACATAGGAGCTAACTGCACAGAATTAAGGGACCCTGATACTGCCTTTCATCTTGTTTCAAATTCACCCTGACAAACTGCAGAACAGCTTGAAGAGCTGAGGCCTCTTCCTCATGAAAGCATCTATAAATTAAAAGGAAAGGGGTTTGAGCTGTTTTTCATCATTCTAGGTCCAATGCCTGCATTTACATACCAAACAAAACAATATCATGATCTTACAGTGTTTGGAAAAAACATTAATCTATGTTTTCTGGACAAAATGGAACATGAATCTTTTCACCATTCATTGTTAAATTTATTGAGTTTTTTGAGGAGTATCAGAAGCAGAGACCTAAGATCAAGTCTTGTTGAAGTAGGTTCTATAAAGATCAAGCCCAGAAAGGTTTAATCTGTTTAATAAACTTGAGAAGATGAAGAAAGCCACAGTAAGGGCATATATAAACTAAGGAACAGAGCACACAGACAACATGGCTTGGTTTCTCCAAGTTATACAGCTACTTACTCTTGTGGATTTGATCTTTTTAATGTAATACATTAAAATCTATGGAGTGAAAACAGAACCTGGGACCCTAGATGAAAAACAACTGCCTAGATAACTTATCCAAAACTCTATAGGAAATCAAGGTGAGAAACTGAGCTATTTTCCATGGAAATTTAATTACAAGGCTGTTGCCCTGTTGTGTGTGGTATTTCAGATGAATTAGCTGGATACCACAGACAAAAATAGTATTTATGCAGCACAGTCTAGGAAAAGATGGTTTAAGAATAGGCCATTTTAAACTTGGGGTGATCTTGTGAGCCATATGTGCATATGATCAGAGGATTTACCATCCTTGTGCTCCAAGACTGTATTCTGGGATATAGATTTCTTTGTGCACAGACTTTTAGGGTACCTCATTTGAAAACAGTGAGATTCCCAGAAGCTGTGCTTAAGATAGTCCTGGCTTTAGAGCAAAACCCTGTGAGCTGTATGTTACCTTTGCTTCAGGCATAGTGTCCTCATTTTAGCCAGTTTTAAATTTTGGACAGCAATTAAGTGCTGTTTGTAATCTCATGTCTATAAAATATATCTGTAGCTGTTAGGTAGTTGAGAGAATTATGTTGTCAACATTACAAAACTATTAATTATCCTGAAATTAGAACGTGTCTGTAATGCAGAATAAATGAACGTGAGGGCTTGTCAGACTGCAGTGGTTCATTGGTAGAGAGTTAAGAAGTCTAATGCAGGAGAATTTAAATGGCAGGGTAAGCTGTAATGTTCATCTCTTGCTGTCTTTTTTGCCTGATTTTAGTTTTAAATTTTCTCATAGTAGTTGGCTAAAAGCCAGGTTTTGGTAAAATAAGTTCTGTCTTATGCTGCTTTCTGATTAATTTTTTTTTTTCCTCTTTGTAGTTTTTCATATTTTTGCATTATGACTCTGTTCCAGGAGTGGACTAAGAAATATAATTCATACCTGTGACTTGAGGACTGTTCTCATCAATCCTTGAGCAATTTGACCACAGCTGGTTCTATGAAATTTGACTGAGTTGAAGGCTTTATTGCTATGGTACTAGCTCTCATCAAATTCTGGAAGTCTCTAACATTGCAGTTCCTCAGCTGTTCTAGCTGTATTAAGTAGCTTACTCTTAGTTCTATTCCTGGAACTGAACTTATTTGCAGAGATAAAATGGCTTGTTTAATAAAGTAAATTCAAAAGTATTATTATCCACAACCAATTCAGATGTTCAGATGAAAGAAAAAGTTCTAAAAATTAATTTTGCACTGATTAAAGAAGTTTTCTAAAAAAGCCATTGCACACTGCTCTATTTCTGTGAGAGCCTGAGAGAAATTGGTTAATGCAAAATGGCTTAAAACACCCACTGTAAAACTGTTAACTTAAGGAAGCTGTGTAAAATTTGGTTTTTGTAGTTGACTGGCTCTAAATGTACTTTTTTCCAGTTTTGATTTGAGTTGTGGTTTTGACTCCCTTTAGAACTGGGCCAAAACCACAACTGTCGATCCAAATATTCACAAAATCTGGCTTAGATCTGGATTTTTCATCTTGAGCTCTGATTCAAAAGAACCCTCAAAATCTAGGCAAAATTATACCAAAACCTCTAAACTTCAGTGGCTGGAGGGCCAAGCCACAGTTCAGCCCAGGTTGGTTTTAAAACAGCTGAAAACTGGTCACAGATTCTGTTAAATATGATCTAAAGTTGGATCATAATATTTCGAAACTTCAGCAAATCTGTGCAGAACTCAGTGTCTGCAACACAAGTGAAACTGAGAGAGTATTTTGAGGTCTTAATTTTTTTTTTTCTCTGGGCACTTCATGCAGTTCTGAAAACTCACCAGGTGAGCTGTACTGATTTGGAGGAAGGGGAACTTGCAGTTTAGAGAACTCATGTGCTTGAGAGGAGTTCTTTAAGAGCTGAAAGAAATGATAGAAATGTATCCGTTTCCTCTCTTATGCTTTTGCCTTTCTAGTGGAGTTGCTCTTCTTCTCTTCTGCGTTCTGTACAATTAAAACAAAAGCCTTTGAAGTGTTTGAATTTGCATACTTTATTTTTTTCCAGATACTTTGTCACAGCCTCTTATGCAAGTGATAGCCTTAAACTGGAACACCAAAATGAATTCCAGGAAGCAAGTAATCTTCATTAAGACTATTTATTTTCAGGAGCTCCATTAAATTAAGAATCCTTATCAGAATGTGTCTGCAGTGGATAAAACTAGCTTGAATGCTTGAAGGATTGGTTCCCTACCTGACACCTTGGGCTCACAGACTCTAATCCCAAACCCAGATCATTAGTTCAAAACTGACATTTGTGCTCTTGTACAAAGCAATCTTCATAATGATCTTACAGTCTCTATTTTATGGACTAAGAAATGAAGGGTACAAAATAAGACACAACTTGAGGCCAAAGGAATGTGGGAAAGATTGAAAACCAGCACACATCCCTGGGGCTGAGTCCACTGACTCAGTTTTTCAGACACTTCTCTATTGGTACTGGCAGGTGTAATTTTGGCTCAAGTTTGCAACCCAGTGTGAGTGCTGCTGAGTTTTCAAGAGCCTTCCCCTCTGTACTGATCAGGCCTTAATTTTCAAATGGGAATGTGTGAATGTAAGGGCTGTTATGCATGGATCCACCTGATAAATTGATATTTAGTTTTTGTTTTCATGGCCTTGCCTGCAAAACGTTTTCCACTTCACCTATAAGGTGCCTTGGGATGTAGAACATTCTGCTCTTGTGTGTTTCTCTGCTGCTAATGGGATACTTCCAGACATAAAGGCCTGAGAGAAAATGACCTTAAGTATCTAGCTAAATCTATCTTTACTCTGATTTCAGTGTGGCAGTTTTACAGCTTTTGTTAACAGGTGCCATTTTCACATATTTGATCTAGCCCAAATGTATATTTACATACAATGGGAATTGAACTAAATCTCATCTGAGAAGCATGACTGAGAAGCCCTTCCTCTACTTCCCATGCTTTCCAGACAGAAGACCCTTTTTGTTTAAGTTAAGCACTACCTAAAACATTTGTTAATAGTGAAAGGCTCTGAGCACCAACCCATTGAAGGAATCAGTGCCTTCTAATGAAAGTTTTGCAAAAGTTACAAGAGTGTCTTGGAGTGAATTCTTAACCAGTCATAATGATGCAGTGGCAATGCAATTCCTGATATTTTATCATCGCATAATTTGCACTGTGCTATTCTTCTTGGGTCTAAAAATCATGCTAAGGTTATGGAAAAGAAGGAAAATATTTCAGATGCTGTGACTATTCGAGAATGAGTACCCTTAAAATTGAAAGCAAAGAAGAAAGATCAATTCTAAATTAAACAAATGGCAGAATTCCAGTCTAATACCTTGAAAAGGGGCTCATAAAACATTAAACAAGATTTAATTTGCCACTAAGTGTATTTAATGAAGTCTGCAAGTTAATGGTGAGGTTTCTTCTTCAAATTATTCAGGCAGAAATTTACACTTTTTTTGAAATACCAATTAAAATAATTTTTATGGGTTGAAATTCTGCTGCACTGGAACACACCAGTATGTGAAAATATTCACCCCTCTGAGGAGGTGATTGTTGTGGTGAATTGAACACATTGGCAGCTATTGATAGGAAGCCTTCAAAAAGGGGGCTCCACTTAAAAGATATTTGGGCTCTCACATAATTAACTGATGGCATTTTTTTCCAGCAAAGCTGTTCTGCTACATAATGACAAGAAAATTGAGATATTAGTGTAGATCTGGGAAGAGATGAATACACATCTGCTTATATTTGCCCTCCTGGCATAACCGCATCAGATTGCTCTTTAGGACTAAAATTAAAAATGCAGGGATATGAAGATTCTAATGAAAAAGTCTCATCTCTTCTGCTGGAGAAAGGCTGAACTTTGAAACTCTTGGAGTCTGTATTCCTCTTGCAGGAGCTCTGTGTGTGTGTGTGCTTTGTGTATGCACCAGTTATAAATATGTGTCTGTTTTCCTAGTGACAGACAATTTTAATGTGGCTCAAACCGTTATTGGTACCAAACATCCTTGATACTGAACGTCTGGAAAAACTGTGATGACAGATCAGAGGATCAGAATTTTAAATTTCCATTGTTGATGTATGTAGTCTAGAGAGATTGTAAATAAAGTTCTAGTCAAGTTCTAAATGAGCAAGGCAGAGTTTTGCAGGGTAGGGCAGTATCTTAGAAATACTGCTGAAACATCCTTCTGCAGGGGCTTATTATGTCTGAACTGTGGAGAGATTTGTAAGCCTTGATTTTTAGTGAAAATTGCCTAAAGCAATATTAATTGAATATGCATTTTCCTGATAAACATACTGTACTTCTGAAACTGTTGTCACCAACATGACAACAAACAAGCACGGAAAAACAAAAACCCTGAGCAAGAGGCAGATTTGCTGATGAGAAATTCTGCTGGGAAGCCTGGAGCTTGCCATGCCATTTTGTAAAGAACTGCACCCGTGTGGCTGTGTCAGACCCACGCTGTTTATGTGCAGTGGTTGATGGGCTCTGCATTTGTGTCACAGTGAAAGATGTAAGAAGATGAAAAGTGATGGAAACAAAATGAATATGTAAAAAAGGAGGAATCTGATTCCAAGGAGAGCAGTAAGTTAAGAAATGACATCCTGCCTGGTGTATGCACTTGTGCTTTTGGGATGCTTGAGCCACCCTGCTGCTAGAATCCCTGTATTCCAAGGGAAGCATATGTCCTGCAAATACGCCCAAACACTGCAGGATGTCTCCTCTTTACAAAGAAAGGAATGCTTCAGTGTGAAATTTGATTATTCCTTTTCTGAATACTTTCTAAAGCAAAGTATACAACATCTTCCATATAGAGAAACTTAGTGTCAGATTAACCCAACACACAGACTGTGGCTGACTATGGTCCAGTAGCTACAAACGACAGTAAAAGTGATAAAAAGTAGAGCAATCTTAAACTGGCATCTTCTTTTTGCTTTCTTTGACTGTTTTTCTTTATTTAGATTTCCACATCTTTTCCATTAACAGCTAGCTTGCAGTTTCAGATGTTAGATGACTGTGCTGGTGATGGTGGTTGTTCAGTGAACAGCAGTGGCAAACACACTGCTTGTCATTCCAGCAGGCACTGTTGTTAACCACAGAACCACTGCTGTCCTCCCAGAAACAACACTGCGAGGTACTGCCAGCTGGTTTCACCTCTCTGCTTTGGTGAGTGAGAAGCTTGGCCAAGGCTGAGTGCTTAGACTGGGAGGCTGGAGAGGGGAAGGCAGGAAATCCTTATATTTGCTTCTGCTACTCAAGAAGCTGTAAGGTAGTGTGCTCTGAGATGTTCATTATAACACTAAAGCAACAAATGTATTAGGTAAGGTTACCTTACAAATTCAGCTCCAGGTTTAACTAATTGTAGGTGATGCTGTAGGCAAAATAATTTCATCATATCTCAAACCCGCAACATTTTATCATGAAGGGTCTTGAATGATACGTCTGCGGGTATAAGACACAATAGAGCTGAAGAGAGAGCACTTGTGAAGGTTTAGCTTTCAAGTTCTTTTAAATGTGCATGAATTTGGTTGCACTGATCTTCCATTTAACCTTCTAGAAAGTATATAATAACTTGGAAATAAGGATAGAGAAATTCAAGCCTATGCATTGCAGTTGAGTGATGACTATACATACTAACACCATGATAACTAGAGTGAATTTGAAGGATCAATTTCTCCCTGTTCCTTCTGCCTTGGTACAGATGTGTATGCTGTTAAAGTTATTTATAGGATTCATTTAAATTGCACATTTTTCCAGTACATTTGCCACCTTCTTTTTCACAGTACTTACTTGTAAAATCAATTCTCTTGAGCAGCTTTCTTTTTAAACTCCTCCTACCTTCCTTTAAAGCTAAGAGGGTTCCTTGTGTTTCCATGGAGCCACTTTTTAAGCATATAGAAACAAAGTCAAGCACAAAATTTCATTTGTAAGGAAAGCCAGTGATGTTTCATACTGCAAAGAACATAAATCACACTTGGATTCCACAGGTAAAAAGTTTAAAATGAAATTGTCAATATTCGAAACACCTGGTGCATTTTTGTTCCAGATATGTAGTTATGCATCATAATCTGGGCAAAATATCTGGAGAAAACAACTTTATATTTGGCTACAGATTTGGTTTTAATTACCTCTCTTCTTTTATAAGTTATTCAACATCATTCAAACAATATCATTATTATTATGATTTAAGCAGAGCCTCTGATTCTGACAGAGCCAAATGAATAGCATTTGAGCTATTCCTTGAATAAATCAACTGGAATTTATTATTAGTTTGGCTAGCGTAGAATCAATGCTGACAGCCAATACTCAGCTGTGTAGAAAGAGGTAAAACCATCTCCTGATGCATCTTGGAGGTCATATAGCACTGATCTGTGTGCACTAGCAATCAGTTTCCATCACGGAGCATGAAATTTGGCCATGTCAGTTCTGTAGTCTGAACACAAGTGAAGAGTCACAGACATACACTTATTTGACTACCATTGTCTTGAAATTTCTGTTCAACTGACAAGAAGTTTGCTTTCAGTGCTGAAATCCTTGTGCCTTGTGAGGTTAGGTGCTAATGAACACGCCAAAAAATATTTTTTGAACTGAAAATGTTCTGCAAATATAGAGTTTCTTTTCCTTTGATAGCTTGGCAGAAAAAATATATTACCATTCTACACGTGGTGCTGCTTCTAAAAAAATAATCAGAAAGCTAAAATAACTGTTCAGTGATCTACTTCTCAACTTCTAGTAATGCTGTCGTTGAAAGTAATTCTACATTTGTGGGTAGGAATATTTTCTTTTATATGGCAACACCCATTCATTATCAAAAAAAGAGGCAAAATTGCAACAAATGGGTAATTTTTTGAACGTGTCCAAACCATAAAGAAAAAAACCCAGGTTATTTTGTAGCCTGTTGCTGCCTTGAATTGGGGCTTCTTTTGCTCCTCTTCACAGTAGTTGGAAACCCCCCACATTTGAAGTCAGATTTTCAGCTGAGTATACTTTTCGTTCAGACCCAAAACCACGACTGTTACTACTGAAATGGCTGGTGGTAGAGGGGAAGTTTACCTGGCATTTAAGTGTTCATTTGAAAATCCCCATAGGCCAAAAGTGTATGAGGAAAAAGTACCTAAATCTGCAAAAACAATGAGGTAGACATCAGAGCATTTGTTAAAATTACATTAATGTTAACCTCTGGAGGATAAATGGTGCTTGGAGGTTTCTCTGCAGAGAAATTTAGCCTAATTATAGTGGACAAGATTCTTAACTAATGTTCCTCTGTTGACAAAGGGTGGAACTGAGTCAATTTAGTTAAGGTTTGATCTCTTCTATTTGGAAATTCCCATAGAGTTGAGAAACAGTTACAAAACAGACTTTGACTTGTAGGAGAATCAAGGTTTCTCTTTGATTTCAATTTTATCAAAATGATAGGTTGACAGTTATACCTATAGATATGAATTACAGATATCTATATCATATATACACATCTATATGTGCATATCTATATCATATATACATGATTCACTATAGATATGAGCTGCAGCACTCATACTCACTGTTTGCTCCTTGTCGTCTTGGTTTCAACAATTCTTGAGTTCATTTGAGCTTTTCAATCTTCTTTGTAGCTGACTTAAATTTTACAGAGGCTTTCATGGATTTATAGTCGAGATCTTGACTTTTTCTACAATTTTTTAATATTTTTCAGCGTTGACACTCTTAGTTTTAAATTCCACACAGTTTCTTTTCTAATGCCTCTACCAAGAAAAAGAAAATGAATAGTGGGTTTTTTACAACTGCTTATAGCCTAACATTGGGAGAACTTCAAAGGGAAATTATTGTGCTTGGTTGTTGGGTTTTCTTCACACATGTATACACACACACACCCCCCCTCATTTCAAACTATATTTGCCTCTGATTGTTACTTCTTCAAGCTGCCAAAAGTCTTTAGTGCTGGAGATTAAATGGGAAATTTCTTGCAAATACATAACAGAGCTTTGTTTTCAATGGAGGATCGAAATCTAGCTTCTGATTAACAGGAGAATATTTTATGCTCCTGGTTCTTGGATTTGTTGTCATTTGCACAGGGAAACAACTTATGCAAAAAGTGCATTTGAATGTCTTATGCTTTAAGAACTGTACACAAAGTGATCTAAAGAACAATCAAATAGAATCCAACTAGTAGCTAGTTAAGATAAGAATGACAGGGTAATTATGGCAAATACTCTGGAATCAAAAACATTATTTAAAATAATCTGTTGTCAGTGGGGTCAGGCATAAAATTCTTATGTGCTCTTCCACTGAACCCAGTCCATCTCTCACATGGTTTTATCTGGGAGAAAACTGACATTGAGCTGGCAGCTGGCTGGACATCAAAGTGTTTTGCTGCAGCCGTGCTGATTGTGTTGATTCAAAGAATTAATTATTTTGCATGTGTTAAAATCAAAGCAAGTTATGGCAGTACTGTGGACAGGAAATCTGAAAAGGGGAAAGCAGAGGTCTGGAGGACCTGGGGACATCAGCACTGATGTTCTTTTCCCCACACTGCAGGAAATGCTCCCCTAAGCTCTCTGAAAGTGTACACAGATTTTATCTGGAATGCTGTGTTAAAGGAGGCTTTGATCTATTGAATGAAGCTGCCCTGCTTACTGTGTTTTAGGCAGGCAGTGGAAACACAAGGCATGACAGATGATGGTTAGGAAATGGATTCCTATTGCAGCAAAACTGGGGTGTACACAGATGTGCCTAAATGTGCCAGAAGTCTGCCTAAGACAAAAGCTGAGCTCCACTCAGCTTTCAATTTTCCATTAAGGTGTATTTAAAATATTGTGCGTTGGGGTCATCTTTTTATAACAGAGAGGACTGATGAACTTCTTTGCTTTCTTCCCTCTTTCCCTGTCCTGATGAACTTGAGAGGAAACTTGTTATAGAGATGAATTCTGAGAGGCAATCCGTGTAGAACGTAGTACCAGGCTCAGAGGAGGTCTGAGATAAGCTCATCTCTGGACAGTTGAGGTTGAATTATTCTGCAAAGAGCATGTTTGGTATGGAGAGGGGGCCAAGAGACTATAGTCACCAACTGATCAGTGTTCATGTTAAAGCTGCTTCTGGCTCTATTCAGTAAATCCCCTCCAAGTATGTTTTAATACAGCTGTAGCTGCAGAAAGGCATCAGCCTGGATCCATCTCTCAGTCCTCTCAGTCTCAAGCAGCCTGGAAAAAGTCCTCAGACTGCCTCTTCTGTATGTACCACACCACAGGCCACAAAACACTTCCCAACAGCCTCTACCACACTTAAGATCAATAATGAAAGAGCAAAAGCCACAAACTGTGATGTGCCTGAGGAAGGGAGTGGAGAAGATCAAGGGCATTGCCAATGCGAATGAAATCGACATGAAAGAGTCTCCATCCCTGCACTGCTTTCATGGATTAAAGGAACAATTGAGCAGAAGAATGAGAAGGCAGTGCCAAGAGGAAGAGAAAATCGAGAGGAGGGAAGCAGGGTTTCTCTGGTTAAACCATTCATGTCACGTTCTTGGCTCACAAGCAGAAAAGCACAGCTGCTTTACATCTGCTCCAGAACACTGGAACTGAACAGGCACTAACATAAGTATGTTCAGGCTGTTCAGATGAGTTTTTTTGTTTGCTCTGGTATGGATACAACACTTTTTGTAATTAGTAACATGAAAACCTATTTTCTAATGCCACTGTAAGAACTGATTTGGCTTACAAATATTTTCTATCAAAGGTCAGGCCTACAGGGACTTAAAGTCTAATTTTGTCACGAGAATGCCAGGCCTGATGCCCACCCTGTGAGACACAATAACCACTGAATTATAGTGGTTATTTAAATTTAAATGTTTTATGCTTATATTCATGAAAAACAGTGACAATTTTCTTTCATGTAGCATCTTTATTATATTCATGCAGTAAATCTCCCCGACTGTTTTAGGGATTTGTGCCTAAAGTGAGACCCAGGTCCCTGGATACCACTGCAATACAAAGATAATAATAATACAAAAGTTATTTTCCTGCTTTATAGTCTTTGATGCATATTTTTAGTATGGCACTGAAGTCTCTTAGCTAAAACGTTCAGTTCATCTTACATGAGGAAAGTGCATAAAAATGCAACTTAGAGAAATATTAAATCCTCTCTCAGCATCCTTCCCATCCGATACTCAGCATCAGCCAGCAGGTAACAGTAACTACAGTAACTAATAATTATATGAATTGATATTATTGGCTTAAATTAAACTATTCACTATTGTTAGAGGGATCAAATATTTCAGACTCAGTGTCTTCTTGTGCACAAGTAAAGCTTCAACTAGTATTGATAAGTATTTTTCTTGTATGATTTATTAGATTTTTAAAGATGAGCAAAATACCAAAGCAAAGAGAGACAGCTGTACAAACTAAAGCCTGAGGCAGACTGGAAGCATGGCTACCAGGAAGAGTTTGAATTTGGGATTCTAGATTCACTCCTATGGGGAAGAGCAGCTTTGGTCTTCTGTCCCCTGCTGCCCCTGTTATTTAGTAGAATTCTTTGTCCTCACATTAGGTGATAATACACCTATGTGGGTGACAACAAGACCTGCATCTGTGATAATTATAGCTGAGAACAGCAGTGCATTCTTCAGCTTAGCTCCGTGCTAGGATGGTGTCTTTATGAGTGTCATATGGCTGTCTGCATTGCTCAGTTACAAGCACTGGTGGATGTCTGAGTCTTTCAGGCAAGCATATTAAAAAAATTGACATTTCTCAATGGCCTTATGCATATTTAAAGATAGAAGACCATATTGCTAATGTTACCTACCGTAGCAGACTACTGTTTATCTCTAGGATTTGGAATATGTTTTGAGGCCCAGTGTTTGTGCCTAGGTACAGTTAATACACAGGTAGAACTGTAAAACAGGGAGATCTGGTCTGTGAGGCAACTTTCTGTGTTTGTTGTAGCTTTAACTGCATCTAAGCCATATGCTTTGTGCAGCATGTTGAACAAACACCTTTTTTTATATTTCTTCTATCTCGGGGAAAACACTGCCAGGGCCACAGCAAATTGCTTGTTCAACTAAATGCTGGTGAAGAGGCTGCTATGGATCAGGCTTTTGGAAAAGATTCAATGCCACTGTCTAGACAGAGGCAAGAAACAAGGGCTCCCTTTCCCCTCATCCCCTTGGAGCCTCATCACAGAGCTGAGCATGTCTGCTAATTAAACTGGAGTTTTGCACTTCACCCTTAGGAGTTTCTTTCACAAAAAATGTAGGTCATTTGATTGACATATATTCTTCAGCATCCTAATCTCCAGTGTGAAAATTATGAAAAACAAGCTGTGCTGCATGCAGACAAAACTGAGGGCTACACAGAAACTGAATGTTCTATTATATAAAAGTTTTAATAAGCCATCAGTCCCACGTTAGGATGAACAGGTATAAGGAAGAAGAGTACAGCAAGCCACACTTTTGCTGTGGTTTCCTGATACTGCTGTTATTTGCCAGATAACTTCCACTTAGTTTGGTAGAACACCAAGTTTCAAATAGTAGGTGTGTTTCACTGGTCATACATGACATTGGGTCCAGGCAAGAAATGAGGAAAGGAAGGCTAATACCTGGCATTAGAAAGCTGCTGATTGGGAAATGGAGGTCAGACCTGGAAGTGTCTTACTAAGGGCTGGATCCAGATACATTCATTCATTCTCAGTCATTCTGAGAAAGAGGAGGAAGTAACATATAAACATATAAACCCTAGCTTTCAGTCTGTGCTGTTGCAGGGTTTAAAAACAAATGTAGCCTGGTTCCAAACAAATTTAAGACCTGGGCAGGTTCATGGGTGCTGATTCTTTATGACCTTCCTTTAATTTGCTGAAATCTCTGTGTCCTTCCATTACTTGATTGTAAACCTTGCTTAATATTTCTTTGATCTACCAAAGTATTACTTTCCGGGAAGGTTTAGTCAGATAATGTTTTACTTCAAAATTAAAAAAGAAAAAAAAAAAAAGAAAGAACTATGACACAGCTAAAAATAGAGACTGAAATTCCTCTTCATTCTCAAGCCATATAAGGATCTATGCACAGCTATGTGAGGCAGGATCTTCATGCAAAAAGAGATGAAGTTTTGGCTGATTTAGCATGGGAAGCATTGTGTTCATATGTTTCCTTTATAGAGCTAAATCATAATTTTGAAGCTGTCTGAAGGCCTTTCTTTAAATGAGAGTAATTTATTGCTGCATGTGCCCAAGAACAGCTACAAATGTAAACACAGGCACTTCCTTGGCTATATTGCCTACAGTTTTCCAGATCATTTCCAAGTGGAAAATAAGTCTAACCAAGAATGAAGCAAAATTTCTCTGTCCCTTACAAGCAAAGGATGGATTTCTTTTTTTTTTTTTAGTGCCTCTAAACTGTGGTCTCAGAGTTTGATCCTTGTCTAGAATTTCCAATTGGCATTGCTGGCAGCTCAAGGCATGGATAATGACATGCAGGAAAAATGAGTTGCTCTTGTTTAGAGATCTTCCTCATAAGCTTCTTGTCCAGACATCTGCACACGTGTCCATACACAGAGACATATATGGGCTGTACACACTCTAAAACTGATGGTTCTGGAAATGATATATCCCATGACTGACCCTCACTGCCCTTGTGGCAGCACAGTCCTAAAGAAATAGGTATATATGGCTCAGATTTTTATTTGACAGTATGGTGAGTGATCTTGGGAATAAATCTTGTAGGACTGAGGCAGAAAGCCCTACAAATATCAAATGGAACACACAAAGCAAGATGCCCCCTGGTGATTCTAGGATTCCCAGCTGCTGATTCCCTATTTTTTGGTAGTGCTGGATAGAAAAGGTGCACCAAGATGCTGAGGAAGAGGAGAATGTCAATTAAATACAATCTTCTCCTTGTTGGCAAATAAACATTGTAGCATCTGATTCATGTAATCTGCAGGTTTTGTTTATACCCTTTTTGTGCCTGAGTTGTATTTGGACTGCTGTCCAAACCACAGTCACAGTCTCTTTTTTACAACCCATTTTGTTCTCAAATGCACAGCAAATAAACAAGACCTCCAAACAAAACACAACTGTATTTCTGGATTACATCTCATCTTTCCTTCTTGATTCTTCCTTTGTACATTTTGACTCAACTAAAAACTAGAGCCAGAAGAGGCTGGGCTGCTGGGTTCCACAGCAGTTCATGCATTGCTCACATTTCCTGTCAATCTTTTGTGTCATCTCTCTTCATTTCTGCTTTAGATTGGCCACAATGCAGAGCCATTTATGGTTGTCATATGTTATGTATCAGGCTTGATTGTTCATCCTGCTTTTCATCATCTCATCGTATTTGGCAGACCACAATTAACTGTGATTCTTTTGAGGGACCCAGCTTGCCTCTGCTTGCTACCTGCTCTCACACATCCACATGGCTCAACTTGGTTTTCAAAGATCTTTGTCATTTCTCTACTGCTGAAGGGAAGAAACCAAGGACTATTTTGGATGGTTTGTGTGCTGTGGCATATCTATGTACATTTATCTGGCATACATATTATATATATATATTTGAATTTAATGTTAAAGAGTAAAAGGCAGCTGGGAGATCTGGAACATTGTGGAAGCTCATGCTACAACAGACTGATTTGAATTCTTTTATTTGTGAATTATCGACATAATTTCTGTTCATGTCCTGTCTTTCTCTGGTCTGTGCAGTGCTGATGCTTTGTCCCTTGGGGAGTTTCACTGCCTTCTCTTTCACTTCTATTAAGACCATTTTCCTAATTTGGTGCCTTAATTTTAAACTGTTACACTTTGGGCTGTGTATTGTGTATCAAGACTGGGAATGATTCCCAAAACTATATTTTCATGGTATGCTTTTGCATTTCCATTGAAATCAGTGGGAACATATTAGAGAGGCTGAGGGTGAAATTCCTACTAATAGGAGTTTTTGTCTGAGATATTTTAGGATAAGGTAAAATCTCTTTCGCTCTGAACCTTTCCCTCTCCTCGACTCTTCTCTGTGCGTATAATCCTTTGCACAACTTCAGTCCTTAGATCTTTCTCCTATTGTTCTCACCTTCCCTTTTTTCCCCCAGAAGTCTGAAAAGTGTGAGGATTAAAAATGCACACAAAGTGCTAATGTAGACTCAATTGTGAGTCAATGCTTTTACATACAGTCCTGTGGGTGTATATATATACATCCAACATAGAAAAAAACCTTGCCATCATGATAAAATGTTAAATGCAATTAAAAAAATGGAAGGCCTAAAAGAATAAAGAAGTCTACAGGAAGCAGCAGGAGATTAAGATTACCCCAGTGTTGTCTTTACTGCCCTATATACACTCTCAGTAGTAGTAGGTAAATACTAGATGTGGAAAAAAAAAATCACTTTACACTGGGACATGCAGGCTTCTGGCAGTATTTTCTGTGTTTTTTTATATATTTTACCTAGGCTCTCCAGTCCATTGCTTTATGTGTTCCCAAATCACACTCAACAGGTGAAACCTAATTTATCTGACATTTGTGTAGACAAACGATTCAGGAATGTTTTCAGGAAAGACAAAGTGAATGGTAAAGATCATGACTGAACCAAAGTGGCATCTGTATGCCAGTGGAGTATGAGCACCAGATTTTCCAGAATAACCAGCTGAAAATACAGGACAGGAATTTTAAAATAAACCCTTTCAGCTAAAGCTGGCACTTTGTTCTGGTACCTCCAGCCTCTAAAGCTCTTCCACTGTAATCTCAATTTGCCATACAAGGGGATGCTTTAGGTTAAAGCAAGGGAGTACTTAAATTTTCCACAAAAATGTTGTCTGTCTCTCCTTCAAGGATGCCAAACTGATGGTATTACTTGTATATGTGTACTTAAAGTTGACTTAATTAATGAAATGCATGCAGTCTAACCCCTAATCTTATTAAAAATGTCAGCTGCACAGAAACAAGAAACTGTTTTACATTTGAAGGACATTGAAATGAAAGGATTGCTTTCAAGTTTATTTTTCATTGGTAAAATATGTGTGCCCATAATGTCCATTTAATTTTGAAGTTTGGTCCATAAGGAATACTGAGACAGGATGAAAAGCAAACGTAGTAAAGGATGGGGCTGCTTTTTTTTGTTGTTGTTTTTGTTTTGTTTTGGTTTTGCTTTCTGTGGGTTGTCTTGGGGCTGCCCATAAGCCATCTCTAGAGATATTTCTCCTTTTTTAGTAGAGATTTTATAGATATAGAACCTGTTTTTCCCAAGATGCTGGGAAATATGGCTTTTATGAAACATTTGCATTGTTTTGATGTAATATAACCAAAGGATAAAAATAACCAGTGATGTGGAGAAAAGGAGAATATAGAGGCTTAAATATTTCACTGATTTGTCAAGGAAATCTGGAAAACATCTGCCTCTATTGTTTGTTCTTTGGATGCTTTGCTTTTAATTATCCCTACCTCTTTTTAATGGGGCATAAACTACCATTTCACAACTTGATTTGATAGACCAATCCATAGGCAACTGCCGTGACATTTGCAATACTCTGAACTTGGCCTTCTTTTCCCTCCAGATGTCTTCTGTGCAAACATTTCAAAACTAAATACTGATGAAAAAACAGTTTAAAGACTAAACACAGTCTCAGTGAACAGGCAAATTAAATACAATCCTGGAGTTCAAAACAAGACTTAATTTCCATATGCTTTTTCTGATTCCTGGGAGCTGAAGAATCAAGGTCTGTTCTGATAGTTCAGACAGTGCTGACTAATGTAGAAGATGCTACAATTCAAATAATGACCAAGTGCTTTCTTAATTTTCCCTTACCCAGAAATCACTGAGACTGCATGCATGTAGCAAAAGAGCTTACAGCCAAACACAACTCACCATGTGGTTAACATTTCCATTATTTTGCCATCTTACACTGTAGACAGAGCGCTCAGATTAGGTTCCTGCAATACTCTAAATCATTTTATGTTACTCTCTTATGTTGATGAGAGTTGATCTCTTACTGTGATTAACAGGAAATAAAACCAAGACAAGTAAGCAACCTGTAGTGAAATTTTAAAAGTCAGTAATGTGGAACAGTGAGACAGGTTTCAATTCTGACATGTCTCAACCTACTTCTTGGCCATACTGTGTATTAAACCCCCCCCAAAAAATAAAAAAATTATGTGAGTGGGGGATGAAAATTCTGGGAGAGGAGAGGTCATTCATTTGTATAAATAACATTTCAGAGCCTGACTATTGTGAATCTCTACTATAAATATTTTTATTAAATAAAAGCAAGGAAATGTTACTAAATGTGTGTGGAATGGAGACTAAAATGACAGGTTAAGAAGGGCTATGTACTTTAGGAGAAGGGATACATGCTTTGGAAGTGACCAATATTTTCAGAGCTTTCAGTGTGTAAACATTTGAGCATGTTTGACTTTGGTGTTCAGAGACCCAGCAGAGAAGGGAAGGGAAGGGGGATGTGTGTCAGTTTGTACCTAACCAAGCAGGCAGAAGGCTAACCATGGCAGGATACAGTTAGCTTAAAGCATAACTAGGGGTCTTGTGGCATCCCTAGGGCTAGAACAAAGAAGAAAAGGCAAATCAAAGTGGAATGCTGAAAGGTGAAACAAGTAGGCCAGACAGACAAGAGAAAAAAGGGCTCAGACTGGAACCTGGGGATAGATTCCTGATTTATCAGGAACTGAGCTGCTTGTATACCTGTCTTCTGAATAACAACACCTAGGACATACAACATGATCAGAACAAAAACATGATTTCACTACAGAAGGTTCTACTGTAAACACTTTTATTTGGGAGAGAGATTACTGCCACCTGAGTTTCTGGAACTGGGCTCTCAATTCTGGTGTAGTTCTGGACCTTTGTCACTCCCAGGAAACATTGTGTCTTTACAGAGTTCACATTATTCCAAGTTGGCTTGTTCCCACAATGCAAATATCCACCTGTGTGTTACTGTGGAGAACTTTTTCTGAATCATCTCTTCCTATGTGTCTAAGATTGATTTAATTGTGGGGTTTGGCATTACTTAAAAGGTTGAAGTGTTTTTAATAGATAAAATATGTTGTGTCCGTTATTTGTGTCAGCACTCCCTGGGGAATCTCACTATTCAGAATGTTTTCTTAGAGGAATATAGATACACAAACCCTTGCAGACGTCAATTCCAACACTGCACCCAGGGAATAATGAGTAACAGACTTCAGACAATGTAGAATCCAATTTAAAATTCAAAAAGTGGATTATAAAAACCCTTCTAATTCTTTGTAGATTTCTGTAACAAGTGAACTCTCTTTGCTATTTCTAAATATCTAATTGTATTCATATTTATATGGGCTAGTTCTCAAGACCACAAGCAAAGCAGATTGGAAAGAAAGTTTGAGCTCATTTCTCCAATTCTCATCTGAATTTTTAAATACTGATGCTTTGCATAGCATGAGGGCAGAGGTTTTATAAATGACAGCTAATTAAAGTATCTTATTTTTAAGAAAGTATCTGAAGTCATTAGAGATTTTTCTCTTTTAGGCTAACCACTCTGCTCTAGGTTGCATTAAAGAATTACTTTGAAGCATGATTCAGAATTGATTAGTGGTATGCTGCAGCTATTTTCAATTTGCTCACTGGAAGTTTTTAGGAAAGGGAAAACACTGTATTTCTGTTGTTCTATTTTACTGACCACCGTGTGTCCCTTTAAATCCACTTCTCTGGCAAAAGAGAGAAAAAAAAAATTATTAGATTTTCAGCTTTAATTCATGTTTCTCATTCTGCCATGTACTACTCTACCAGGAATCAGATATGGACAATATCTGGTTTAGGTCACTTAAACATTGTTACCTCAGGTTGATGACTGATGTTTCTTCCCATTACATACTTAAACCTCCCAGCTCAGCCTCTTGATGTGAGCTTGTTAGATCAGGAATCCTCTCTCACAACTGGTTATTCATGTCACCTACTGCCACACAAAACAGGTGCTTGCAGAAAAAGGCAGCAGTGAACTCATAGAATGTCACGATGAGAAAAGTGCAGAGAAGGATGCACGATTACTTACTGTTACTCTCAACTTTTAACCCTCTCATCAACACTTCCACAGCTCCCACTCCCCTTCTGTTTTCCAGGGGAAGGGCCTGGCTTTCCTGTTCTGCTGGTACAATATGTTATTTCCCTTTTCTCCTCAGCATGTTGATCTATTTTCCCCTAGTGCTTCTCAGCCCTTTTTTAGACAGTAATTATTTTCTTGTGATACTCTCTTTGTCATAGCTGGGCTTCAGATGTTAGTGTAGGGCTGAGGGTAAGTGTCAGACAGAGCAGGATACAGCAGTAAAGTATTTATTTAGAGCCCAGGTAAAGCAGAGTGTGGTGGGGTAGTAGTGTCAGGAATGGATGATGGCAGAGCAGCCCAGTGAACACACTGCTCAGGACCTCAGGATGTTAGGATAGGTCCAGTGGTCAGTTAATACCTGCAGCTACTAAACCAGTTCAAATGCAGTCACTTCAGATTTAGAAGTGCTCTGAGGATGCCCTGGGCTTCTGAACCAATGATGGCTGATGACAGTTAATGTAAAATAATAGCAATTGTCCCAGAGGTTTATAATTGTGCAAAATAAGACAGTGAGTGGAAGGGCTCTGGACTGGCCTCCAAAGTTAAGGGTTGTCTTTGTCTGCCTGAGCTGTCAGAGTTATTAAAGTTGAAGCTGTTTTTTTGGGGATGAACTCAGTAGCTTCACGTTTGAAATACAGGGGGTGTTCTACACTCTGTGTTAGTTTGTGCAGCATAGAGTGAAATTTTACTGCCTTTCATCCATCGTTAACTTTCTATTTTAACTTGGGTATAGTGCATTTTGGCCTTTTGCTTTCTATTCTTTCAAACAAACATGCTCTTAAAGACAGAGAGACTTCTTATAATCCCAACTACTTATTTACTCTGAATATCTTTTTCTTTACAGGTTTTATTCTTTTGCTGCCTCCAAATAAAATCTGAATCTACATAAAACTCTCCAAAAGTTACAATTTTACCATAAGCCCCTAGCTGAACTATAGTTTTAAGTTAAAGACACACAAGCAATACAGCTATTAATATTAAAATACACCTCAGCATGAATTCCAACATAGGTGTAACATAGTTATGGTGTGGCAGGTTGGACTTATCAGGCTCAGGCTTTATATTAATAATATAGGATTTCCAGATTTCTCCTTCTCTGATTTTGCCTACCACTCATTAATGGCTTTATGGCAGAGTGTGAGATTCCTTGCCCTTAGTGCAGTGTCTCTTCCTCATTACCCACTCATCATCTGCCCTGGTCAACCTGCATCATGCATTTAGAGAAATAATCCAGTTCAGACCCATGCAAGTTTACAGGGCCTGATCTTGTAGGGTTCTGTTATACTGACATCTGAGAAGTTCCTGTGCAGTTCTTTTGAACATCTTACTCTGCTGGAGTGGGATCACTGCAGTGTGTGATCTGACCCTGTCCTTCCCCATCCCCTGCAGCATGAAAAACCATCTGAGGGGTTTATTTACCACAGCTGCCCATGACAGCTCATTTAAAATCAACAAAGAACAAGCCATGAGGTTCCAATGCAGTACAGAATTTACTAGGGAGGAGAGTATTGCTCTTGGACTAGAAAAACAACCATTCTGTTTAGCAAAAGATTTTGTGGTTTTGAAGTTTATTTGTTTTCTGATAGGAAGTGACAGCAAGGCCTTTTAAAATTCTCAGAGACAGACAGATAGACACAGGTCTCAGAGTAGACAGCAGTCTGAGCACTTGGACAGCTCTGGAATTGCAGCTTCTTTATATATCTTACATGAAGAAGCATTTTTGTTCAAACTGACATATTTCTTCAAAAACTTGTTTCTGTAAAAGGTTTAATGGGAAACCAACTCTCCCTTGTATTCAGTGACCCAGAGAAGTTGCTGTATATAAGCACCTTGTCAAACAAATATGGCAATGCAGATGGCTTGGGACATGTAGGAGACTAACATGAATGGTGAGAAACAGAGATCACCCAATGCTGGATCAGGGATTTGTGAAAACTCTAACAGTATCGTTGGGTTTTTTTCAATGTTTTTCCACCTCTCCTCTGAGGGAATCTTTGACCTCTGAGTAAATTTATGGCCGTGTATGTTTTCCCTATATTATTTTTGTGCAACTATTTTTTCCTCTGTAGAGGCGTGTTGCTGCTTTTTCTGTAAGAACTGTCTTGCTTTAACCATGCTATTCTAAATTCACTTTTATTCCTTTATTTTTTTTTAAGATTCCGCCTGTCTCTTTTGACTCATCTGGTTCATTTTCAAGTCATCCTGTTTATTTTTCCAGCTATTTGTTTTTAATATGTGTTATCTGACCTTTTCTGTCTGCTTTTTTGGGGACATATACAAAGCTCTTCCTTTATTTGCATTTGCTTTTCCTTCTTCCCTCCACAGCACCTAGTGCTTACCAGTGGAACCCAAGAACAGGAAATGGGAATAAAAAACCCACCAGCCCCCAGAAGCTGACAGCAAGCAAAGTTCATTTTCATTTTGCAGGTGTGGAATGCTTCAAGTCACTGAGATTTGTAGAACTACAGGGGGGTAGTGTTTTATCCCAGGAGCTCTCTGACATGGTTCTGGGAACAGAAACTGGAGCTACAGGAAACTTGTTTGAAAACAGCATTTCCCCCTTTGGGTTCTTCGTGCAAGACAGCCATCTGTAAAGCAGTAAGCAGAGCAGAATAGGGCACTGCCTTTCCTGGGAGAATGGTCTACAGGTTTTTATTGTGAATGGGAATCAGAGCATGGTGATATTTCAGCCATTTTATTTCAACAGTGGACTTGTGGAGGAGACCAGGGAACTTTTCTACTTGGGAGCATTTTTTCTGTGACTGTGGAGTTTAGCTCTTTGGCCAGTTTCCCTTTTACATGTTCCCTTTTAAGAGAAAGCTGCTGAGATTCTGACAAGGCCTCTGGATAATTGTGGTTTGGCAGTGATGTTCATCTGAGGTGGCTGCTTCCAGAAGAATAGGTATCCAGAGCTGGCAAGAGTTGGCAGCTATTTTTGTCAGGCTGAAGCACAGAGCACAAAGGCAGATTTATCACAAAAATCAATACCACAAGCTATCAGTCTGCCACCATTTACTCACCACAGCTGCAAAATCCTTGGTTGTCTCTGGAGCTTCTGCTATGGAGCTGTACTGGCACCTGACATTGTAAGGAAGAAATTTTACAGGCTACAATTTGCAGTTGAGTTGCTCTTTGCAGCAACCACTGGCTTCATTTGGTGAAGATGCAAGGCACCTTTTGCTACCCAAAGGAACAAGCAGCTGAGCTGTCAGTAAGCATACCCTGGCCTGACCCACCTGGAAAATGAGCTGGTGTATTTGGGCAGGCAGATGTCCTCTTCAGACCAGGAGCTCTCTTCTGAGGGAATGTCCTTTGTTATCCTGTTTTGCTTCTCACATTTCTGATGCTCATTACAACAGTACATCTGTGTGTATGTGTGAATGTATGTGTGCCCACACATGATGTCGTTAAATCTCCTTAGACACTGGAAAAGATTTGCTGTTCTGGATATGCTAATCTTGTACCAGACCCAAAGAAACCAAAGGGGAAAATGTCATTTTCTAACAAGCTTCCTGTAGCTCCATTCTTTTCCCAATAAACTTTGGTTTTCTGTGCTTTGTTTGACAACCTGCTTTGATGATGCACCAGTCAGAGATGGAACAAACCATTTTCTCTCAGGCTTTGGGCAAAACTAGAACGGGGATTGATGCTGAAGCCTAAAGCATGGACACATGGAAATAGAACAAAGCTGCATCAGGGGAAGATCAAATTGGATATTTGGAAAAGGTACCTCAGTGAGAGGGTGGTCACTCACTGGAACAGGATCCTCAGGGAAGTGGTCAGGGCACCAAACCTGCCACTACCATCTGGACAACGTTCTTAGACATATGGTTTAGTTTTAGGTAGTCCTGTGAGGGATGGGGACTTGGACTTGATGATCCTTATGGCTTCCTTCCAACTGGAGATCTGTGATTGTCTTTATATGTTTGGTATAATCAGAGCACTAAATAAGAGCCTGCAGCTCTAGAGCAATGGAAGGGGTGGTCCTCACAAAAGCAGATCAATGAGAGTACTTGCCATGTATGTGACAATATTCAAGGCAGCAGACTCAGGAAAATCAGCTCTGTTGATGCTGGCCCAAATCCACATGCCAAAGGCTTTCTCTGGAGAGAGCACACCCTTTTAAAAACATGCATGTTCTGAACAATGTTTGCTTTTAAAAGACAGCACAATGGGAGGCAGCCTATCCTGGAGGCTCGTGTCTGTTGAAGATCTGGTGGAAGGGAGGTTTGGAACACTTTCTGAGTGCAGGATAACAGCTTGTGTGATTTAACACAAGTTCACAATATTATGCTTCACTTCCCTACCTCCTTCCCTCTCATTTTTGCTCTTCATACAGCAGATAATGGAGACAGAGTACAGCTAGGCCATGGCTCTTTGCAACAAGATGAGGTTTTAATCTCAGCAAGAGGAAGACTGGAAGTATCCTTGCCATGTTGTTCTGTTGATTTGCTTTGATTATGGGAAGACCACAGGAAAGGAGCTCATTGCTGTTATTTCAGCTGGTGAAAGAAAACACCAAATGAAGTTATTTGGAAAGTAGAGTTCTGTAAATTCACATGGTAATAATTTTAAGTATGTGAAATATTTTTACTAGAATGGTTTTGTTTGTGTTGTCTGCTTCAGGTGTTTTGATATGGAAGAGCACTGTTGAATCTACAAAAATCAAGTGTGACTGAGATGTCCAGTATCACCTTCTTGATTTCCTGCTTCTGGTCTTTCCTTTTTGCTTTTATGTGATTTCAGTTCCAGGTAGTTGTATTAGGATCTATGATATTTGACTTTTGATCTAATATTTTTTTCAAAAATCTAATTTGGGACCTTTCACTTCCAGATTTCAGGATCAAACCCACCATAGCTGGAAGATAGAGTACTTAATCTTTATTTGTACTTGTCATAGCACACAGACACTCAGATTAATACTGTAACATCTTTTCCATAGCTGATATTGATATTTTTAAGCCTCGAAACTGAAGCATTTGTGATTTTCTGCTATATGTCTTTTAATGAAATCTTCTTGTTGTTTTTGGAGAAAATCAGATTGTTTTAAAGAAAATATAAATTGGTTCAAAATTACTTTTTCTTTTCTTTTTTCTCCCCCTTAAATTACTGTGTTACTGGAAGATCTCTGAGGAGCCATGACCTTTCAATCACAGACCATGGCATCAGGCCCTCAATAAGGGAAGCCAGGAACAAAAGCTTTTGAGGGGGGTGTCTGTTTATCTCCTCTGGTTCAACCTGCTTCCAGAAGGTTGCAAGACAGGATGTGGGAAGCAGAATTATGTCACAAGAGGAGTAACTTTTTTTTTTTTTTTAAATCTCTTTAAGGATATTTTTTTTGAGGCTGGGTAAAAATACCTAACATTGGTACCAGGTTGTATATAAATCTGTATGAATGACTTATTACCATTAGGATCAGATTGAGTATTTCTACCTAGAGGTAAAACTTTCATTGTCTTTCTAAAAGCATTGCTCACATAAAGAGCAGAGGCAGTGGCACATTTTATTCACTGCAAGCTTTGATTAATCTTTGCATACTCTTTATTGTATGAAAGCTTTCCCGTCAGCTTCATCTCCAGTACACAGAAAATGCTTTCTGTTTAATTCAATTACTTACATTGTTGCCAAAATTAATTTTCTGTTAACTCTAAATATTTTACTATGGTAAAACATGGGCTAGATACAGTAAGTTTTATCCTAGTTCTGTTCTTACATCTCTGTAGACAGAGATTATATCTTTGGCAATAAGGTCATTGGTGATGAGTTCCCTGTAGTTACTAACTGGATTTTAAATTACTGGACAGATTCTTTGCTGTTATACACTCCTCCCTTTCCCTAGCTTCCAGGACAAGTCACTGATATAAATAGGAGGATGTTGTCCTCAATTCAGTACTGATTTCAGTCCTAGGGAAACATGTTTCTCTAGCAAACATTTCATGGTCCTGAAATTTCAGACGTTCCTAAGGAATTGTGTGGCATGTGTGAGAAGTGAGTAGAGCCAATTGGGTGAAAGGTCTCTGGTTTTGGGCTGCTTCAGTTTTGCTCAGTTTTTGCTCAAAATCCTTTGGGGTCATACGCAGCCCCTTGCATTTAGTAACACAGACTGTTCACTAATGGGCAGAAGAGAGAACCAAGTTAAATTATGTTCTGTGAACTTTTCTGCTTGCACCTGAAAGCTTGTGATGATTTATCCAGAACTTTGGCAGGAGTTGCTGTTAAATAAAATTATTGTCACATGCAACTGAAACAAGTTGTTGGGTTTTGAGTGGAACTAACCTCTAGAAAATAATTTGCAGGGATGCTGTGACAATGCTGTGTAGGCTCAGAAGAAGCTGGGCACTGAGCCAGAAGGGTGCTTCACATTTGGATTCTCAGTCACCTAAACCTGAATTTGGGAGTGGATGTTTTTTTTAAGAGAGATGTTGTAGTTCAAAGTCGAGTTGATTCCAGGAATCCCTGCACTGTGAGTCCATCTTTGGTTGCTCACTTGGCAAACCAAAAGAGCTAGCTACTTGTTAAAGAGGTTCAGTAAATATTTGCCAGTGATGATGTGGATAGGATTTCTTGCCTTGGGATAAGCAGATGGATGAGAATAATTCTGAAGTCTCTTATAGACCTCTGTGCTCCTGTGAATCCATGAGAATTTCTGGTACAGACCATGACTGAACAGATGAAAATTACAGCAGTTGAGAATGAAAGTGTGATCAAAATTGAAGTGAACAGGGAGGAATTCCTACACCTAAATATGTGGTCAATGTTCATTGTTTGGAGTCTCAAATGACATAGGGAAAGAAATAGCCAATGCTGAGAATAAGCTGGTGAATAGACATAGCAAAAATAATGATAATTTAAAAATCAACACACAAAATCTTACTGTTCACTGCTTTTCCATGTTGAAAAGATGGAGATTTCCTGGCAGAATATTTTAAGATACTTTGCAGGATTAATATTCTGCACTAAATAGATGAAGGTGCTTGAAAAAATACACTTCATTCTAAGCAGTTTTTGACAGAACGTATTTTATCCATACAGGGGCTTTAGCAGAATTGTCAGTGATGTCTCATGATAGATGGCAATAATGCAGAGTTGTAGGAGCCTTACTACTAAAAAGGACCAGACAGCTTAGTGCTGTGGCATTCTGTTTGACTCTGAGTGGGTGGTTGGAAAGGGATGAGGGGTGGGTGATTTTCTAATGGGCATTTCATCATATGGCTTCTAGAAATAATGGGAAGCCAGAGATGACTGAGGAAGAGATGGGAAAGAAAAGACATTTTGGAGAAATTTCCTCACAGAGAGAATGATTCATTTTGGACTGTGCTGTCAAAAGGCAGCTATGGAAACTGCAGCTGTGAATGTATTAAATAGGACTCAGGCAGGTGCTTACTGGAAAAAATGTTATGGATGGAAACAAGCACCAGGAGGAGTGGGAGGAATCTGCAGAGCAGCTTCCGGTGTTTAGTTACAGCAGAATAAATGTGTTATTCTGCATTTGCATTGCAGATACACAACAGTGCTCACTCTGAGCAGATACTTGACTGCCACAGATTTTCATGGACACGTGTCCAAGGGGCTACTCTCACCTTCCTCTATGATTTTTTTCAAAGGAAGAGGTATATTAAATGCCAAATTGAAGGGAACGGCTTTGGGGTGGAAAAGGTTGAGTAATGGTGGTGTAATAGAAAGCAAAATTTGGCCCACGTTAGTTTCCACCAACAGAGTTGTTTTTTCCATTAGTTCTGCTGGCACTGAAGAGTATCTCTGATGTATGACAATATATCAGAAGTTTAGCCCTACAGAGAAAGGCATAGAGTGGTGGACAGGTATATTATGTGTTGGGGAGGAAAGCAGGAAACAGGATGGCTTTAAGTATTTTCGGAAAAAGAGCTGAGAGGGTTCAGAAAGATAGCACCTGCTACTGGTGCCATTGTGACTTCAAAAAACCTGAAATCTGCATTGAGGGACTTGTTGAGATGTGGCTCTGTAGTGAAACTGAAGGAGAAGCTTCCAAGAAAGCTGCTTACCCAAACCTGCTTGTTTCCCTTAGCTCTCACACTTCTTTTTTTCTTCTCTGTCCTGGCCTTTTTGGATTCACATTTCATGTAACTGCAGATGTTGCCACTGGTTTCTGTGAAGTCACTTCTATTTATGCCAGAATGAAATCAGGCCTGTGAATCTGCAGAGAAGGAAAAGTCAGCAGTCATAAGGAGACACAGCATATAAATGTAAACCTCTAGAGATAGTCCCTGATGCTGTTACTGCTTGCTTTCTTGCATCTCAAGTGTGAGTCCATTGATCAAGTCTGGATCATAATCTGGAACCGAGTCATAATCTGAAAGCAGTTTCCAGTTTATCGCAGTCCAGTTCCATTACACCCCAATTTTTCTGTGCTGTCCTGCTGCCCTGCCTGCACACTAACCAACACAAAGTTAGCTACAAAATACAGCTGTAATAACAAAAGCTTCAGGCTTATTTCAGAAGTCCAGAAGCCAGACCCTCAGCTGGTTCACATCCCTGCACATCAGTTCACTGCACTGGAGAGACACCAATTTTACACTTGTTGAAGATTTGTCCAAGATTTCTTTTTTTCAAATGGCACAGGGATAAAGTTGCTGGAGAAGGCTGAGGAGAAAAACACCCTATGTTCTTTTGGTTGAGTTTAAGACTTGCTGACTCAAATGCCAACTGTTCATTTATTATCTCCTGAATCCTGGGGATACAGTTTACCAGGTAACCACATCTGTTCTTCAGTTCAGTTTCACCTCTTTGAAAGCACATCCAAGCTACCTACCTAGGTGCCTGTGTTTCATTGTGTGTTGCATGTTTCCATGGCACACTGATTTGCCAGATAAAGCAATCTGCAGCCCATGTAGTTTATCTTAAAGCCTTTTAAATCTGTCTCCTGTAAGCTTGAAATTCTCTCATTCAGGCATCCAGTGTTGTTGAAACCTCCATGCCAATGATTCTTAATGACGTGTGTGTCTAGCCAGAGTAATTCTCCTCATTCAATTTGCAATTTTCCAAGTCAATCCTTTCAGCATTGTGACTCCAGCAGTTTATTTTGCATTCCGAGACATGCAGCTCTCTTAAACAAAACAATCCTGGCTTTGTAGGCAAAATGGTGCCTTACAATGAAGGGCAACTAAACTTAAAGTTTGTTCTGGAAAGCAGGGATAGTATTATCTTTGCTTGCTCACCCTCCTGGTCTCGAAGCAAACTCACATCTAATGCACAAGCAGAAAAAGTCTTTCCTTAGTATTTGACATGAAGGACAAAAGCTGAACCATTTCCCATTTGGCAGCATATTTTGTTTCTACTCTTGTTCAAAGAGGATGTGGGGCTGAGCTTTGTATCTGATGCTGTTTCCCATGCCTAGGAGCAAGTATTGGCAGTAACCAATAGAAACTGCTCTGTGAAAATCTAGACTCCTGGTTTATAGCAGCATACTTAGGGCATCCTGATGGGAAAAAGAGACCTTTTGTAGTGCTTAGTGGCCTCAGCCATCTACTGAGATCTCAGTGATGGGTTCAGAAGGGAAATCTTGTAGCTGCTCTAAAGAGGATTGCAACAGCTTGGGTCTTTGGAAGGAAGTGGAGGTGAAGATAAGTTGTTGGGAAGTGGGGTTCTCATCAGAACAACAGAGGATGGGCATGTGGTTTTTTTTATCTTCAGGACCCAGCGTGACTTACATGCTCATTTTGTCCTGAAAACAAGAAGATTTTGATCCCTGCATGAGGAAGATTTATGTGAGCTCGGGAGGTTTTACTTTGGTCATTGTGAAAAAAGAATTCATAAGCCTTGCTCATTTCATTCATTTATTTTTCCCTGTTCTTCGAAATCCATTGAAGGAACAGATACATTTAAGGATGTTTATTTTAAGTTGGTACTCTGGATTGAAAAGCTTTTCCATCTGTTTCTGCCTTGCATTGGATATAACATTTTGCAGATGGCAGCATTTATCAGAATCCTTCTGCAGACTACTTACTGGCTTTGTGCCTTCAGAAATGGGCCACCTTCATTGCCAGTGTAACTTCACAGAAACTGGTGGAATGACACTATGGATAAACCTGACCCATCACCACAAGTGCTTCCTGAAGTATCATCATGCCCTCTGGGTGCAATGCCTACGGCCTTGTTGGCTTGTTTAATGCAAATATATTGAATTATATGTCATTTTTGTGACTATTGAGGGCTACTGGTTCTGCTTTAAAAACCTCTTGGTTCTGATTTTTCCAGTCCATGAGCGACTTAGGGAATAGCTTTCAAACATGCCATCTCAAATTGCAGCCACAGATTTGGGTATAGAGGCTACTGAGGCAGGCAGAGACTGGGAATGTGCCTGCTATGGTGAGCAGTCATTTTGCCAGTTTTCCCTTACTTTCATGTATTCCACCAAATATAACACCTCTGCCATATTGTTAGTCCCCACTCCTTTCTTGATTCTCTCAGCATTCTCACAAATTATGTGCTGGGGTCCCTTGGGGTGCTGGTTCTAAATGTTTCAATAAATCATGAAGCACTTTGTCTCAGTGATTCCCATTGAAACTGCTCACAGAGCTGAGATGCTCTGATCTTTTTTATCACAGGCCTAAGAATCACAGCTCCATGTTCAGGTTTCAGGAGCAGGCTTGTTTGGAAAGACTTTTTTATTTCACAGATTATTTTTTTCTCTAATATTTTATTTACAGAAAGATGCAGAGTGGAGAGCTGGAAGTGACACAGGTCATGAGGCCAAATATCAGGTTCAGTTAGGGAAGGAAGATTTTAGTGCTTTCTTAGCTTTCTGGAAAAAAACCCCCAAACCTACTATTCTGGGACAAAGGCTTTCATGACTGTCTTTAGCCAAAATGTCACTTACTTTGGAAAGTTTGAAGAAAATTGATTAAGAGCCTGTATTAGAAATTAGAAATCTGACTTTTTAGAGCAATTTTTCACTCTACCCTTATTATATGAAAAGAGTAGTGAGGAGTAAAAGAGAATTCCCCTTCAGAAGTGTTTAGCACAGCAGCCCTATTTAGCCCACTGTTTATTCAGTGCTGCTATGGAAAGCCCAGTTCCAGTCATGGTGAATATTTACATATAAAAATAAGATTAAACTGTTAGTTTTCCATGTCTCTGTCTTTTATTTCCCTTCTTTTATTTTTTTTTTTTATGATTTGACAATATTTCTGAAACACCTTGTGTTTTAAAATGTGATTTGATATCAAGGCCCTGGATGCCTAATTGAGGTCCCTCAATTTCAGTGAATGCCATCAATAGTTTGGCTGCTCCAGCATATCCTGGACACCATTATGTGTGAGTTTGGCCTGTGGACAGCCTCTGTGGTTCCAGCTGGGAACCCCTGTAGGATTTCTTCTGACTGGTGCCCACCCAGGATCTAGTGCTGTAGAGAGTACTCAGGCTGTTTTTGGCAAAAGAAAGGAAGCTTGGGTGACAGCAGTGTCACCACAGTGCCTGACAGAGCCTTCTCAGTTGTTAAGCATATCTAAGGCATCAAGATGGAAAAATACTTCAGAGATTTTGTAAGCTGTAGGAAAAGTTCCAACTATTTAGCAAAGTTAATGCTGAGCTCTTCTGACTCATAGCACTAAAAAACTGCTCCAAGCAGTCTCACTGCTGAATCAATTAGCTCAGCCAGCACCCTTCTCATCAAAGTAACACCTTCCTTTCTTGCTCAGTTTTAAGACATAATTCAACATTTTCAATTTAAAAAAAAATAAAAATATGTAGAGCTATATTCCCTGCTGTACTCACTCCTGCTAAAGTTTACATTGGTGTTTCATCTTGCCCTATTTGCACACTTTCATGTTTAGGTTCCCTTCCAACTGGAGCTTGGAGCCTCTGCTAGAAATCAAAGTCCTTACAATCAAACCAACTCAGTTAATATTCGTAGCCCTCCAGAGCAAATATAGTCCAGGGATATTTGGTAGTTCTCAGCATCAGACAGATGCTGCTTTGGAGGGGATCTGTTTGTTTAACACAACCAGGGGAGCTCAACTGGGAACTGTCTGCAGTCTCAAAGCTGCAGCCACAACTAAAGATGCTGGACTAAAGTACGTGGAGTTCTGTAACACACAGTCAGCCCTGAATGCCCACAGAACATGCTTTACAATTTATTCTAAAAGTAGTATTGTGCCTATAACCTTCACACCCACACTGGCTCCTAGTTTGGTCACCAAAATTTTCTGTCTCTTGAGAATGTCTCTTGATTCCAGCTGAATTTTCTCTGTGTGAATAGCTCTGTTAGCAATTCTTTAGCATTGCATTATTGCATCTATTTTCTTTTATTTTTTAAATGATTAATTAGTCAATTATATGAAATTACCTTTTGCTGTTAAAGCATAATTTAGAAAAAAACATCGAGTAGATAATGCTCATTTGTCACTAAATTGCTTGTAACTGAGGCTGTTGGATGGCAATATCTTTTTAGCTTCTGTTTTTACTGCTGGATGAACAACATTGAATAAAACTCCTGCTCTAATAGAGTGCTTGGAGTGACTCAGTCTTGTCCTTCAACATTTAGAAGGAAAAGGACTTAGATTTGCAATTTACATTGCTAATAAAGAACATTTGGGCTTTGGGAGGTTGATGCAGCTTGGAGTTGAACTTTTTTTAATATGGAGTTGAAAGGGCAATGGACGTAACCAAGTGTTATTTAAACTGTCACATAAAAAGGAATCTAAAATATGGTACCTTGAAAGTTGCTTCTTTTGTGGAAAGGGAAGGACGAACCAGTTATTGCCTTTGTAATTGTTTAGTTATCCATCAGATTACTGCAAACTGCATATGTGTACTTTCCAAAGTGCTTTGGTGTAGACAGACACAGACCTTTGCTCCTGAGGAATTCAATGATTTGCCCCTTGGGAACTGCTGGGCTTGCCTGAGCTCCCTTAATGACACTGATGGGTCAATTCTCTGCCAGAGCCAACAACTCATCTTCATCATCTTCTCAACTTCACATCCACTAATGATCAGTCCTCATAATGAAGGCATTTTTCACCCTGCCAGGAGTCACAAGGAGAAAAATTGATTGACAGAGTTATCTGGATTGTAGTAATTAAATCAGGGCAGACAAATCCCTGCTCTCATTATATTTCAGACTTGTCTGAACCATGAAAAACAGAGCTGAAGCATGTGGATTTGCTTCCTACAGTTCAAAATGAGACACTAAATTCTGTATATGATATGTAGTGTTATAATACATAAAGGCAGACAAATTATAAAAGGAGAATTATAAAACACAAGTGGTCTAAACATGGCTGTTGGGTTTAACCATTTTTATTGAAACTTGTATATTGAATGTTTGAAAAAAGTGTTAACAGTAAGACATGACCATGTTTCAGGAAATTAAACTAAACATATACTTTGCTTCCAACTGCATCCCTGGTGCTATGCAGAGGAACAGCCCTTGTGCCAGCGAGGCAAGAGATGCAGCTGGAAACAGAGATGGAAAACAACAAAAAGATGGAGTACAGAATTGGCATGGACACAGGATTGGTGCTTTCAAAGCATAATACAACTAGGTTTTTTGAGGCCCCTTGCTTGTTGATGAAAACATGGATTTATCCTGCAGAAGCCAGAAAAGGATTTCAAATACTATCGGAATACTTCTGTTGGTGACTTCTTGTTGCAGAGCACTTGACTTGAACAAGGATTTGAGTGCAGATGTTTTTTTGGGTAATGCTGCAGTCTGGATTTGGGAGTTGTCCTTTGATTCTTTAAAAAAAAAAATTCTTCCATCAGTTTAAGCTTGAGCCATTTTTCAGATTCAGTAAATATTGTACCCACTTTAAATAGAGGATGCTGTGTGAGTGCCAATTAACATTAAACAGCTAATTAAGCTGATTTGATCTAGTTAATACTGTGTATATAAGCTGCACATGTGGAGAGAAGAAGATTAGAGTTTAAACCAGGAAAACTGAGTAAGGAAATCTGGATTCACTGGGACATACACTCAGACAACATGAATTGGTGTAAGTTCACTGAGCTCATTTTCAAGCACTGAGTTACTTTTATGGGGTGTTTATCCCTTATGAAACATTTCAAAACAAACCTTAATAGTTCCAAAATGCAGCTGACAGCTACAAACAGAATTTAGACAAGAGGGCATCATCCAGAAAACAGTTTCAGAAGGAGTGAAGGCTTTGGGGACACAATGCCCGTTCCCTTCACATGGCTGCTTTTGTGGGTCCTTCGTTGGTCCCTCCAGTTTAGCTTTACAAGTGATACAAATCCTTAGCTGGAATGAGGTACCCAAATCAACATGGAAATGCTTTCCCTCTGATGCTGCACGTGTTTGGTTCTGTAGTACTGCTTATGTTTTTCTGGATTGCAGTGGATACTCTCAGCAACCTGAGGAGATTATCTGAGGTTAAGCTGCCTGGGTACCCAAGTGTTTCGTTACTGGGATTCTTTCTTCTTATGCTTCCTGTCAAAATATTCTAACCTTAGTGCAGATTGAACCAAGGGTAAATATCTGAAAAAGCTAATGCTACAATGGAAGCTCTAATTTCCATCTTCCACAAGTTGAGAATCTTAGGAGTGACAGTTGGCATGTCATGACAGTTCCTGTTGATGAATCCGTCTTCTGAGAGCATCATTAGAGTTTTCACTCACGCCCAAAAGGATTCTGGGAAAGGATTGTTCTGACATAAATCTAAGAGAAGTGCACATTGAAATATTACAGAATATTACAGTTGACTTTGACCTGTCAGTGTCTGTAGAAGGCAAATTGCCTGCTCTTGGCATGTTACTTGACATGCTTTACTGTCGCAAGGATTGTTATTAGAAAAACCTCTGCTATTTGTATCAAAAGGGTTTTAGTAATGGATGGTGTTTGCAGACTATTGTGGTTGGTTGCAGCTGCTGGTAATCCCTTTTAGAGGTGTGCTCTAGGGTAAACTTGTAATCTGCCAAAGCTGAGACCAAATTTCACATTAAGGTCAAAAACGTTTGTGGAAATCACACACTGTGTGAACATCTGGGGCAAAACAAGAGAGTCAGAGCAATGAAGGATAGGCACTGTACATCAGAAAACAGGTGGTGGGTATAAAGCTAGGCTGAACAGTGTAGAGAGTCATTTTATTGGTACATAAAGGCTGATCTTTAAAGGAAAATGATAAATGGTAAAGATAATGGTTCAGATTCTGTTGCTTTTAAGTTGGCCTGTATACCACCACCAACCCAAAGCTGCACTTAACTTTGCTGTCAGGGCACGTGCAAAAAGGCTGGGGAGATTCTTAGGACATTTTGCATTTTGCCACAGTGGCCTTGAATGACTGCAAGCACAATAGAGGGGGATTATATGATGGGGACAGGTCATGTGCAGTGAGGACTGGAACTTTGTTAAGTGGAGAAGGTACTGAACTGGATGTCCTTGTAAGTCAAGCACAGTTTACCTCTGAGTGAAGACAAGCTGTGACCTCAGGCAAAGATTTAGCCATGTGCATAAATTCCTGCCCATTATTCTTTCTCTTTCCCCACAAATCTTTGCCATTGCTGGCTCTTATGCATACTTCTAGACTCCAAGGTGTGGAGAAGGTGTGCCAGTGCACAGCCCTCATTCATCACTGGTCTGGTGTGTATGGGCATGGAGATGATGTCAACACAAACTGCTCTGTGGTGTCTTTTTTTCCATTCACAGTGTATGGTTCTCTGGCTTACTGTGGCAGC
This sequence comes from Florisuga fusca, assembly GCA_038090715.1. Taxonomy (NCBI): domain Eukaryota; kingdom Metazoa; phylum Chordata; class Aves; order Apodiformes; family Trochilidae; genus Florisuga; species Florisuga fusca. The sequence goes on from JAAWXA010000023.1 coordinate 4,830,699, forward strand.
TGGTGTACATTAGAAGAGGTTTTATTGAGGAAGTTAAGTAATTTTAGAAAATCATAGACAGGATCAGGTTCTTTCAAAACTGTTTTTGTAATCCCTTTCTGAAGTCACCCACTGGTTTGGAATGAGGATGGAAAATGCAGAGTGCCATGACTAGTTCAGGAAGGACAGTTTTCAACGTAGAGGATGAATAAAGGTTAAGAGACAGCAGCATCAGTATGGAGGAGTGGTGTAAAATAAATGCAAGACAATCTTTTTGTTCCAGTAAATCTAAGAGACAATATCTGCAACAGAATTTACACCTGAATGGTGAAAAAACTGCCTGAAAAGCCAATGGTGAAAGTTCACGTCTGACTGGAGCAAAAAAAAAAAAAAAGCTGCTTTTCCAGAAATGGAGAAATGTCCTCACAATATCTGGCTCAGCCTCTGCACTAGAACAGTGGTGAGACTCCAAAGCCCTTATTAAGTGATTCTGATTTGCATCAGTGGAGACAAATCTGGACTCAGAGTGCCTAAGGTTGGAGAACTTGGTAGATAGCTGAGAAGAATACAGCTGAAGAAGAAGCAGGGAGGAGGATGAAACAGGACCTGATCAAAGAGGAATTATGAATTATAATAAGGAAGTGTTGATACCATTTTAAAGGGGACAAATACTTTTCAGAGCAAGAAACTGTCTTACTCCTCACACCAGACTGTGTCAGAGATTGGGAATGGAGTGTTGGAGGAACTACTTTTAAAGCTGGTGTGTTTTGGTAATTCCAGGGGAGAAAAACAGAATGGTTTTCATTTGCCTGTAACCTCAGCTGATGCTGGGGTTCTGCTGCCTCCTGTTTGATATCCATTCAGCTGGTGTGCAAAGGATAGCTGACCTCTCAGGAGAACCCAATTACTTCTTTTTCCTCACTGTCTCTCTGCTTCTTCCCCGCCCAGTTCAAAAGGTCAGCTACAGCTACTCCCCTTGTCTGGACACAGCCAGCAAAACTGAACAATAATCAAATTATGGGAAGCAATAAAATTACAAGGTTTTTCTTGTTAACATTGGCACTGACTTCCCTTGAAGCAATGTTCAGACAGATATGTACTGAAGATGTTTAGAGTAAGATTAGACTTTGAAGCACTTTCCATAAATCCTTCCATATATTTTTCCAAATATAATAGAATAAAAAATGGGTCAGGAGAAAAAACTTCCATGATCCTAGCATAGGAAGGGCTCACATGAAGTATGGATTTCTCCAGTCTGTCCCCATAGTTACTACTCCTTCTCCCTCCTCAGATACATCCAGCTTGTCTTGCTTTGTGATTTCCACACAGAGAGGAGCAGTAAGGGTACAATGCTGGGAGATGAAAACCAGCATGTGGCTTACTCAGAACCTTCTGCATTTCAGAGGGCTTTCAGAAAGGGATCTCTCATTTGATGAAGATCCTTTTTTCTGTTTAGTCATAAACAGATGAATCCTATAATAGCCTCTGTTTCCTCTGCTGCAGGAGGTCTGTATGATTAATAAGATCTCCCTGTAGTGAATGCCAAGCCAAACAGATGAATGCAAGGCTCATCTGCTGTAGATTAAACATTTGGAAAAAACATTTTATAAATATTTTTTTCCACAACAACATATCCATATGGCAGTTAACTAGGGTATATATTTAAAACCTTGCATGTACAGTATACAGCCATACATATGTATTGGATATACTTATTAAATAAGTACTTATGTTGTCACTCAACAGATAGCTTTCTGATATGACTTTTAATCTATTTGAGATGTCAAATCAAACTGTGAAAGGACCACATGTGCTTCGTCAAGCAAAACATGATAAGACACTGCTGCTGAGCTGAGTGGGTAGGTTAGTAGGAAGCAAACCTTTTATTATTTCTCAGAAACAAGAATGTGTAAGATAATTACCTGGGAAGTTATGAGGTAAGAGTAAAATAACATACGCTGAATATGGCTACAGAGATAAGGTTGTCCTAAGCACAGTGGAAACAGATCCTAAGGAGAAAGGAAAGTTAAATTAATTTGAGATTTCTTAGATGAAAATTCTAGCATCTGAATTTATCTTTCCTAACTCTTCAAAATACTGGAACTGTGTTTCATTATAATTAATATTTTAGACTTATTAACCAGATTAGGTTATAGGACTTTACAGAGATAAAAAAAAATAATTTTTTTTAGATCCTTACTAAATAATGGGGAATGCCTTTTTTATTTTTATTTCCTGTGTCTGACTTAGAGGACTGGACCATAATTCTGGAATGATGAGAAATGAGATCTGACAATTTATGTCAAACTAAAACCAAAATCAACAAGTAAACCTTATCCAGAACAGCTGTCAGAACTCTCACACAAGTCATTCCTGTGTCTTAGTATGTTGTTCTTGTAAGCTTAGCAATACTTTTGTAGGTTGGTTTTATGATAAACTGAGTTTTCTTGGTTTGCTTAAGATCCTAATTCCTGAAATATTTTTTAAGAATTTTTTTAGATGCCCTTGCAGTCTAGCAGCCAGAAAAGAAAAATCATTGCTTGCTTGTTGTCTAGTTAAGGTTTGAAGAACTGGTTTGTTTGTGTGTGTGCATGGAAAACTGGGGCACTTATATGAAGAGAAGGGGTCTCTGAATCTGGTATTTGCTCTAGGAATGGCTAATGCTCATCAGGTCATGTCTGTCTGGGCTCGAAGATGTGGATTTCCAGACCTTACATTATGATTCTTGCAACCAGACATGATGTTTCCCCACGTGCTTTTACACAGATTGCAGAACAGAGGAAAATAATTGCCTAGCTTTGCTTTTATCACACACCATTAGGTACTCAGCTGACTCAAACAAGAAAAACAAAAAGCACCTCATGTTCATGAAACTTTTCATATTTGTGTTTGTTACAGTTTCAGACTTTGTTGCCTAAGTGATTTCTGATGTTCTTGCCTTAGTTTTCCATCTGCTTTGCTGAGGGTTCTGAGGGCAGGTAGGAGATGGGCAGTTCCCTCACTTCTGAATTAATGTCTTGGTGATGTATATCTCAGCCTGCCTTAGAAACTCATTTTTTCATGGCCTACTTGTCCTTGTTGCTTTACTATTTAAGTAATTTTAAAATATTTTTTTAAAACAAAAAACCGGTGGAGTCTTGGAACAAATAATTGAACAAATTCTTCAGAAATCTCCTAGAAACAGTGGAAAACTGGTAAATTTGATCTGGGAAATCTTACAGTGGTCCTTTTTGCATCTGGGTTACAAATAAAATGCAGGGTGTGGAGCCTGTAGGAAGACATCTAACTTTCAGAAGTCTTCAGAGTCCCAGTGTGAGCCCTCATTAGCTCTTTGTGACATTCGCAACAGAGTTTTTAGTACATGAGTCAGAAACATACCTTAAATTAATTTTCATTTAGTTAAATGAGTTTAGAGAGGGCCACTCTTAGCCAGTTTAAGAAAGGCTTATTTTAGACTGGTTTTCATTTGTTCCTGATGAATCAAATTTAAATTGCTATAATCTAAGTTGATTTAATGGTGTCCTAGAGCTCTTTTTAGTGATTTAGCAGAACTGATGTGTGGTAGTGCTTTGTTTAAGTCTTTATGAATCCTGGATCCCCCAGATGGGTAACTAAGCTTTTCCTAGCATGCCCATAAGGCTGCACCACCTGTAGGGCTTCCATGCTGGTGAATCCTCCCAGCTGCTCAAAGTCCACTGTGAAGCCAGAGATAATAAATGATGCAAACACCTCCAGCTCTGGCTGAATGTTCTGGGTATGAACCTCCCATGCATGTGGGCAGAGAGTCTATCCAAGAAGGAAATTAGGATAATTTCCCAGATGTTCCCACAGCATCCTGTAATAACATGGAAAGATCATTGTGAAGGGAGAAGTTGCCCAGGCAGTCCCTGGGGTAGCATCAATGACATCCATCAAGGAGAGGCTGCTCTTCAAAGGCAGATTTGAGCCTGCATGGGCTGGTCTGGGAGGATAACCTGGAATCCAGGGAGTTTGCAAAGGGCCTTTTGCTAGATGAATACTCTTTGCTCTCCTCTGCCAGGCCTTTGCCAGTGCCTCCCACAGTCTTACACAATTATAGGAGAACACAGAGTGCTCCTCATGGGCAAAGGAGTATTTCCTTGTGAAAAAACAATGTACTTTCTTTATTTTTTACATAACTCACTGAAGAATAGCTTATTTAAGTGAGAAAGGGAGGACGAGATGGGTTGACAATCATTATTTAAAACTCACTTAAAACCAAATATTTATTTAATCCGTTATTTTCAGTTGGTTCACCTCAGAGGTAAAATGAAGTTGGGAAGGTGGTTCTCTCTTTCCAGCTTGCATGCTTCCTGGAGTGGATTTCCTGAGCAGTGAGGCATTGGCCCTGTCTCTCCTGTTGGCACTGACCTGGATGAGGTAACATCCCCCCTGTAACATCCCCTTCTCTCCCTGTTAGAATCAGGCTGGTTCTGCCTTTTGCTATAAGCCCTCTAGATTGTTGTAGGATTGCCTGGAGGCTTTGAATGGCCTTCAGTCCTTCTGCATCTTTGCCAAATTGCCAAACCACAGTTACCAGCATAGGTTATAGAAAAACACTTTTAACAAGAAACTGCTAACCACAAAATGATATTTTCTGTGAAAATGTTTTCTGGTTTGCTAAAAAAAAAATGCTTGCCACTGGAAATACAAACCCCCTTCATTAAAGACAGTAGTTGGAGAAATCTGAACTACCCTACTTGTAGGGCTTTTTGTGGAAAGAAAATTAAAAGTTATTGATAAAAATGAAGAAAAAAAAATTACCCCATATTTTCACATGATAAAAAAAACGTTTTCCTGATCATCTAGAGTTCAAACAACAGCCAGTGTAGAGTTTTGGTGCCTCTGGCTGAGGACTTTTAGCATCTGTACTTTGGATAAGAATCCAAGGCAAACAGTTTGCTGCTGTCTAAGTTGAGAAGTGCATTCAGTGAATAAAAACCAGTTTTGGGCTGGGGAAAGGAATGACAAACTTGTCTGAAAATGTCACTTTAAAGTCTCTGTATGAGATACCCAGGGTTCTCAGGCAATAGGTTTTTCTGGCTTAGCTACATTTCCTGCCAGATTATTCAGGTAGATACAGATCCCTTGCTCCTACAGTGTGGAAAACTGAATAAGAATTTCAGCTGCAGAAAGCCCTGGTGAATTTCTGGCCTACTTTGCTCTCCCAGGAGGAAGGTGCACTTCTCTAATTCAGGAACCATTGCTTTGGCAGATGGCTCTATTTACTCAGTGAGCAGGTCAAGACAATAGGAAAAGTGGAACATTATCCAACAGTATCCAATTAAATGTAGCTCTGTGCAACTGTACCAAAGTCATTGCTGTTGAGCTCTCTAGGGAGCGTGTTCATTTTTTAGCCTTGTTTCCTAAGGAAATGAGGCTGTCTGCCTGTCTACCTGTCTATCTGTCAGTGTCTATCCTCTCTGATAAATTTATGTATCTGTTTACCACCATCAAGGATAATGTCTCCTCACAGAGACCTAAACTCTGAGCCACACACTTTCAGCAGAGTTGTAACAAAATCATAGTGTGTGAGACTTCTGTAGCACAACCACCCATGTGGGTGCAGTTAGAGTGCTATCAAAATGCTCTGCTGACTTAATACCCAAATATCTGCATGGAGATAGGTGCTGCTTTAATAAACCCAACTTAGGAAAAGTAGTACTAGGTTTGGGGGCACAAAAGCTCTTTGGGAAAAAAAAAAATTGAAAAACCAACCAAGAAAACATTATAGTCTCCCCAGAAGTTGAACCTTGTGTGTATTAAATTTCATCTCTCTTTTGACTGCAGCTCAAAACTGGTTTTGGAACCAGATGTAAACATTAGTATTATTATGGCTTTTCTAATGCTGAGCAAGAAAAACATCATTTGCCTCAGTTTTCTGGGAACTGGAAGAACAGTGAGAGATGGCAGAATAGGTTCAAGTTCCAGCTGATTGTTGGAGTCATTAGAAATGGGCTGTCTGAGGCAAACAGTGTGGGCAAACCCTGCAGAAATCAGGGTAAGAAGGGTTTCTTTTTTAATTTTTTTTATTTTTTTTTTCTTTTTTTTTTTCACCTTTGTATGATTTCCCTCCTTGAAGATTAGATATTTGGAAATATTTCAAGATATTTTTTATCTTGTTGGTAAATAGGCATGCACTTCTTCTGGGAACAATCCCTAACTGTTTGCTTCATCCAAGGAGAAAGGCAAAAACAGAAGTGAAGCTCAAACAATAAAACCTCAGCAATGGGTCAGGCCGGTTATTATTATAAGATTTCAGGCTTTGAAAGGTCATTTATGTTTTCCAAGCAGGATATATTTTTACACTTGTTTGTAATATTACCTCGCTGTGTTTCATAATGTCAGGGAAAATGTCTGGTTTCAGGCCTGAAATGTCAAAGCAGCATTTTCAAAATCTCTCAGCACTGAGCCAAATGTTTTTCTGTTGGAGTCAGTGGTAACAGTCCCATTTGCCTCAGCAGGCTTGGGCCAGTGCTGAATATGGAAATCCACCTTTGTTGCCATTTTTGCAGGCAGACTGCACTTGCTCATATTCCCCATCCTCCTCCTCTTCCATAGGAAGGGGAAAGGCCTGTTTGTATGTGGCAGCTTGTCTGGTATGAGAGAGAAAAGTATTGACAGTTTTAAGTCATGGATTCACTTCCTATCCTTCCTGATGGCACTTCCATGGAACTGTTTGATTCCTCAGTTTATACCTAAGTAACACATCAAATCTCCATCTCAGAGGGCTTTACAGTTCACCTGGGAAAGACAAAACTGCTGCTTTAGCAAGTGCCAAGTATATATTATGGAGTAAACTGTTCCTGTAGTGTTGTAAGAAGTAATATAGATGAAGCTGATGCAATCTAGACATATGTCTACATCTGTGCCTCCACATTAGGGAGTTATTCTGGATGATACTGACTGCAATGACTAAGAATCTCTCTAGCAAGGAAAACCAACCTTTTAAAATTTTAATAAGGAGACTCTGTGGTTGATAAACCCTTTCAAGTGTCTTGGTCATGATGAAGACAAAGAAGAGAGGCATAGAGTAAATAGTTTCGCTGTTATAGTAACAATGATTCAAAGTCAGGCTTTTTGTTCATGATTTTTCTCCCAGTCATCACGCTACTGAAACACATCTGTGCTGCAGCAGTAGGTGGAACATACTTGGTTCTGTACTCTCAGAACAGTGCTTTTTCACCTTTGAGATATCTTATGTCTTCAGCTGTAAGTACTGTCAGATAAGAAACCCCAACAGTTAGCACTCAGATTCTTTAATCCTCTAGAGAAGATTAAAATTTCAACATTCCCCCATCATTGTCTGCCCTCTCCTGTACTTTGTATTACTATCACATCAGCTAAGAACAAGGTGATAGACACAGTGCCATTAGGAATGTTATTCCTCCCCCTGGCTGGATGGTGAAGGCTGCTCTGGCTGCAGCAGCTCACACACCTCATGGGCTCATCGTGGGCATCAGAGAACCTGATAAATTAGAACTCCTAGAAGGACAGTATCACTTCCTATGAAGATGCTTGTGCAAACTCCTCTGTCATGCTAGATGGAAGCAGAAGGAGTAAATAAAATTCTGCTTCCAGAGCACTGATTTTAGTGAGGGTAGTTGTTCGATCAGTGCATCTTGAATTGTGGTATCCCTTTGAGGACTGTTTGTTCAAGGTCTCAGATTTCTTTCACATGAGAGAGCAGGGATACTTCTGTAAATTATTGCATGTCTTCCTGTTTGCTTGATTTTTTGTTGTTGTTGTTTTTTAAATAAAGACTTGAATTGTATCTTTGTCCTCATTTAGGGACATGATCTAGGAGAAGTCATGTTGAGTAGATGGGCAAAGTATTTTTCTTTTGCTTTTGAGTCAAATCATCATGTATAATTTAAACAATATTTATAACATTACGAGAATTAGTCAAGTAATTTTTTTTTTTCAAAGCATGTAGAACATGGCAAAATCAACTGAAATTAAAGTGAAAGATACCCTTTAATTTCAGCCCATACAATCAGAGGCATCTGTGTGCAAATGGATTAACTTGCCAAAAACATAACTTGAGGCAAGAAGTGTAACATCACTCAGTAAATTAACATCAATAATTATAAGCTGTAAACAGTAGCAGATATAATTAAGATCTGAGGCCCAAGGGTTGTGTATGCCTGGTTGCATCTGCCATCATCAGACACTCTGATCTTGATGTTTGAGTCCCCTCCGGAGACAGCAAATTTACAAATATTACCCTGCATTGAAATAAAGTGTCAACATAATAGGAGCATTTGCAAATTTTTCTCTCTCCCTCTCTCTGTTAATGACAAACAGGGCTCTTTTAGGAAGATAGAAATAAGAGGCTTGGGTTTTCTTCTGTATGATTCCATTGTTGCTCCTGCTCTCCTTGCAGCTGAAGATGTGTCAGAGCATCACACCAAAACACTGTTTTCCAAAGGGTTAAATTAAACAAGTTGTTACAGTACCCTGCAGACAGAAAGCTGTCCTAAAAGAGTAGAGGACATTGCTTTGCTAAATTTGTGAAAGGGGGAATGAAGATGAGAGGGGAGGAGGAAAGGGATAAGGTAACTGTGCTGTCAGTTTCTGAGCTCTGTGGAAACCAAAATGAGTGCTTGTGTTTGAAACATCCTTTCAGAGTTCAAAATGATCAAATTAATAGTAATAAAGAAAAAAATAGCCAGGGTACGTGTTTTGGGTGAAACTATCTGAGTGTTTTTCTGGATGTGGAGATTATTGGTACTTAAAAGTGGCACATGTGGGGAAACCCCAAGCTCTGTGCATTGTAAAACTGAGTCCACATCCAGCCCTCAGGGTGAAGTTGGTACCAGAACTGGGACCAATACAGACTGGAGGCATGGGTTTTGCTGTCATGTTTACCAACCTGCTGGGGACCACCCGGGAGGCAGGACTGGCACTCTCTGGCACACTGTGGCTGCTCCAGCTATCTCAGAGCTTTTTCTGTAAAATCCAGTACTGAGGGTAAACGTGCTTTTACTCACACAATGCAGCTGAGAATAGACAAGTTTGATCATACACAGAAAAGAATATAAATTCATTCAGAGAAAACAGCCTTTGAAGAGTCTTGAAGTTGTCTTGTCAAGCAAAACGGAGGCAAAGCTTTCAGTTCTTGGCTTAACAAAAGAGCAAAAAACAACTGAAGCTTAGCAGCATTGCTTGCCTGTTTGTAGTGATCCTAGTGGTTTGTGGAGAGGCCACATCTTAGGAAGTTATTGCTGGTAACAGCACATACAAAGGAGACTGGAAAAAATGGTGTTACAAGTTTGTCTTGATCCTCCTGTAATATTTTTGTTTCCACTAAAAGATAAAGAAATGGCCATTTCACAGTAACAAGCTGCTTGAAACTATTGAAACTGCAGGAAATTATTATCTGAGGAATTTTGCTTTGGTGGTTGATCTTTAAAAAAAGGCAACCTCAAACCAAGGCTGTAGGCTGGCTGTGTTCCTGCTCCCCCTTTACTCACAGTAGTAGAGCTCGTGTGCATCTGCTCAGTGCTGGGAGCCCACAGTCCCTGCACGGAGCTGGGGCTGAGGAGCCCCAGGCTGCTTGGGAAAAACAGAGGCTGAGAGAGCTGCTCAGGGATTTTCCCCCTCCAGGCTGATGTTAACATCCTTATTCTGCCATCTTAGACTATTTATTGCCTCCTTTAGCCATATCAACCTCTAGCCCTGCGTGGAAATCAAAAAAGGTGAAGACAGCTGGAGTGTTACTCTCCACTTGCAGCACCTCTATAAATCTCTTAGTAAAGAGCCAGTGTAGTTTTACAAATGTGATGCCTTCTTGTTTTATTACCCAGCATGCAGTACACGAAGCTGTTTTCCCACAATGTGTAAATTTAGCAAGGGAGAAAACCCAATCTTTCCCCTCTCTCTGCCATCAGCTCCCTTTCTGAGATCAAGAAGCACGTGGAAATGCTTCCTCTGCCTAAATTCTGAATGACTAGAAAATAGGTTAAAAGTGCTACTTTGTAGTGTAGCACTTTACAAAAGTGTGTTTTGTTTGACAGGACTTAATAAAAAATCTTGTAATCTCTGTCACTGTGGGTAGGTGGGAAGGCCAAAAAGTCTAAATGTTTTAAAGAAAAATCTTAATTAGTATGCAAATTTGACTTTCTGAATTGAATGTCATTTACTAAGTAAACGTTGTTGCAATGGAAGTTCAGATATTTGATCGTTTTCTGTCAAGGTGCCTTTGCACATTTCCTGAATGTAATAATAGCATTTCAAAACCAAAATGAAACTCTCCTTTTTGTTGCAATGTATTGGGTATGCTCCACCAAAGGCTATGTGACTGGAATATCCTAAATGAGCCAACAGCTTATAGTGTTGTTTCTCTTTCATCAAATTTGCAAATTCTGTAGAGGTTTCCTGTGGGGTCAGTGACTGCTTCCAGCCACCACTGAATGAATGTCTCAAACTACACCTTGTATGAAGCTCTTCAGGGATCAGAAAAGGTTGCTGATAGGAGCCATGTATTCAGGGCTCCCCATCATTTCTTGAGAGCTGAGGTTCAGGGAGGAAAACTGATTTAAACACCTGTATTCAGAGCTCTTAAGTACAAACTAGGGTACAAATTCTCTTGATAGCTGAAGGCAGAAGAGAAAGAGCTGTGACCCAATATAGAAGTGATTTTGAAAAGGAAAAAAAACTGGCTGGAGGGATTTGGTATCTAGCAGTGCTGAGGAGCCTGCCCTGCTTGAGTACATAATCCCTTACTACCAGCTGCAATGTAAGAGTCTAACAGGGCTGATGAACTGGAGGGCATGAAGATTTATTCTCAACTGTGTGATCACTCTGAATCTGTTAAAGGCCAAGGGAGAAGAAAACCTCTCCAATATGGAGAGAAAAGGACAACTCTTTCCACCCTTGCCTCATCTTACTCTGGTGCAAACTTGCCAGTCCTACCACAGAAGTGGGAGAGCATGAAAGTAATGTGGCCCTTGGTAAACCTTCCAGGTTTTGTGTTTGTCTCTCTATAATTTGATAAACTGGGTGTCCCACATGAGCATAAAGTGTGCTATTAAGTGTTCCTGATCTGGACGCTTCTTTTACTAAATCTAAAAATTATGTATAAGCCCTTGCAGCTATGGTGAGGTGTTCTCAGTGTTCCTCACACTATATTGCTAGTATGCTGGTACACTTACTCTTATTGCCACCTTGGCAGCAAGGTTATTTGGGTCCTGAGGAGTCACTGACCTTCTGATCTTGAAGCTGCCATTCATGGCAGGGTCAAGATGTGTTAGCAGGAAAGCTCAGCCCAGTAATGCCTGCACCTCACCTTTGAACAAACACCAGGAATTGGTTCCTGCCATTCAAAATTTGGCTCTGTTTGATGAGCTTAAATTTGTGTGGTAAAAAATCTATAGTGGGTTTTTCTTTTGCATAATAGACGTTTTGCTAATTTAAAACAAACTCCGTTGCATATGAATGTTTTCACTGTGTTAGCAATTTTTATATCTTATTGGCAGTGTTCTAAAACAATGAAGATTTAGACTCCCCAGTTCCCCGGAGATCCCTGTAACTGCAACAATGACTGAAGCATGAAAAAAGTAATTTGGCAAAATGGCCATCTTGGCTTCCTCTGTCTCATCGTCCTCTCTCTCTGACTTCCAAGTCTTGTTTGCTCAGTTTACTGGACAAACACATTGTTTGCTATTTGCCAGGGCAGATGTTTATTTAGTTCAGCACCTTCTGCTTCCTTCCTGAGACTGAGCAAAGTCACACTGTTCACAGTAGTTTTTTTTTCTGTTTACAACAACTCTGCTGCCCGCCAAGGTACAGAAAAAACAAAGGACAAGGGTTGCTTTGAAAATTATTTATTCAGCTCGTGAAAAGTGATTCCATGTGCAAGCATTTAGAGAACCTTAACCACCATCTCCTGGACTCTGTAAATGTCACACACCAAAACACAGTGAGCATCTAACTGGATTGTCTCACTGTGCAGTGTGGTGGTATCCAGGCACTGATTATTTTTTATGTAGAGCACAAACCATCTTTTTTTGAAAGAACATGAAAATCCAAACCTGAACTGACTCATGTTCTGATCCAGCCTGGCCCTGCTTGAATAATCTTGCTATGGCAACTATCAATGCTCAAGAGAGTGTTTGCCTTGGTTGGACTCTATGCAGAGTCAGCCTGGCTGCAAAAAGTCTGCATAAAACCAATGTGGCACTTTAGTGCTGATTTGAGAGCTTATGAATTGTGAAGACAGGGAGCTGGCTTTCTGTGTTAAAAGACATTTTGCCTTTAATAAGGCCTGAGAGAGAATGGAGAAATGGCTTTACAGACCAGCACAGGGGTCACTAGGTGCTGTAGTGTTAAAACTCATCTGTGTTCTAAATGAAACTCTTGCTACTGAGGTCCCTGTTCCAGGAGTCTTGGAAAGAGCTTGGATTTATTCCCACCCCTTTATTCCTCCCTTCTATCTTTTGTGTGGCTGGCACAGTGTGCTTTCTCCTTCCTTGCAAATTCCTTCACAAATTTCTGGCTTTGTGCATATCTCCTCTACTTCTTGCTTTACTTATGCACCTTGTTTCTCTATAGCTCTGTGGCTTTATTTCCCGTTCCTCTGCAAAGGATGCTTTTCATACCAAGCAGCAGAGAAGAGAACTTAACTCTAAATGGATCCAGTACCACAAAAAGGTAGAGATGTTCTTCTTTAATAAACAATATAGTGTCATTGTTCCAAATCAGCTTGTGAATTTTCAACAAGTCCAGAGATAATAACTAAATTTATGTGTACATATATCTAGCTAGCAATGCAGAGTTGGGCTTTTGTCTACATGCTCTATGTACCCAATTTTCTGTAAATAAAGAAGTGCTGTAATTGTCATCAGAGCCATTTGTTGTAATTTGAATGTCTGTAAATAATGAATATGCAATACAGGTTACTCATTACAGTCTGAAAAACCCTTCTATATATTGGCTTGTTAGCCCTTTGCAGAAGCCAGACAGAAGCTACCAAGGTTTTGCAGTCTGGAGCTGTCATGGTCATGAATGAATTGTCCAGGGCAGTGTTGTCTGTGATTGAGGCTGCTGCTTGCCACCTGGCACAGCAGGCTTTCCCAACAGAGCTCTTGTATTTATTCCTGCTGTGCTATAAACTAACAGACTTATTGGAAACCTCAGCAAACCTTGCTGTGAGCTTCACATTTCTATTTTACTGCTAACTTCCTCACTTTTCTAGGATGTAGTCTCAGAAAAGACAGCAGAAGCAAAAGTTTTGTGAGCATTTCCAGTTTGGTGTATTGTTTTTCTTTCCTTAATATTTTTTTAAACTATTATTATTTTTGCTGGTTTTAATAATGAAATCACTTTGGAATTAGAGGTGTCTCTTATTCACTGGAAAAAATTCTTACCTGGATGATACCTGACCAGCTGAAGTCAGTGGGTACAAGAAGAGCATCCAATCAAGCCAAAAGATTCACAGTCAGAACTGGACCTCTGGCCTTCTGGAGCTTGATGTTTGGAAGGAGAGAGCAAACACAGTGTGAGCAGATGCTCTGTCCTTCTTAACCTCCCATTTCCTCTCTTTTGTTCATAGGTTCCAGAGTTTCACAGAGCTTTATTTCAAAGGCAGAGCGGTTTTTCTTCATCTACTTTCCAGTGCTGTGCTTTGCTTGTTTCTTCACTTTATCTAAAAAAGAGAAAAATAAAACTAGTTCCGTAAGACTAAAGGGACAAAAAAAAAAAAGTTCTCTGGAGTCTCTTCAGGATCTTGGGACCTTGGCTGGAAGCACAGCAAACACCATCATTATGGTTAGCAAGGAAGGACACGGCATTGCTTGCAGCCAACTCACCATTTCAGTGTAAGATTAGGACAGCATAAAAACCAGCTGAGGGCAACAGAGGAGAAACTGACTTTGGCTAAAACAAAAAGCCATGCTCCAGATCTGCAGTGACAACTGTGTAGATCCAGGACTCAAGGAGATACTGGTGTTCCTCTGGGACCTTCCCAAAGGCATTTTGCTCATTGCTACAAGTCTAACAATCGTTCTTGCTAGCAAAGATCTTTTGTCCATCATAATTCTAACTGCCTCCTTAACTGAAGCCATGAAGTGCAGGTCCTTCAGATAAACCCAAACTGTAATTAGGTCATATTCTGAGTAAATAATGTGTGGGTAGGAAAAGGAAGAAAGGAGGGGGGAGAGAGCAAATGAAAGAAAGAGGCAGGGTTTTGGCAGAGGTACAAAACTGCAGAAAGCTTCTTGTGAGTCTCAAACTAAAAATGGAAGAGATTTGCATTTAGTAAGAGCTTAATAGGTCTGCAAATTGGCTTTTTTGGTGATTAGTTAGAAACTTTTTTCATTTTTAATAACTGTTAATTCTGAAACACTGTTACAACTCTTCTGTTAGAAGCCTCAGTTTCAAAGGGCAGCAGGGGAGGGGATCCCCTGGAGCTGAAGGCTTGGGTGCTCTGGGGAATGTTAATGCAAGTGTTAGCACCTGCTTGGCTTTGCAGCTTTGTGCTTAGCTCACCCCAAACTGTATTTGTGTCTGCACACTACTATGCAATTCACTTCTTGTGGCCTCAGAGTCTGATCCAGAAGGAGTATGCATTGTGGGATATTAGGCAGGTCCTTGACCCTGGGACAATGTGGGGAGTTTTGTACTATGGTGGTCTCTGAAGTGACAGTCAGCAGCCTACCTGTGGTTCCAAGGTGGAGAGTGTACTGCTTCCACACTTTTCCCAAGAACTGCAAGATGCCTACATAAGGAATGACTCCCTTTGAAGGAGTCAAAGGCAGTGCTGTGCTATGCATTCTGCTTTCAGCAGCTACAGCCCAAACAAGAACTGCATTCTCTTCCCAGCCCACAGGCAAGCTGATCCCACGGTTTGAATGGAAGCATAATGTCCTTTTGAGGCTCAGCCCTGTCTTCTCCTGGAGCTACTGCTGACAGGATTAATTCCTGGCAAGATGCTGGGCTGCCTTCTACCAGGATTCAGGCCCACTCACTCCTAAGCCATCTGTTTTCAGCCTGCAGCTCCTGCATTCAGGTACATTGCACCAGAGTTCCAAAATGGCAGTTCTCTTTCTCCAATATTACTTCCCTGTGTTAGCTGAATTTGGGAGCTAATTGATGTTTGAAGGCAGAGAGCCAAGACATAGTAATGAACTTGCAGGCTAATGTCAGTGTTGACAGCCAGTGTGTGTCTTTTTCATCTGAAGTGCTCAGCCTGCTCTGTGGCCACCACAGTGAAGCCTCACAAAGCTGCTATCTTAGATACCACGTATCCCTCCTTTTATTAGGATGATAGGAACAATGAAGGAAAAAATAACAACTGGTAATTTTGGTCTAGCAGGGCCAATATGTTACTTGCCCCATGCAAGAGTTTTACAAGATTTTCATATCCTCTTCCAGCCACTAAAATAGGAGCAGGACTAATAGTGCTAAACAGCATGAATCCTGTTTCTTCCTGGCTTTCTCATCTCTTCTCTCTCTCCCTTCTGTGTGTGTGTGTGTATGTGTATGTATATATATATCTCCTGTATTTCATCCATTTTTCTATGAAGATGTTATGGGAGACAGAACTGAAAGCCTTACTACCATTGAGATAAGAAATATCCACTGCTCTTCCCTCATCCACCAAGCCCATCATCTCATTGCAGAAAGTTATTAAGTTGGTCAGGCATGATTTCCTCTTCATAAATCTATGCTGACTACCCCTAATCACCTTCTTGTCCTTCAACTGTTTGGAAACAGTTTCCAGGATTATTTGCTCTATCATTTAGGGATCAAGATAAAGCCTATAATTCCCAGGATCATTTTTCTTGCTTTCTTTGAAAATAGGGCTGAGATTTCATTTTGATTTCTGCAAGTCCTCAAGAATCTCCTCTGATTGCCATCACCTTTCAAATGTAATGGAAAGTGACCTTGCAGTGATATCAGCCATGTCCCTCAGCTCTGATGGGTGCATGCCATCAGGTTTCCTATTTGTTTAAATGTTCCCTAAGCTGATGTTCCTCTGCCCAGGATAAGTCTTCCTTGCTCTGGATTTTCCCACTAGCCCCAGAGGCCTGGGATTCCTGCATACAAATCTTACTGGTAAACACAGAGGCAAAAAGGGCAGAGAGTACCTTGGGATCTTCCATGTCCTTTGTCACCAGGTTCTTCGCCCCAGTCAGCAGTAGGCCCACATCTTCCCTAGTCATCCTTTTGCAGCTCAGGCTCCTGATGAGGTTAGGAACACCTGGGAAAAGGGTTTCCTTTAAATGGATAGCCAAGACTTTCCTTGCAAGACTTTCCAAGCAAGGTCAAAAACTGACAAATTTTATTAACAGTTTTCACTGAAAAATTTCCAAAGGACAGAAATAATAATTCAGTTTTTTGGACCTTGTTTAGTTGGTTGGTTTGTGATGAAATGACAAGTTGTTTGATGAAAGCAGACTCTTTCCTAGAAATCAATGTTATTTTCCTTTGGCAGAGGCTTGCTGGGAAAAAGTGGTTTGCAGCAGAGATTTGTTTGTGACCCTACCTGGGACAGAAGTGTTTAAGATGAGTCCTTGGCTAGAGAGAACATGTGCCATCTTCCTCTGCAGTGATCACTCTGTGAGCAGGGTGAGTCTGTCTGAAGGCTTGTGTCTGATCTCAAGTGGCTCCAAGGAAGTTCTGACTTGTCTAATGGCTTGGACGAGACTGTGGGACAGATAGACCCAAAAGGAAAAGCTACCTCAAGAGGCTGATGCTGGTTACGTTCAATATGCATGTGTTTCTTGTCCACAGAATGGCTTATTTCTGCTTAAATTCCATACATGAGATTTTGGCTTTCAGTGGAAATTTACAGGTTACCAAGAGGATTGAATTCTACATTATCAGCTGTGGGCCCCAGATTCCAGTCTTAAAATATTAATGTCTAGTTTCCTCATGTTGAATTGGCTGCACATGTCAGCTTCCTGTGTTCTGCTTTCCAAGCTCAGTGCTTGCCTAAGTTTTACTCCTCTTGAAACATTTTTGTTGGTGTAATGAATGGAAAAAGTTTACCAGTGTGCTCAGTCTGGGAATCCATGCTGTTCTTCCTGAAGGGATAGACAATTGTCTTTACAGGTGACATTTATTTTCAGCATGTTTCTGATCCAAGAGCATTACATAACATTTACAGCCTGTAAAACAGAACAATCCCCAAAAAGATTTTGCAAAGTGACATACATATACACATTTATGTACAACATGTGTGTATTTATAGATGTGGAGAGCTGTATGAACCCAAGGGAGAGCCCAGAACCTTCATAGCAAGCTCATGCTTGATTGGTGTGGCCACCTTGTGTGCTCTATTTCTGAAACTTCTTCCAAGAGGCACATCATGAAGAAGGCAGTTTGATGCTGACAGTCATTTTGAAAATGATTGACTTATTTTATTTCAATGCTAGCTCTTTACACAGCAGTACCTTAGCTGCTAGCAACCATCACATTGTTATCATGTGATTAGATAATGCTTGTCTGAAATAGAAATGGTGCCTACAGACTGACCATGTTGGCTAATAGAGTACAGTACTGACATTTTGACATTAGGTGCTATCTGGAGCACCCTTCAGCTGCAGATTCTGAGACCCAGGTTTCCCTTTCCAATTGTGTAGACAAGTGTCCAGTTTTTGCTGCAGAAGAATGTATCTTGGAGGAGTTTTTTCATACACCACTGGTTTTCGTAGATTCACATCCTTTTTTCAAATTATGTTTTAATCAAAATATTTGAGAGGATATTAATATACTTCTTTACTTTTTTACAACATTGGAAGAGATTTCTTCCTACCCACAGTGTTAACTGGCTTTGACTTATGATGTGTCAATACTGGAAACTTTTCTGGGCTTAGAAGATGAAGACTGAGCTGGCTGAGTGTGCATGAGCCATGGAAGGGTTAAAAAAACCAAAGCCTTCTTGCTGCTGCAGAATCTTGTATGTTCTTTTGAGACGGAGGGGGAATCAAGAATTAAATTTATTTTGCACAGGCAAACTCAAGACAATAGATTTTTAAAAAAAATTTTTTTTTTACATTTCCAAAACCAATAGACCAAGAAGGAACAGAAGTGAAGGGTTATAAAACTCATCTTTTTCTACCCTCTGTGACTGTCTTCAGTATTTCTTGTTATCTGCAGATATTGCTTTCAGCACAGTGACCTTTGAATAAACAGGCTTGTGGTGTTCTTAAAGAAGTGAAATAAAAAGCAAGACAAATTAGAAAAAACCATCAAGTCTCTGACTACTTCTCAGCTAAATGGGATACACCGAGTAGACTTCAAATATTAAAATAATAAAACAGAAAGATCTAGAAAAGATGACCATGAGAATCTGTACTGTAACTACTAATCTGCTTCTGCTTAATTCCATATGGGAAGAATAGTTTAACTGGTGACCTTCTTGTGTGATTTTAAGAATAAAAATTAAAACCATTGCATTTTTAGAAAATATTATAGCCATGCCAGGGAAAGAATGGCCAAAAAAACTTTTCAGAGTCTATATAGCTGTTGGAAAGTTTATATCCAGCTTTTTTTGTAAACATAGCCAACATTTTAGTGCTGAAACTAATAATTTAAACAACTTCTTATGAAAGCTTGAAGAATTGCCTTTTCCATTTGTGGCACAGAGCCTGTGGTTCTTACTTTTCAAATCAGTCAGCCAAAAGAAGGGAAAATATCTATGCATCTGCACATCCCATTATATCGTAACTTCTGAACACAGAAATGACATCTGAGTAGTGAAAATCTGTAAAAACCATTGGTGAAAGCCTGCTTTGGCTTATTATGAACTCTACCTGCCTTCCTGGCTATAGTTTTTTTATTCTTTCCACATGAGCAGCTTTCAGAAGGACCCCTTAGTACAAATCCATACTACAGTAAACTGTGTTAGTTCCTGTTCCAAACACACTTGCACATTACTCACAAATTTTCCAACTGCCAGACAACCTTCATTGTAGTCCCTCCATATAGTCCCTCCATATAGTCCCTCCATTGGAATATGGCAGCTGGGGCTGTTTTCAGGGCATGCTCTGACTAGAGACATAGCTATTTCTTTATAACATGAACTAAGCAAACACAAATTTCAGACAAGTTACCCTGAACCTTGGGCCTCAAGCCAGACTCCTTGTGTTATCTCATGGGAAGTTCTGGTCTGAAATTAATACTGGCAATAGGGAGAACTTCTTCTGAGATGGTAATTTGCTATCTATCTGGCCACAGTGGTATCAAAACCACTTGGCCAACACACAGACAGCATCTATCTTGGAGCTCAGTGTGACAGCACAGCCCATGACCTCAGGATGGATTGTGCCCGGGAAGTCTCTGCCCTGAGCAGAGAAGCTTAGAAGGGAGGGCAAACATTTTTCACTTCATATATCATTGCTCACAGCTAACTGCTGGGATTCCACCAAGTCAGCCAGTGCTGAAGTGTTGTGGAAAATGAAATTTCCTGAGGTGGTTTTTTTTTGGCAGTCCTAATCACACTGGACAATTGGGCACTGGAACCAACACAAAATCTCCTCGTGTTAATAAGGAAAAGATATATGTTTAGTAGCCTGCTCTGGTAACTAAGAAAGAAAAAAAAATACACTATCCTTCCAGAACTGAAGTAGATGCTGAATATTTTCAGTATCCAGAACAGTCTGTGCAGTCTGTACAGTAACATCAATCTATGCAATACTGCAGCAATAATCAGAAAATGCATCACGTGCAGGTTTCAGAGCAAGATCCCACCTCATGCACAGTTCTTTGCTGCAGCTTCTCTTTCCAACATTCTCATCAATTGGAGTCTAACAGCAACCGAGACAAGAAGTGATTAGGAGGCTGGGAAGGGAAAGAATATGAGCCAGGAAAAACTAGTTACTTTCTCACCTTCAGCCTTCAGGAACTGCAGGCCTCTGTGTGTCAATAACCAGCCTCAAGCCAGAGAAATGCATGCTGCTCCCTGCCTCCTCCCTGGAGCAATGTTCAGACAGAGGGTTTGGGCAATGTGCTGAAGAGTCACAGAGCTAAAGAATGCTCAGCCCAGGCTGATGAAATGTAGAGAAAGGAAAGCTGGGTTCAAAACTGACAAAACCACCTCTATTTTCCTGGCTGGTGGCTGTAGATCAGAGCAAGACAATTTTATCTGTGTGACTGAACAGATGCTTCGGCTTCTCCGTGTAGAATCTTGTGTTGCCCTGCTCACCTTAGCATCCAGAGCTCTGTCAACACAGAGCTGACATATTTACACACTGATATGGTTGCCACCAGTTTGCTCTGCCCTGTTGGCTCTAGAAATGGAGGATGCTTCTGGTCCTCAGGCAGTGGTGCAGAGAGGGTGTGCTGGGGGTGCAGCTGCGCATGTTACCCTTGTGCTGAGGAAACCCCAAGAGCAGCTGTAAAGCCCTTCACTGAGCCTTCTTAACACCCAGGCAGGTGGCACACAATAAAACCTCTCAGTTTCAATGATTACCACTCTTATTACCACTCTCCAGTTATCCCTTAGGCCGTGAAAGGACAACACCGACTTAGACCTCTTGCTCTGCAGTGAGCGGACCTGTCAGGAGGCGGCAGTACTATCCTGCACCCTGCCTGCATCCTGCACCCTGCCTGCACCCTGCCTGCACCCTGTACCCTGCCTGCACCCTGCAACCTGCCTGTACCCTGCCTGGTGCCTGTACCCTTCCTGCACCCTGCCTGTACCCTGCCTGCTGCCTGTACCCTGCCCGCTGCTTTGGGTCCAGTTCCTGGCTGCTGAGCCAGGGGCCGTGTGTCCTCAGCCTCTGTACCAAACCCCAAGTGATTCCTCGTAGGAACTGTGCCGAATGAACTCACTCCAATTTTATTTGCAATATCCGAGGGCCCTCAGCAAGCAAGAATCTCCATGTAACGTTTCTGCGTGATGAGTGGTATTTGGATTTGTTTCCAATCAATAAACCCTCTGGAGAATAAGCCCCTCAGCTCAAGCCCAAGACATACTCATCCTATTACTCATTCTCTTTTAGGAGCACCCATGAGCAATATAGGTTTCACAACACAATTAAAAAGCCAAAACTCTGGTGGATCAAAGTGGTGAAGGGAATGGGAGCAGTTGCTTCATGATGATGCTGTGATGCTGCCCACATACACAGAAAGGTTCACTCAGAGGAAGTGCTGGGATCAGTTGGATCCAAGATGAGATGAACAGTACCATTTTAGGCTTCCTAATAAAAATAATTAAAAACACCCCCCCCCCCCAAATAATTGCAACAATAATGCTAAAGAAAACCTCTTCAGACACAAAATCATTTCTGTAGAATTTTTTGAATGCCAAATACCTGCTGAGTTAATCTTTGCAAGAACAAGAAAAGTTTGTTCTTTGTATATGTAGATTATTTCGGGGTATTGTTTGAGTCTGCTTTTGATAGGGGTCATGTTTCTGGGCTTAGCTGGATAGTTTGTTTGTTCCTATTCATTAAAAGGGACCCTGCAGCTATCTGGGGAGGGAGTGTGGTATTACATTATTATTGCTCCAAAAAGTATGGACAAAAATGTATTGTAAAAATTCCAAGGTTTCTAGTAGGAGCTCTCTCAGTAATAAATACTCTCAGCCTGCTGGAGTGTAGTTAATGTGCTTACACTGCGTTGGGCTAATTAGACAGTTCATTAAGGTACAGAGTTATAAGATACAGATAATTCTGGAAATAACTTATTGGTACAGCGGTTTTGTGCAAGGGTTAAGGAGAAATACAACTTCCAGAGTCAGCCTTTATGTTGGTCACCTTGTCCCATGGCCCTTGCCATACCATTGCAACTAACAGTGCTGGTGATGCTGCTTGGTCCCTTCTCCCTGCTGCAAGACAGATCATGCTGATCAAAGTTATTCATATCCTGGGGCAAGAGACAAAGGCCCCTGGATGAGAGACCTGCACTGCAGAGGCCAAACCATCTGTGAGATCCTCATTTAACTCCTCTTAGTTTGTGTCAGGGCCAGGGATGTAAAGCACCTTGCATGATCAGTCTTCCTCTGATGGGCTGCTTCTACAAAAAAAGAAAACAAACAAAGAAAAAAGTGAAGTTGTCTTGTTTCTCTCTTTCTCAAGCTATGCAGTTTGCCTACAAGGGACATCAACTGAATTTTCTGCTAAAAAGCAAGACTCTGTGCTTTTGACTCATTGTGTCATCCTAGAGCAGAACCCAATGATTTTTTTTTTTTTCTTGAAGACACTGTCATCATCGGGGAATTATTCCAAGAGGGACAGTGCTGGAGCTGCTAATCCATAGAAATTTCTTCTTGCCCACTTTCTGGCCAAAGACACACCTATTGTACTGAGGCCAAATATTTCATTTTCTATGGGAAGTTCCACTCCATCTAACCCATTGCTGGCCTCAGAACCTGTGGGTTGTTGCCATTATTGCCACTGGCTGCAATGATTTTCTAGTGGTTGGCTTTAACACTTCAGTCCCTAGTTCAGAGAGTCCAACTTGCAAACTCTCTTTATTTGTCTTTGTCTTCACTTTATCTAGCTCTTTAGTAATTCCTGGGGTTATCCCACACTGTTAAAGACATGTTTCCCATGCCATAGTCTAACTTCTCCATGAAGAAAGTCACAAGAGATTTCAGCTTTGCTATAATGCAGAGCAATGACAGCATAATAGTATCTAACCTCCTACAAAGTGCTCAGAAAACAGGGAGGTTGGCTGAGATTATTCAGTAGTCTGAACTCCATTCCACGAGGCAGATAAAAACAGCTGCCTGAGAGCTTTGAATTGATCAGAATATTCATGCCTCTAATTAGAGAAATATTTATAACCCACTTTTTTACTGTGTTCCAGAGTTACTATGAAGAGAGGAATAGAGAGACCACAGCATCTGCCTTGCAGAGTGTCAACACCTGCCTCCTGGTGCTGTGTCATTCCAAAGCAAAGGACAGTCCAGCTTCCAAAGATGGAATAGCACTTGTGAAAGTTTTTCTAGTCAGACTGGAGAACAGGCCATATGTTCAAAACTGCAAAGTCCCTCTTTAATTCTTTAGTTGTCAAGATTTTCCTTCAAATTCAGAACTTCCAAGGTTTAGGTAATTTTTTGTGCTTTCAGTTTTGCTTCTCTTCTCCCACTGACTTTCTCTCTCCCTTAAGCATAAAGGAGGAAAAAGTGTAAGGTATTTTGTAATTTCTTTTTCTTTTCTGTGCAGCTCTGTACATTTCAAAAGAGATCCAACATTTGCATAATGGCAAAAGAAAAAAGAAACCTTTATCACTTCATAAACTTGGAACTCAAACAGTAAAAAAAGAGGAAAGTAAAACCAAACCTGTTCAAAAAGTAAAGCAAAAAAAAATCATAACATTTACTGTTCATATTCATCAGAATCCTGTCTTCTCTTTCTTTTCCTGTTGTATCTGCTGTACAAACAGACTTCAGCACAGAACCTCATCCCTGCAGTCTGACACCTCTTAGTGCCTTCCAATGCTTAGATAAGATTTTAATACTGGATATATAGTTAGCATATTAATAATTATCATTAACAGCCATTATCATAACTCATATTTCACTAGTGAGCAATGCTCAGCATTCCTTTGGGAAGTCATTGACAGCACCACATTTGTAACTTTGAAGGACCATACTTGTAATTCCAAGGATCATATTTCCCTTTGACAATGTATGAGCAAATTGCACCAAACCCATCAGTCTATCCAATGGCAAAAGCCACTCAGTTTTCCTCTATGTCTGGATATTTTGACAGATATCATCCACTTAAACTACTGAAAAAACAGCTCTTTACTGCCCGTGACCAACTGTGAAAATCAGCATCTACTCATATACTATGAAGGCAATTAACCACTGCCATAACCTCCCTCTCCAAGTTCTTACTGCAAGACCAGATGCACTTCTGAAAGCATAACTCAAGTAGCACATGCTGCAGAAAGCATTTGGGGAAATGCCATGGCTTATGCAATGCAGTCAGACTTACTAATTGTGTCCCTTCTGTCCTTAAACCCCAACAGAAGGAGACAGTGGCCTTCTGAGCAAACTTCAGGAGCTGGGCAGGATCTGAGCTGTTGGCTTATGCCTTCTGAGGGCACATCCATGTTGTCCCTTTGATTAAGAATGAAGTCTGTCAAAGTGTTATGTTCCAAGCAGATGTAAAGAACAAGAAATTAGCAGAAGATAAAAATAAAACAAATTGTGATCATGGAAAGACTTGAAACTGGAAGACTAGTTATAACCAAGCAAATTGATCTATACATATATTTATGCACGTGTGTTTTTTTTAAATGTGGAAAACGCACCTGCCCTTGGCATTGTCCAGTTCATTGGGCATCTATAATAATCTCTGCCCTCAAGAGGTTTTCCTGCCCACTGCAGAACTGCAATCCTCCTTCCTGTTCTGTGTGTCTGTTGAAAAAAGTCAGAGCTGCAGTGGGCATAGATTTCCAAGGTGAGAAGACAGATAATTTCTTAGACTGATCTGACTTTGCAACCCATGTTTTTTGCAGTTCTTACCTTCCTGCTTGTGTTTCTTTGTGTTGCTTTATTTCTGTTAAGGGGTGGTCAGACAGACTGGTGACAAACACACAGGAGGATTCTGGAGTTCTCATGGGGACCAGGCAGCTGAAGTGAGACTTGGTGATATCTGTGGTCACATCCAAATCTCTTATTTCTATCTAGCTCTAATGTCAATGGGACTGAGCTGTGCATGACAGATGTAGGCTCAGAAACCAGAATTGCAGATTGTTATTGACTATGTCACGTGCTCAAATTCTAAATTCTGGATTAATTTACATTATTGCTGGCAAAACCCCCTTCATTTTGCCTATAGCTAAGAGGTATGAGTTGGCAGCTTTTGCCAATTCACACGTTTCCAGGATACCCAGATTCTCCCATTTACCTTGCTCTGTAATTTGCATCATGCTGTTCTCTGCATGGGCTACAAAGATTTTGATCCGTGCCACATGCTGCACATCTTCCCAATGAAGCAAAAAGCCTCCCTGGCTGGCTGGTACCCTGCTGGCATCCCATTTCTGCTAATTAGGACCCTAAGTAGTTAGTACAAAATGTAAATGTGGCAGCATTCCAAGCTGCAAAAAGAAGGGAAAGTGGGGAAAAAATAGTTGGACAGCTAAGGGAATATGTAAATGTATTTAAAATAGATGATTCTAACCGCAGTGAACAGATGATTTTTCTTTTATTCCAACTGGATGGCTTTAATCAAAAATGATAGTTCATACATCTGCTCTTTGAAGATAAGCCTGCAGTTACACAAAACACTTAAAGAAAGAAGCTGTGGTGTGCTGATGAGACCTCAAACATTCTAACCCATGACTAGGAAGATTATAGTCTGGTTACTTCAGCAAGTTGCTAATTCTGAAATATTAGACTGAGTTATTTGTCTTGTCTGAGGCATGAAAGGGATGCCTGTAGATTGTGCTGAAGCAATTAAGACATTTTAGAAATCATTAGTGAACTTTCTTGATTGAACAGGCTTTTCCCCTCCAGCCTCTCCCTGACTTTTCTATAGTTGTTTGACCTAGAAAGGCAGCTCTCCATCACCCTGGCATTTATTTTATAATGCAAGGTAAAGATTATAAATGAAAGCAACCCTGCTTCTGGGAATGCAGGGCTCCCCTGGAAAAGGAAACTGAAATTTAAGTTGGAGTTGGGGACTGCACCTTCACTAAAGTCACAAAATGGAATGGGTAACTGTCTGATCTGATCTCAGGAAACAGAATTTCAGAACAGAGAGGGGGAGAATGTTAAGTCAAGTAGAAAAGAATGTTCAGGTTCCTTATGCTGTCTGTGAGTTTGTGAAGAGCACAAACCTACTCACAATAGACAGTAGTACTAGGAATTACAGGATTGATAATTGCATGTATTGTATTGCTTCATCAAGCCAGAGAATTCATTGTTCATTTAAAATCAAGAACGTGAAGTGAGTAAGACAGAAGGCTTTGGCAGCTGTGAATGTGCAGTGATGAACCAGGGCTTGTTCCCTGCTCACAGAATTCCTTCCTTTTCATCCTGATGGTCAAGGCCCCCACTGATCCTTCTGGGATGATCGGTGTGACCTTGTTTTACTGTTTCCTCCTTCACAAAAGTTCTTGAAACTCCTCCCTCTCAAGGAGATTTTACAAGGAAGAGTCTGTAGAAGTGTCAGAGCCTGCAGAGCTTTCCCTTTCTTTTGACCTTTATTCAGAGGGCACACAGATGTACTGTGTCTTTATTTGGAAGGTAAAGGCCAAGTAACCTTCGCGTTACCTATGAGTTATGAAGGTAACCTTTCAGAAACACCAATCTGCCACCAATCTGCTTCAAACTTCCACTCTGTGCCTTAGTCCAAACTAAAGGAAACACAGTGGCATTTAAAAAGTTGCTTTGTATCCAGCTCAGCAACGAAGAACCTTTCACTTGTTGAAATGACAGTGAGCAAGGTGAGAAAAAAAGTTTCCCATGAGGAGAGCCTACATAGCACCTCAGAGAATTGTTTGCCTTGGTGCTGTGTAGCTTTCTCTTACTCCACATGTTTTTCCAGCAGAATAAAAATTCAGTTGTGAACCAGTCAGCTCAGCCCTTGAGTTACAGAAGACTTCAAGAAGCTGCTTCTCTGCTGAGCAACACCACTGAGTTGCTGCCTCTCAGGTTACTCTGTGCCTAAGCTGATGGATCAGCTTGACCCTGAGGAGCAGTGGCTACAGGGGGGCCTCCCTGAAAGCTGCTGTCAAGTCCTCTGTGCTCCCACTTCTAGGTGTTCATTGTCTTCAGCAGATAAGTCTGTCTGTGCCTCCAAAGCCATACAACTCCTTTCTTGAAAGAAAAACCTCTGCTTGCCACACCATTCCATCCAGCTGTTTAAAACCTTTGCTTCTAGATGTGGGCATTTTCTCTTTTTTAAAGCTTTTTTCAAGACCTGGATCCAATTCAATAACGTAAGAACTTGCCTGAACTTCCCCCCAAAGACTCTTCTCTCTGCCAGAGACCAGATGCTGAGTAAATTCACAACCCAAAGCCCTGCAAGATCAGTGGGAAAAGCTCCCTTGAGCCCAGTGTATCTGGAGAAAGCTCTGCAGGAGAAGGTGCACAGAATAGAATGGTTCATACCCAGGGCCACCTGCTCCCAAGAAAGGTCTTTCTCCCTTCCAGGCTCCAGTGCTCCTAGTTGACAAAAGTCATGATGTTTGTGATAATGTTTCAAGATCAGACAAGTCATGTTTCCTTTGAAACTCTTCAACCCCTCTGTCTGAAGCAGTGAAATACAGGAGATGAGTTGTCCCAGATGCTGTCTGTAAAGTTAAAATATTGAAATTCGCTTTTATTTTGTCTATCTACATAATTCTAAAAATGTGGGAATATTTCACTACCAATTATTTAAACATTATTTATTCTTACTGAAATTAGTGGGGATTTTCCTGTCATTGTAGCTAGGTACAGGGCTGGGCCTATTGCTGCTGTTCCCTGCAGATGTTCACAGGATTATAGGAAGCAGTTCAGTAAGTTAGATAATATTGCCTTTCACTTATCAGTCAAAAAGCTGCTAATTAGTCCCATGACTTGACAACTATTCCAATTCCTAATCATATCATCACTGCATATTTATTGAAATATGTGTACCCTGCTACCATTCTGCCAGCTGAAAGGGAACAACCAGCATCGTGTTTGTTTAATGCACTCTACCTATTCCCAGTTGTGCTTTGAATCTCATTGTAATTGAGGTTTTAGCATTTGGCCATATCACAGCAACTAATAAATATGCAGACGCTGGGACTAGAGAAGTCTTTGTGCTGCTATAAATGATCATTTAGCTTCATGCTTTCCTGGTTGTTTATATATATTGTCCTGCACCAATACAAATGGAACTACTAATTTAATTCATTTTTGCAGGACAGTGTTGCTACTGGTTTAATGCCCATTGGCAGTGAAACCTCTTCATAAGTGATATTCATTCCCCCTGACAACCTCATTTCAAATCATCAGGAACACCATGTCAATTGCAGACTAAAAAAATAGAAACTCTGCTGTCAAGAGGCTCCCGAGGAGCTGAATAGGCATGAAGATCTCTTTGCTACATGTAAAATTAATCATTATATTTCTACTGCTAACTCGTTTTTCTATTTTTGTCACACAGGGATTCTTAAACGACCTAATATTGAATCTGGTGAATTACAGGTTAGAAGACCACTGTGTTTATTGTGGACTGACAGAGGATGGGTTGATCTAGTGCTTGTGGGGAGTTTTTCTCCTCTGCTTTGGAGTCTGTCTGCCTCTGGTACCACCTCATTAATCATTCTTGGAATTTACCTTTCCATAAATACTTGAAAATAATTTAAAATTACTTTTTTTCTTTACCAAATATGTTTTCACTGTGTGATAAAGGCAAAACCAAAACAAACCCATGCAGTTGCTCCTTTGCTCAGATGAAGTCTAATCCTGGGTTCAAGATTATTCTCAAATTCAGTGTTGCATCTCCATTAAAACCATGAAGACACACATATCCCCAAATTTTGCATATGCTTACATGCTTTTGTCTTCAGTAGGCCTGCAGGGAAAGCATTTGCTAAACAGCTAAACTCAATAGAAATGTACTTAAGAATGGGCTTAATTCATTTGCTCAAATGGAGCCATGGTGCTTGAAGTGAATAGAAGTAGTTTTAATAATTTAAACTCTGCTTTTAAGTTTAATACCTTGCTCTTACATTTAAAATTGATCTACTTAGAAGTAACAGTATTTGAGTGTGGAAATGAGACTCTAGGAACTGCTGTGTGTTGATACTAGTGTTGACACAGAATGAATTCCTGTCTTTCTAGGCCCACTTTTCTTCTCTGTGGAGTCTGATCAGCCTTAACTCATTATTGTTTTAACTGCTTTGAAGATGTGTCTTACACTGTTAGCAATGCAATTAAACTTAGTATAGTAATAGAAGAGTATCTCCCACAAAGAAATACTGATAAAAAAGATGTTTGTATCATCCTTTTAATTTTAAAATTCACTTTTTAACTTCTTTTTAAAGTACACAGATTTCTTTAGTTGGGATGCCACAAAAAGACACTGTGCTGTGAGTGATTTTCTGATTGCTGAGCCTCATTTTGTTGTACAGTTTTACCAGCTGGGGTTTCATGAATATTGCACCATCAGGGCACCAGTTCATTAATTAAAACTGCACATGTAATCATTTGTAACTTTCTGATAGAAAATCCTGACCTTGTTCATGCTCAGGGCCTTCTATGTGCCATGTAGTAGGAAGAAGACTATCAGGATATGGCTCTGTCTCCATGTATTCCAGCACCTTTTACAAACACATGAGCTAGTCTTGTTTTTTTCTTTTCCTGCAAAGAATTTCAAGACAATTTGCATTCCCTTGGTGAAGCTATAATTTATATATGTATTAGATATAAAAATCTAGGTTTTCCTTTTTATTTTTTCTTAAATTCAATTTACAAGTGACAGAGACAAGTATAATTTACTATTTTAATATGAATGCTAACGTTTTATAAAGTAGGTCTAGCAGAGCAGGTGTCCCATTTGAAAATTTTGCCTACAGAGGTTCACCAGGACTTAGGTAGTTATCCTCTGCTGGTTGCCAGGCTTTACCCAGTGCAACTCTCTTCTAGACAGCTGTATCTTTTTGTCAAGCTCATCAGCAGTATTGAGGCAATTGCTTAGATTCCTATTCAGAGTTAATTTGAATGTACCTAAATATTTGCTAATAATTTAAACATTTTAATTTGCATGTGTTGCTCTCTGTTTCCTACTCGTCATGTGGATGTGTCCTGAAGATATCTGATTTCCAGGGTCAGAGCCATATTTTGGAGGTTTGATTCCCTCTCATGAGATCATTGATGCTATGGAGAGCAACTCGGTAAATTGTGGTTTATTGTTGTTTTGCTTAAATTAGATGCTCCATTCTGGTGAGATTCAAGGTAAAAGTCCTTGTGAGATGCTGAGAACCCTGAATATCTGCAGGCAGTACAGTTGAAATCGGAGCTGATTAGTTGTTCCCATAACATATTAACAGCTTTCAGGGTTTCTGTAGAAAGAATTTCCCTGGAACGTAAATTTCTGTAGAAATTATTTCTGTAATAAAGATGCTTCTAAGTTCTTCAGAGACAGACAGCTTAGACTCATTTTTGCTCTCCAATGGAGAGATTTGCAGAGCTGCTAGAGTCCAAGCTGCTGTCCAAGGGTACTGAGAATCCTTAAAATCTGGGAGCTGTTTGGTTTGTTTCCACCTTGGTGTTTAAAACGGGTGTGAATCTGAAGTGCAGGTGGGAAAACACAGTGGTGTCTTAATGGTAAAGCAACTCTTTCCTGAGCTTGTTGATGACATCTCTCTGCTTCCACTATTACAGCAATGCAATTTATAAATAACTTCAAACAACAAAGGGGATTGGCAGCCTTAGAAACTTGTAACAAAACAGGGACCTCTGAACCAGACATAGCCTCAAGCTGTAATATCAGAAAATCATCTCTGGCCCAGACTGAGCTCCAGTGCACTGAAACCCTTTCTTCTAAGTGCAATTGATCTTCATTCCTGTTGAGTCAAAGCAGAGAGAAACTGTCATAGATTTAATTTCTCTTGTCATTTTTTTAGACCAGGAGAAGACTTTTTATGATAAGCATTCAACACCCTACAAAGCTCTGTAGCAATTTTGTCTAGATAAATAAAGAGTAT
The DNA here is from genome assembly GCA_038090715.1 of Florisuga fusca. Lineage (NCBI taxonomy): Eukaryota > Metazoa > Chordata > Aves > Apodiformes > Trochilidae > Florisuga > Florisuga fusca. The sequence goes on from JAAWXA010000023.1 coordinate 4,861,287, forward strand.
CTGTGTGTTGTAAGGAGCAGCAAAACTATACTGCATTGCTCTGCCACGGGGTATTCTGCACCCTGCTTTCTGAAAGCAGAGATCTTCACTCCCCATGGTTATCTCCTCTGCTACACTCTGCACGTTGCTATGTGCATAGTTGTATATTAATTGCAATGCATTTCTGATTACATTAGTGTGAGCTCTGGCAGATATATAATAATCTGTCCATATAATAATCAATAACTGTCATTGCCACCCACCTACCACATGCATGTACATTTAATATTAGAATCTCCCACAGAATTAATGGCTATGAGGCAGGGGGAAAAAAAAAAAAAGAAAAAAGAAAAGAGAACTACATACTGTAAAATACTCTTTCTTGGCATCAGATGATATTGATTCACCCCAAGAAGAATTTTCCTGTTACACCTTCTATAAAACATAGCAATTATTCAGTAATTGCTGAGGCTGAGAATTCACATCAAGTGGCTGTAATGTAAACCAGAATGCCATGGAAGAGTGATGGACATTTGGGTGCCAATGTTAAGCCACTGTTATGTAAAGGAAACGTGTAGGGATTACTTTATTGCAGTCCTATTTTTAAGAGTTAGTACAGTGGGTGTCATGGAGGCAACAACTCCCACCAGTCCACAGCATCTTTCTTTCATGCATTTCTTTCCTAGAGTGACTATTTGTGTTTTCAGAGTCTAAAGAACTAGCAACAGTGAGAAACCAAATTTTCTGTTGACTTGTGGGCTTTCCTTTTCAGTGCTCACGGTACCTTTCTCAGACACAAAGCCTCAAAATACACTCATCTCCTCTGTCCTGTAGGTGACTTTGAGAGGCCATCTGGTAGAGGGAGTCTCATTGGCAGACAGTCTCCATCACTCCTCTGTAAAAAGAATTGCCATTTTAATGGCATGGTTATTCAAAATGAAATGTGCTGTGGTTTTCTGTCTAGTAGGTAGAAGCCACATAATATATTTAATGAAGGATTCTGTCTGATGTACTTTCCAGTAGATAGTTAAGGATTCTTCTGTAAACATTTAGTACACTGATGTCTTTTTTTTTTTTTTTAAAATCATCTAAATCTGGATGAGGCTATTACTCCTACTTCAGAAAAATAAAAGACTCGTTGAGGGATAGGGGTGACTGCAATTTCTGTCTCACTTGCACAAGGCTTTAGAATATTTAAATTTTCTGTACAAGAAGGATGATATTTAGAAACATATCCTGCCCTGGGACAACACATGCAGTAGCCAGTGACAAAGCTGAGAACCATCCAAATAGCATGCCCAGGATCCACTCTCGATGCTCCCGAATTCATGGTTGCAGTTGAAACAATGAACTTTACACAGACAGCAACCACTGTGTTTGTGGATAGGAAACTCAGACCTTTTAAAGTACAACCTTAATTCAGGAAAATCTGTAGAAATACGTAGGGCATTATCTGCCTCTTTAAAAGCAGTAATAAACACTTGTTTTTCCTGCAAGTTCAGCACAAAATTTTGCTACGTATCAGTAGTCTCTTTAAATACTCCTTATCTGTCACCAGGGCCTGAAAAGTGTGCAAACACCTGAACACTGGTGACCCAAGGCTACTGCATGAAATTAAAACACTGCTGATTGTTTCTATATTGGTATCTGTGCTCTGGGCATTCATGTTCTGGGTTGGCAGTGTGAGAGTTACATGTCATTTCAGTCATGACATGTCATTTTCCCTGTCTGCTTAGAACCAAAATCTGAAGACATTTTCCCTTCAAATCTGTCATTTTGAACCTACTCACAGAAATTAAATCAGCCACTTTCTTAATTAATACAGTTTTATAAACCAAGGAATATTTTGCTGGGTTTAATTTAGGCATCAAACAGAAGTTAAAATTCAGAGCTCTGTTTCAGCATGCTGGGAAAATTAAAGTGTGTTTATATCTTGTACCAAGCACTGGCACTAATGTTCTATTTTGTGCCGTTTCTCATTCTCTGGAAAGTTTAAGGTATCCAGACAGATTAAACTGACAAGGCAGCCAATGAGATATTGCTAGTTGTCCCATGTTTCTCAGAAACCATTCTTTTTTTTGTACGATTAGAAGTAAAATGTCTCCAGGAATTTCTGCTGATGCACAGCAGATTTAGGGCTGCTTCACAGAATTATGCAGGTTTCCAAAATCAATTGGTTTGAGTAACACTCAAGCCAAACACCTCTACCTGTGCTATGATCTAAATAAAGGTGCCTGATAGCAGAGTTGGGAGAGTCCTGCAGCTGGGATGATTGTCAGTTGTTTTTTAGACCCAGACTCAGGTTTGGGTTTTTTTGTGGAGAGTGCTTACTGAACTAACCTAGAGTTTGCATTCAGATTGGAGCTTTTCTCTCAAGTAGATTCACTGCAGCGGAGCTGGATCAGCATATGAGGGTTTGTTTTTGTTTTTTTTTTTTTGTATGCTTGTTTTTGTTGTTTTTTTGGGTTTTGTTTTTTTATTGAAGTGTCTAGAGTATACTGTGTTTTTGTGAATGATGAGGCCAGTGGCAGTTGTAATTCTGATCTGCTGAGTGCCACCCGCCCTCAGTCTCATTGAATCTCAGAAGTGAGCTGCATGTCTTGCTCAAGGTCACAGAGAAAATGAGTGGCAAAGTTAAGAACCAAACTAGCCTGACACGTGCTTTCAAAGAACAGCAGCATTCATCTTTAATAACAAACCAGTGCCTGGCAGTTTGTTGTCCCCTGAGTCATCCCTCCTGCTGAATGCCTCCCTTGGGAGGGTTGTTAAACTTCTACAGCACTCACAAAATCTTAATGGGTTTTGCCAAATGAATTAAGAGCCCTCGCAGCTTTCATGCTGTGTATGGTGGATTTTGAAAACTTGAGTCAGTAGAGCTGTAAATTTCTCAGGAGCAATAGGGAGGCAATGAGGAAAATAACACAAAAGGTGAAAAGTGCTGTCACATTTGCCTAAGCAAAAACTAGCAGAAACCATTTTGGTGGGGAACTGCATAAATCAGTGACAAACTATTGAATGAAAATGAACAATTTGGGAATCTTTTCAAATTGCTAAAGCCCCAAAGAGAGTTTTTTCCTTGTGCTTTTGAAGCTGTGTTACTCTAATGAGTGTTAGAAGCTTTATGATTATCTTAAGACCACAGGAAAGGTTGCATCTTTAGTCTGCCATTGGGGTAAAAAAAGGCCTGGACCTATTACATTCCTGGACACTGAGTATTCCCTTTGGAGGATATTAATGTTAATGTGCCTTTCTTTTCTTGAATTTTTGTTCTTAAGCAAGCAGGATGAAAGGTTTTGTAGTGTGACACAGATGCATTTCTGCTTAAATGTGCACCTCTAATTTTTTTTTCCAAAGGCTGGCTTAAAGGTGCTGCTGCACAAGCCTTTTCATTAAAAATTGTATTTTTCAAGACTCCATTGTCTCACTCATAAAAACCAGATCGAGACTGGAACTGAGCATCTGGAAGGTCAGGATATCTTTTTTCATTATTTTTCTTCTTTTTTTATTTCTACAAATGAAAGCCAGCTAAAAAAGGTGAAAGTGAGAAAGTGAGAAAAGAAACAACTAGCAGAGGTGGCTTGAACTTCTCAGGCCTATGGTTCAATTTCTGATCTGAACCAGATTTGGACTTTTTCTTATCATCTGTTCCCATGTCAGTGGAATTCAGATCTGGCCTCTAACACTAATGCATATTCTTTGCATCCAGACTCAAAGATCCAGCTTCCTGATCCAACCTGGACTTCTGATACTGACTTTATTATCAAAAGCCTACTTGTTTTCCATTTATATATTCAAATGAAACCTGATAAAAACACCTCTACTAGACCTAAACATTCAAAGTTAAGTATTTGGCTTTGAAAACTCTGCTATTCAGACCCCAAAATATCACACTCCTCTCCTTTGTCGCCACCAGCCCTTGCGTATGGTTTAATTTGGAATTGACAAAGACACCCTAAGAAACTGTTCCTCATTACAATCTAGACTAGAAAAGTGGTATGAAGCTCATTCTGCTCAGTGTACATAGATAAGCTATGGCTTCATCATTAAATATCACTGTCAACACTTCAGGCTTTCTAGAAGAAAGGATCTCAATTCCCTAAGGATCTCAGAGACCAAAATTCACTCCAGCTGTTGACAGTCGTGAGTTTAATTGTATGTTTCACTTCTTAGGACTTTATAGTACCCATTAGCACTCTCTGGGTTCATTCTAGAAGTCTGTGGCCTATTTCCTTTAACACATTTGGGAAAAGAGAATGCATTTCTTTCAATAATTCATCAGAGATTTCTTTCTTTTTGCTATTGAAGAATGTGCCTGTGTGACATTAATGGGACCCTCTGGTAGGTGAGTGAACTCTGGTTAAGGGTTGGCACCTGAGCCTGCACTTGCAGTTAAGCCAAGCCCAAAGAAATGTTAATAGTTGTCTGTGCTCTCCCCTTTGCAGTCATTTTCACTTGCATATAAACAATGTGAGTTTCCATCCATGAAGCAAATCCTGCCTCTGTCAAAGGAAAAACTTCAGAATTCTGATCTCTCTTTAAAGTAACAGGAACAGCTGTGGTATGGTATGATCCCCAACCACAGCTTCCTTCCTTTGTTGCAGACTGTTAGTAAATAATCCCCCTTGTTTCTTCTACTGCAGGTTCCTGTCAATGGGTTCAGTCAATAAGGTGATGAAGACAAAGCCTGCACTTTCTTTGGGAAGGGAAATTGTGATTTCTGCTAAATTTCTCCAGTTGGCACTCTCTGTCTCAATGCATTATGGTTTTATAGTTCTTACAACGGTTCCATTGAACAGAAAATTCTAAATCACAGTTAAAGTTCAACTGGAATGGTTGAACTCTGAGTATAATGCAGATTATTAGTATTATAAAATCCAATTGCATATAACATGGCCTTGCCTGGTACTGGTGCAAACTTTGTTTACAGGAGTCAATTCTCAACAAATTCTATTTACCTGAATGGTGTTTGATCAATAAATCTGCCTCTTGTTAAAATGTGTATTGTGTCATGGTCCTACTAGAAACACCTTCAATCCAAGAGTCTGAAATGCTATCCCAGCCCAGCAAAATGGTTGTTTTATCTGCCTCTAGTCAAATATTAACATGTTTTTCCTCTTGTCAGACATTAAAATCAAAAAGCTTATCTGCTTCTAGCCAGGCAGCTTTCATACCAGGGAAGAATCTTGAATATTGTCCAGCACCTTTGATAAATACTGACTTTAGTGAAGCTGTCCACCTTCCAAGTAGAAGAGAACTTCATTATGCTCACATTATATGCCTCACTCCTCCTAAGAGTCCTGTGTCAAAGCTGAAGTGTTAACCTATCCATGCAGAGGTGCTAGACTAGGCTACCAGACCTAATCTATCATGTCTCTCTCTCTCTGACCTGTTACAAACACTCACATCCATCAGGAACCTTCAGCTAATCATCCTCATCAGGATGGGGAGTGGGAGCTGGATGTAGAAGTACTTAGAGCTACATTCCTCTGGAACTCACTTCTCTTGGAGCATTACCTGACCTTTAGCTCCAAAAATATTTCAGGATAATTTATTATCCTAACCCTAGCCCTACTTTCCCCCCCTCATCCTGCATAGTAGAAGGTGAAACAAAAAAACCCAACAGAACAGTCAGGGGAAGCATGGGTTCATTTGGCTCCATATCCATTGCAGCAAAAGAAGTGATAAGATTTCTGTTTTGCATTCTAGTGTGATTAAGCTGGATAAAATTTTAGCTTGTGTTTTGCATTCTCTAGAGATCTTTGGGTCTGCACTTTATATTAACCAAGTTCTGCCTGCCTGCCCTTCTGCTGGTTTAATATTATCTACTACTCCTGCCATTTCTTCCTACTTAGACTGAATGAGAGCACTAATGAGACTCTGGTGCCAATTTTCTGATGCACCATCTTCTGTTCACCCCAAGAGAGAGGGATTAGCTAAACACAACAGCTCTTCATCTGATTTACTGGCATATGATATTTGTTGTAATTCTGTCATGAATGAGATCTGCATAACGTGCAATTACAGCTTGCTTTCCGTACTGAAATCCATATAGTATTCCTTCATTTCCCTTGAAGAACAATCATACCCTGTGCAACTATCTTCAGAGCTTTATGGCTACAGGAAGTTTCTAGACATTCTTTATGATGGGTGTGAGAGAAACATTGACTGTTAAAATCCCATATAGTTTTTCTTCCTCTACAGAAACACATTGTCATTCCAGCTACGGCTATAGAGAAATTTGTTATGGTAAGATAAGCTGCACATGCAGTTCACTGTAAAAAAATTTGAAGTAATGAGGTAAGGGAGTATGTTTACAGTTTTAACAGGGGCCCACCACAGAATACAGAATAACATGGGAACCTGAGTTGATTGTGAACAAACCGTTTTGTCTTTCTGCATAATATTTATCAACAGCACACAGGGAATGAGTTTTGAAGGCATAGAAGCTGTCCTGGTATACAGCAAGTCAAAAGCAAAACCTAATATTAAATATAGTAAAACTGTGCATGAGCTGATCAGTACAAATCAGAATGCTGCAAACTATGGTGCATGCTTAGTTCTTATACTGCAGTAACCATAAAGACCCCAGCAAAAGACATGGGTGTTACAATACTGACTGTACAGGCATTTGCCAAAAAGAGCATCTCAGGCCCAGCAGTCTCTCCTACAAGACATGGCAGTGATAAAAGAGGTGTGATGAGACTGGCTATTGCAGGGGTCTTGGCAATAGTGATTGCCAAACAATTCTCAAGGCCAACTGCAGTCTCATTAGGAGCAGCTCATTACATGCTCAATTGGCCAGTGGGTATTTTATTCTGGGATTATCTTTGGCTCTGTGTAGACCGGACCAAGGCAGATGAATCTGACTTGTTTATCATTATGGAGCTCTTGTGAATGGGCTTTTAAAAAGTCTTTTCCTCTGCTGCCTTCTGAAATTCACTCACATAAAACAAATCCTCTGATCTTAGTGAGTTCACGTCCATGTAATGTGAGCCCTGATAGAAGTGAGGTTCACCCACTCAGTGTTTTGCAGAACGGCACCAAAGCAAATCCATCTTCCTGTCTAAGGGATGTTATTGTGAAGTTGGTTTTTGATATTCACTGGCTCTCATGCAAGCATGCAGTAAACTGCTGAATATATCTGCTATGGTGAACATAGCTGTTATGGCAAAAATGAACAAAGAACTGGGAGGCACAGCCAATAGTTGGATTTTTGTTCTAGGATGGGAAGCACACGGGTTGGTTTGATTTAACCTTAAGAAAAGTTAATTAATCAAAACACACAAAAAAATAATAATCCAAGGACAGGAACAGCAGGGATTAATACATTCTCCTCGCAGTTGAAGAGAATCATAATAGAACCAGAGGTTTCTAGGATCTCACTATGGAATTTTTGTCTTTGAATTTGCAGCACTGGATGGTTTGTGTTCCCCACGCAGTGATAAATTCTCTTTTACAAACTGAACCGAGAAGGACGAGGGAGGGAACTGGGTGGAATCAATTACAGACCATATCAAACATTTAAGTTTAAACACAAGACCTTGCAAAGGCTTGCATGAAATCTTACTAGCAATATAAACAGGACTGGTGCCAAACTAAGCACCAGAAGTATTCAATAATAAAATACAGCTGTCTCCACTGGCATTTACCCATGAAAGTTTGTCATTTTTACTGTTAGAAATGCTGACAAAGAGAAATCTAAAAAATGAAAACATTTTTTCCAAAGAGGGAGGTTTTCATGAACTGCAACCTAAATATTCATTTAACATTGGAACGTTCCATAAAAAATAATTTATAACATAATTTCTTCTTAGAAATGAATTTTGACAGAGTTCTTTTCAAAGTCTTTGGTCGAGCTTGGCAATGCTAACAGCTTTGCTTTCAAGTCCATAATTCTTAATTATTAAAATAGTCTCTGTACACTTTTCTTGGATTCTGGTGAGGCACATCAAAGCAGGGGGCCCTCTTTGCTTTGGCTTCGTGCACACCATGTCAGCTGAGGAGGAAGCAAGCATAACACTGCTCTGTAGACAGCCCAAGCCTGAGGTCTGCAAACCTGATACACAAAAGCAGTCCCAGAAAACTTGCATGGTTATGAACTATTCCTAGGTGGAAAGCTTTGCAGAATTGGAGCCTACATGGAGGCTGCTACAATACCTCTGACTCACCCAATGAACTTTGGAGCCTTAAGAAACAAACCAAAATCTGTTATCACTTGCAACATGCTTTACAGTTGGATGGATTGTGGGGGGTTTTCTCAGGAACAAATTAGATTTAAGTCCTGAGAAGTGAAAGACATATCATAGAACCATGTTCACAGACAGAGATAAATATGTATGTGTTTATGGCTGTCCTGTAATTCTCATCTGTTGTGTATATCTGCTTTGGTAAAGAAGTTCTCTTACTCTTTTTTGCTTTATTTCTAAATCAGCTCCCCAGGAGCTGGTCTATGGGTACCAGTCCATCTGAGATGTAACACTCTTAGACCATGTTTTATCACATTTCAAGACATTTTGGGAGATTTCTACTTAGGCTTTAATCAACCAAAATGAAGACATTATTTGCCAGTTAAGGAAGGATTAACTTTTAGATTACAAACCTTTATTTACAAGATATAGGAGGGGCTATCTCTTCTTCCCTACGTTGTTCTGCCTTATGAATTCAAGTTTCTTCTTTTCACTGATGAAGCTGCAGTTTTTGCTCTCCCTAGTGTGTCCTCTAGCTTTGGTCAGGTCCAGTCTTGAAATCCTGCCATGATTTGCTCTGATCATGGTTAGCTGAAGGATGATCAGATAGTAAGTGCATTACTAAAGATAATTTTCAAAAAACACAGCACTGTAATTTTACTCTTAAATTCCATTCTCCCCTTTGGTACATCGTTCTTTGTCCACTGGAAGTTGCTTTTCCCTCTGATGTAGCTGATAAAACTGCAGCTCTTCTGGGCACCACATTTTAGCTGAAGGGCTAGAAAACATTCTTTTTCAGGTAGACTGCTGCATACTTACAAGACAAAATTAACCAACTGTATACACAAAGAACTTTCCCTCTTCCAGTGGGATATCTACTGTTTAACATCAGGTGTTTGCCAAACATTCTTCTCTATCTTAGCCTTTAGTGCCTCTAAGGAGTCAGTAGGAAATTTGATAGTCCTACTTTAGAATTCCTTAGAATTCTCTCTGACTATAATCCTGCATTTTAAAGGCAAAATAATAATATATAATTGGTTTTCTGAACTTACAGTGACAATGAAGTGATGTATATACTTGCTCTTGAGTTGACCTACTCTGAATTGTAGTGTACATTAATTTTCTTTGTACCAAGACTGAAGTCTTTAAACTGACTATTAAGTGCATAGAATTCCAGACTGGTACATAGGAAAGCATCCTGTAAAATGCTCCTCTTGTTAAAATTACAGTTACTGTACTGTTCTGCTTAGAATACTACATAGTCATAAAATTCAGCTTGAAAATTATATGATCAGTCTCAAAGCAACTGCTGTCAACAGTTCTTGTCAGTTTTGTGCAGTTTAAGTACTGATTAAATTCTACAAAGATGGTCAAAAATTATATTTAAGCATTGTAGAGCTGGGCTCTGGGATTGCTTTGAGCTTGCAGGCAATACACAGACCAGCAATTATTAATGTTTAATTGAATGACATTGCAAGTAATGAGAAGACACTGTAACTTTAAGAGAGTTATTTCTTTAAAGGCTAAGAGTGACTGTTGCCATTTTTTAAAATTCTATATTTATTCCAGCTTAGTGCTTAACTGTGAGCCATGCGATGTAATAATAATGGAACTGCTCAGACAGCAATTTACCAATGTGCTTGAGGCCCTGTCAAACCACATGGAGTGATGCCATAATCAAATTCATAATGTCTTATCTTTTTCAGATAAAGTAATCATCAAAGGAGTGCTGGCATGAACAGGGAAAAAATTCGGGGCTCAGACATGCTCTAATGTAGTGAGCTGTGACACAAATTAGGCTGTCCCTATTTTGCCTTTCTTCTCTATCTGTGTTTCCAATTGGTCTGCCAAAGAAATGCTGCTGGCTATTTTCATACCATCTCCTGAGACAAAAGAGCTTTGTAAAGGAAAAAAATTTGAAAAGGTTACAACTTCAGAGTGAAGTGTTGGTGTTCCCCTCACTTCTTTTTCCTTTAACACAGTTATTGCCTGGCATTATAGAGAGCTGATCCACAGACCTGAGATTTCCAGTTAAATCAATAAAATATTGTTTTAAGAAAGTGGAGTTAAGTGCATTATCTGTCCGTTACTCCATTATGGTTTGCCCTCAACCATGGAAGTGAGACAAAGGTTCCCACAAGGAAAAGTGCGTTTGTAGTTACCCTGAAATAGCTTTCCCACGTTGAGGGACTATTTAAGATCTCTTTTCTGATTGGTAATTAAGCATGTGCCTATCACTAAACATATTAATCATATTGCTGAAGTCAATGGAATGATACTGGGGTTAAAGACAGTTGCTTGCATATATAATATCCATAACAAAAACAAGAAAGGAAATCACTGTTCAGGCAAAACATGAATTAAAATCTTCTCAGTCACACAATAAAATACACAGGAAGGGAAGAGAAAAATTTTTTGTTTTCACAAGGTCCAATCTGAATGCTAGTAAAGTCATTAAAATGTTTTTTGGCTTTGTGAAGATTTTTCTTTTCAAGTTTATTTCCCTGACATTTGGCCCGGCCCAGCTCGAACGTCCCATTGATTCACTTGTGCACTTCCCTTGAGTTGTTTCTGTTTTAAATATTTGCTCAGACCTTGATGCCATATCTTACTTGAATGCTCCTGGGGCGTGTATGAGGCCCAGGCTTTGCAGTCTCATATATCTTTCGTGGATTTTTATGAAGTGCAAGGTACTTAAAGCCCGTTTTTCCAGCATGCTGGGCAACCTCAGCTCTGTCCTTGTCACTGTGATAATTTTATGTAATTAGGAAATACCTGTTTTCCACAAATGTATTATAGAAACAATTAAACCATACAGTGTTTCCTTTTCCAAGGACTTCTGCACCTCTAGGAAGGAAAATACATGCAAGCCAAAGATTTTCAGCCTTCCTTTCAAACACTGTTATTATGGCCTCAGAGGTGTAGTCACCCACACTTTTGTTTCCTAAAATGAATACTCCTCCTTCAAAAGTTGTAAAAAAGTTGGATAATTAAGGGGCCCAAGCGTAGATTTTTAAAAACATTATCTTCAATCTATTTTAAGATATGTAGAGCCCACAAGTGTACTATTCTGATGGGGAAAAACACACAAAAATCAGTATGAAAATGTACTGCGACACTACAGAATACTAATCACTCCCACACAGAGAGAGCCTTCATTTTATCTGCTTTTGCAGAAGGTTTTTGTAAAGTCAGATTTTAGAATAACTAAAACCCAATACAACTGAAGGAGACAAAGCTTTGCACTTGAACAAAGGAGTGTTTTCTCAAAAAATAACAATGATGATCTGGTTTGTGCTTTTATAGCTGTGCATATTCTAGATGATGGATAGATGGTTACACAATGAGAATATATAGTGAACTGAATATGCTCTCCATTAGAAAGAAAAGTTCCAGGCAACTAAGCTTCAATGCAAACTCATTGTGATGTGACTGCTGGCAGATTTGGCTGAAGGATTGTATGTGTTTGGCTTGCTCCTGCTCTAAATGATGGCCAGACAAAATTTATGATTCACCAGAAAAGAGAACTATCCCTTCTGGTTATCTTCATCGAAGCCTGAAATGTTTTGTTCATATGTCCTAAGTACTGGCTTCACATATTTCATGGCATCAGCTGCTGAATTCATAGGACAGAATCCTTACTTGTTTGGAAAGTCGTAACACTCGCGCTCCATCAAGTAAATGAGGTCGAGGTGGACGAGTGGAAGCAACACATGGCACAGGTTCCTGTAGAGATGCCACTTCATGGGCACTAGCTGATTTCTTCCAGTTGGGACATTTAAGGAGCTAAAAGTTACAACTGAACTATAGTGGAACAATAAGTGACCTATACATAGTTGTCTGAGTAGCTAGGGTTATTTTCCTTGCACATATTCCTAAAAGCATGGTCAGCAGAACACTGAGAGAAAGCAAGCAAGCAAGCCATGCTTGGCTTGGGAAACTTCATTTTTGGCACAATGAGTGCATAGCTGACTTCACTGCATCATGGCTACCAGCAGAATTTAACCAGGATAAATCATTGACAGTGATAGCAATATGAAGTTAATTCAACAACCTTGAGAACAGCAATACAATTTTCCACACATTTTCTATTTTTTCAATGTCTAAGCAAAATCTTATTTCACCGCTGAAGTCCTTGGGGCTACAAAAAGGAAAACTATCAAAGACACCTACATATCTCTGCCTAGAGCAACAAATAAAAGCCAGACACAACTGAAGAGAAAGCAGATGGCCTTACAAGTGCCCTGAAGAAGATCCTCCAGGTCACATTGATAGGTGTAAAGAGAATTCATTCCAAAATGAATTACACATCTTGTAGACATTATCTTCTTTTTGCATTTCTTAATGGATGTTGTGTGATACCTTTTGAGGCTGAATCCTAATTCAGTTTTAACTGCTTCATTTGTATAGAAACACGAATGTTTAGCTTAAGACACCAACAACAAATTCTCCATCTGATCAAGACACCTTTTGTTGTCGGTCAAGAGAAATAGGATGCATCTGACCTGTTTTAGATGTCTACTATGAAACAATGTTGTGTTACACAAACTTATCACTGACATTATAGTTGTGATCACTAACTCAGACAGGGATTTCAACGCAGTAGATGTCTCCAAGTAGGTGAGACAAGTCCTGCCCACAGCTATGTGGGTATTGCCTTAATATCACAGCCACAGAGATTTCTCCAATGTTTTTTGAGTTGGTAGAAATCTAATGGTTTTAGTTTCCTGGTACTACTTAAATGGTAAACAAATGAAATTACATTTTTTGCTATTTTGAAAATGTTTATTTCCAATTTTCATTGGCATGAAATTTTCTAAGCTTTCAGTTCTTCAAAGAATGTAATTTTGATGTTCTACTTTGAGCTTGGTAGAAAGTGATTTTTAAACCAACAGTTTAAAACTTTGAAAGTAAAACTGACCTTAAACAGAAGAGGGGACTGTTTTGTGTAGAAATTTGTAATCATCCTTTTTGAATTCTTAAGTTTTATTTAAAATGAAACAGTAATTAACAATTAGTATGTCATTCACAGAGATTGGACACAAAAAATTTTCCTGCTCTGAATATCTTGTTTCTGGGTAGGACGGTGTTTGGGAGAAAGGTGCAAGTGATCAGCAGTGGGAATAGATGTTTCTTACAGATGTTGGTCATAACTAATGTTTGTGTTTCCCATGTAGCTTGTTCTCTATTTCACTGCATAGACTCTTAACCCCTTGATTTCTTGAGTCAGAGTGTGCCAAAACTTAATTATATAAGTTAACGGTTTAATGCAAATCCTAGGTTTTACTTTAACTTTTTTCTTTTTTCCTGAGTCTCAGAAGTACTAATGAAATTGAACTGAGGCTTAAGTAAGCTTCTGACACTCTGCGTCCTCAAACCCCATTTTTGCTTCTGCCCAAAGATTTGTTGCTTCTCTCTTTCTCTGCTTTAAACATTTTCTAGAGGTGGCACTGAGCCAATTTTTATTTAATTAGTGTTCTTTGGAAAAAGAAAACTATCCTGAGATTCCCTATTAATTACATCTGTTGGCCATCATCAATCAATTGCAGTTTGAAAGCGTTCCCACTGCTCCACTGCTGCAGCAGAGCCCAAATCCTGAACCACATCGTGCTGCTTCTCTCGGCCAAGCTGCACCCAAATATTTAATCAAACTACTGAAGAATTCTACAGCTGTCATGTCTCCTCTTCTCCTTCAGTAAATAAAGCGCCGAAGGACATAAAACAAGCAGTTTAGCATTAAACGTAGGATGTCTTCCTTCATAGGTTTGGGCAAGTGGAACAACTTCTAAATTAAAGACTACAGCAGCTGGCTGGTCTCCAGAGGTAGTCTTTGGGGAGAACTTTATTAGTGGTAACTAGCCATAAGTACCCACAGCCTGGCAATGTTTACCAGAATGTTGGCAGACACACTGTATAGTACTGTTAAATTAGTAATGATAATTAATAATAGTTTGCATTCATGTGACACATCCCTTGTTGCAGTTCACTTCTTGTCCTGCTGCACATGGGCATGAAGAATAGTTTATCCTCCGGTGATCTATCTTTGTGCAGACTGCTTTTGCATCTTCTGTATCTTCTGACAAGATTTCCTCATGCACCTGAATTTCTGGTCCTCTTATGGTGCTCCTCTGGATTGTCTCTCATTTACCTCAGGCTTCAGAAAGTGCCATACTGAATGCAGTTCAAGGTGAGGCTTTTCCAATGATCAGTAGACCTAAGAATTGACTCCTGTGTCCCAGGAAGTGATGCTGCTTTTCAAAATTCATGTGACATTACTGTGTCCTGCTCAGCCTGTGATTTGTGGGAATACTTCAATACTTGTTTGGTCCCCTGTTCAGCCTTGTGTTTCTGTAACAAGCTGTTCTTGCCTGTCTGGAGAGCCTTGCACCTCTCCTTATTGAATTAGTTCCTTCATTCAATTTCACCAGTTTGTCAAAATGCTTTTACATTCTCATGTTTTTGTTCTGTGTGCTTGCAGAGTATTTTTTGTGTGTTCTCATCACCAAAATCAAGAGTGACTACTAGCAGATGAAGGGCTGCACCCCACGTATTATATCATCCCAGTGAACCACTGATCATTACTACCTACAGAAGATTTTATGATCAGTTTTCCATTCATTTTATAGACCTAGGCTATGTTTTACTCATTTACTTTTGAGATGCCGTATAAAACAGTGAAGTTATTAATCTAAATGAATAAGGAATCTACACCTTTTTTCCTCATCAGGACCAGAGTTGGTCCATCAATAAGAGATGGACCACGTGTAGTGTAAGCAGTAAGTATGTGCACCTCCTCCTTTGATGATGGTTCATGTCTGGATGAGGTTAATCTACACCTTCATCTTTTTTCCCCAATGAGATGCATATAAAAACATATTTGGTAATTTATTGCAATACTTGTCTGGCAATTCAAGATGACTGACCTCTTATCTCCTGACTCCTCTCACTCTCTCACCCCCCATCAAAAAACTTGATGTTAGGACTGACCTTTTTCAAACATGCAGCTTGATCTACTCTCCATAGAGGGCAATATCTCCATGATCCCTCCTTACAGCTCTCGGATTGGTTTAGCCAGTTTGTAACACATCCTAGTGTGAAATAAATCAGGCACAATGAGTATGAAACATTTAACTGATATCCTACTGGCTGGAGCTGCAGGTTCTCAACATTAAGGGATGAAAAAATGCACTGTCCCAGCTCATCTGCTAATTGATCTAATCCATCTCCACATCTCTAGCTTGTAATTTTGTTTGGCTTATGCTGTTTCAGGAAAAAGTCTTTAGGCTTTTTTCCTAAGTTCTAATATAGCTTCAGAAATAGAAGATCATGGCTGTTCTCCAGCCAAGACCAAGTCACAGATACATGTGTGAACTGAACCCTCTGGTGGTGAATGATCTTTGACAAAGAAATTAGCCCATAGAAAATACAAAATAAAATGAATTAACTTACACATCAGCTAAAGAGGCTTAAGATACATGTTTTCTCTCACGCTGGTGGTGGGCCAAAAGGTGCACCTGGTTATCTAGAATCAGATGATGCACTATGATTTAAGACACAAGAACTCATTTGTGAACCAAACCAGAAGCTTTATGAAAACCAAAGCAAATTGTTTAAACATTGATATGATGGTAACAAATTTAGTCAAAACCTGTATTTTATGAATAAATGTCTAGTAACAAACTGTTGTGAGTTCAAACAGAAGTTATCTTTTCAGCAAAACACTAAAGTTGCCTTTAATCAGTAGGAAATACTTTATTTGACCTGAACCGAAACATGCCACTTAATTTAACGTGTTTTAAAAAAGGTTCATTTTTTTAAAACATTACCTGAACTTTTACATATAATTTGCCAATTTGAAAAAAAAGTTCAATTGGGAAAATATCAAAGTGAAACTTTCTGGCATTTCTGAAACAAACATTTTAGGTAAAAAATGTCAATATGAAATGTTTTGACATTTAGAAAAACATCTCCCTTTTTTCAATCTGAAACTTTACCAGATTTAAATTAAATTTACTATTTGACTAGAAAATAAGAACTGCTTGTGTTGGTAGTTTTCCCTGGGTAAGCAGCTGATCTTCCTGCCGGGTTAGCATTAAAACATAAGCCAAGCAACTGTACAAACATACATTATAAAGCAGTTATTGCATTTACTGCAGCTCAGATTTGGACTTGTTAGTGGTTATCTATCTATCTACCTATCTATCTATCTATCTATCTATCTATCTATCTTCCAGTACTTTATAGTGTCCAGCTTCCAATCTTGAAAGCAGTTCTGTGGTTCACAAAGAAAATAAGAATGAGATAAATTATTGCTGTTTAACAAATGAGCAATTTCCCCTTACAATGAGATTATATTTTTATTTAAAAAGTGGCTAGTGGCAGATTTATGGAAGCTCATTCTCGAAAAAATGGTTCATCCATTCAACAGAAGTCAGTCTGTAATTCTGAATCAGTTTTAGAGATTGTTATAGCTAAATTCTTAAATTAAAACAACCCCTTCTAGATGAAACTCAGAGCATTCCAAAATAAGATTGCAAACATCCTGGAGTGGTTACTGCTTGCACTGCATTTTTGGGAGGTTATATATGCTGTATACTAAGAGTATTAATTACACATAATTATATAAAAATTAAATCTTATGGTTTACTGAAAAGTATTATTTTACTCTGGCAGAGAAGCTTCATCTGTGCAGCAGTTACTGTTCACACGCAAGAGGTACTTTTTGGGACAGAAGGGATTTCACATTCACTTCATGTCATAATTTCTTCAGCTGAAGCCCAAGATGATGCTTTTCTAATAGTGTGAGATGAAAGGAAACTCTGCCAGGGAACAGAGCCCACCTCAGACCAAGCCCCAGCGTGCTATGTGGATGCCAACATGCTGCCCCCTGAGTGGGACTCCCAGCCCTGAGCGAGGAGGCTCCGAATAGCAGCCAGAAAAGGCGACGGGCTGGGAGGAACCTGCTTAAAGCAGCTGCTGCAGGGAAAGGCTGAGCCTTCAGCTCTTCCTCTCTCCAGGCTCCTTGCTCAGCCCTGGTGGCTCATTTCTCTTTCCAAGTGGGATTAGCTGTCTGAAGCAGTCTTTTAAAGGGAAGTACTCCAGTTTTCTTTCCTCCCCCTCATAACAAAGCAGGACTTGTGCTCTCCTTTTCAGTTCAAGGGGGATCAGGGAATAGTTCCTTTTCTGCAGCAGGCCGGTGGTATGGATCCTCATCTCAAAGTGGGGGAGATGTCCAGGGAAGTGTGTTTGAATCCCTTCACGCCGAGGAGGGAACTGGATCCACATCTTGACCAAGCTAACAACTAGGCAGTTGGATAAATGGGACTCCTCTGTCCTTGTTTCCAACAGAAAGCACTGATTGCCACTACAGTATGGCAGGCATGCACTGAGAAAAACCTGCCAGGTTTTAGGGGAAGCAGGTAAAGAAATGGCTCTGTTTAGAATTCCAGAGTAGCTTGGATGTTTGATAGGTGCCTTGCTTCTCAGCCTTGAGGAGACTGTTGCACACACTCATCAGGAAAACTGTAGACACTTGGGATGTTCCTGTCTTTTTGACCTTGAAGTCCCCCTGTTGGAAGGCACCTCAAGAGGAGTTTTGCTGAGCAGAGCCTGGACCATGTGTTCTACTCCAATGTCCCTTCTGCTGCCTCTTTTGTATCGGGGATGTAATACATGAAACAAAGTGAAGGGATAGGTAGAAGTACACAGTGATTCACAATGATTTGGTTAAAGAGCTGTTGGGAAAGGGCTAATTAACCCTTGGGGGGCAGGGAATGATGCAGTGACACAGCTGCCTGTCCTGAGTGCAGAGACCCACCAGCTGTAAGGAATTAATGACTTCCCACAGGAACACAATAAGAGTCTGAGGTGGAGCAAAGGAGGGGGTGTCTGCTGGTGTGGATACCTGGGTGAAATACTTGCTGGAGAGGCACTGAGGCAAGTGGAGTGAGCTGAGCAGCCTTTCTTTCAACTGTCTCTTACGTGCTCTAGTTTAAAGAAGCTTTTCAGTGTTCAGGAAGCAGCAGAGCATGCTTAATAGTGGTGCTTCCAATAGAGTATAGCTGAAGACGTTCTTGTGTCTCTTAACTCTGACTTCTTGTCTTCTTCTGAGCTAAGTACATGTGGGCTGCTTCTCTGATGATCAGTTTTTTTAACCCTGCTGGTTCTAGTGTAAGTATTGCTGGGCTTTGGTGTTTCTTATTAGCTAATTTAAGGGAAGTGGATAATGTGAGGTTTGTGAAAGTTACGCAGTATTTAGATGAACAGGGAAAAATGTATGTCCACTGCAGTAACTCCTGCCCATCAACTGGGCTGTGTTGATCCCAGCTAGGCAGGGTTCAGCCCACTGGGTTTCCATGTGTAGGTTACTTTCCTGAATGCAGCAAGCAAACAGAGCCACTTCATGCTGAGTTCTAAATTGACACCAAACGGGAAACTTCCATCCAAACTAGAAATACAAGGAAGTTGAGGAGACTTATCAGTAGCTCAAAAAGTTCTGAAGCCATAATGGCTATTAAATACAGCCAATATTTTTCTGCAGACACTAAGTCACTGTTTAAAAATACAAACATTCAGATAATTAGAGGAACTTGAAATCTGTCTTCATAGTGTTTCAGGCAGGATGACATTGTCAGCTCTTCTATTTTGTATTGATTCACCCAAAGCTCAGTTATTCCCAGCCTTCCATTTCAAATGCAGCACCTTGTTTTCCTGTATCTTGAAGCAAAGAAATTAGATAAAAACTATTGATTAGCAAGGCACAGAGGGGAGCAATGTCTGTAACCTTCCTTTGTCTTGCAGCTCTGCAGCTGAGGCAGCAGTAATGGGATTCTGTGTGAGTGCGACTGGGATGAGGTCACACTGCTGAGAAGGGAATGAAAACACTGCAGTCAGCGAGATCGCCTGCTTCCCTGATAGGTTTTGATATTGTTTGTCAAATTGTGATTTGAAGGTTATTTCTCTGGAGGCTAAAGTTGCCTTGCTTCTCTTCTGCACTTGGCTGGGCTTTTAAAAAGTCTTGAGTTTGTATAAACAACCCCTTCCCTCTCAAAGTTTCAGGCTCTTATTGGGAGCCAAAAAGACTCCCAATAAGGAGCAAGAAAACAACTCTCTCCAGAAATTTTCCATCCTTAAGAGATTAGAGCAGTTATTTCTTATAATAAGCTTGGTTTCTTTGGTCTCTTTACCCCTTCTTCCACCCTCCCTTTTCACTAGGGTGCTGCAGTCCTTGGCACTCCAAAGCAAGTTCAGTAAACACTTCCAGGACATATGAGCTGTGAAGGGTTATGCTGATTTAGTACATAGTGCTGTAGCATATATTGGTATCATAACTCAGAAAAGAAATGAGGAATTTTCTCATTTTAGCTGCCTTGAGAAAGAGACTTTTTGTGACCTACCTAGGGCGACTGCAAAACTGTACAGAAAAAAAGTTCAGAAAAATGAATGCTTCCTTATTCTGAATGGGCTCTATCATTTTCAGGCTTAAATTGCTTCACAGCAATGAAGCAGCTCATTGGGGTGACAAAGAGAAACCTGGGGCACAGAGGGTCAGTGATCTATCTACTGGAAGAGGGTGTCAGGTAATGCCAAATATAGGATAAACACTTCAGATTACCTGGCCCTCAGGTCTCTACTTTTGGTGCATAAAGCAGGCTGCATTCCTCTCTTCCCACAGAGGAAGAAACCACATGAGGCATGCAATGTTTTCCACTAATCAGATCTTAGGGGTTCTTTCTCCCTTGCCCTAGTTCTCCTCCCATAACAAGACACTGGAAGATTGGTATGGAGATAGTTGGCTAAGAAAAGCCTCCAAATAAACTTCTGGAATTGCACAGCACTAACAGGGTACTTTTAGCAGCCAGCTGCCTTGTCTGTCTGAGACTTACTGTGTGAAAACAAGTATGTCAGGTCAAGCTGCATACTTTGAGGTTTGATGTCCCACCCTCTCAAATAAGTGATGTGGGAAGAAGTCTTCTGGGA
Organism: Florisuga fusca; assembly: GCA_038090715.1. Classification (NCBI taxonomy): domain Eukaryota; kingdom Metazoa; phylum Chordata; class Aves; order Apodiformes; family Trochilidae; genus Florisuga; species Florisuga fusca. The sequence goes on from JAAWXA010000023.1 coordinate 4,881,431, forward strand.
AAACTCCTTCCCCAGGCTTATTACTGTGGGGTTTTCTGTGGGAAGCAGTGAGACTTTCCCATCCCCTCCTTTACCCATGTGATGCTCTGTGATGATAATTCGTGCAACTATCTCATGCTTCCAAGAGCTGAACAAGCACACTCTGGGGTTTTTCTTTAGTTTTTGTTCTATACCGTGTGATCCTGAGGACACCATTCTTTAGTCCTTGTTTTCTTTGTCAGTGTGCAACAGGTGGTATTTCCTTTCTCAAAGCATGTTGTGAAAACTTTTAGAGTTTTTTAAAGTTCTTTCCAGGTGGAGGCTGCTGTGGGAGAGCAAAGCATCTCCCACAGAGTAATTGATTTGTTTGTAAGGGGAAGTTGATGCTACTTTAGAGATCTCCCCTCTCCCCTCTGCGTGATTTGCTGGAAAGACTGTGCTCTCATTTGCTGTTCTACTGTTTGTATCATTCTCATCACACATATTGCTATGTTTAGGGTAGACATGAGCATGTCCCACTGCCTCTAGAATGCCCACTGAATGGAACATCAGTAGGTGGATGAGGAGAATCAGATAGTGCCTGCTGAAATACCTGGCTTCTGGCTGCTTCTGAATGGATGAAATGAGGCCCTGGTGGTCCAGGGCTGCAGTAGGTATTCTCTCATTAGCATTCAGCATCACCTGCGTGCTCCCAGAGAGGCATTATTAAGAATGGAGGCTCAGAAGAAGAGATTAGAGGAAAGCAGTGAGTGGGGAAAAGGCTTGAAATCCCATTATTCTTTAGAAAATGGGCAATTCCAATGTACTAAATAAAACAACAGCACATTCTTTAAATCTCTAGAGGAGCAAAGCTTTGCTAGGAGATTTTTTATTTTTTTTTATTTTTTTTTTTACCCTGGTTTGTTTCAATGGATAAGTGTCTCTTAGTTCCCACCTGTCTTTTCATTTAACAGAATTTTTTTTTCATCCTCACCCAAAATATATTGCTAAGTGTGGCTTACAAGGGCATGTGACTTTGTAATCAGAGCAGCACCTGGTGTTATACAGAAATTAAGCTGCAGTCCAGTGTAGTAAGGTTAGAATGGTACATGCATAGGCATCCTTATGATATCCAGACAGAATCTGGAGAAAAAGAAAATTGCCTCTACCTACAAGGCGTGGGCAAAATTAAATTTAATTTCTTAAATATTCTCAGCCACTATTTGGCATGCTTTCATGACTGGTCTTCTGTCTCTTAGCAAGATCTAAAGGACTCAGCTAGGTGCAAAGATAATTGTTTCCTTATTTCAGCCAGCATCTGCTCAGCCAGCTGGGTAGCTCATCTGTAAAAGGTGACAGGCTCAGGTGGCAGCCAGCAAATCCTCCCTCTTGTGCTCTCATGGCATGCAGCCCTGCTGAAATCTGCATTGGAGAGCACTCTGCAAAAGAGAGTGCAGTCCTCTGAGGAAGAACTGAAAGGATGGCCCAGGTGCTTAAGGAAGTAAGAAAGGAGCAGAAGTTTAGTTGTCACAGAGAAAAAGGCTGCAATCAAAGTTTTCCATGTTTTGCTCAGACCCTGAATTACTCCTTTCATACTAAATTTTCCCTGTGTATTATTCCCTGTTTATTTTACAAGGTTATTTCTCAACAACCTGTGTAAGGCTTGAATTCTGATTCTCCACATCTACCATGACTGAAGAGCCATGTCTACCCTTATTTCAATGACTTCTGTGATCTGTATCTCCATCATCTGCTGTTGGTGCCAGTTTGTATTCTCTCCTGGCATTCTGTTCCTGTAGCAGGTGGTTTGTAGGAAACCCTTATCTGAAAGTCAAAGTGTGGCAAGAATATCTTCATGGTGCACAGGATGGATGATACAACCTCTAACATTCCATAGCCTTCCTGCACCCACATTGCTAAGCAATAGTCACCACTGTAAATAAAGAGAAATAATGTGCTTCTGGCTGAAGACAATGAGAAATTTGTGTGCAGTGTAGCTAGAGAGCCCAGGTTGTATTCTGTTAGATTTGGAAATATGCTACTTTTTCTTCATAGTTCTGTTGCTAAACAGACGTTTCCATTTCCTAGTGCTTTGTTTCTTTCCTTTGTTACCCCAAGCTGCCAAAATTAGAGGCATCTGACACAGGAAAGGAAGTCAGTTTTATTTAATATATCTCAGATTTATTTTATGATGTTTCCTGCATACATTTACCCATCACATTATTAAACAAGAGTCTGTTTTCTGGAGGCTAGTGCTTCAGCTTTGGCTATGCATCAGTAAAACAGGAATTTAAATAATGTCAACACACTGAGAAATTGGAAAGTCTTTCAGGTGTGTTTTGCAGGAGAGAGTTCAGAGCTCTCCTATCTCTCCTAATAGTTTGCCCAGGGCTTTTCCAAATGTATAATTTTGTTTTTTCACTCATTTGAAATGTAAACAGAGAATTTTCACAGAAGACAGAGGAATTCATCTGCAAATAATATTTGTTTTTGGCAATTTGTTTCTTTAATTATGATGATAAATTTCCACTATTTGGCAGCAGCACAAAGAAATATGTTCTTGCATGTCTTTGTTCCTTTGGGAAGAATGGAGAAAGTGGGTCATGTTCAGAAAGAAATTCCCCCATCTAGTCACATAATTCTGGTAATTCACCCCAGCTAGTGATGAGAACCCCCTTTTTTATCTCTCTCGTGGGAAGAATATTTGGCTGTGATTCAGAAAACAGCTTTTTTGCTTTTGGACAAAACTTGACTGACTCAGGACAAAAAAACAAGTCATGAAGTTGTATAAAATTCCAAGATGAAATCTGCCTTTATGTCTTAAACTGCTCAGTTGTAAGGAGGAAGATCCCTATCTACACACTGTATGCCACAATAAAGGAGCAGAGCTCACAAGTGCTGAGAAGCCAGTGGAGCAGCTGACTTACCCCTGGCATTCTTCACAACTGGAAGATCCTAAATCAGACCCAAAGCTTTTAATGTCTCAGATGTGCTTTTTAGAAATTATGACTCAAAGAGAAATTTCTCCCCTTGAATCCATCTCTGAAGCGATGGATCATCCAAGAGTTGTTGCTGCATTAGCCAGAGAGTTTCTTGGGGACAGGATTTAGAAAGTTCATGAATTAAGCTTTTAAATATCTCAGGTTTGTAGCAGTAAACACACACGAGGTGTTTACTTCTTCCTAGGCAAACATCAACCAGAGGTGTGGGAGAATGGCAGGGATGAATCTGAATTTTCTTAAACCTCAGAAAACCTTTGTTTGCCTACAACTTTGTACAACTCTGCCTTGCAAAAATCCACATTCTACAGTACATGTGCTAATGCTGGGAAAGTAAGTCGTGTTTCTCAGCATATTGAAGTTTGCATTTAGTACTGGGTGGCAAGTACTTAGGATAATTCAAAAAAAAGTCTTTTTGATCCCTTTGTTTTGCCTTCCTTTTCATTGCAGAAAAAAAATATATATACTTATTTATAAATATCTCTGCATTATGTTTTGGGGTGGATATTTTATGCTTTGTAGAGGGGAAAAATTATTTGCACAACACTTACAGTTTTACATATAAATATAGATTATGTACACTAAACTTCTGTGTGTTTGGTTTTTGCCTATTTTGACTTAATTTCTGCAGGCCAGTTGCACTGACTTGTACACTGTAGCTGCTGATGCACCCTCACTGAAAAGCTTTTTGATCATGTTGTTATCAGGCAAAGGAGAAACCTTGAAAAGAGTAAATATGTAGTATGCAAAATGTTTTATACTCGGGCTTCTGCAGAGTAGTCCAAATAACTGTAAAAAGATGTTTCATATTCAGGATATCTGAATGGGCCTTGGTTCTGGATGTGGAAGGAGGAGCAGAGCTGGAAAAACTGGATGTGTCATATACTTTATTCAGAAGCTTTATCCCTTTTTTGCTTTTGGATTTCCCATGACTGAATTTTTGTAGTTTTTCCTCTTCTGAGTTGCTTGGCATATGGCTCATGCAAATATACTTAAATCACTGGGCTGGTCAGGAGCCTTTCACATTTGCCTATTTTATGATGTTTAGTTAGCTATCTTAGCCATATGGGGTCTTTCTATTTGGATCTCTCTTTTTTTGTTGTTGTTCATTATTCTATGCCTGCTTAATTGTAGCTTTTATGGAAAAATGGAGAAAGATTCATGAAGACAACAAGATAAATCATTCCCAAAGCAAATATAATGAGGGAAATGAGGAGAGGAGTTAGAGAAATATTTACATGATTTGAATTTGCTGTCAATGTTCCTAAAAATAGAACAAAAAATTAAATAAAATACTCAGATGATTTGTAAGTGAAAGGAATAAAAATAATTACAAACATGAGAACAAATGTTCATTTTTATTCCAAGAAGTAGTTCTTGGCAGTATTCAGGAAGCTCTAATAGAGAAGATGAAATGTAGATTTTTATCCCCCTTGAGCATAAATCAGTGTACCAGACTAAACAATATCCATTGTACACTGCACCAAATTCTTCTCTTTTCTACAAATGTTCAATTAATTCTGTAAACTTGACAAAGCTACGTAAAACTAAATTTAAATTACTCAGCAGGTGCCTTTTGTACGACGTGGGCACCGTATTCTTTCTAGGGTGTAACAGATGCTTTCCAGCAGATTGCAAGAACATAAATTGTGTCATGTGGTCAATGATTCCATGAGAATGCGTCCATACACACATCATTGCATTATAATTCTGATAACTTGGATAAAATTCTGGGGATATTTACTTGCAGATTCATTTCTGAGACTTGAAGTCATCAGACAAGAAATCTCTAGCTAGAATTCCAAGAATCTGATTTAGACACCTTCTGATCAAGCAGTCATTCTGCAGGTGACTGCCACCTCCCTGAAGCAAAAATAAGAGCTGGGTGAGGAAACTTCTCAGCAGCATTCCAGAGTAACAGCAGTTACCTGGTTACTGGTGTAAAGGTTACATTTATAGCCACCAATGATTTTCTTTCTTCCGTATTTGTGTGCTTCTGTCACTGAAAGACACAAGGTAATGGCAATTCATGTTTGAATTCCAGGTCACATACCTGTTGATTTCTAAACACATGGGGCTTGTTCAAGTATCACTCTTTTGGAAGACTGGATCACCAGGAGAGTTCCCAGGTCAGAGGAGAGGAGACAGAAATGTCAGTCAGTGCTGTTTTGACTTCCTCTGTTCTTGGTGGCTTCTTGTGTGAATGAATGCGTTCAGCCTTGTTAGCAGTCATGCATCCTAGAACTGATAAAGGTGACTTGTGATAGATGCCTGCCTCCTCTTATCTCAAATGTCTAGTTGAAAAGCTCCTTTGGCAAGAAGCCCAAGTGCAAAGGAACAATTCTTCTGTCTTAGACCAAACTTTGAAAGAATCTGAAAAGTTAACAGGCTCTGCTAGCTGTCATTTCTATTCCCTCCCCTGCTGTCTGCTTTCTAGATTATTTTGTAATCTGAATGTCTCACTGCTGCTCATTTTACTAATGCAAAACCCTTCAATACACAGCAAGAGAAAGGTTCTCATTGCTTTTGAGTATTTGCATCATGCCATCAGCTTCACTTAAGCTTTCTGGCTCTGCACAGTTCAAAACATTTGTATTCTCTGCTCCAAGTCCTCCAGTTTTGGGGTTTGCTTAATTCTGTAGATATGAAAGATCTCAGCTCCTCACCTGCGTATCACCTGTATCAACTTCTAAACCAATACCAGACATTTAATGTAGGAAGGAAAAAAAGCTATTGTGATACATGTTTAACTGGTGAAACAAGAGGAAATGTCTTCAACCTGTGATCCATTTGGGTTGCATTAGCTATGAAAGAGGTATTGTTAGATTAGTATTAAATATACGTGTAAATAGTAAATATTTATCTTTTGTTCAGTTTGCCTTTCTTGTAATTCCTTTTCGGTGTTCATAGAAAACAAACCTGATTTTTATAGTGCTTGTCAGTGGTCGCCTCAAATTTTCTGTTTGTGTTAATATCAATTACCTGCACGGATGAGTCACTTTGAATTTTGCCACTGTGTTGGAGGAGTACTTCTTGGAATATGTCCCCAACAGCTTTTGCCATGAAAACTGTCCCTATTGCTGGAAATACTCTGTGAGCAAATTTACTGTTTCATGCGCATATAAACCTGGAAGCTCTTCACTTTTAATCTTTTTTCAGCATGAAGCTTAAATGTGCAACAGTTCCAGTAACTTAGGCAGAGATGATGAAAGGACTCCAGAGAAATGCAATTATCAAATACATGAATAACTGCAACCTGAAATGTCTTTTCACAAGTCACTGGAATCCCCAAGTTTGCTACAGACCACAAGTATATTTTAAAACTTAGGTTAGTGTATACCCACAGTATGTCCCCTACAGCTGTGAACTGCTACTCTTTGTTTAGGACTGGGCAAGCCTCCAGTGGCTATGTTCTTACAAGGAATGCATTTTCCAGTGTTTTGATTTAATGACTATTATTCAAGCTGAAGTCAGTTCCTTTCTCACACTATTTTAGGCTGTGTGTGGTAAACCTTTGTGCCACTGTTCTCCTCAAAAAATTCTGGTGTTTTCTTTCTGTGACAAACCCAATACCAATTATACCAAGCTTTGTATCTTATGAAATGTTATATTAATAATGAATAAATCCTGAATTTAAACGGAGCTTGCAGTTAGGTATTTCTGCTGGCCTTCTAGCCCTCCTTTTTATTGCTGCTGCTCAATGCAATAGTGTCAGGAAGTTCCTGTTATGTGTCTGGTGATGTACATACAGAAAACAAAGGTCCCTGCCGTGAAGGCTGAAAGTTTAGATATTTCTATTGATAGAACAAATACTGGACATTTGTCTTTGCTTGCCACAGAGTGATACATTAAAGCAACTCTCACCTGGCCAGATAAACAGGGAGTTGTGAGGATGGAAAGGAATGAAGTATGGAGAGAGGTTTGCTGTGCTGGAAGGGGGAAGCGAGTGTGTGACGGTGTCATGTTCTGCCTCCCCTTCTCCCTTAGTTTTCATTTGAGCATGGTAACTTACTGATCAGGCTTTGAACAGCACTATGATGCTTTCTAGCATTTACTCCATTCCTGTGTGACTCTGAGAAAGTTTCACATCCCTGTTTTCAGGGTGAGGAGTGGATACTGGGAGGCTGCAACCATTGTGCTCTCAGACCATCTTGACTTTCTCACTTGCATTCAGGACCTCATCAGGAGCCTATTGCATGTAATGAGAAACCCTTCAGGAAAGTGTTTGCCTTAGATAATGGGCCAGATCTGCCATTGCATTACTTGAGACCCACATGCTAATCTTTTAGGCATTTTAGTCATTTATCATTTAGAGTGGGTTGAAATTTCCATTTAATTCAAAATTAATAAAATGGCACAATTTATTTCTTTAACATGTATAGGGAAAAGTTTTTTTTTTACTTCCATTTCAAAGTGAAAATATCTCTTACAATTTTTATTTTTAGATCTTTCTTTACATGGGCTTTTCTTTGGTAGGTTTAGTTACACAGTAGGATAATTTTATGTTGAAAATTTAAAACTTCTTGAAAGGTGGAGTGCAATTAAGAAAATATACCCAGGGAAAAAAAGATGTCTCATCTGAAGGAAGAACAAGACTAGTTAGGAAATCATTACAATTTAAAAAAAATTTGACCAGTTTTACTCTCCATTTGGTGACAGCAGCTCTGACAAAATGTATCTAATTAACACCCAGCAGATAACAATTATCTTGTATAATTAGGATGAGCTTATTTGTTCTTTAATTGGCAGCTTAAGCAATGTTTTATGATGTTTATTTGACCTTGACGCTAATCTGCTCCCTGCTACTGTGAGCTGCCACATGCATGACTGTTGGGATTTCCATCTCCACCACTTGTCCTCACCACTTGTTACCATTTTTGTCATTCTGCAGCGTGATGTGTCCTGCACCATCTCTCCCTGACTGCCACAGTGTCACTGATCCCCTCAGTTGCTGTGAGGTTGCACCCAGTTGTTGTCCCTCTGCTCCCTGTCCGTCTGTCTGTGCACAAGCAGCATTCAGTGACTGAGGATCCACACAACAAAATACATCATATTCCTTGGAACCAGGTAAGGTGTTCACTGCTAGAAACTGTCACTGAATGTATCTGATGGTTTTACATGTAGTTGGTGCAGATTTTACAATGGACCCACAATTTGCTTTCTAATAAAAAGTATCAGTTCCATGACCAAGCATCTGTGCTGACAGAGCAGATGTCTTTGGATTTGGTGCATCCTGAATACTTTGAGAAGATTTAAATTTTTCTACAAAGGCAGAATAAAATTCCTTCACTGCCCTCTAAATACTGAAGTCTTGAACTTTGATACCTGGCTGCCATGATAATTTTTGTATTGTGCTGCATGATGCTCTACATCCAGCCTGTCCTTCTTATTAAGGGATGTCTGGGATATTGAGGACAAGATGAAACATGTCAAACAACTTAACCAGATACTCTCTCATCACAAATTGATTGTCTGGAAGGATATGTAGGAAAATCTTCTGCATGACTGATTGCAATTTTATGTCCAAATGGAGTGTATTTAACCTTCTTGTTTAAGATGGCAGCGTTTCTGAGACAAATTCAGGCATTTGGGATCTTGGATGTTGTGATTAATCCTCTTTCTTTAGGATGGTTGCTATCTCCATTCAGAAGCCAATGTACTGAACAGCTGAACTCTCAACTTCATTACTTGAAATACAACATTAAAAAACAACCAAGAAGGTTTTAAGTGTTTGGTGTATCCTGCTCCTTTATGAAAAGGATTCTATAAAAGCAAATCTCCATTTGACTTAAATCAAGGCAGATTTGTGTACCTATTACTAGTGCATAAAATACTAAAGGCAATGAAGTCCAGAGATGTATCCAGTAGAGCAATGCTAAGAAATATCTTGAAGAGACTTTATAGTATGATCTGCCCTTCAAAGTAAACTTGAGTTTAGTTAAATATCATAGGAACAGATTATATGCTTTTTGCTGTAGTATTCATAGGGTATCTATTGATAGAATTAATGAAGAATAATTTTTCAGTAAAAGTGAACATATGGCTTGTTATTACTGACTTCAAGTCACAATCAGAACATTATCTAAATAACTCCAGAACACCAGCAGTATGTTCTCAAGCGTCTCGTACATTAGAGCACGACTCCTCCAATGCTTTGAGATTATGGATGTTCCATTGTTGATCTCTAAATAGTGTTTTCTATGTTCTGACTTCTCACCCCATCAGGATCTTTTATACTGAGGATTTTATAAGATGCTTTAAGATTTTTTTTAAAAAATTTTTTTTTCTTTAGTGAGCTTGAGGTGACATAACAAATTACTAGCTTGGGAACATTTTTCAGAAATTGGAAAATTAATTAGTATCAGTCCAAATACACATTCATGTCTTTGGGGGATTTTCAGTTTCTTGTGGGGTTGGCTCTCTTGTCACTTAATTGGTCTGTTTCTTCTTTGGTGTAATTTTCCAGCCCTTTACTCGTTTTTCTTCAGATCTCCATGAGTTGAGCAAATAGATGCAATTGCATGAGCTGAGAAAATATAAGACCTGCAAAATTTTTCCAGTCACAGGGACAAATATCACAGTGTTTGTCCTTAAGTTTTCTGCTGACTGTAGTGACCAGACTACTCCCAGGCAGCTCTGGCTAAAGTACTTTTAAAATGTTTTCAGAGACAGGCTGAATAGTGCGTATTGGGCTGCTTCTCCCACCAAGTTGCAAAAGGGAGGAGCTGGAACCAAGTGTGCTGGGCAAGAGATACGGAGCACTAGGAATTTAAATGTCTTGCTTATCTAATTTGGCTGTCAGCCATTTTATTCCTCTCCCTTTGATTGATGTATCTATTTAAATGCTTTAAGAACTGGGACTTCTTCTCAGCAGGGATTTGTACAGTGCATTGCATGAGGGATCCTGCCCTTGTTTGGGGCCTTCTGTGTTTCTGAGATTGAATAGCATAATAGATTCAATATATGTTGAAGCAAAAATTTGTAAAGGTTGTACAGACCAAATGTAGGGATTATCAAGAGCTGCTATTGCTCCAAATTAGCATATGTACATGGTGTTAACTTCAGCTTCCTTTTCTTGGTCTGTGTGCTTAGAAGAAGAGGGAGAAACTGTCTCTTTGGGAGCAAAAAAAAAGAAGAGGCTGTGCCTTCCCAGCCCCCCCCAAAAAACCAGCAACAACCAAACAAAAAAGAAAAACAAACAAAAAACCCAAGCCCCAAGTCGCCTGGGCTCCACACTCTGGGTCATAAGATCATAGCTCTTTGCTGAACCACACTCTGCAGAGATTTCTGGCTCCTTGCTTCATTTTGAAGCTTCCTTGTAGTTTTACTATTAAAATTTTCCTTAGGAGATAGCCTTGTGTCTTTACTTGGCTGCCTTTTCTTTTTTTCTACTCCTTTTTTTTTTTTTTTTTTTTTTTTGGACCAGACAATGAAGTCACTGGGGTTGCCTGAGAGCAAAATTGGCCCCATTATCCAGAACCACTGTGTCTGCCTTGTCACTGATAATACAACACTCAGGAGCTGGGCTAAGTATCATGGAAAATCACCAGGGAAAAGAAACCTCCTACCCAAACAAAAATATTTGTTAAAGTTTTTTGGTGCTTGTGTTTTAACTTTGGTGAAATGCTTCCAGCTGAAAACAGGCAATGGCACACAAAACTGGTGTTATGTTTTGTCATTGTAGGAGGAAGAGTAAATTAGCTGATGGTGTCCTTTTTAGTCATGACCAGCCTTTGGAAATTAGCAATGACAGGAAACTTTATTATTAGTCTTCTAGTATAAACTTATATTGGCCTTATACTTTGTATCAGAATATATGAAAGAAAAGCAGGAAGGTTGATAAAAATCATTGTTCATTAACTCAGTACAGAAGCAAAGTTGAATTGTCATTTCTATAGGAACATGGGTGGGTGAATACTTGCCCCAGAGAACTTTAGACTAGAAACAAGACACACCAAAGATAAAGAGGAAAACAAAGCAAGGATGAGGGAGGTGACTTTTTCAAAATCGTATGATAGGTCAGTGGCTGCCTAGGAATAGCAATAAGGTTTTCTGATGCCAAGAGAAATGTTCTTTCTGCTGAACTGCAGTATCCTCCAAAGCAAGTATAACGAGATTCATAGTGCTGATGGCTTGTGGTCTGCTCAGTTGAAAATACAAATTGAAATAACAAAGTGCAGCTGGTCTTTTAGGATCTATAGTAATCTGATGAGGAATTCTATAATAACTGCTAATATTAAACATTTTACAAGTCTAACTACTTACATCAATAAAGGACAGAGGAAAAACAGAACAGGAAAAAACTAAGTCTTGCAAAACCATATTCTCCATAGAGACCACTTTTCTTCCCTTTCAGTATTTATAACAAGAGGAAAACCTTTTTATTGCTTAGCTAGCCCATTCCAAGAGATGAGCCTATTGGTTTGTTTTGGAGAGACTAAAGTGGTTGAGTTTCACCATCAGCCTAAACTGATCATTATTTTCATTCAGAGCTGCTGCGCTGATATTAATTATTGTTCTTCTGTTGCTCAGTGTACCACACACAGCTGAGCCCCATGTTTCTGTGCACTATATGAATTTAGCATAAAAGGATGCTTTCTGTTTCCACTGTGTCTCCAGTCCAGGAAACCTTAGCACATCTCTAAAGGTCAGTAAAGCATGCTCAGAGAAAGGAGAATCAAAGCTGCAATGTGCTGCCTTTTACATCATGTCTGCAGAGACCACAGAAAGAGTCTCCCTAATGCTGAGCCAGTGTCAGTTCAATACTTCCTCAGAAGGGAGAACCTTATGTTTGCAAACTCACCCCAGGATTACAGTCCAGAAGGTGACTAGTTTAGACTGTATGTTAAAATTGTCTTGCACCATTTTTCCAGCCTGATTCTATTTTACCAACTGTCTGGCTGTACCTTCCTTGTCTGGCTATTTTGCCATGATTCTTGCTTACACCATTTGTCTCACTGATGGAAGATTAGCTTTGTGTGTGACTTTTTTTTTTTTTCTTTTTCTCTTTCCATTTTTTTTTTTTCTACTCTCATTTTCCCAGTGTGGCATTTAAGAAGGAGGCTGAAAATATTGAACAAACTGCTGATGTCCTCAAGATTCAAATGTGTGAAAAAGACTCGTAAATGAGTCTAGCACACTCAGAAACATTCTTAACATCTGTTCAAGCAGGAGTACCAATTCCCTTTCTCAGAAAGCACAATTTGTCCTCCCTGTTATTTAAAAATTTTGTTGGATTTGAATAATATGAAAGTGGAGCAAGGGAAAATAAACTCTGATATTGGATATAGCATTTATAATGGGAGAGTTGGTGTGGGTAATGTATAACTTGAACAGATACTACAGAGTTTTAACTGCCCAGTGTCCTCAGCTTCACTTACAAGGCTTCTCCTTAATTTAGCAGTATGGAATGTGCCATGTAGCAGCCATCCACAGATGCAAACCCTGTGGATTATCCTCTGAACTGGTAAGCATGGGGTTAGTGACTGATTGTACAGAGCAGGAAAATGGCAAGTGTTTTCCTTTGAAATTTTACTACTTACTAGAATGAACCAAAGGTGCCTTAGAACTTAATAAAAATATTTTAGGCTTTATTTATTTTCATATATGATCCTTATCAGGCAAAAAAATCTCACTATAGTATTGTCTGGCAGTAAACACTTCAGGATTCTGTCCCCAAAATGTAGCTGAAAAACTCTCAACACTTCTGCAATTTAGTGAGAGAAAGGCTATAAATAGACAGCCAGCCAGACAGAGACACAGCAGGGAGAACCCAGGGGTCCAAACTTCCAGTCTCTCTCTTTAACCACAGTAAAGAATTGCAGACATAAAAATGACAACTGAAAAAAAACCCCCAAAAAACCTGAAACAAAAAACCAAAAATCCTACACCCAAAACTGTTAACTCTGAAAGTAAAAAATAAAATGAAATTAATGCAACTTTTAATAAAAATGCTGAATTGCCTTGGCAGTTTAATGGGCTTTAAAGACTGGTGCATTAAACCTTCCCTTGTTCCAGCAGGGCTCTGGGGTGAAGCTATGGCTCAGGGCAGCTGCATGGAGCCTGCATCTGTTTCCCGTGGGCTTTGTGCTGTGCAAGGCTCTGTGCATGCAGAGGCCATGGGGAGGGAGAGAGGATTCTGCTGGAGGATCCTGGAGTGTCCTGGAGAGCAGATGAGAGAAGATCAGATCTCTCTTTCAGACCCCTGATATCTGTGGCTAAATCCCACTGTTGGTTGGGACAGCAGCATTGCTGTCAGAACAGATTTTTGAGAACAGTTATAATGGAAGTGGAAGAGAAATCTGTGCAATAGTTTGAGCATTTCAGGGAATGGAACAACTTTATTTAATTACAGCTAATCAATTAGCATTCCTTGTTCAAGTGACACTGATCACTACAAATGTCTTGTGATGGTAACAGTAGTGGCTCTATTGCAATTATCCCACCTTTTAAAATCCATACCACTCCTTTTAGTTCTCTTTTATAGAGAAATTATGTAAGTCACAAGTCTTATTGCTGATGTAGTACTGAAAGATGAAATACTTTTCCTCTGTAAGCTTCAGGTCCTGCAAGTCTCTCCATGATCAAGAACAAAAATATGCCAGCAGCAACAAGAACAGGCTGAGTTCTGTAAAATTCAAGCTTAAAACAGGCAATAAAACTATCAATGGCTTTTCAGCTTAGAGGCCTTCTGCAAAAATGGTCTATATTACCAAGAAAGTCCACTGGAATATGCCTGTTGATTCAAAAATGATGAGATTCTGCAACTTCGATGGATGTTTCCCAACTCCACATTGATGTTAATAGCCTGACAGTCATTCTTTCTTGAGAAAGAGGGATTTGAAAGTAACCTCTAACACCAGTACGTGGACAGCAGTTAAAGCTGATCTTATTTGGTAGTGTTTAACCTTTCGGGGAAGCTTGGAATTTAGCAGATTCAAAGTATTAGCTCAGAAAGCTTTGGTTTGGGTACAGGAAACATGTTTCATGGCTTTGACTCTTGTATTTATTTTGGAAAGACCAGGATTTAATTATGTTCAGAAACAGTTTTCCAGTTGGTCAGGTTTACTGTAAACTGAACCTCCAGGTGCAAGCATCTGGTGTCTGTTTTTATTCCTGTAAAGTGTCTTTCATCCTTTCTGCTAACAAACTATTGCCTCATTCTCCATCAAGCTGTTCTGGTTGTGGGTGCAGCTTGTAACAGACAATATTAGACTACCGAAAATCTTCTGAATTGTTGACACTTGACACCCTGATTTCTACATTCCTCTGCCTTTAGCTTCCATTTAAACTATCCAATGTTTCCTACCCTGCAAGCTTGAACATTCAGTGACCAGTTCACCAGACTTCTGTGGTGTAGCTGTCCCCTCTTTCACAGTCAAGTACATGGCTAAATGCATTTTACTAAGTATGTAGGAAATCTTCCACATGGTCCCAGGTCAGAATGCATAAATGTCTGTGCAGGAGCAACCTCACTTCACATTAGCAACATTTTTTAGCTTCTCCAGTTGATATTCTTTGCTGGACAAGGACTCATGAGGCAGCCTCTTGCAGATACAAACTGGAAGTGTTGACAAACTGGTACCATGTCCACTTGCCACTGAGGTCATGCTTGCACTCCAGCCACTGGCTGGCTCCCTGTTGCCAACACCCACTGCGCCTACTGTTGGCATCTTTCCATTTTGGGACATGTACTGTTCACACCTGGTTGGAAGTTGGCCTCAAATTGCCCTGAATTTCTCTCTGGGACTCAACTCTGAATGGCAATGTTTCCCTGGCATAGAAAAAACAAAGTTTTCTGCAAAGAAAAGCATCTTCAAGAAACCTCTTAAAAAGACAGTTTGTTCAGTGATCCTAAAAAGGAAAGCCTGTATGGAAAAAAAAAACCACAAACCAACAAACAAACAAACCAACAGTGGAAAAGTAATAACATCTGCTCACCTTCCATTCCAACACTCTCATCCGTAAGTCTCTTACACTTGTCTTTCTATCCCCATCACCAGCACATAAGCACTTGTCTTTAGTTCCCAAGGAGCCTCTGCTCTATGTTCAGACATCTCCTTTGGGGAATAGACTCTTTCTTTTAAGTGTCTTCATATTAAAACAGTAAAAACATGAAGAAAGGCCACTGTCTGTGACTAGTTTCTTGGTGTACACCTTCAGTATGATAGAAGGCTGAAGCAATCAGCAATTGGTACTGCAAAAGCTGCTGAGGAGCCTGACTGTTTATAGAGCAGTTTATATAGCTGGGCCTGCAGGAATTCTGTGCATGCCAATCTTCTTTTTTTTTTTTTTTTTTCCCCAGAAGTTTTGGCCCCTTAAATAAGGATTATCCTGTTTCTGTCTCCTTTTGACAGCAAGGCCCATATGATACAGCTTAGTGTCTTCTCTGTTCCATGCAGTTGCAAGTACACGCCATCAGTCCTCATTAAAAAAAAATTTAAAATGTCCTTCTATGCAGAACTGATTGCAGTGATGCTGAATTTCTTCCCCAGTGCAATGCCACAAACAAGGGGAAGAGCTAGAAAATAAACTTAGCATGCATCCTACTCCAAAGTTTTTCTTCAGAAAAAATATTTTATGATGAGAGTTGGTTTTGAGTGCAGTTTATCTTTTTGGCTTGTTTTTTAATTCATATCTCATACTTGCAAGTCTCTCAGGGCAAGGTGTAAGTGGGACTAGTCAAGCCTTGTGATGTCAGACAGGTTTGAAAATAACCTCAACATGTCACAGTAAGGAGAAATCAGTAAGGCCAGCAGGGAAGAGAGGAATAGGGATATTAATAAACTAAGACTGAATAGAGTGGGGTCATGAGCTAAATGTAGCTATACCTGCAGCCTGAGAGATCATTCCGGGCACCAGAGCTGGTACTTGGTGGGAAGCTTAGAAGTATGGCCTACTTGTAGCTGCACAGAAAAAACGTGGGTTGCTGGGGTGTGTGTGTGTTTGTGCCTGAGGAGGATTGTTTCCCCATTAGGATACAAAAATAATAACTCCAGAAAATGTGACTCACAGACATACTTCCAGCTCAGTACATTTTTACTAGGTAACCAGAATCTTTGAAAGCAGGAAAATGTAGTTCAAGTGGTTGGAGTATTTCTGATACTGAACAGGCTCTGATCTGGCAGCATAAAGAACTTTTTGGACTTGATTTTCAATATCTGAAATTATTGTGGATATTTTGTTTGGTTCATAAATAGTTGCAAAATAAAGTGTCAGTTGTCTGTGCCAGGAACACTATCACAACTTCCCCAGGATGCTTACACTTACTGCTAGATTTTACTGTGCTTCTGCATTTTCTTTTCAGGTATGGATATCCAAATTCTGTTTCCCACCATGCTTATTGTCAAAATATCTAAGACTAGAAGTATATAAATGAGTTATTAAAAAATATTAGAATGGGTATTAAATAAACTAGGCTTGATGACAGGTATATAACATATCCAACCAGTATGCTAGCAAGTTGAATTCTTTTATCTCTAGTTTCTCATTGGGCTGTGTCTCCTTCTCATGAGGCACATGTCTCAATCTGTTTGGAAAACTGTCCTGTATTTATCTATACTGCCTTGAGTATTAATACTGCCTTATACACTGCAGTGCTTGAAACTCTGTAAGGAAACATTGTAAAGGAAGATTACCCAGTATGTTGAAATTATAGGGGCTGGAAAACAATTAACTGGCATTGCAGGGAAGAGGGACTATTAAGTGTATTTTTGGTGTATATTGGAAGGGAGTGAGTGGGAAGAAGGATCACAATGTAGAAGTATTGTTCTCTACATCATTCAAGGCTCAGGCAGGTAGCTTGTTTGACCACAATAGGTCTGTGCTTTAGTCTACAGCTTCTGCAGGTTTTTATAATTTCTTTGGTTCTTTTGTAATAGGACAATCTAATTAGACATGGTTAGTCTTTGGATTGTGTTAAACTTGATTGTATGTACAGAAAGCATTGAATCCAATTATGGGCCACAGCAATCAGTTGAGAAATGTGCAGATAGGACAGCTGAACACTTAAATACAAATGCCTACTGGCTTTAGAATTTCAGTTCCCTCTGCTATGTAGTGCAACATGAGAATAAGAGGGAGGGAAAACTGCTCCTTTTTGGACCTTCCATGTTACTACAGCTCCTGTGTGAAGAGGTTTGGATGAGGCTTTCAGTGAAATCAATGAGATCTGCATGTGCATATCTTAGAGTCTGGCCCTGATAATTAACTTGAATAGAAAATTTTTTTTCCTATTATTTATTGTAGATGCAGAGGAAAAGGAGATACTAGGAGACATTTTGCAGAGGCAATCAGGTAAAAACAATCAGGTGTTGCCAGTCAGGAGGAGGAAGGCGTGAGCTCCTGTTCAGCCCACTTGTGCCTAATTAGGGTTGGCCCCCACTATGCATGAGCAGAACTGGGGGACCAACAAAATGTGAGCTTCAAAGAGGTTAGTCGAGTCCGGAGCGTTAGCACCGAGATAGACTGACTGAATCCAAGGCAACTATCAGAGTACTGCTCTTACACTTTGGCAAGAACACCTACTGGACCCCAAAACACTGTGGTCCAGGAAAGGATTGTCTGCAACAACATTTAATCAGAGTGTAGTGGGGAGATGTTACCTTGTCCAGTAAACATTTGATAGGGAAAGGGTTTAATAATCTCACAGGACCAAACGGGTGTGCAAGCCCAGACTGGATAGAACCTTTAGCAGCATTGTCTTATCTCAAAATGGACCCAGCTTTCTGTGGATGGTTGGACTATGACTTACTAAGGTGCCTTCCAACATGTATTACCCTATTCTTTGTGATTTCTTTTGCTTGGTAAAGAAAGCCTTAACACCGTATGTGCATAGAGGGAAGGTTATTTTATTTTAACACACAATGAATTTGGTGATCTTTTATTACAGAAAAGCTTTAGTAGTTAAACAGTCTCCTATTTAAATTGTTGATAGCAGAAATATAAGCAAAAATATCAGAGAAAGATTAATCCCCATCACCCTGTCTAATTTTAATAACAATTAAGAGTGGAAAAAAGTACAAAAAAATAAAAGGAATAGCTGGTTTTATACAAGATCAGCTTTTGTCTTGGCTTGAGACCACCTACTTACTCTTTAGGTAGCTTTGTGTTTGTAGCTAGTCTGGTTAGGCTAGTTTCCAAAGACTATATATAATCTTATAATTTGGGACTAAACTGAATTTGATGGGATTTATCTAAGATGATTCTATATATAAGAAATCATGTACAGTATTAGAGCCTACAGGCTTTGATCAGAAATATTGCCACAATACTCTTTTCCAGAAATAGTCTTAGCTACAGTTTCCCAAGCTTTATTACAGTTCCTGTTAGTTGCTATTGCTTACCACATTTCTTTGACATATTTCTGCCTCTTTTTGGTTGCCATTCTTGTCCTGTCTTGTTACAACAGGTGATGGTACATTATTATACCATAGAAATGTAGTTTCTGAAATGCAATTAAGCTGCAGAGGAATTAGTAGGTAATTCTTGCCCATGACCTGAATTTCATTCCTTGCAGTGCTTCTGACTTGCCATGTGACCTTGGATGAATTTCCTCATTAGGAAAATGGTGCTGATTATTTACCTCCAGGGCAGAGTTACTACAGTTTTACAAATGACAAGAGGCAGGGAAGTACAAATTTCTTTGGAACTCTCCCAAATTCTGTCCATTGACCATATGCTAAAAGACATTATAGCAGAGAGTCTTACCTATGCACTCCACGGGGACAGCAGAGTATTTCATGTGCTAGTAGAGGAATGCTTAATGGGCCAGATTTGTTACCTGATGGTGGGGTGATATATTAGAGGAAATCAGTAGCAGAGTAGGTTTGTAATACAATGTTGTCAGTGCAGTTCATGCAGTCAGGTAAAGGACAGTGCTTAACCTATAAATATATTCTCTGCCTTGTGTATTACTTGAGCTAGTTCATCACTTAAAACCTCCCTGGTAATGAAACAGCAGAAAATATATTAGCATGTTTTCTGTTAGTTGCTGTAAATATAGGTAAGACTGAGGTTCTGCAGATAGCAAGGAGCAGCAATCATCTGCTTCATCTTTCAGATTAGGCAGTGGAGAATTTCTGTTTCTTTGACTTGCATCTCCTTTTTCTGCTATTGAAAAGGATTGTGCACATCAGAACTCATCTGGTTCTGTTTGCTTGTTTTTAATTGCATTGCCAACTCTGCTAAAAACAGATTGTCACTGCTTACAGATCTCACCTCTGTCATCCATAGCACTGGAGAGACAAATGGGTGATGTGTTGAAAATAATCCACCACAGGGTTAATTCCTCTGAGAAAAGGAAAAAATTGATACTCATATCTTTCTTGTTCTCCTAACTGTATGTTAATTATGGACACTCTATCAATACAAGCCTAGGTCTCTGCTTTGGGTAAGTCAACAGGGAAGTAAAAAATTAACGTGGACATAGTGCAAAATAGGGCAGATAAAAAAAATCATTCCATGTGAGACAATTTTTGCAGTAGGTCCCTTTTTTTATAAAATGCTATGGAGTTAATGTAGTGTAGGAGCTGATCAAGGTAAATGAAATATTTTCTCTGAAAAATTGAAATATTTAAATCCAGATATGCCTGAAGTGCCTGATGGGAAACAATAAGCTCTCGATTTACGTTTCTATGGGCCCAGTTCCCTGTCTGGGTACCACATACCTGGAAAACCTTACACCTCCACCACAGGCTGCCCTCTCTTTTCTGCAAGAAAGGTCTGACTGTCAGAGTTACAGTACAGGCAGAGATCTCAGCCTAGAGAGGAGCATAAAGCTATGAAAACTTAACACGCTGGCCTTTCAGGATCAAAGTATTTCTTCCTCCTTTCTCCCTTCCCTAAACATGAAAATACAATTGAAAATTTTAATAACTGTTTTGTATTCCCTTGGCTTCTGACTAGGTCAAGCTCGAGGTAATTTTTAGAAAGGTAAGAAACTGTTAATAAAAATAAAAGACAAAGAAAGAAGAAAGAAAATCATGGAATTAAACTCTTTGGAAACTGATCTGAGTCCAAGCCAGGCAGTGTTGGCATTTTGAATTTCACTTTCTGCAAGGTTCGTGCTAGAAAGAATGTGCTTCAGTAAAGATTCCCTAGTAACTTGCTCACTAATGTGTTTCCATTGTCTAATGCTGGTTCCATTCCAGCACTGGTATTCTCTTGGCTGTTATCTAGTCCAAGCTTTACTCAAATTAAATACAAATTCCTTTTAGCTAAGATATCAGAGCACTTTCCTGAGCAAACACAAATCAAATATCTTATCTGAACTAAGTCTGTGTTCTTGACTTCCACACAAACTTGAGACGTGAGAGGATGTTTGCTGTTATTGAAGACACCTGACAGCTCCTGTCCTCCTCAACATATTCTCTTTAACTTTAGTTAGTTTCTAATCTTGAATGTCACCTAATGAAATATATTTGTGGTTCACATTAGGGTTATTTTTTTTTACTTTCAGAAACAAATTCTCATTCTTTTCTGTTGAGCCATTGGAGTGCCTTTTTAAACAAAAGCTCATCTGCCTTTATGATTTTGATTTGCAGAGATGCCTGTAAATCTTGAAGCAAATATTTGTTCTGCATTACACAAAACAGGAATTTAATTACTTATTTTATGTCTTCTTAAAATCTTTCTTTAACATCTCCAAAAATAAAATACAATGGCAGCAATGAAAAGTACCTTCCCAAATGTCTGCATACATTATTGTTATCAGTAATCAAAACTCTGATTCAGCAAAGTTCTTGAGTCTCTGCCCTAATTTTAAAAACAAATAGTCATATAAAGTCAATTGTTCATTTTTCATATCTATGCTTTACAGCATTTTATTATTGCTACTGCTGCTGATCCAGCCAGGCTGTCCCTAGCTACAAGCAGTGTGCCTTTCTTTGTGATCATGTCTCTATGAGCTTTGTTTAAGTCAGGAGTTACTGAAATATGCAATGTTGAACCAATTGTTCTTCATGAGGCAGGTGCTGCTTCCATGGAACTTTGCAACATCATTTTCTGCTTTCAGTTATAACAGAAATAGGCTCCAGTGGAACAGGTTATGGGAATTTTATTTATTACAACAGGGATACTGGCTGGTTAAACATACAAGAGGGTAAAGTACTTTTTTCTGTCATCAATAAGTGAGGTACTTCTCTGGAAAAACGTACAGTTGTAATGCTGTAACTGTTACCACTGTGCATCATGTCCATAACCCCTGCACATCAGTCTGAAAATACAGACAGTTGAACCAGAAGAAATCCTGAGTGGCAGCAGGGGTGGGGAAAGATGGGGAAGGATGTCTCTGGTTTAGCCACTTTTAGAATGCAATGAAGCACTAATGTCAGAACAAGACGTACTTTTTAGGAGCAATCATTCATTCACTACTGTCAAGAATATGCTATAGCCTATAGCAAATGAGTCTATTTGGTGTTCTTGAATGACCCTAGTGTGGGGAAGGAACTTCAAACCAATTGGTCAGGTTTGTGCTTTGTGAGTTCGATGGCAAACCCGCTCACCAAGTTTGATGTGAATGTAAATACATCTTGGGAAATGGAGCCCTTGCTGACAGACTTACCAAACCCAGACTCTCGTTTTGGAGCAGACTTTCTCCAAGATAAATGGTGTGTGATGCAGCCAACTGAATTAATTGGCACCATGATCATTTTAAAATGTGAGGCTTAACTGTCAGTGAGCCCATGCATCTGGTTTGTTTGCTTACTACATTTGTTTTACTTAACATGATGAAAGGAAATGACCCACATATAGGTGCTTTTTTCACATGCATGAACAATATATATATATATATATGCATGTATGTGTGTATATATATATATATCTTTCCCCTCTAAATTTCAAGGAGGCTTTTATCATAGTTAGTGCCGATGAGTGGCATTTTGTGCTGAATAGCAGAGTGACAACAGAACCACCCTGTCACTGTTCCTCCAGCTGCAGAAACAAAGGTGGGTTTGCAGCATCTTTCTGCATCACTGGCTTTAGATGAAAGCAGGGAGGATTGGTGGACACACACTTACAAAAGCTGATTTTTGAAAGGGTGCCAGGCTGCCCCCGGAGAATATCACCTCTGCACACTCTGGGAACTTTTTCCTGAGTCCCATCAGGACACAGCTGTAGTTCTGCTGCTAGACAAGAGAGGATAGAGACTGCAAATACTCTACCTGTAGATCTTTCCTCTGTGGTATTTGGGCTGGGCACCAAGCAGGGTTTGCTGTGTCTCCCTCTGGCACTGCCCTGCTGATAGCTCCGTGGCAGCATCCATGTCACGTGATGAAGGGCACTGAATTAGAAGAGCTGGAAGAGCATCAGCTCCTCACTGATATTTCTCCATTCATCTGAAGAGTCATTGCAGTGGAATAAGTACTTGCACATCCTTATAGTATTCTGTTAGACCTTGTTACCTTCTAGATTTAATTTTCAATGATAAAATACAATTTTCATAATGTGTGGAAAGGTCTGATACTACTGCGCTGGAAGGAAACTACAGCTAGAAGCATGATCATGTTCCATGTCAGACTAATTGAATAAGAAAAATGCAACAGGATAAAAAGAGGGGAGGGAGAAATGTTCTCCAGTTCACCCAGGGAACCTCATAAAAGGGAGAGGAAGGTGCTCAGGGTGCTAACCTGTGTCTCCTCAGTCAGACAGCAGCTTGTGTGGGTGCAGCTGAGCCTGGCTTCTCCAACAACAGAGCCTCTCCTGTTCCCTCCTTCCCCTCCCCACTCCCGAGGGCTCTGGTTAAGACAAAAGAGCAAACGCCATTGTCTAGAGCAATCCCCAATTTACTTCCAAGTCAGGCTTGGAGCATGTGGAACTTTTATGAGCTCTGTTGGCCTGGCCTGCCGCTGACCCGACCCTGCCCGGCACAGGTCACTGCCATTCAGCACAGAACAATGCCCTTGACATGCCAGCTTTGGCAAAGGCTTCTCCAGCCCCCACAACTCCAGTCACACCCGATTTTGCTGAATAATGCTGAACAGTTTTGTGAAATGTGCCTGTGTTTTGCTATGCCATCCGCTGAACAGCCGCCAGCTCGGTTTGCATAGCAACTGTGAGAACAGGGAGGCCAAAATCTCCATCGTTTGGGGCACCCAGCCCCATCCCTATGAGGGTTAAATAATCCATGGCTGAAAGAGAGCTGAAAGGCTGATTAAATATGCAAATGGATGGCACTCAAACGCCTCTTGGGCTGCACTGAGAGAGGTGGGTGTAAGGCAAATATGGACCCAGGCTCCTAAGTGAAGAAATAAAGTGTGATTGATACCATTTTAAATCCAGGGGCTGAAATAGCCAACTTGAAAATGTCAATACCTCTTTAAATGTGGGTGGCATGTAAATTGCAACCACATATGCAAAGAGCAACAAAGATTTAAAGAGTGCTGGGGCGAAATGAGTTTACAGGCTTGCGTAAGGGACTGAGCAACACTGAGGAAGGAATTATTTTAACCAGCAGGATGGTAGCAGTCCTTAGATCCTGACTCCAGGGTGCAATTTTTTTTTTTTCTAAGCCCATCTATTTTTAAAAAATAATTTTAAAATAAGTTTGACATTTTGTGTGAGGAGCTGTTGAGAAATTCTTTATATAACATTCCCTCAGTGAAATATTAAAAGCTTAACTGGTCTGAATTTCGGTGCAACTGTTTGTTCCACTTAGAAGAGCCCCTCCTCTGCCCCCTCCTCCTGCTCCTTTTTCCATATTGAAAAATAAAATATAGATATGGCAAACTGTTACAAATCTAAATTCTGGAGCCATAAATACTGTAGCAAATAATCTTTTACACCCTTTCTTCCCTCCCTCCTCTCCAAAATGTATTTGGAACACAATTACTGTATTTAATGATTCAATTTGTGAAGACTCTGTCACCAGTACAATGAAAGTGGCTCAAGTGTGATAAAGCAAACATACCAATAAACCTTGTTTTTATTGATTTGTAGAAAGCTCAATTGTCTGAGAGAAACAGAGAGAGCTGACATCACCCCCTGGTCCCACTGGAATGCAGTGATAAGTGTCAGCCTATTTTTCTTACAGGCAATTTCTCTGGCTATGTGATGTCTGGCTGCAAATTTAAAGTAAATGACATTCCACAATCTGGTAGGGATGGGAGGTGAAGTCTGTGTTATTTGTTTTAGCATTTAAAATAATTTTGTGTCTGAAAATTTCTCCAGTGTCTAGACAAGATCTATTACTTGCCTGCTGAAAATATTAAAATTTTGTACTGTACAGTCAACACAGTGACTTTCATAGTAAACACACAGATTCAGTTTAAGGTTTTTACACTCCTTTTTGCAGCATATTATATTATTATTACCATTGGGAGTGCCAGATTAAATCTCATTCAGGTGTTCAAACATAGTGTTGTTCTTTGCTGGTCACGATGCCACAGCATTTTCTTTAAAAACTCTTCAACATCTTTATTTAAATCTTTTGCATTTTGTGGTGTTTCAGCATAAATGTAGCAGCACATCTGATGAGGAAAGTGTTGAGGCATCTGTGCATACAAAACTGCAGTGTGATCACCATATCAGTGGTGTCATCTATTTCCAGATGCTTTATTCTGTGTGTTCCTTTGCTTTTCATAGTCTATTTGAAACTGCTAGACAGGCAATTTTAGAAATAAGAATACCTGCAATTGCATGCAAAATCTCAGGTAAAGGAATCTGGGGTACACACTCTGATTCTTCAGGTAGCTATGTTCTGGCCCAAGCTTGTGCTGCAATTTCATTCTTAGGTTTGAATGTGTATGAGTAGCATCTGTGCCTCAGCCTGCCGCGGGCAAGCAAGCCAGGCCTCCTCTTCCTGGCTGGAAGAAAAGGTTTCCATCACCTGGAAATGGAAATCCCATAGGGGTTCTGTTCTAGTCCCTCATGCAAAAATTTCTCATTTTTTATTTCTTTCAAGATTACTTGATCTCTGTCTCTCTATTCTTGAATGAGGAACCTCTGCACTTTTAGGAAAGGTTGAATTTTGTACCTACAGTAATATTGAAATAGATCACTAAATACTATGATTCTTTCATGAAAATTAAGAAATCTCTAATTATTCTGCCTTTAGAGAAACACAGCATTATCTTAAATCAAAATTTGCCTGGAATGTTTTAAGAAAAAATATTTGCAACCACTTTTTTTCTCATCTGTTCAGCATTGCATTGAGATAAGTGCATGCATGTGAAGTTAGCCCATTTTAGCTGATATATGGGCAAAAGACAATGAAGAAATATTTTTTTTCTAGACAAAGAATCTAAGACATAGATTTTTCAGTTTCTAAAGACTGGAAAACACATCTTACTGTATTTTAATAAATATAGTAATTCTCTTATATATCTATATAGCATTTTGTTTAGTAATATCAGGGCATATATATAATCTATATTATAACATATCTGTCAATATGGGTAAACATTATTCTTTTTCAGGGAATTTAAGTGTGACACAGACTTGGCACATTGGTATTAAGTTCAAAAAGATGCTATTTATTTGGGCATTTTTAAGTACATCAATTGAAGCTTGATTGTATGTTTGTGCTATTCAAGCTCATTAAGAAAGAAAAGCTTATCTTTGGGTGGATTTAAAACCAAATTATTCCCATAAATCTTTCTTTATCAAAAATATATATCATTTACAAAGTCAGGAAAAAATTTGTGTTTTTTTATTGGATATCACCAGGATGCTGGATAAAAAGAAAATAAGCCAGACCATGAACACTGAATACAAAATTTGTATTTATTCTCCATCTGCATTTGCTTGACCTGTTTTTTTTTAACAGGTATCAAACTCTCATATCCCCAAAAGACCCCTCACTTTCTCTAGTAAACAAAATTTCTTTGTCATTTTTAAACCATCAAGGTGATAGTACAATTAAAGGTAATATACTGTAACAAATGAGGGACTGTGTGGCTCACTTGAGTGAGAAAGTAATAGAATTTCTAGCCTTTAACAAATTTGCCTCTCCAATTCTTTAATGTTCACATTGTTACTGTAGTGAACAAATCTTATGTCTTCATGCTTCCTTGTAACTCCCCCTGTTCCTTATTAAGAGTTTTATGTTTCCAGCATTTCCAAACACCAGTGCTCAAAAATCATGAGCCAGGCCCTGGGGAAAAAGAAATCATGAGATTGACTTAAACCAATGCACTTTGAATTACTTTTATTTGCCTTCTTTCTTCGGAGCTGTAAGGGTACTGGCACTTCATCTTTTTAGGCTTCTTTCCACAACTATGAGAACTAGAAATATTATTTTAAAAAATGAAGGATGACATTGCTTTGCAATGCATGAATCTAGCAGCTGGGGATTTGAAAAAGCAAAGTCATGAAATATCATGAGACTTTCAGTTGCATGTAAAACCATTACTGAATTCAGGCACATTTCCCTACAAAAGGTGAGTATCTTTACCAAAAATATGCAGAAAGCTTAGTGACATGCTTTCTAGAAATGTGCTTTTTTGCAGTCCTCTGGGTGAGTCGCTCATGTCCTTACAGAAAAGGAGGAGCAGAATCAATGTTAACCATTCCTTTTTGTAGAAATTAGGAGCTAATCCTCATTTCCTCCCACAGTTGTGGGAACAAAATACCTGACAGTGTAACTAGTGACTAATTAGAAGACATCACCATCAGGGGATTTAAGCTTTTTGAAATGTGACAGGTAGGAAATGGCTTGGCAGTGTTCTGATAGCTTTTTGTGCTGAGTACTGAAGACAGCCCTGGGATGGACTGAGGATAACGAGGTGGTTGCTCTTGAGGGCTGTCATTGCGGTGAAAAAGTTGTTATCACCTTTGAAAAGATGCTCAAACTGTGCTTAGGCATGTAGCAGGGCCTTCAATTACAGAGTACTCAAAACCTCACCCAGCCTTTGTAGCTTGTGTCCTTTTTATTTTAAATTCATGGTCAGCTTTTAATTATTAAATTAATTACCAAACACATGATAGAGAACTCCAATCAGAGTGATTTTTAAATATATTTTTGCTGCAAACTAAAGTAAGACGCATCCAGAGAACAAGTGCTGTTTTTCTGCAATTCCTCTAGGATTGCTGCACACAGAAGGAAAAAATTCAAATAATTTAAAAATCAGACCTCACTGCAGGATCCTTGACGACTTGTGCAGAACTAGAAGAAAAATTCATAGGATGCTGCTAAATGCTTTGCAGCAGTTTTTCAACTTTGTAATTTTCCTCTTGCTCTTACACATTCTGCCTGGGATTCATCTCACCTACACAGAGATGTCTACAGTATTTTCAACTTCTTTTGTACTCAGTGAAGAGAAACAGACACTTCAGAGGTGATGTTCACCTCAACTTGCAGCTGGCTACTTAAAGAGGTTGGATGATTCACACTCTGCAAGTATGATAGCCTGCTGACTCCAAAGGAAGTCCAGCCAACAAGTTCAGATGGAGGTATCTGAAGTCAGGTACTATTTAACCCTTAGTTGCCTATGCCCATGTCCATATTCAAGTGGCTGATAGGCACAGGTGCAAGGTGCTGCAAGTCCAAGCCTCCTCCTGGCACCTACAGAGGCAGTTTGATATATTACAGGAACAAGAACTTTGTTCCCATTACACTCTTTGTGCTAAAGCAAAGCCTTTAGCTTATAGTACTTACAAAAATGAAACTCAGGCAAAATCTGCAACAAGCTTCTATAACCTTAGTATTAAGAAGATTATTTTTATAGTATAATTAGAATATTTTTAAGTTATCTTCTTTATATTTACTGTAGATCTTAACATTGTTGATTTTTATTTTTTTTAGTATAACTTGTTGTGTAATATTTGAACCTACAGAGGCTCTCATTTACAACTAATGTATATGTTAGGAAGAATTTAGAATCTCAGGGCTGTTTCCTGCCATTTGCTGGCTGCAAGGCAGACTGACAAAGGCAGATTTCTTGCCAAACTTCTGCTGAGAATCTGCACCTCCCATTCCCAGTAAACCTGGAGCAGCCTTTGGCTTCCATGCTGGAGCACACCCTGTGAGTCAAGTCAACAACTGGGAAACAGCCTCTCAGGTTTCTCCTTTCCCAGAGCACAATTCTTGTATCAGATCACAGAAAGGATGGAAAGGGCAGCAGACCCAAGACCAGTAGAATGTGAGCCATCAAAAGGAGCCCTCTCCAGCATGGTGGCACTAGCAGCACCCTAAGGAGGCAGCATCAGCCCCTTTCTGCTGCCCTGAGACTCTCTCCTTGTGTTGGCAGCTGTCAGGTTGGTTGGTTGCACCCTGGCACAGGGCTGGGACTTGGGGAGGTGTATCTGGAACTACCACCTGCAAGCAGAGCCAGTTGTATGACTTTCTCTCTCCACTGTGTTAGACTGAACATGTCCAGGGTCATGACTTCGGGGTTGTGGTCTTTATGTGAAGTAGCTGTTTTTATTACTTTGGGCACTATACATTTTTGCTCTCATTTGTAAGTGTCTGCAGGTTTCTGGAAGGTTGGTTTTTTGCTATCTGGATTTTCTGCGTAAGACTTTAGAGGATGCTTACAAACTGCAACTGATGTGCTTCCAGCTCCTTAAATCTATGTGAGATTATAAACTGATAATTTTAGATCTTCTTTGTCCCTCAGTGAATGCTGTAGGCAATTAGTACATGGAAGAGAGAGTCTGAATTTCACCAACATTCTCTTCAGGTTCCCAGAACATCTACCTTGATAAAAAATCACAGGTGCCCCTCGTCCATTCTAGAAAATCAGAAATAAACCTGGCACATGCAGTCTATGTGTAGAAAATAGAGTATTTGTAACGCTGCAATGTAGATGGCTGTGTCTGGTTAAAATATCAGTCTTCCTATAGGACTAATTGGCTTGATGCCATTCTTGAAGAATGAAGCTGTTCCAACATGTAATCAAGTAACTCCTGAGGGCCCCCAACTGCTGCCTTAATACAGCCATACCTGCCACAGCGACGAGATGGCTTTCATTCTCAGCCAAGCAGAACAATCTCCCTTTGGAAAACAGCAGCTTTGGAGAAGTATAAATGTACTTGGAGCTTTCTCCAGCCTTGGGGGAAGGGAATCCTCACATTATAAACAAATGGAGATTCTTGTATCAATTGTTTGTGCCTTAATTATGGCAAAAAATAATTAACTAATCCCACGGGGACTTGGAATGGGTTGTAAAGCAGGCAAGACTTCGTCTTTCACTCCCTGCTAGCAAGCTCAAGATTTGTGATGAAGAGAAAAGGAATTGTTCTCTGATCTCTTAGGGGATTTAACCCAGATTTCATTAAGCCCACCATAACTGGGTGACACGGAGCACACCAGCTACTTCTGGAGCCTGTGCACATCTATATCTTATTGCAGATGTCTGTCAAATGCCTAGGTCAAAATTAAAAGACCCTGGTGCATAATCAAGGTTAGAGACCCCAACCTCTGCTGTCCCAGGGCAACAATGCTGTGAAAGCAATGCACAGAGATCATCAACTGTACTGTGGTCCTTGGTCTTAGCTGCGACCTTGTATTATTATTTATTATTTATTATTTTTATTATTTTATTATTTATTATTATTATTGTCTTCTAAGGTTACAAAGACTATAGGAGGGTTCAGCTGGCAATTTTTGTTCAGAATTCTGTGTCTGCCCTATTCAAAAGGCAGTTAACTTGTACCTTCAAACTTCCTACTTCTTGGTATTAGGACCAAAGATTTTTACCCACATGCACAAACAGCAGAAGAACAGGATCTCAAGCAGTTACCCAGCCCAACCCTCTGCCCTATCATGAGATCAGCTTTGCTTACAGCACTTGTGATAGACTTTTGTCCAACCTTTCTTTAGTATTTCCAAAACCAAAAACTCAACAACCACTCTGGAGAATTTATCCAGTGTTTTCCTGCTCTTCCAGTGAGAAAATCTCTCCTTCGTGTTCTTTAAGCCCAGAATGTCTTGTCCTCTTGACAGTGCATTTTTTCCATATTCTTTCTGCAGCCATTTGTAAAATGTAATTTTTGTCTTTTCCTCTTAACTTGAATTCCTCCAGTTCTGTCAGGTTTCTGTTTGAGATTTAGGGACCCTGACCTCAAGGACAGAAATTGTGATTGCTTTCTTCTGGCATCTCCCTGTCTACTCCAAGTTCTTGGTTGTTCTAAAGCATGGAGATAATACCTCAGTGGAAGTCCTTTGTATGCCTATCTGTCCATGCTGGTAACAGTTGCCTTCTCTGTCACCACAGATTTTTGGTGCTGTAATCACTTTATTCCACTATTTCTGACTCTGGTTACTGCTATTAAAGTTGAAGCTATACCTGGCACTTTACTGGAAAGCTTCTGGTTTTCTAATTTGTCTATATAGGTCCTTCCTAGCCTTGTGACTTCTGCAAATTTTCCTGTTTCACACTCCAGACATTAACAGCAATACTGAATCCAACTAGACCTAGAACAGGCCTGCAGGATATACAATCAATATATTCTTCTGATTTGACAATGTTTTCCTGTTAAATAGTCTGTTGCATAGTTTCTCAGCCTCTTGCATCCGCTGCTGAGTTGCTTCAAGACCAAATTTCTTAGCTTGCCTATATGAATGTCTTGTGAGTCAGAGTCAAAAGACTTGCTTCAAACAAGCCATGACAACTGTTGTTTCTTCTCTATCCCTGAGCCTGTTATCCTCTCATGGAAAGAACTGAGCTTAGTTTGACATCATCTGTTCCCAGTAACAGCATGTTTGTGCTTACTCATTTTCTTGTTATCTTCTGTGGGTTTACAAATTGTTTCATTCTTTTGTTTCAGTCTCCTTCCAGAAGCTGAAATTTATTTCCCAGACAGTAATTTCCCAGTTCTTCATCTCCTGCTTTCCGGTGGGTGCTGTGCTGGTCTTCTGCCAGAGCTCTGGTCCTTTTACCATCCCTCGGGAGTTCTCAAAAACAACTGCTAACAACTTTGAGATTGCTCCAGCTTGTTTCCAGAATACCTGAAGGTAAATGGTACCAGAGCCAGCTGAGTGGAAAAGCCTGTTAGAAAAAAAAAAAAAGCTCTTCCTAGCCAAAACTTGTCCTCTGTTGTCACTTGTGACAGCTGAGCTGGCTGCTGGGCTCACTCCTTGCTGCAGTGAGCAAAGCAGGCTGAGGTGGGTACCACTGTCCTGGCTGTTTGCCTACAACACAGATTTTTATTAGTCCCCTTGAGATTATTCTTCTGAACACCAGGATGCCTTTATTTTAGAGATGATGAATACATAAAGAGACAATAGCTGCTCTAAAGAGTGTATGTCTAGAAAGGGAAGAAGAGGAGGAAAAATTCAATACCACGCATGCAGGAGTAGGAATGTCCATGAACAGGGTTAAAATGGGCAAAATTGGCATAGCCATTATTTTATCTGATTTTATTTTAATTTTAATGACAGGGCAATCTAACTACCTATAGTTGATCAGATTAATTGAATTCCTGACTCTTACATCTGACAGAAAAAAGCAAGTATAGTTTGTCAGCTCAGACAAAGCTACCTGCAAGTCTGTGACAGTGACACCCAATGTGTTTAAGATGTGTTTCAAAATCACACATGGGTATCATCACCCATGAAGCCACCCAGCATGCCTTTGCAGGTCTGTCATTTCACTAATAGACACAAAATCCGATCAGAACAAAACAGTTTGTGCACAGATTTTTGCTACTTTTGCTTTGTTTGGTTTTGTTGTTTGTTTGTTTCTTTAAGTTGGGGGTTTTTTTGGGGGGAGAGCTGTGTGTAAAATAAACATTTTTTAGCTTCAAAATATCAGTTTTTACCAAAACAGTTGCTCCTAAGAGCAGATGTGTAGTACAGATACATACAGAAGTGTGTACAGAATGTACTTCCAAGCTATGCTGAAGTTTAGTAAAAACCCATTAAGCACTGTTTCCTCTTTTCTTTAAACTGAAAGCATTACAGCCCAGGTATGTATTGAGAAGCAAATGTTTGCTTAGTGTGTGCATGGGCACACATACTCTGTGTCTGAGAAAAAGCTCCAACCTTCTGTTGCTCTGGCTTGTAAGGTCATGCAGAATTGCAAGGGAAAATTCGTGGTCTGAACCTGGGCCAAAGCTGATTTAAAAGCTTTAAAACTCTGTGTTGCTCCGAATTAAAACAGCAGACAACCAGGACATCAGTCATAAGTAGAAGGGGTTGCTCATTTCAGTGTCACAAGATGGACAGAGCCAGACTATGAACATGACAAGAACATTTCCACAGTTTCTGTCTCTGGTTTTTAGAAGATTAAGGAATTTGAAAAATAAAAGAATGACAAGCAGGGCTGAGATGTTGGAAGCAAATTCTTTTTAGTATAGGAAACAGCAAGATACTTAACTGGTGCACCAGTTCTCAGTATCTGTGCTTCCCACAGAAGTGCCATCCTCTTCAGCCTCCCTCGGGCTTCATGAAAGAAACAGTATGGCCAGAAAAATCCTCATGGTGGGGCTGTTCAGTGGATTTGCAGAGCTGTGAGTGTAAGAACAAAACCTCACCTGGGTTTCTGAGATGGAAAGGATGACAAAAATACTGAAGAAGCTGGTGACAGGAGATTTGGAGATATCTCCACTTTCCATCCAAGTTCCCTCTGCAACCATGTGTTTCAGATGCCTGTGGGCCAGTCTGACTCCTGTGATTCCAGCTTGGCTCTAAATTGTTAAGAACTTTTTTGTTTGTGAGCCTCCAAACAGCTCTTTGTGAGTATCATCAGCCAAATACTGAAGGTACCAAGTGGCCAGAGATTTTTGCTGTTATGGCTGTTTGAGTGTGGCATGAATGTGGAATCACACATGTAAGAGGGACTGAACCAAAATTTAATCAACATTTTTATTCTGTTCTCCCACTTGCACTCATTGTTTTGTATCTGTGAGCATGCTGAAGCCTGGAGTGATTGAGGGGGCTCGCTGTCATTGCAACTCAGTCTGCTCTTCCTGCTGAGCACTTTATATTTCTCTGCCTGGAAAATTTCAAATAAAATGTCAGTCTGTGCATCTCATTAATCTGCGAACAGCTAAGTTAAAGGTCTAAGTGCTTTAAAACTATAACACAGATTTCAAGTTCAAGGATACAGTTAAGGTTAGAATCCTTTTATCTTCTCCATCCATCCTATCTGCCAGCCACCTCGATGTAGTGCAGTTTGCATCCCAATGGAGAAAGGCAGTGAGGTTACACTGGTTAGCTCCAAAGCAGAAAGGAAAATAGTTGAAGCAAAATCAATTCTTTTGAAAGACAAAAGAGTTATAAAGCCTTTTTCCTTGATGACATCTGTCCATCTGTCACACAAAACCACCATCACCTTTGATGTTTATTTGGCTGCATGGCTGACAGTTGCAGCTGAGTCTTCTGCCTGTGTAAGCCTAAGAGACTGAACTTCATCTTCTCCTCAAGAAGAGGGTCATTGGGTCAAATGAGTGAGAAGCTGATGTGGCTTTGAAAAGCCATACTCAGCCTGTGAGGTGAATGGGCACTTGGTCTCTTGGGAATCTGTATTAGCTTGGGCAGATGCTTATTCCACACATTGTGTGTCATTTCAGCTCCTTAAACACTCAAAAGACCCATGTATTTTCTTTTTTATAATCCTGTTTATAGATTCATGTGTGTGTGTTTGTGTATGCTCCATATTATTATTTACAGCTCTCTGTATCCCTTGCTATTTCCTTCTCCCTCTTTTGTTACATTCTATACCATATTTTCATGCCATATGCCATTTAAGCTGCACCTTCATGTGTACAAAATGTGTACTTAATTTGCATGCAGCTACTACCATTGTAGACACAGGCACAAAGTGAGTAGGCATATTTGCATGCAATTATCTGATTTGCTTGCCCAATTGTGGTGATTTGCATATGCAGATTGTGTGCACAGTTGTACATTTACATTTTTTTAAAACTGGCCTCAATGGTTTATTAAAATAGCTTTAAGCTTTCTCTTATAAAATATTGAAGGTCCTAGAACCCCTCTGGCTTTTCAGTATTATATCCCCTCAGTAGATGATCTCCACATTTTTATATTCTCTCTCTCCCCCTCTCCCTTCCAGTACTCAAGAGAGATTTAGTCTGCAGATTTATACATCCATTATTTCAAGGTATATTTGATCTTCTCCATATGTCTCTGTTAATCCACCTTAGATGTAAGCAGAGAAAAAAACCAAAATCTACCCTTGCTTAGTTTTCAGAGGATATTCCACCTATCTGAGCCTGCATTTTCCCTTTAAACTCAGGTTTTTTTCAATGCATTAAATCTGACAGAACTGAAAAGATAATTTTCCTAATAAAGAATTCATCAATTGCTGTGGGTAAATCCAAGGCTGTAATGTGTGCTCTAGCAGTATTTTAGGACGAAGGGACCAAATGTGTCTTAGAAACAGTCTAAAAGTTTTTTCTGAGAACAGGCCAAGTAGGAGGAAAGTTACCAGCTGGGTTTTTGTACTCTAAGTTCTTTCAGATGGGAAATCTACTTTACCATAATTTCTCAGTGCCCTGGGACTTGGCTTCTCCCACTCGTATGAGTAGGAAAATTCTTGATAACTTCATATCTTACCTTGGAATAAATGGTCCCTTAGTGCTTGGTGCTTCACATACCACTAATATCTGTGAATCCTGTACTGATAAGAAATTCAGCTGAGCAATCCGCAGTTTTATCAGGCCACATTGAAACCTCAGATATTGCTTGTGCTTTAGACAATTCTTCTATAATAAACATGAGGGAAGCCAAGGAAAAGTTGTCATCTCAAATATACTAAGAAAGCAGGATAGGATTTTTTCACAACATTTAGAAGGAAGTGGAATAAAAATTCAACTGCAGGAGTACTTTATAACTGATTGTAATAGCTCCACCTAAAATTTGCCAGCAAAAACCTGTGCATTTTACAACGATGGATCAACCCTAGCCTACATGAAAACATGGTTGCAGAAATCATGTAAGTTACCCGGAGTTCCCAGAATCAAGTTGGTATTTTTCACACAATGGCAAAGCTTGGTCTCTGCTTCCTAAAAGCTCCCTGGGAAGAAATTCTGCCATGTATGGCCACAGTGAAAGGTTCAAAAAAATATTCATACTCTATGATATTCCACAGTTCTATTGAAGCCAAATTATGCCTTCTGGAAAAAGGTTTTCTGCAAAGGTTGCCCCAGCAGGGAAGGGAACAGAAAACAGAGCACAGTAGCTGGCTGGAGGGAACAATTAAGGTCTTTGAGGTTACATATCCCACAGCAAAAACAGAAATTCACATTAAACTATGATTCTTTCTCTGCTCCCCCTCTTTTCCTTGTCACATCTGTTTGAAAGCTGCAGATGCTTAGGCAGAACTATGAGGCTGCTACTGCCACCTGATCTTGTCCCCGTTCTGCCAGTTCTGAACTGCATTAAACTACTGTACATAGCTACTACAGCTAGCTGTCCTCTTTCTCTCAAGGTGTCTGACACATGGCTGGTCACAGACATCAGTACCAACACTGAGACCTGAAAGCTCACTAGAGGCAAAGGAGAGAGAAAAAAGAGCTGGGAAGTGAAAACCACCTTACTGCAGCTGGGAAGAGCCAGTTGCAAGCAGACTACACAGAGAGCAGGACCTGGGCAGGCTGGGTGGGATGCTATCCATCTGAAATCAAATTGTCCAGCCTTGTGCATTTAGTCCTGTTCTGCTCTGTTTTAGGCCATGTGAAATCCCTTCTCAGACATGGTTTTGAGTCTTGTGTCATTCATAAACCGGTCAGAAAGTTCAGAAATGTACCATTTGCCTAAAATTCTCTCAGAATTTAGAAAGCACATCTACAGGGGCTTACATCTCTATTCTAACATGCGAAGAAGTCTAGGTTGGTATTAAAGCCTCATACAAAAAGTTAAATACTGCTTACAAGAGACTAAAATAGTCCTCAAGTAAGAGGATGAACTATCTCTAATTTTGTGCACTCAAGTAATTCTGCAAATGTTCAGGAAATGGTTGAACAATGTTGTTTCCTGGTTCAAGCATCTAGTAAAAGGCTTCTTTGGCTTAAACTGCATCTTCCAGAATATCTTGAAGACAGGACTCTAATGCTAGTGATTATAACATTGTGCTGAGAGAGTAAAGTTGCAGTGCAGAAAACTGCCCAGTGTCTCAAAGGTCCTAGGGATGAGCAGCTTCCATTCAATTGTTAAAGCCGATTGAGATTCCATAGGAAAGGATCAGACTTTCTGAGGCTGTAGAAAAATTATCTTTCCCTTTAACAACTCTCTGGGCTGTGTGGCAGTGTGTGGGGATTGCCTTTCAGGAGCCCCAGACATGCACTCACAAATCACTTTCAGAGCACCTTCCAACCAATGCCATGCTTGTTAGCTGCTAATTAGGAGTCTGGTGTGATTAACCACGTGCCAGTCTGTGCTTTTCTCTGCTCAGGGGAGCTAAGGTTTCACATTAGGAAAGTGGCTTTTTTTGGAAGGTGTTGCAGAGCTGCCTTGTCCTCGTCTCACTGTGTAGGAACCTCTCAGCCCCCACTGTGCACATCCACTCAGAGCAGCTATTCCAGCAGAGGGGTTGGAAGCATTTTCTTGCTTTCAGTTGCTTCCTCCTTTTTGATTTGCTTTAAACATACACTCCTGCCTAAACCTAAAATGCTAACATAGACATAGCCAGAGTTCACTTCTTGCTATTGCTTTCCCCCTGCAGGCTTTTAACAGGTTCTTCCTCCCCAGGGGCTTTGCTGTCTGCTGTGCAGCCAGCTGTTCAGTCAAAGAATGGAGAACAGCAGCTGGTTCTGCTTAAGTGGCATTTTCATTCTTGCAGAGTATCCCGGCATGGATACTCAGTAGGTGCTACTTATCAGAAGGCCTGAGGAGAAGACTTCTTGCAGACCGTGTGAGCAGAGCTTCAGCTTTTTCCTGAAGTGGCAAATTCACTTTCCCTGCTTCCAGGTTCAGGTTGGAAGCAGCAGCCAGCCTTGCCCTGCAGCCATGAATTCTCCTCTACCCCACCTGACAGACTGCACTGAGTGTGACTTACTTTGCCTTTACTGCATCATTAAAATAAAATCTGAGGTTTTTTTTTAATGCCGAAAATACAGTTTTTAAAGGCCAGTCAGAAATTACCTGGAAATATCACTCTTTGTGCAGGAAATTGTATATAATTATAGCATATTACTGCCAGTCCATGCCTGCCACTGTGTGTTACTCAGCCCTAGTTTATTTTTGGGTTAGAAGACAGGTTTTCTTTATTGAAACTCTCTGAAACACCCAGAACCCCTAAATCTCTGCAGGTTACATGTACAGCAGAATTTTGATTGTGTTGTACTTTTAGGCCTCTTTCCTAGTGCTCTGCATTTTGAATGATCATCTTGTGGATTTATCTTTAGGAAATGTACCAAGATTCCTCTGGCATCAGAATTAATCATGCTGAATAAAGAAAAATACATTTAAATCTGGCTTGAGCAGGGAGCCGACTTTGGGATAAACTATGAATTATTGTTTAACCAGCAACCTGCCTTGCAATCCCTGCTCCTTTCCTAAAAATGAAACAAGCTATAAAAACTGCAATTACTTTTAGTGTCCAAGGTGAGAGAAAAGTAAAAAAAAAACCCCAACACCACACCACTAAAAAACAATTGACATGGAAAACTTCAAATAGAAGCACATCTTATAATCAAAGGAGGTTTTAAGACAAGATCATATGTAAAGAAATGTGTAAGTGCATAGTATGGTGTGTGAAGCTGAGACAGAACCTTTCCAACTGCAATGAGATTGTACTCATGATCCAAGCATGATCTGCTAATGAAATAACACACACAGAAAGCAGCTTTGCTGTTTCATAAACTAATGGGCACAAGATTTTAAATATGTTTGGAAAGATAAAGAGATTCTTTGCTCAGCATAAGTTTGCTCAACATATTGTAACAGCCATAGTTTCTCAGGTATGAGATGTTAGGTTTTTAACTTTTTTTAAAAGAAATACTGAGCAAATTGATCTTTTATCTAAGTGGGAGGAGAAAGTGAGGCCACACTGACCTAAATAATGGAAGAGTTTGGAACCGTGAGGGAGTGGCTGAAAACCATTTAAAAAAACTATCCCCTATTGCTAGTTACTCTGGAGAAGGGACCAACAGCAACTTTGCTTCAACCTCCTGCCACATCGTTGTAGAGAGTGAGTTGTTGGGAGTTTTAGAGTGCATCCTTAGAGTATAATTGTATTTTTTTCATCCCAAATGAATTTAGTTTCTATGGCAGATATACTGGAAGGAACAAGCCTGTCAGTTTGATGCAACAGGGGCTGACACTTAGACAACAGATGTGTTTATGTGTGTGTGCACATGTGTTCATTTGCTGACCATGTTTTCCATGCAAACAGAATCATTACCAAGTTGAAAGGTGACTGTTGTGACCACACATGGACATTATACACCTAATGGCACCTCTAAACTGGCTTAAAATCTCACCTCAAATTCTCTTTTAAAATAGCAAGTGAGGTGGGTGGTGAGAACTTTGCTGAGGTTTGAACACACGTATGTAAATTCTGAGGGAAAAAAATACATTATAAATTTAATAAGCCACTAAGGCTTAAGTAAGAAAGGGAAAAAAAAGGCAAGATTTTGTGGTTCTGCCTTTGGCTAGATGTGCTGTTTGTCTGTCCATGTCCTGCTTATGTCACCTTCTAGGAGAGGGTGACTCAGTGGCTTCTGGCTATTCCAGGTAATCATAGCTGGGGAAGTTCTGCTAAATCAGCAGCCCATTACATCACCATCTCTTTGAGATAGAGATTTCCTATTCCAGACCAACATTTTAAAAAGCTTTTATTTTCCTTTTCCTTTTGAAAACCTTTTCTCTCTCTTCCTCAGCTGGGGGTTCAAATCCATTCTAGCTGTAATTCCACCAAGGCTAATTTGTTTTTCCGTGTCTCTCAGCCAAAGACCCAATTAAAATAGATCCTGACAAATCATGGAGCAAAGGGACTTATTTCCTCACTAAACGCTCTCCCTGGGCTACATCCTTTCTGTGAACTGCAGTCTTTTGCCAGCCCATGGGAAGCTGGTGGCAAACACATCTGATGTGTCTGCTCAGTCAGAAGACCTTATTTCAGCAGGAAATATCTGGACCTACTTCTTGCTACTGCTCCTAAATATCCCCTTGTGGCTACCTCAGCAGCCATTACATAGAGCCAGTCCTGAAAGCAGATTTTTTTTTCCTTTTTTATAATGGGAGAGTCCATTTATGCTGAGAATTCAGTTTTCACCAGACTGCCTGCAGGACAATACAATAAAAGATTTATCCTTAATAGCATTTCACTGAAGTTTCACCACAGGAGACAGAGTTTTTTGTTGTGCTTTTTTTTTATTTCCCTTTCAGTTGCTATGAAAGTCTCTGCTCTTAGCGTTTTTTTTTTACAGCCCATAATCCCTAGATGTCCTCTACCACCGTCTCTCAACTGAGTTTTTCTGTTTCCTTCGATTCTTTGTCATCTCTGATATGCTTCTCTCA
The DNA here is from genome assembly GCA_038090715.1 of Florisuga fusca. NCBI lineage: Eukaryota > Metazoa > Chordata > Aves > Apodiformes > Trochilidae > Florisuga > Florisuga fusca. The sequence continues at coordinate 4,920,752 of JAAWXA010000023.1, forward strand.
TTTTTGTTTTGCTTTTCTTCTCCTATTATGCAGCCAAAGGAGATTAGAAAAGTACCTAGTTATGAGCACAGGAACTCTGAAGTTGGACAAACCAGCTGTAGCAAAATTAACATAAAATAGGAACTAGCCTTTGGTCCCCTGCAATTTCATGTTTACTTTTCTCTCAAACTCTTTGGCACAGTCTGCTGATTTACAAGCTGGGACTTCTCTGTCCATGACTGTTTTCCATTCTTCCCTCCAGGTTGCTGCCTAGCCTGAAGTGCACACTCATCTTCCTGCCTTTTTGAAGGTCTCCCTGCTCCAGGATCTATCTCATCTTTTGCCCAGGTGAGGTGCAAACACTTAGCTGAACTTCCACAGCTTGTCCCAACAGAGACAGCCCTGTGCAGAGGTGCATTCTCTTGCAAAATGTTCATCTTTTCCCATTGGACTTTGCAAGCTTACATGAGACACTAAGTGCCAAGTGGCTAAATAAAAGAACACAATCCCATATGAGTGATATCACTCCCAAATTGCTTTAATAAAGGTCTGCTAGCAGAATTCAGCTCTGCATAGTCCTTTCTGAGTCCTCTGGAGGTAGGGTGATGCCTATTGTGTGCCTCCCAGGTCAGCTGGAGGGAGATGAGATAATACTCCATCTCACACCAGTCCTCCCTGGTCTGCCTCTTGTTTCCCTGCCACTGAATGAGAGCAATACCTACTTCCTTCCAAAGTTGCTGCAGAACTCAGGGTTGCAAAGAGCTGCTTGAGCAGCATGTCTCATAATTAATTGTTATCCTAAGCTTCCTCAGGTGCCTTCCTGCTTGAATATCTAACAATTTATGGGCATTTGGTAATGTCTGAAAATGAAGAGTCTCTTTAATATGCTTATGATAAGTATTTGCATTATTTTAGAAAGCTGTTTTCATTCCACTCAGACACTTGTTAAATAACTTTTTAGAACTTGAACATTTACTGCTCATTTTATATGTTAAATAAATCAATCAGATTTAACAAAGGAAAGAACTTGATTTGCCCACAGCCCTGTCTGAGCACAGAGGTGCCATTTTGCAATCTAATGAAGCTTTCAGTTAAAGAAATGAAAGGTGGTGGGGGGGAGACTTTGATGCCTAATAAAAATGATTCAGCATCCTCATAACTTTGATAAGTAGTGTGACTTATAAACCTTCCAGTGGAGCAATATAACACTAGACTAAGAACTTATAAGTCTAGACCACAAAAGATACCCACCAACAATAATGCAACCTCCCCAAACCGGGAAGATCTCAGACATTTTAGGAAAGAGAGTGCCTTTCTGTGCTTGTATGGGCCTTGCACAAAAAGGGGATACTACACCATGAAACAGGGTTAATGGGGTTTATTTGCTGGAATAACACATTCTGTAATCAATAACGTATTTTGAAAGTGATGCACTTGCTTCATACTCTGCCTAGCTCAGGGGGCACAAATGAACACAGTCTCAGCCTCCTTTGGTGGCAAACAGTGCTCCAGTTGAGTGTGAATTGTAGCTTTTCAACTCCATAAAATCAAAGCACCAGATCTGCATGGGTGGAATTTACCACAACATTAGGACATCTGGACTTGCTAGTGTAGCCTGTCACTGCCTGTCGTGGACTTTGTGTCGTGGAACAGGACCACTGCATTCAAACTCCAGAGAGTGACTTGTAGTTAAGTTACCATTTGGGGCTGCTATACTTTGTCCTCACATCTGCTTAATGGGCAGCAGATCTTCAGGACTTCTCAGCATTATGTGTGGCTCTAATACAGCCATGATCTCATCTTACACATAACTCAATTCTCTACTGTTTTTAAAACAATATATTATTTTTCCTTTTATTTTGGTGGTGCTTCATAGTTAATCAGTACATAGTTTAAACAGGGATTTATACATATATAAAAAGAAACATTCCTTAACACCTGTATAAATCATCCATACTCCAATATCAGAGGTCATTACTCAATGGGTCTCTGTTGAGGCCTGTCTGAAGAGGCTATCTGTGACTTGGATGTATTTTTCCTATGCTGCTAACAAATGGGTCACAGCCCAGTTATGTGATTATACAACATGTTTACAACTCCTGCCATATTGAAGAATATTCAGAATACTGCTTGGCAGGAGCCAAAAATGCAACTGGTATGACATAAGAAGTTCTGCCTCTCTCCCTCCCATCACTCTGCATTCACACATAACCTCACACAGACAAAACTTCCTTGCTGTCATATTTGAGAATGGTGGGATTGAGTCTCACAGACAGGAAGTCTCTCAATCTTTATTATGCTTTCAAGCTCAGCAACAAAAAGGGATTAAAATTGTACTGTGTGAAGGCTTCTGTGTTATGGAGTATCATCATCCAAACACCTTAAGTAGCATGCTGTAACAGAGTCTACCATGAGTTCGATTTTTACTCAATCACTTGAAATGCACTTAGGAAAATTGCTCTTTTGCTGTTTTCACAACAGCTCTGGAAGTCAGCCTCTGGTTTAATGATAACTGCTTTAATGACAGTTTGGCTTGTTTCATTTTGACAGCACTGATGTAACAAATTATTTATTTTCTGTATGTTAAACATACTAGCATGGCAGCTATCAGAATTTTGTTACTGGTGCTCTCAATGTAAGCGACAAGGTTTGCATCTCATTAAGGTAATTTGTGTGTGCATAATTTTCAGTAAACACTGTGAATGAAATCACATCTCTTCTCTACCAAAAGTGCCATCTGAAACTATTTGTGCCTATTTTAGTAACGGAAGTTATTTTTCAAGCCTCACCATATATAGCAAAACGTGTTTTCTCAAAGAGGAGAGCCAGACTGTAAAGAAAACGCAGCATCCCCGGGCAGGAATTGCATTAAAAAATAGTGATACACCATTAGGCTGAACAACCCCCCTCCATTTGCCATGAATCACTGCATTCTGCTCTGAGTTCAGATTCTGCAGGGTCGGCAAGGAGGAAAGGACATTTGTTCCTACACCCTGAGCAAGTGATGGGGGAATTCTGTCACTAATTTGTTCTGATCCTGCGGCCTCATTAGGGTAGTCTGTAAAAGATGGGAAATGGGTCCTATGTCAATGAATGTGAACTTTCTGCATGGAGCTGTTAACACAGTAAATAGCTCAGGAGGAGGGAGGGAGACAGCTGGAGTACATTGTGTTTCATAAAGACTATACCGGGGCCTTGAATCTTCATTTAACCCATCACTGAGGTGACAAATATCCACCGCTTTGCTGCTGTGTGATGCTGCTGCTGCTTGCCTGTTAATTTATCTGTTTTCAGGCTGTCTAGACATTGTTTGGGTCAAAAAGTGCTGTCTCTCCCCTGCCGTGGGATTTGCCTGCTCAGCTCTTGCTGCAGGCTTCTGTGCCAAACGGGCTTTACAGAAGAATGCTCCCTCTGTCTGGATGGCTTATTAAACAGGACTCCAAATATATGGAGAGGTTTTCAGTCAGGCTAAGGCTTCCTACAGATACAGTTTATTTTAACCTCTTCCCTCTAAAAATACACTCTTGGGGATAAATAATTCAAATACTTTGGTTTTTTCCCCCTTGTGATTAAAAATCTGCTTACAAGAGTCCTTGAAATGTTCTCTTGTGAGGTTCAAGAAGGTTTTGGATGGTCCAGCCCCAGACTAAACTAACTGGCAACCTGGGGCCCATGCTGTGCCTTCCTTGGGGCAGAGTGTCTGGAGTGAAGGAGACACTGGTCCTCATCAGAACCCCTTGCTGTTGCTGGCAAATAAATGTTAGAAAATGCTTTTGAAATGATACTTCAAGTTAAGCAAAACTGCTAATGAATACCTTGGCTTTTTCTTGGAAACATTTGTGAAGATGTTTCCCTTTGGGGTACTCAAATGCAGGGATGTTTTTTATGTGGAAAATCATCCAGCTGCCTTACTCAAACTGTTGCTATGAGATTCTTAGTTTGATTCAGTACCAGAAACCCAGAAGTTCCATAAAAGCAAAATTCCCATTCACTATAAAATAATGTTTTATTGAATTGCGTGTTCAATATCAGCATTGATTTCTTAGGGTACCTGCTGTGATTTTTGAATGTAGGAATGATGTCCTATCTGGGACTTTAAAACCTCTTTTCTTTTTTGGGTCAGAAGAAATATTTTGCAAGGGCTATGGAAAACATTTGTTGATCTTTGAAGAAATAAGTCTCCCAAATGGAAGCACACTGCATGCACAGTGGGAGCTGTAGTTCCTATGTTTTGTGTTCCCATTTCATTCTATCAATCAGTCTGACTGATCAAGTCCAACTTATTGCTTCCTCACACCATTCATAACTCACCACTTCTTATTGCTCCACTGCAAACCATAGGGAAGGCAGCCCAGCCAAGGGAGCTACAGTGACAGATGGCACAGGCAGACCTATTAGGGCCCACAGCACGATTGTTATGTGCACATTTTGCTGTGTGTTCAGAAGAAATGCTTAGAATTTTTCCTTTTTCTTTTTTGCCGTTAATTCACATTTATGCATAAAGAGTTCTGATGCATAAAAAAATCTGAGAAAAAGAAATCCTACCTCCCTGGAAAAAAAACCCAAACAAAACAAAACCCTTGCAGCCTCTCTCCTGGTTTACAGGTCAGCAAAGGGGCTCTGCTGCTTTCCACAGAGGGCCTGGAGATCCCTTCTAAGATAGACGTAAGTTCTCCAAAGGGAATGAACGTCTCAGGATTTTCAGCTGATTTTTTTGAGAACGGGTCTCAGCCTTCTCCCATCTGTTAGCTGTACCCAGTTATTTGCTGAGTAGCACTGTGAGCAATTCTTTGCTGGCCGTTCTCTTACTGGAAAAGAGCTCATGACCCTGAAATAGGCACCCAGACAAGGTGGAACTCACACAGACTCAACTGACTTCAGCAAGGTTCTGCTTGAACCCTGGCTCCTGGCCACCTGGAGTGCACCCAAGAACCAGGCCCTCAGATGACCAGAGTTCAGGCAAGTGTGCCCAGACTACAGCAATTAACTCTTTGAACCCAGCTCTGAGAAATTTTTGCTCCAGGCTTTTGTGCTCTACTGGGTCAGCAGCGATTAATGCCTTTTAAGCTGTCTGCTATCAAGGCTACTGAAGAGAGCATGGAAGCAGCATATGTTCAGATGAACAGAAATTCCTGACAGCCTTCACCCAGGCTGGCTTTAAGTCACTCTCACCACAAGATTGTCAGGCTTCACATCTTTTCTCAAAAAGCAAAGATGACAGAGAATCTTTGTTGGATTTTTTTTTTCCTTTCTCCCCATTGAAATTTACAATAAAATGTCATGGAAATACGTTTTGTTAAAGCTTGCTATTACAAAGCATGAAATTTAGGTCAAGTTAGACCAGAAAGAGTTTTTTAGTTATTTTTTTCCATGACTAATTCTATATTTTTTTCATTTAATTTGCACAGTTTTTCTGAAATATCTACAATCAATATAGTAATTTTACTAAGAGCAGTTTCCAGTTTCAAAACAGAAAACTCCCCATATTTTCAAGATGATGGAATAAAGCTATTATTCACAGGAGTTCAAATCTTCTTGTGCAGCTCCTGAGCTGTGGATAACAATGGAAGGGTATCTCCCACTGAGGCACTGAGAAGTGAGATTTAGGAAGAGAAAACTGTGGGGCATGAGAGGGATGCTCAGAAAAATTAAAGTATCTAAATTGCTAACCTTCTGCTGGATCACTGACAAGCTTTCTGCTAGAGGCATCTCTCAGAATTCTATTTCTAACCATACTGCAAATCTCTTTTCTCTTTCCTTTTCTCTGATGTTGTCTGAAACTGTGGAGGACTCCACAACCTGGTAGCCACCTGGGAAAGCCACTGTTGCCTTACTTCTGTGTGTGCTCTCTCTTGCTGTGCTTCCTGCTGATCTACTGCAGTCATGATTTTAGTGACCTTCCTCTCTAAATCAGATGCTAAGGGCAAAGGAGTATATTTCTCTTTTCCATTTTGTAATTAGCAAGCAGCAAACCTGTCAGGCAGTGTTTTCCTCTTGAATTGGAAGACATTGAGAGGTTCAGCCCTGTTCACTTACAGGGGCACCCAACAGAGCACTGGCCCCTGAGCTCACCCCCAGTTCTACCAGGGATCTGCAGGGTGGTTTTGGGACAGTCTCCCTCTCCATGAGGAAGCAAGCCAGGAGTCAGACAGCAGAGGAGGAGATGGAAGAAGTGGCTTTGGCTCCTTGGACTGCCAGGGACTTCCCATATGACTCTAAGCCAGATACTTTGTCTTGTGTTTCAGTTCTGCTTCTAACCAGCAGAACCAGGTCAAACAAGGCTTTCAAACTTCACTGTGGTTCCAGGAGAGCACATTAGGAACTGGACAATCCCCTAAGTTCCAGGGAAGAGAAGAATGAGCTGATTTACACACAAACCTAACAGCTATAAGAGCAGGTACTCCTTTTAGTGCACACCTCCACTGGAGACCTGAGATAGGCCACCTGTTTGTAACAACAGTGGGCTCTACAGATGGGAGGTATATGGAGCCTGTAGCTGTTACTGGGGTACACACAATAAAACATAAGGTTATGTTTATAAAGCATAAGAGCAAAGTGCCTCTTGTTACTCTGCTGTGATGCCTTGAGCAATTCAGGAGTTTTGGCAGGCAACATTCCCTAATTCAGTCAGCCCCACAATGTGGCTACCACGTGGATGCCAATGTCAAAATTGGACAAGATTAGATGTGAACTCACCACTCCCTGCTTAAGGTGTGTGGAAACATGTACAGAATATTCCCAGTAGGTCTGTGGGACAGTTTTCAGTTTGATAGCTACATTACATTTTTTTAAAAAAATACATTTTTTTAAAAAATAAGAATATCTATTGATGACGCTGAATAAGTTTTTCTTCCCTTACATCAGTTCTAAGGGGCAATAGGCTTTAGAGCTGTAGAGACTGATGATCCCAGCTCAGTTGGTGATTTTGTTTGATTCTTCTTGTGCTGTTCTGTCTGCTCAGGTACCCTATAGCTTGCTGTCTAGTAAGTACACATAGTTTACTCACTGTATTTGGGATAGGTAGACTTGATGCAAAACAGCTGTCATGGATAAAGCATCTCTCATATCTGTTGGGCTAATTTTTAATTGGTAACTCTCATGTGAAGAAAGTTGGCATCTTGGAACAATAATAGTACCATGGTGGCCCTTACACCTGAGAGAACATAGTGAGTTAACAGTTCTGTCAGAACTTGGTAAAAGTTTCAAAAAGTGGGAATACACCCACCCAGTAAGAAATGTTTGATTCTCTATCCACCATTTGAAATTTACAGAACTAAGAAGCCTGTGCAGACATGAAAATATTTCAGGGTACTGGTAAAAGCCCCCATTGCAAAGTCTGCAATATTCTCTTTTGGTATTCTACCCGTCTTTCACAGATTGCAGCACACATCCCTTTTTTGTAAGTTTTAGTTCCTTTTTCACTTTTTGGGGATTCTTCATTATGCCCAGACACAACACGAAGTGAAATACAAATGGAAGTAGTTTTTACCATCAGGGTATTTTCCTGGATATATTCTTACAGCAGTCCATGTCCTCAGTCTCACATAAACACCCATTTGGCTGTGATAGCCAAGCAACAAACTGTAACTCAAAGCTGCTGTTGCTTTTAGCTGCTGATAATTTTGTTCCTTTGTTTGTTCCATCTGTAGTGGGTTTATAGTTCAGCCCACTTCTGTTCCTGTTGGAGATTTTGCTCAATAAGCTGTATGTCTCCCTGGCTGAAAAGTCAACAGTTACTGCACTTTCATTTCCTCCTGAGTGTGAATCATAACCAAGCAAGGGCTGGAAGACCAAAAACAAAAGGAGAGAGAAGTATGTGGTGGATCAACTTCTCCAAGCTCTGTGAGCCCCACAGGGTGCCCTTTACAAATGCAGCCCATGAACTGAACCTGAAATAGTTTCCTTTGTAATGTCTGAAGTAAACAGACCCTTGGAGGTTTGCTTGGTGATTCCAGTCAGGTGGACTTGAGCTTTCTAAGGAAAACAGCTTTGCAGCACTGCCCTCCCTGCTTCTTAACTGTACCCATTTGTGCTCATCTACAGCAGCAGCAGGTGGGATTGATGGCTTAGGAGGACCTTCCAAGCCTACCTCCACATCCTCTGAACATTCAGAGAGATGTTCAAACACGCAGAAAACCAGGAGCCCCAGGCTGGGACTGGGAATGCCTGTGTGCCACGTGGCCTTCCTGAATCTTTCCAGTCTGGATTGGCTTCTACACTAATAAGTGTCTATGGCCTTATGAGCAGCTTTCTTTAAAAGTATGTTTGGAGGGCAAAACTGACAGGGGCTTTTATAATTTCCTTTTAACATAATTTGTAGCTGTTTACTTCTTATTTTGATAAACTACTTCTGCATGCCAGCAGGGTAGGGCTGTTGCAGAATACCATGCCAAGTTTGGCTTATAGAGAAGAGAGGAAGACAGAATACATGTCTGTTGTAATCAAACAACATGTATATGTGTGCGTGTATTAAAAGACCAATATTTGAATGGAAAATATTACTATAAGAAAAATTATTTCAATTTTCATTGACATTTTCTTGATTAAAAGGAGCATTTCCTGATCAGCTTCAGAGTTAGCAATAATGTGAAATTTATTTTACTGAGAAATTTGCTTTGCTTTCTTTTTCCCAGTGTAATTAATAAAAACCAAACAAACACAAAACACCCCTGTAAGTCAGAGATCTGGCATTTTTTGCAGAACAAATGGTGTTAATCTGTGACTATGACATCTCAAACAAAGGTAGCCCATGGAAATATTAAATCATCAAATTGCACAGTGGTGTGGGGCTTGCTCAACTGGATAGACTGATGAAAATGCCAACCACAATGCTCCATCCAAGGACACCAGGCATCACTTATGTGTTTTCTCTTACTCCAGTGCAAAGAGGAAGCAATATAACTGTACTGCAAGTGAGTTTGAGGGAAGTCTCCGTCCAGAAATTATTTATATTGAGGGACATAGATTCTCACATTTTGGACCTTCAGGAGATGATGCCTTCCTTGAACTTGCAGTTTCTCTGTATTTCCTACTGTACAATAGTCATGGCACATGTACACACTAAATGGAAGTATCAAAAATTTGGCAGATGTTTGGGAAAAGATGTTCTGCAGTTTGCTGAGTTTCGCTCATATTTGAATCCTTTTTTTTATCCTCTGTGGCTTGGTCCAATGCCCATCAGTGTTCATGGAAAACTCCAGTTGAACTGGATGAGTTTTGCAGATCTGGTTCTGTAATATGACAAGTTTCTTCCATTCATGCTAGAAAGAACGGAAAGCTCTAAAAAATCTGCAGGAGGTAGGTGACTCTTGTCTGTGCCAGGCCCCCTAGTTCTGCCATTGAAAGACAAGATAGAAAAGCAAAAATAATTTCCTTGCAATGGCTGAAGTCTGACCTGAACTGGCTCTGAGGCTCATGGAGGCTTTTGGAAAACTGACATTTTTCTCTATGAATCACACGTGGAATTTGCATCTTATGTCACACAAACACGGAATAGTGGAAAGAATATAACTCAGTTATATTCTTTTTATGAATTGAACTCTAAGACAAGATGTTTTGCATTATTTTGAGGAGAAGTCTCTGTTCTCCCTCATATCTCCTCCAACACCCACCCACTCAGAGGCATACACACTCTCTATCCGTGCTACTTTTATCCCCTGCCACACACTCCCACCACTCCTTTGCTTTGACCCTTCTACTGGAAGTTGTTTACTGCTACCTATTCCCTTCAGTGACAAGTCACTGCTGTTATTACTGTATAGTTATTATTATTTTTGTGCCAGTCACTCATCTGGACCGGAAAGCTTTAAGAACCTTAATTACTTTGTGGCCAGACACGAAGCTATATTTCTAAAAGTAGCTTTTCTTTTTTGGACCAAGTTCATTTCCTACAGTGTCTGGTTTTATGAGTTTGTTAAAAGCTTTCAGGTTCTCAGGAACCCCCATACTTTCTTCTCACACACAAACACAAATAAATATAGAGAGAGTTGAAAATCTGGAACAATTAAATTGTTTTCCCCTCCTGTCAATCACCTACATGGGGCCATTTGCAGCCTCACATCCATATTTTCCTTTCAATTCTGGGCTACACACATCTATAAAATGATCTTTGTGATGCTTGTATGCAATAGGTCTGGACCCTTGCAGATGAAATGTTCTATGAGAAATATCACTGTTATTCTTGAAATGTAATTTTTGGCACTCATGAACAACTATGTTAATTTTTATATTTTTAAGAGAAGTGCAGCAGGGCTGGCAGAGAGATAGTGAGTAATTCCCTTGAAGCTACGTCCCCACTGATTTGATTTTTCCTTGACAGCTTATCCATCATGCTATATGCTTATTTAGACAAATAAATAAGAGGGCTGTTATCTGCCAGCCTGGCCTGGGGGCTTTTAGCAATATCAGAAAGTCTGCTGGCTTTCCTTTCAACATTCAACAAGATGATTAGGGAATCACATTATGGTAAATGTGGATGCTACATGCTTGAGTGGGAAAAGAAGAGCTGGTCTGAAATTTCTGAATCCATGAGAAGTCCAGTGTTGATTGCACAGTAACATACATCTGATGTGGAACTACAGGAAAGACCCTCTGGGCAGGATCAGAGAGGTGGCTTAAATAAAATTTGAGCCTAATTCTGTATGGTGAACAGTTCTGGGATTTCTTGCTAGCACTGGGATATACATTTTGATAAAACATCGAGCTCTGGAGAAAACAGATTTGGGTCAACTTAAATAATTTGTGAATTTATGTTCAACTAAGAAAGTTGTTTCATTCTTAGAATTTAAGCAAGTAAAAATATTCCCCTTCAACATTTTTACATGAAACAGTACACCTTTCAGAAATGTACCTGCTTATATTTTTTTTATACTTACAAGTGAAATGATACCTTGTACTTCAAAGTAAGTGGCATATTTTACTCATCCTAAATGATTCGTTTCATTTTCATGTCAAAAGACATTTTCTTTAGAATCTGCTTTTTTTTTTTCTTCTTTTTTCTTTTTTCCTTTTTCTTTTTTAATTTTCTTTCTTTCTGCAGTTTTGCAAATAAATCCTTGCCCTTCATGAGAAACCCTTTAATGCATCCACAGGAACAGCCATCCCTTGCCCTGGTCTCCACAGGAAAATTTCTCTCTCAGGGAGAATAAACCAGCTCTTCTCCACTCCTGGCTGATGGTAATTTGAGGGTGGACTAAGGGCTGAAATGAACCTTTTCAGTCGTATGCTGTTCAGTTCAGTGACTTACTGTCTGAACATGGACAAGCTAGGGGTGAAATTACAAGAAGAAATCTGCTCTGCCCTTAAACTGCAGGCTGGATTTTTAGAAGTTACGCAAATAAATTCAAGCAGCACTTTATCTCTGTTTGCAAAGTAAAATTCTAGAGAAGCTGACATGGAAATACTATTAATCTGAAAGTTTCATAAATGTTTGATTTGAGCTCTTTTAGTCAATATTGTATTAAACAACTCCCTTGCTTGTCCAAAAAGACCCACACATACTGTCCTGATTTTCTGCAAAACCTAGATTCTACTGCACAGTCTACCCTGGAGGTTTTTATAATGTGGGCTAGCAGGATAACTGTGAATCAGGCAGAAAATCAGCTCTGAAGTACAGCCCTGATATCTGTGTGAAACTGTGCATCTTCACCCAGGCAACCACAAAAAATTCTAAGTTGAAATAAAGCATGGAGCCGTGTCTATATTTGGATGGGTGTCTGGAGAAGATCTGATCTCATCTGACCGGATGAAAGGTTGCAACCAACTTCATGGGGCTCTGATAAATAGTAACTTTCCAAGGATGACTTCATTTCTCTGTAAGCTAGGTTGGAAAGCTGGAAAAACCTGCCTTAGGGAATGGGCTCATCAAACTGAAGATCTCCTCAAGTCCGAAGACCTGAAGGAGTAACAAATTATATCCTCCCTTAGGTTTTGTAATAAATTTGTTTTATTAGGGAAAGTTTCAACTAGCATCTTTTAAAAATCACTTTTCATTCTTTGTCTGTTCTCTCTTTCAGCAGCACAATCACATCCCAATTAACTAAGTGTCCTGCTTACAATAAAGACTAATGATCCTCTACTGGCCCCCACCTCCATTAGCAGCTTCAGAATCCCACCAGAATCCCAATTAACACATTGATTTGCTTAAAAGGAAAATAGTGATCTTTGGCTGTCCATTCCACCAGCTGTGTGTTCCATCACCCAGTCTCCAGCAAGTCCATTGATTTCCTTAAAATAAAACCAGCAAATGTCCATTAATTCCCTCCCCTAACTGCAGGGTCCCACTCTGATTCCTCTTTTTGCCAGAGTTCACTGGGACATTTAATCTAAGAAGCTTACAGCCTAATATGTCATGTTTCTCTCCTGCTGATCCACTGGTTCATCAAACTGATTTCAACTGACTGCTAGAGTGGGACTGAAGGAAAATGCTCAGTGAGGATGTTAGCTGCATGCTGCCAGTTCCAACTTGGAGAAGCATCCACATAAACTGGGTAAAGAAAGTGTTCCTGAAAGCCTCTGTGTGTAGGTTGTGTCCTTTACAATCGCACTCTGATAATTAGACTTTGTAATGAGGGAGCCCTCATTATCAGAAGCTATACAAGTAGTCTGCAAATGTTATTCTTGAGGCTGCCTGGAGGTCAGAAGGGAGCACATCCACAATGCTGACTTGCCCCCAGGCCCAGCAGAAAGCAGCAGGTCTGGTGTGCCCAAGGGGGTCTCTGCTTAGGGATTCCTTGTGAAAGAAAAGAGCAGAAGTTTTGATGTCCAAGAAGTTTCCCATTTCAGAATACTCATCATGCTGTGCAATATACTGCAACTAGAGGTTATAAATAATTAGGAATGGGTGACCCACTTTGGATAATGGAACCACCCCACCTGTAAGCTCTTTCAAGCACTTGCCTTCTGCTTGAACTGCAGTGTTAGAAACTCCTTCAGGATGCACATGAAACAATAATGCAGATGGTCTTGTGAGTAAAAATGACATGAGGCACCTTTTAAGGTTTCCTCACTGTGTACAGACATGACAGATGGCAAATACCAACTTCTGATGGCCACCTAAGTACCTGTTTTTCACAGGTTACAGAGACAGAAACCTGATCTCCAATTGCTAACACAAATACCCACAAGACTCCTGTAGTAAAAAGTGCAATAAAAAACACACTGAAATAATAACCAAGTGATAAAAGTACAAGTAGGAACACATTAAAAAAATCACATGCACTGCATGAAGAATGATAAAAGCCTGCCTCTCAACCTGTCTAATCTCATGCACAAACCACACACCCTTGAGTATTGCCAACCAGCTGAACGCAAGAGTAGGAGTAGAGTAAGTGAAACCACGTGGATGTGTGATGTGTAGCAACCATTCTGAATCCCTATTATAGCAATTTTCTTTTACTGCTGAAATGAGATTTCTTGGGAATGTTTCCTTCTTGCTGGATTTAAGAACCAGAAGTCTGTGGGATTTATGCTGACATCTCAGGGTATTCCACAAAATAGGATCAAATACTACAGAGCTATTGTCAGCTGCACTGTACCAGATACTTGTGCAAGAGACTGATTTTTCTCTTGGGAAGGGTTAGGCTGTACTTTTTTGATATGTACTTCAGGAGACAGCTTCTGTGAAAGGAAGAAGAGAGAAAGCATAGCAAGGACCCAACCAACAGGCACAAGGAATAAATAAAATAGTGAAAGACAGGAAGTATGTCCTATGAATTTTATTGTAAAATGCATTTTCTTCTTGCTTTCCTTGCTGACTGTCCAGTTAGAAACTAAGATTTGTGTTAACTTTCAGAGTTGAGTCAGTCCTAGCATCTTGCTTTACATCTCCTTTGTCAGTATAACAGGTTAAGGCACAAACTACCAGCAGTGATACCTTATTCTTAATGAAGTCAGCAAAAGGTTTACTAACGTCTTAGACGAGTCAAGATTTCACTGGCCTTTTACTCCAGTCTTCCTGAATGTAAATTCCTTTCCCTGTGCGATGATTTGAATAAAGTTCACCTTCAGTTTTTGTGGAGGGAGCACACTGGGGCAGGCCAAATTATATGTGGTTATTGAATTCAAAACCAATACTTGCATCACTTATTTTGCTTTTGTGGCAGGGATATTTTCCTTTCCTACAATTTACTAGACTTCAAATAAAAACATTAAAAAGTACATATAAAACCTGGTTACATTCATCTTTTCAATTAGAGATCATTCTACATACTGAACGAGATTAACGTGCTGCAACTTGAAAATCTTTGCAGCTTTTATGTTCACTACTGGGTGCCAGCATACTACTAGAGATTTGGAGATAATGACAGGGCATTAGACAGTCTCTAAATCACAGCAATTATTTTCTATGAGAATAAAATGAAGATAAAGCTGAAAATAGCATTGCGCTTTCAAAAGAGTGATTACAGGACTTAAAACCTGGGCAGCAAGGTATATGTATTTTAGCAATACGGAGAATGAATGCTAAGCAAAGCCCTGCATTTGTCATTGTTGCAGCCAAGCCCAAAGCCAAGCACCCATAGCATGCACACTTTGAAACTCACTGATTTAAGGGAGCAGTAGGTGGGGAATGAGCCCAACCACGCTGAATCAAACGCAGCATTTTCTTGCTTGGTGGATGAAAGTGCAGCTTCTGCTTTCTGCACCTTCTGTGCACCCTCATCTAAAGCCTACTTATCCACCAAAGTGCCAACTCCAATTCTGAAAGCCCATCCTACCTCAGAATTTGCCAACATACCTGGATCTGTGGCTGTTTCCTTCTCGCTCTTTTCCTCTCTCTTCAACACAAGAAAATTATTGCCAGGTGATTAGCATTTGCAGTGAGAAAAAGTGGTTGGGTTAACAATTCAGGTTTTAATTCTGTTCCAAAACATACGATCATTTGCAGAGCTTCAAGAGAATTACAAATCCTAATTGAGTCTGACAGTGTGTGTGTGTGTGATGGCAGATTGGGAATATTAAAGCCATTTCATTGACAGGTAAACAAAAGTAGGTAAAAATAATATAATTTCCCTGAGCTCATGCAGAAAATCTGTTATGAGGGTGAGATGAAAACTCAACATTTCTGATTGTCCAATATAATGTTCTAGGTAAGAGAAAAGCTCTCCACAAAATTGCAATTTCTAGTTATTAATTTCTGTACTGTAAAGGCTTGAGATCTTGTTTTCAAAATAACATCTGCTATAAAACACAGACTAATAGATACATCTGCATTCACAAGGAATAATATAGCTCCACATTTGGATTTCCACATGCAAATCTTGAATTAGTCTTCTAACAAGTTCATTATGTGAACGATGTCTAATTTGCACATGCTGTTTTGGCAACTGTCTGTGCAATTTTCAACACGTAGAACTGCTTGCCTGCCCTTTGGAAACTGAAACTCTTAAGCAACCCTTCATGTAAAATTCCCTACTTTTCTTTCACTGAATTAAGCTGATCTGAGAACTGTGAGCTCTTTTTCTATGATTATTATTTAAAGAGAACCAATAGAGAATATTACAAACTCATCCTTAAAAATAAGTTGAGTATGATTGACTTTGAAATCACTTCAGTCTTCTAGTTTTTAAAGAGGTTTATTCTGATTAACTGACCTGAATGTTAACAGAACTGGAATTTTAATTTGTATTCAGACTGTAAGAATATCATCCACTCAGATGAGACAGTGTTGTTTAATTAGGTCTAGTAGTTAACTCAGTAGAAAGTAAATGTACTGCTAGAGGTTTGGAAGACTGTTACAGGCTCCTGGGATTTTCCAGAGTTTGGACAAGCTTAAAATTAAGAAGTCAGTAGTTTTAGGAATTGGAAATGAGTGCTTAGAAGGTATTGGAAAGGTTCTGCAAAGTCTGGAGTCAGCATCTTTTAACCTTTTACTTCCCGTTACCATAATGACCTTGGAAAGACTTAAAATTTTGCAATCCAATAAATAAGGTAAATCATATATACATAAGGTCCAATTCCAAAGAAAGCCCTCAGATGTGATGATAAATGTCATAGCTACAGTATCTGCCACAGGATTTTTTTTTTCATTTCTGATGTGAATGAGCTGTGAAAATTATAAGTAATTTATATACACAAACAGCAGCAATTAATAGCAAGAGAATATTATCTTCACAATTCTAATGTGAATCTTTGCAGATTTATCTATAGTTTATAAAATAAGTTATATGTATTCTTTCAAACAAGAAGGCCCACCTAGTTGAATACATTGTTGAAATTTTGCTTGTTTTGTTGTTTTATTATTTTGAGGCATTTTATTTTCAATTGAGAAAACAATGCAAATTACAGAGTGACATATTTTTGATTAAATGACAAAGCAAGCATAAAGCCATACAGAACTGACAAAATGAGATAGAAAAGAGGAACTATACTTTAAAGTCATAAATGTGAAAATTGATTCTAGAATGCTGGCTGTTTCCAATATTTTATTACAATGTATTTTAAGGAAACCCACGCTCTAACAAACTGGGGTTTATGTTCTGATATGAAAATATAATGAACACTTAAACTGACACTTTATGTCCCATGGAGTGGAATTTTCTGCCTCAAATGCAAATAATTTGTAAAGAAACACATTGGCAGTGAAAGACCTAACACTGGGGTGTTGTCCCACAGGAGTCCCTGTGGGTGACTGCACAGATTTGGCTGAGCAGCTCCCTTCGGTTCTGCCTGTCCTGGAGGAGCAGATTCTGGGATGGGGCTGGTGGGGAGGGGGCTCCTTGGGCTGCCATGGAAAGGGTCTCTTTGTCACCTTGCAGCAAGTCATCTGCAGATGCTTTTTAGCACCTACCTAAGGTGCTCTGGTGACAGGGCTGGGGAGCAATTGTGAGTAGGCTGACATTTTTGAGTGGTTAGTTTGTGTGGCTTTCCAAATATTCTAGAGGAACAAGTACTCGGTATTGCATCTGGAGCTGTCCTCTGGACTTCTCTGTCAGGTCAGAAGGGTATTTGGAAATAATAATTATTTTCAAATTCCCAATTCACTTTTATTCCCTATGTTCACATATAGTCCCTGTGGTTTGCTGGCTGGCTTAGATGAAACCCTGTGCTGCAGAAGATATTTGTTAGAGCAAAAGCTTTTTTCTCAAATGGCCTGAAGTAAATGGAAAGCAGCAAATCATCATAAAAACCCCTCCAAACTCCCTCATTGTTATTGCAGCAATGTTGGGAAGCTTGGCTAGCTAAAGTCACAAGTGAGATGCATTTCTATAAGCCACACAGCAAACACTCTGTGCAGCAATGCCTGAATTCTCTCTACAGAGTGTGTAGAAAAAGGGTCTTCAGGACAGCACAGTATTTGTTGCAACACTTATTTTCTAAAGCCAGCACAAAATGTCTCTTCAAGAACTAGAAAGGTCTCAAAGAGAAAATGTATATTACAGAGTATGGATTTCATTGTCATTAAGTTCTAATGTCACAAGCTTCATTGTCAAAATCCATAAACAAAATGCTAAATTACACAAAGTGGCTTTTTAGATTCACTCCTATATGATTGTCCAGTAGCTTCATCTTAATACCTCTGCTTAGGTAGAAGTGACATGATGCACTCTTTCCATCAAGGTAGCAAACAAAACCTCATTTTTCTCAATAGAGCAAAGAAAGAAATCAAATCAGAAGTCATTGTCCTCCAGTTGCAACAAATTTTTCCAACTCATAACAGATGGCAAATGTAGGTTTCAGCTGAGAAGGATGACCAAGGGAGGACTGCATCCTATGCATCCAGAAGAATGACATAAACTGGTAACACTTCATACAACAACAGCATGCACTGCACTGGAATAGGGCTCAGTTGTTGTCTTCATTTCCATCCCTCCCGTCTTCACCATCTAATGACAATAATCTGTTCAACATTTATGAGATATTCTGCCCTCACTGTACTGGCAAGTCAGTACAACAAATTGGTGCCTCATAGCACATGGAAAGCACAGCTAAGTGCTGAGCTGTGGAAACACCTGGCAACATTAGCAGAAATACTTCCTTCAGGGTACAGTGTGCATCATTACTCCTCCAGGAAGCTGAGGAGGTATAGAACACAGGGACACTTTTTCAACAAGACGTCCCAAAGCAAGAGCTCTCCATGGATGCCATTCCCCTCCCTAGCTTCCATCAGTCTGTGTTCCAAGAAGAAATCCCTCCTCTCCTTGCCTGTACTGATGAGCAGGGTGAGAGGAGGCATCAGTATGCTGGTCAGAAGCACAATATGCTAGGTGTAATTTTGGACACTCAAAAAAAAGACATAGAGACAAAATCCAAGGGAGGGGACAACAGGAACTATATGAAATTTAGACTTTCTGAGTGAGAAGAAAATATAGTGAGACCTGGATTGGTTTTGTCTGGGGAAAAAAGGTTTAAGGAATGGCAAGAGAATAACTTAGTACTGTGGAGAAGGTTGATTTAAAGAGGGTGATGATTAGTTATTTCCCTTCTCCACTGAAGGTAGGACAACAGCTTAAGAAGAAATCAGCTTAATTTGCAGAAAAAAAATATTTAAATTAGATATTAGGAAAAGCTTTCTGCGTTTTAGGAAAGTTAGGCAGTGGAACAGGCTCTCTAGGTTAGTTTTAGATCTCGTTCTCTGAAAGGTTTTTAAGACCTGTGTTACACAGACAAAGAGGACAGTTGTACCCTAGGGATAATCCATGTGTAGAAATAATTTAGATTTTACAGCACAAGGAAAGGATGTGCAGAGTTTGCTTTGGTCCATCTTTGTCCTCTCCTTATCAGAAGAAGTAGAGGTAGTGTGGTCTTGAGAATGTGTGTATGGCTATTCAAACATGCCACTGACCTGACCCAGTCTCATTGAAACTTTTTGTTTTATTCCAGGCAGAAATGCGAGGCAATAGGAAAAGTTTGATTTCTGGAATTAATTATTTAACTTTTAATTTTCTTTATAGTAAATTATGTATTTTCCTGTGTCTTTTCAAAACTGTGCATCAAAGCATGCATTTTGGTTTTAATTCAATAAAACTAAGAACCTGAGCAGAAACTATATTTACCATAATTTTTAGGGAATTTCAGGATTTTAGGTTCTTGTTCTTGCTTGGAAAAGAAGCAAACCTCAGAAGTGCTAAGTTGTTTGTATCTTGGAACTGCTCAGCTCTCCACAGCACTTGTGTGATCTTTGGCCTCTGGCAACTGGCAGGGCTCCTCAGGGTGCCCAGGGGAAGGTCGGGAAACTGCAGTTCTTGGGGTTTCCAGAGAGCTGTGGGCTGGATTGGGCTTCCTGTGTTGCTGCCTTGACCTCAGCATCTCCAGTGCCTGCATCTCCAGGGGACCAGGGGAAGACAGCCTGTGAACATCTCCTGCAGTTCCTGTTTCCTCTTCCCTGGTTAGACAAAGGCTTTAGCCATCCTTGTAGGGTTTCTGAAACTATTTCATTTAGAGGGGGTGGGAGAAAGGGATGAAAATCTCAGAGGATTCCTTGACTGAATTGTGGCTAAAGTTCAGACAAACCACTCGGTGCACTGGGGCAGCCAGGCAGCTTCAGGGGCTGCAGCTGCATTCCTGCAACTCCTGCTGCATGAGACCTTGGCGGGCAAAGGGTGACAAAATGTTCCTGAGTTGACTGGCATTATGGTGGTTTAAGCAGATTCCTCCAGAACAAGCCCAGACTGGAGAGCTTCATTTAAGACATCATCAGCCATCTCCTCATGAAGTAATCGGTTAACGAAATAAGACTGGGCAGATGAAAAGTTTGAAGGTAATAGAAGCTGGGGGAATGGAAGTTGGTGCCTGAAACAATTAAGAGTTCAGAGGTGACTCACAGAAAAAACAACTGCTTTTTATTAAAAATTCATTTCAATTTCATGGGCTGGCTGGAGAAGTAATTCCAGCACAGACTGACTTCAGAGAAATGCCTCCCAGATAGCAGGATACAGAATAGCTAAATAGTACCTAGAGACACAAAAGAGAAGTATTATCATCAGAGCAAACTTCTACCAGCTAGCCGTGCCCCAGCTGACAAACACCAGGGAACTGAAGTGAAATGTCCTTGGTGCAGGGAAATTTACAGGCTCTTCTGCAAAACTCCTCTCACCAAACTCCCCAAAATCATATCAAGTCTAATATCTCCAGAACCAATGATGCACCAGGGTTGGAGCATTACATCACCAGCACCCAGCTCCATTGGCTGGTCCTACCCTGAGGACAAGACATTCCTTCTTGCACCTTTTCAAAGCTGCTGCTTCTCAGGAATTAACTCTTTGAAGGGTGTCACCTAGGGACAAGTCTAAATTTTTGATAGATACATATACACACATATTTAATACAAGAGGTTTTGTTAGCCACAGCTTGAAACTCCAAAGGAATAATCATGTCTCTTTGGTTCAGATTATTTCTCAACCTCCACTGCAGAAAAATGAGCTATATATATTCTGTCCTTCAGGAAAAAAAAAGCAAGTTGTCGGTGATAATATAAAAAGCAGAATAACCTTAATAAAAAATATTGGTAAATAAGAAATCTATAAGGGAAAGAAAAGAGCTGCTGCAATTTCCTCTAACTGGTTAATTAGATTAACTGGCAGCACTGCAAAAAAGATGCTGCAGATGCAGGTTAGCTCTGCCTTGCTTGAATTTGTGTTGCTCTATTTCAGTTTGCATCCAAAAATAGCTGATAGATTTAGACAGTGTTGCAGGAAAAAGAGTGGGGTACATGTGTGTATATATTTTGTGTGTGTGTTCTTTCCCCTTTCCAAATTTCCAATTTGCCTTTTAAGCGTGAGAATTCAGTTTCATAAGATTACTGCCCAAAATCAGCTGATGAAACCCATTGCATTCTAAGTAATTTGGTTATATAACTTTAAAAAAAAAAAAACCAACTCAAACAAACAAACAAACAAACAGCCCCAACAGGAAAAAAAACAAAAACAAACCACACACAGAAAGATGCAAGGAAGTTTCTAGAAGACCATTTCTTGCCTAACTTTTTTTTTTTTTTTTTTTTTTTGTGTCTGACTAGTTCTGCAGCTTGGCAAAAAAGCCAGACGTTACCTCATAGCTGCGGCCAGACAGCCCATTTCTATGCCAGGCAACCACTGCAGAAGCACACAGCACAGGGCCCTGCTTGATTAGCACTTCTGCTGTTTCAAGAGTCCTGGAGTGTTTTGTTCAAGGTGGGCTGCTGAGTGGGGACTCGGTGTGCTTTTGTGCAAATGAGCTCGCAGGCAGGGGGGGGCATGTGGGATATGGGGGGAATTGGGGGCAGGGGAGAGGGAGGCAAAGGGACACAATAGGGGAAGGCTGCATTAATATTCGGCATTCACGTTATCTTTGGGAAACAGGGTCTGTCTGATCTGACCTGGTCAAATTAAAAAAAAAAAAAAATTAAAAAGAAATAAAAACAAACCCACAAAGTACCACATCCTAAAGGTCAGTGTGAAAGAAAGAGATGGAGAAACAAAGAGCTGTAATGGCAAAGCAGGTCAAATTGAATTAAATGTTTAATTGTCTCCCTTGTGTCTCATCAAATAGCTTTCTTAAAAGCAAAAGGGATCTTTTCTCCCAGCCAAAAAATCACCAATTCATCAGTGAGTTAGAAGGTGATGAGTGTTTGTAAACATTACAGCCAATATAATTTTCTCATCCTCTCCCTCACTGCCGATTTACCTTGTGTAACTCTGTCATTTACCTAGCAAAGCTGCACCTGTATGCTGCATACCATGAATGCTGGGGTCCCCGCACAGACTGACAGCATTGCTCTGCTGTGCTTTTCAGCAAACTCTTCCGATTGCACAAGAGAAGGGCAAATAGCAGGGCACGGAGTGGGCAGAGATGCTCAGCCCCGTGCCACCGCACTTCCTCCTGGCAGTGTCCTAGGGTGACTTCTCCCAGCAGCTGAGATGTGGTTCAGCAGTCTGGAATGGAGGCAATCTGTGCAATGAGCTGGGAAAGTGGATGGTGTGTCCGTGGAACAGGCTGTGTTCACACACTCCTGTCGCACACAGCTGTGGTGATGCTATGGGGCACTGGAGCTCCCTGACCTGTCCTGATGTGATGCCATGGTTCTTGTAAATGGTGGCAGAAATGTCTCTTTGGAAGAGGAAAAAACACATTTTAATGATTTTATTTTACTGGGTGACAAGATAATTATTAATAAACTCACCCTTCTGTCCAAGAGTACTGCAAGACTGTCAGAAAAATCTGCTATCAGAAAATTCATGGGTTCAGATTATCTTTAGTAGCCAGTTTTACAGATGAGAGAGGTTATAGGTAAAGGTAGATTTAGTTGCTTTTGATTACATATATAATCAATGGCAGGATCAAACACTTAACAGGCCTTGACTCTTGAGTCTTACCTTTGATCCCCAGTGCAAAATGTGCTCCCATGGGAGGAGGCATGCATCAATCCTTGTCCAGGAAAACTTTTCCTGAAACATCTTCCAAGCCTTTTGTTTTTGTTATTTTTGGTGGCTTAGATTTTTAGGAACTCCCAAACTTCCTTTTTTGCATAGCTAAGTTCAGTGTAAATTTCTTCAAACTTTGGCCTCATGCTTAAAAACACATCAGTAACCCATGGCACATGGGAGCAAATCCTACACTGCTCCTATCTCCTTTGGCTATTTCCCCAGTGTATGAGATTTGTTGTTTCTTACAGTTTCGCATCCTGATGACAAAAGAACGTGGACATCACAGCTTCCAGGAATATTCTAAGTGTCAGTTGGGAAGCTGTGGACTTTGTGTTGTTTATTAGCTCCTCGCTCGTGCTATAGAAAATCTTGCTCAGGACATTGTCTGTGGGGCTTAGCAGGCTAAACACAGGAGGGCATTTGGCAGCTCACACTGAATCTCAAAGCTGTGTCTGTCCCCATTGGACTACAAGTACCCAAGAAATCTGCAGAGACCTGGCTGGATGGAAGAACCTTATGAGGTTGTCTCCCTCTGCAGCAGAGACATGCATGAAAATACTGCAGTTGGAGGATTTGGAGGTTTTGGAGGTCAAGATACACAGTGAAAACCTCAAGGACAGTTTCAACCCCAAGCACTAGGTTCATGTCACCAGCCTACACCAGGACACAGAGAGGATGGTTCTTGCAGTGGAAGTGGGAAGGGGTGGTTAGTTATCTTCAAGGGATGCAGTAGAAGAAAGGCATTAAAAAAGAGAAATCTTTGACCAGCTTCTCCCTTACAGATAAATTAAAAGCAGTTGGCAGAGACTTGCAGAGTGATGGACAGAAGTAAGAACCAGCTCTGCTTACCCTGATCAAGAGCCAAAGCCAGATCCTGATGTGGTCAGGAAGAAGTTATATTTGCAGAAAGAATGGAAGGAGGAGGACACTTATTGTTGTGTCTGGATGTGGATGCTAGGAGTTTAGCTGTATGAGTAGGAATTGTCCATTGGGAAATAGGTATGGATGGAACTGCAGTTTCCTTAGAAGATAACAGAGATATTGACATTAAAGAGTAGAGATTGTTTACATAGTTTGGGGAGGAAGAAAAGGGAATGAGAGAAGAGAGAATCATTTGAGAAGGAAAAGGATTTATTAGCCTTTGAAAGTGGGGATCTGAGAGAGGCTGGAATGGGGCTGCTATATCATTATGGGCTGCAGTTGGAGATGTTTCAGAGAGTAAACTAGTAATAGAAATATTTTATAGGCCACCTGACCAGAAAGAACAACTGGACTGTGAAATGACTGCGCAAATAAAACTGGCATGTAAAAAGGAGAGAGTGGTAGGAATTGAAGATTTTAACTACCCAGGCATAGACTGGAATACATTAAGGGAAGGAAAATAAAGCTAGAGGTATGTTTGCAGAACAGACACAAGCCTGCTTTCTAATTCAGTCTGAGCATCAACTGCACAGCTTGGGTATTACAAAGGGACTGCATGAGGGCATGCACAATAGGGGAGAGCCCAGGGGAGGCAGCTTTGACAGGCTCCAAGGGAAAAAAAGAAAAAAGATTTTAAAGGTGGATTGTGACACAAAGGATGGGGGGAAAAAAAGAAAAAAGAGAGAATGAAAGAGAGAGAAAGAGAGAGAAAAGAGAAAGAGAAAAGAAAGAGAAAAGAAAAGATGAAGATAAAGAGAGAAAGAGAGAAAAAGAAAGAAAAAAAAGACATAGATAGATAGATAGATAGATAGATAGATAGATAGATAGATAGATAGATAGATAGAGGCTTTGGTCTGAGTGGCCTTAGAGCTTGAATTTCAAATATTGGGGTTTTACTGGGCTCACAGTTCCACAGAAGCAATCAGTGGTGTGTTTGCAAGTGTCAAGTCAAGATACACTACTGAATTTAATCCTGCAATAACCCAGCTTTTTCCCAGGTGAAGCTCTGTCTGCCATTACTTAGGCCTGGGGAAACAAGGCCTGTAATGAAATCCCAGCCCCACTAACACTCATGGAAGTCAGACTTGATTTAAAGAAGCCAGGGTTTCATGCTTGATGCTGATCATTTGTTGGGCAGGAGGATAATTAGGGGAAGTGGGAGTAAAAACTTGAGGAGAGGAGCTAGGGAGACTGCCCAGAGAGAAGAAGGTGTGGGGTTTCATCACCTGCCATACACACCTCCAAGAGAGTCATCAGAGTGAGAGACCCACTATTCAAGGTAATGATTTCAGACCACTAAGAGCAAAGTTTGAGACCATTAGTGTCTGCATCTCTGAGAACACAACCAAGTGGAACTGGCAAGGGTTCATTTGCCAAAAGCGGCTTGAGTGGCCCTGCTCCAGGTCCTGGATGGGGTGCTCCTGGAGATGCATCCAGCTTTCTGTGCAAAAATGAGCAGAATCTGGAATCAGGTGGTACCAGGGGCTGGTGTCTATGGACTGTACTGCTGGAGGGGCTTGCTCCTTGCTAGAAAACTCTGAAGTAATTTTGCAGGCACAGGGGGAGCCTTCAAAGAGTCAGTACCACACCCCATGCATCCTGCTTGTGTTTGTAAATGTAGAACTAACTATTGGTAGAGATAATTTGTTAATTTTAGAGCTAATTCTGTTTGCTGGCTGATTCAAAGGTACAATTACCAACTATGTATGAACATGATATTTCTTAATTTTTTTATTTTCAGTTGGTGAAAAACCAATCTTGTCCAGGCAGGACACTGTGTATGCACAGGTACAAAATGGATGAGGAGTTTTTGAGCAATGTAGCTTTCATGAATCATACATTACTTTCTTGTAGCCCATTTGCTTGACTTTACCTCATATTTCCAATCTGATGAAAAAATTGAAGATAAATAGCATGGTAGGTAAGTTTGAGAGGTTTTAGAAACTTGGAGATGGCTCTGAAATAGCTGCAGGCATGCCACATAGTATGATATGAATTTTACTACAATTACACTTGTACACTACAATTGTGTACAAGATACAGCCTTCAATTAAAAAAAAAACAACAAAAAAACCAACTCAAAAAACTCCATACATGTGCTTGCTTAGGGGAAGCAGAAGGAAGAGGTTGTAAAGAATGAAACGAAACCCCAAATCCCACATGCCAACAGGTGCCAATGAATCACAGCTCTCTTAGTCACCAGTACTGGCTGCATGAATCAATAGAAGACTCTGACTATTAAATAAAGATTCAGCCTTTGTATAAAATATTACCTAATAACCAGCCAGTCTATATTCAGTGAATGCTTCATGGAAGATGCAGACTGAGACCTTCAATGAGCGACAGCTCTGTGCACAATCATTTAGTGAGAAAAGCAAAAGCTGAATTTTAAGAATTTTTTAGAAAAAAGTAAAAATTGGTCTTATAATAAACACAATTTAAGTTCTTCACTGAATGAGAATAAGCACTCCAGTAAAACTATTTGTAGTGCAAAGGCTACAAGAAAGAAAGGTAATTATATCTGTGTTGTAAATATTTGCTTAGCAAAATGCATGCTGTAACAGGGACCCAAACTTTCAGGGAAGCTGTGGGTCCTGAGTGACCCAGATTGTAACAGAGAAGGTGAAGGCAGACCCTGTGCTGTGTGCTGGGCACTCAGCTCAGGGGTGCAACCAGACAGCCCATCCTGTACATGAGGTGCTGAGCCCCCAGGCCTCAGTGCAGCTCTGAACGATGGCAATCCAAAAGCAGCAATGTGCAAACTTTCACGTTGGTGCATGGCAGTGGATGTAGCTAGTGTCCAGAGCCAGGGGCACATCAATTGCAACTACTTCTTGCAAAAATGTTGAATCAAATACAAATGCTCCTTTCATCCTTTCCTGTCTCTTCCAAACTTTTCAATTTAGTAGACGAAAGCCCTCCACCCAAAGTGGCACTGAAAATAGTGACTATTCAAACAGATTTTCTTTCATCTGGTAATATCTTTTGGAGGTGAGGAGATTTGCATTTGTTCATTAAAAGTGAGATTTTTTGAAGAAGAACAAACACGATCTGTGACAATTGTCTCCAAGTTGCTAATCCATTTTTCCACCTCCTTCTCCTTTAACATTTGGTGAAGAGTTTTTATCCATTCTCATTAAATGACTCCTCTAGCAGATCTGGCAGGGTGTAGCTAAAAGATTTTTGATCACTTTTTACTCCAAACAACAAGTGAGAAACAGATATTTTCAGTTTGATTCACCTGGAGATGTTGCGGGAGCTCTTGGGGACCTGGTTGCATTTCTCAAATCTGCTCAGAGGATTGTAAGCAGCAGCTGATGTCCCAGTTTTGAAAATATAATTTGTGACAATGCTTTTGAGATGCTTAAACTTCCTAAAAGGCTTCTTGCTGCCAGCTTGCAGTTGGAGAGAAAAGCAGCCCTGATTTGGCTGGCACAGGGACGGGGATGGGGACGTTGAGCATGGGGTGACCTGGGGCCAGTGCTGCGCCGGCTGCTGCTCACTGAGACCTAAATCCTCTTTGGCCTCTGCTGTCTGCTAAGCTGTGCCTGCTTCTCCTGCAGCTGGAGCCAACGGGATGCTGCAGTCTGAGAGAGAGAGGGCTGGGATTTGTTCTGCAAGAGCCAAGTGTCAGTTTGTGCTGCTGATGCTTACGATAATTGAACAATGGAAGCAAAACGATTAATCAGGTTCTTTTCTAAGGCATGGAGAAAGTTGAAGGACTGGAGAGGAGCCATTGAATTTGACTAAATAAACTTAGTAGAATAGGAAGATTTTCAGAAATTATTGGCTCATTTTTTTTCCTTGGGCTTTCTAACCCGTTGCTTTAACTTACTGGCTTAAGACACTCCTTACTCCCACATCAGATTTTGCCTTGGGCCATTCTGCTGCTCTTGACAGCTGTCTAGGGCAAAGGAAATCACCCAACCACAAATGTTTTCTCATAACTTTCTAACAGGGGGATCTGAAGAAGTCAAAACCCTGGAGGTTCAGACCCTGCTTTAAAAACAGAGATAAAATTAGGACCTGAAAACCAGGCATGGCTCACTGCCACCCGGCTCTATGTCCAGTTGGGCAACTGTGTACACAAATGGTGCAGAGCAATTAGCAAATGGTTACCTGAATTGCTGAAGTCATGGTGATAATTAGAAGCCAAATTGCAGCCAAATACAGTGCTGCTGTTCTGTACCTGCTTGGCAATGCAGAGTGATTGGGAAGTGCTGGGATGTGGTGGGACCTCTGCAGGGGATGGGTCCTGGCTGCTGCTGGTGGTAGTGTCTGGGGACAGGTCAAGAGTGGCAGTGGTTTGTTCCCTGGCAGTGCCAGGTGAACAGAACAGGCTTGATAAGATTGATCTGCATCCTCACACTGCTCTTAGGGACATTAAAGTTCAGTGATGTTCAACTTGTCCTCCATCAGCTGCTGACGCTCTCTACAACAGGGGATCAAATGGTCACTAGAAAATAATAAAAACCTGCTTACGTCTTCCTACACAGACAAGCTAGTAAACAAACTGTGGGAAAAGAAAATCAAATTAATGAGCAGTCAGTGTTCAAGGTCTTTTTTTTTTTTTTTTTTTTTCTCAGGCATCCTTTAAATGTCGAAAGCTTGAGGGATTGAGCTGGATCTCACTCAGATATCCCTGTCTGAAGACAAAGCAGACAGTGAGCTGCCTTTTAAATTCTTTATGTTTTATTTAGGCTTCTTCCTTTCAATCTGTTTTTAAAAGTGTACACTCATTCTTCCATACCTATGTCCCCTTCTGCAGGAGGGAGGAATGGGAGGTTGTGGTTTTAGTGTGAGTGTGACTCTGCCTGTCTGAACCAGTAAGCGATTAAGCAACTTGCCCAAGGTCACAAATAACTCACTGACTTTCCCTGATGATTTTCAACACTTGTGCTCCAGCACAAGTCCTCTTAGCAGAGTTTGTATTTAGGTTTTACTGTGGCTACCTGTATATCATGTCTTTCCCTTTTTTGTACAATTACCAGCGCTCAGCTTGAAAGCCTGATTTGAAGGAAAGTTGGTGTATTGATCCCAGGAATAAATCTCTCTGCAAGTTTGATAATGGTTGGGGATCTGGCCCTTTCAGTTCTTTCTCCAAACTTCTGCTGGAAAATCTTGAAGGGATGTCCTTTTGGCTCTGAAATGTACTGCCCAGTTCTGACTTTAGTCTGCAACTCTGATGTGGCCAAAAGCTCAGCTGTACACACTGTGATGCCCCTGCTAGCTTTGTGTTTGAACTCTCAAATCTTACTGGAGGAACAGTTGAAGGTTCATGGCACTGCTCCATGGTGCATCCGACAGGAACAGAAGCAAAACTGCAGAGCAGAAGCTACCGGCTATTAAAAAAAGCATAATTAAAATTTTAATTACTTCTGAAAGTAGTAGTGTCACTGGCTAGACGTGCAAGTCCCACTGCAAGCCAAGTGAGAAATTCAAGTTTCTAGGAGGACCCTCGTTGGGTGCACTTCTGAGAGTGGAGTGAGAGGATGGGATCCCAGTAGAACGGGCAATGGGTGCCATACATGTCCCAGCTAAGTTGCCCTCCCCAAACTGCCTTCCTTCCCCAACAGTCTGTCTGTCCATCTGTCTGCCTCCTATTGCTGTACTTATCTGATGGTCGAAGTCACTTATTTACATTGCCCATAGGGCATGTTGGATTGGAGCACATTCCCTCTCTTGTTGATGAATGCAGCCCTATTAAAATATCATCTCATCCTCACACTAGATTGCAGTCTAAGATAATGTTTTTTCTATATCGTTTATACAAGAAAGATTATGTTAAATGCCAGATCCAGTAAATATTTCAAGATCCACTGCATTGCTGAGAACAGTTTCTCCCCGGGCATATGTTTCAGAGCCAAAGAAAACACTTTAAAATTTTCTTTCCTGTTTAATTTTTTTTTAAAGGGCACTTTTCCTCTATCTCTCACTGATATGACAAGTTGTCATGTTCCATGATCTTATTACAGTTGCAGATGTAACTCAGCAGGGAATCTGCCCAAGTTTACATTTAAAATCATAAGACCCTGATTCCGATTTCCTTTTTTATCAGTTTAAATCTTTCTGTGGTGTAAGACTTCCAGCTTTACCTCACTGTAATCAAGATCAGAATTGCTCCTAATTAAAACACTTAACTCCTGTGTAGTGCTTTACACTTTCAAAGCTCTATATATTCATCGATTACTTATACCACAAAGAAGTATTCCATTCCCAATAGAAAAAAGGGAAACCAAAGCATGAGGATAAGAACTTTCTGAAAGACACTGGTGATGGATCTGGTGCTGACACCACCAATGCAGTAGCCTGGGTCCTTCTATGTCTCTCTCCAGCTGCCCTCTCCTGACAGTGCTGTGAGCACACAAAACATCACCTAGGAGGGGCTAGAAAGATATCACAATGGGATCTAGGTTTCTCTGGATTTTGGGGACTAGGTGATAGTTTGGGATGCAAAAAAAGCTTGGAAAATCACCCGTCTCAAGAAGAGCTTGTAAGGTGTCTTGCTGAGGCCTGCCAGCACAGTGCATTGCTGAGATTTTGTCAGGAGGAGACCAGGGGGATGGCCAGGCACTAAAATAAAACCTCAGACCACTGAAATCTTTCCTTAGAGATATATATACTGATGTATATGTATACGTGTCTCAGTATATATGTATCTATATATATTTATCTGGAAGTGCACGTGTAGGAGTAGCGATATATATCTGAAAGGCTTAGAGATCTGTACACCTAATGCAAGCAAAGATGGTGGTCTTTAACCTCAGTGGAACCACATTCATTCTGTATTTCATGCATTTGCTCCATGCTCCAAAGACTTTGCTGACCTGGGCTGATGTTAAGCAAGGTTAAGGACAGTGATGAGCAAAAGGGCTCAGAGAGGAAGAGAACAGACCCAGTTCTAATCCCAATATCTCATTGCAGTTCATTCCCTCTCAAGCCTTTGCTGGGAGGATTATCTTTCCTTGGGTGCCTGTGCAGGGAACTTTCCTTTCCTGGCTTTGTCACAGTAGCTGCTTTGTGCAAGCTGCACCAGTCTCCACGGGTTCTGGAATAAAAGCTGTGGCTGCACAGCAGCACGCTTCCAGCATAGGGTAAATTTTATTTCAGAATAATATCCAGGCAGGATATTTTACTGGCCTATCTGTAGTGGATTAATTATTCTAGTACAGCTGTTCTGGGAAGGTATTTCCCTGTAGACAAGCCCATGGAGGGTAAAGGGGAAGTGTGAGCTTGTTGAGGGATTAGGCAGAAGGGTGGGACGTTTAAAGGTTCAGCTGGGTTTCAAATAAATGAATTGAAACCTTTGGAGGTTTCTCCATTGCTTTTTCTCCATTGCTTCTCATGGAGATCATATCACTTTTATCAAAGAATAAAAAGGACTGAGATGCAGATTTTCCTTACCACGTTGGTTAGTTGGAGAGGGAAAAAGAGAAAAGTGACTTGAAGAGGAAAAGCAGGTTACATGGACTTTAGATTATGTGATTTTGGAAGGTGTGAGTCATTTAGGAAAGAAGTGAGGGGGGTGAAAATAATTTTCTCTGGTCGCTATGCAGTAATGCAGAACAGTTGTTCCCATGTTTATTTCTGTGTTTTCCAGCATGGAAATTGTTGGCTTGCACCATTGTGAGATTGGGATTGTGCAAGTTCAAATAGAAAAGCAAATATTCACCAATACAATAGCAGCTGATGCCAACTGTAACACCTGAAACAAATATGTTCAACATATCAGAGAAGGAGAGGTCATGAAATGAAACAACTATTCTTTTAACTTTCATTTCCTGATGGGCTGTTGATTTGTTTGGATTATTTTAATAATAACTGGAACAACTGCACTTGACTGGAAGTGCACACTAAGTCTGGGTAGAGAGAAGAAATCTGATTTCTTTTGTATTACAGACTCTGAAAACTGAGAGTAGTACTTCATTACAAACAGGGGCATCAGGAGATTGAATGGTTTATTCTTCTTTGACTGTATTGATATTTTGATTCAATATTTTGTTAATATAATTCACTCTCATATGCTTTTCTATGTTGTCTAAGAAAAACTGAAAATCAAATACAAGCAAAACCAGTTGTTTGTGTTCTTTCTGATGGTCCTTTCTCCTGTGGATGTGGGTGTTTGTCCTTTTCCCCATTTTAGTTTCCTGTTAAACCATAAGGTTGTGAAAAGTCAGATTATTATTAAATTGTTTATATTGTTGCCTGCACTAAAATCAGCCCTTTTCAAAGAAATTACATAGAAGCACCCAGGTCTGCCAAGAGGGTACCATCTGTTGAGAATACCTCTGCTTTTCTTTGATTGGCTACAGGTACCTGAATCATTTTTCTCTTGCTTTCTCTGACCTTGCTTTGATTTTTGTTTTTCTTTTGGGTTTTTTTGTGGGTTTTTTTTTTGTTTGTTGGTTTGTTTTGGTTTTGGTTTTTTGAGCAGATTCACAGAGCAGGGCCATGCAGCATGTTGCAGCATTAATCTGGGCTGCCCAGCAGCTCTTTGTTACACCCTGGTACAGAGTGTTGGGTGCTGGGGCTGCTCCAGGCCCTGTTGGGGTTCATGTTCTGTGATTTCTGTGCAGCACTGTGCCTCTTGCCCATGTGCTGTGTGAGCTGCAAGCTCTCCAAAGCTGGAGCAGCCTCAGCACTGCACTCTGCTGTACCAGAGCTGATGGTTTAGCCTGAACATCCTGACTAACAGTGCCAGGGCAAATCCCTGCTCGGGTTATTGCAGCCTTGGGTTTTGTTTACTTGTACAAGGGCACTCTCTGCATCAACACAATCTAAAGCTCACCAGACTCAGAGATGGTTTGCTCAAGGACCCAGATGCAGCAGTTCTCCTCCCCACCTCTGCCCTCTGGCTTGTTTTCCCATGGCTCCCTCTCTGGGGAAGGGTGTCTGCTCTGCAGACCTGGGGCTTGTCCCGACCCTGGGGAAGGAGAGAGCTGGGAGCAGAACTGAGAGCTCACATGCTTCTGCATTCACCAGTGCAGACACGAAGTACACAGCAGGAGAACATCTGCCTACAGGGAGTACTGTGGATGACTTGTAATGTTTGAA
Source organism: Florisuga fusca (assembly GCA_038090715.1). Taxonomy (NCBI): domain Eukaryota; kingdom Metazoa; phylum Chordata; class Aves; order Apodiformes; family Trochilidae; genus Florisuga; species Florisuga fusca. Next base: position 4,953,046 of record JAAWXA010000023.1, read on the forward strand.
TCATTTGTTTGTTCCTCTGATGCAAAATGGACAGATCCCAACCTGGGACGTAGCAAAATCAGATCCTGGATTCTCTTCTGGCTGAATAAATTCCCCCCGACTCCAGCTTCTTCCCATGCTGGAGGAAGCCTCTGCTGTGGGGCCAGTGGGGCAGCAGCACAGTGCTCTGGTGAGCTGGGCAGCAGCTCTGTCTGGAGGTGTGTGCCCTGGCAGTGCCCCATGTTTGGAAGCTTCACTCCCAGTGTGTTTGTCTGTCCCTGGTCTCATGAGGACAAGTGAAGAGGAGCTTGGATCCAAATGCAGATGCTGCTCTCCTGCACAGAGAAGAAAATGGTGTTTGGGGAAATGTGTTTTCTTGCATATTTAGTCTCAGCCTTGCACTGTTCCTCTCCATCCCAGAGATTTACTTTTTCCCCTAGCATGGATATGTTTGTTTTTCACTGATCCTTTGATACCTGCATTTCTTCTCTCCCAGAGTTTAACTCTTGTACAAAAGAGGCTCAAATGCGTTTTCAGTATGTTCATGGTTAGGCCAGAAGAGCCATTCAGACAGGCTAAGAAAAGTCAGCCAAGCAGGTCAGAGAAAAGAAAGCCTTCATATGCTTTGTGGATTGCTCTCATGGTTGGTGAAACTGTCAGGGCACGGAAAAAAAAAAAAAAAAAAAAAAATGTGGAAATCTTTGTCGCTCCAGTCTAGACCTTCCCTGCTGTTCTGGGAACGAGGGAAACTGCAGCCGGAGCAGCGAGCCTGGGTGAAATCATAATAGTCCCATTGACAGAAGCCTGCAGTCGGTGGACGTGCAGACCCAACACCCTGTCAGGGAAAATGCCTGACACTCAGACTGACACTGTTGTGACTGAGGGACCCTGGCTAACAGCCCTTGTGCTGCTTTCTCACAGAACAACCAAAACCGGACACTTCTTCTGAGCTTTAAGTAGATCCAGGAGAGCTCTGGGTCAGATGTTGCATAAGTGCAGAGTGCTTTAGAACTCCATTTTTACAGGACATGTACGAGGTATGATGAGAGTAGCTTTTCTTTCCACAGAGCCACCAGTGCTCTCCACTCTTGATGTGAGAAAATCACTTATGCTACCCTGGAGACTGAAACACATTGGGGTTGGCCAAAGATGATGTGTTGAGCCATATGTTGACCCAAATCATCAGGAGATGCTGTGGGTTTCATGTCCCAGCTTTGTTGCATTCAGGCCCTCCCTTGTGTTTGTCAGGCTTCCAGGGACTGATGTCTGGCGTTCCCACCCTGTCTGCCACCCAGTCCCAGTGAGTTTTTTGCTGGAACGAGAACCTTTGATTTTTAATTTTGAAATAACATTGGGGGTTGAAAAATTCTTTCCTGGGTGTTCTTTAAGATTTCAGATGAAAATGATAAAGAGGCTGTATCCAAAACAAAACCTCTTATGTTGGGGGCAAATGAAATGTTTCCCGTTTTCTTTCCCGCTTTTTTCTTAATTTGCTAGTATTTTAAGACAAACTGGAGTCAAGCAGAAATGCTGTTACAGTGCTAGCATCCTCTTTTTCCCTCCTTTCCTTGACACTGATGCTTTGCACTGCCTGTATCCTGACTTCCCAGAAGACACTTCCAGGGAGCATCTTTTTCCTTTAGACCTCCAACCCCAGGTTGTTCCTGTATGTACCAGATGAATGACATCAACTCCACCAGTCTGTATTTGTGGCTGCAAAAATAGCAAGGTGGTGACTCAAAACGAGGAGTGCTTTCCAAGTGGTTATGTTGTATTTAGTATATTAACCACCACCCCTCAGAGGAGGCGGGTGAATGTGGAGGAGGAAGAGGTTGTTTTGGAGATTTTGTGCGAAACGTCTTTTGACTGACAGCATTCTGTGACGGTTCCCAAAAGCAGTGCCTTTCACTGGCTCCTGAATTCACTTATCTTTTGGCAAATCTCCTCCCCAGCCTGCTGCCTCTCCTCCTTGGGATACTGAGACACTGTAAAGAGACAACAAAAGAAACACCCAGCACGAGACCCCCGTGGCACAGGGACATGGGATGAATGCAACTCGAGTCAGTTCTCAGCAGATGGGTTTGTAGTGGAACAACAGCTCCTCCAGCTCTCAGAGTTGTTTTGTCCCCAGTGACCAGAATTTTGATAATGTGTCTCTGATTATTTTCTGAGCTGCTGCTGACTTTTAAGACCTACTGCATGGCTAACTGATGGAAAATAAAACCTTTATAAGCGCTACTGGCAGCAAGGGTGGGGGAGGATCTTATTAGAAAAGCCATATATGGCACGCTGGCCTATGCTATAACTGTGTATTTCAATTGTGCTCTGCAAACTTTGCCCCCGCAGACTGATGGAAAATGGCTAGATGGAGCATGGATTCATTTTCTAAAGGAAATGAGGATATAAATTCATTTAAGAAATGACATGCCAATTTTTCTTGCTCCGTTTTCCTCTCATAATAAATGGTACAGCTGCCAGGAATTTTTGTGAAAATAACACTTGCTTTCTCCTTTATCTTTTTTTTCTTTTCTTTTTTTTTTTTTTTTCCCTAAATCCTGCTCAAACATTATAAAAGACCCAGAGCCAGATACATCATATTTAAGGTCTCAGCAGAGGTAAACCTCACTGAACAAATGAAGATCTGTCCCTGCCCTCATTGCTGCTGCTGCTAGCAACATAGGCTGCAACTTTACTTCCTCAAAACCTGGAGAAAATATATAACCCATTTACTTAATGGACTCAGCTATAATGTCATCAGTTAAGTGAATCCGTGAATAAAGAACAAGATGAAGTAATTGCTTCCAAAACATTTCTGGAATGAAGTAAAGCTTCACAGTGACTGGTCTCCTGGGCTCCCTTTGATAACCTCTTTTAAGCAAAGTTAGTTCTTCTGTGATGCAGAGATCCTTTTCCAGGTGTTATTAGGGACTGAGTTTGCTAGCCAGCATTAAAGGGGGATGCTTGATCTAACCCCACAGTGTCTGGGTGTGTGGCTTGCCCTCTTGGTTTGGCTTAAAACAGCAGCTGGAGTAAGAGCCCCTTCTAACCACATTGATTAAAGTTGTTACAGAGGCATAGTGCCAGGTGCTGTTAATCTTGTAAGGGGCTATAATAAAGTCTTAATGCCTCCAAAATATACTGGGCTAATGATCTGAGCACAACTCCAGAAGTCAGGCCACTTGGTCTGTGTCCTATGAACACCCTGCAAAGCTGGGAGGAGCTGAATGCACCAGGAGGTGGGCACCTGTGGCAGGGTAGATCAGCACTGGGAGAGCCAGGGGCCACCACTGCAGAAAAGTGGCTGATTTGCCACTAGGATTAAAGCTCATGCCTCTGGGTGGACACAGGGCTGCTGGCTTCAGCCTGTAACCCAGAACCCTGCTGTGCACCAGCCCTGTGCCTCCTACTCTTCACTTGACCTCCAACTCACTCTGTGACCAAGTTCTTGGGAAAGATGATCTGAAATGGACAAACTGGCATGCATAAACTGCATTTCAGCTCTATTTCTGGAGGTGCTGAGCACCTGTGAGTCCTCTGGACAGCGGTTGCAAAGACAGCCAAGAAATGACACAAAACTGGGTGTGGGTGTCCCAGATGAGAGTTTCTAAACAAATGAAGAAACTCCACTGGTCTAATGTTGCAATTGTTGCTCCTTGACTGCTGTGGGAGAGCAGCAGAAGCAAGGTCTGTATGACTGGAAGCTTATCTTACACACGGCTTACGATTTTTTTCTTGAGAGGCAACTAAACTGGAGAGAAAAGGCTGGTGTGCCACAGCAAAAGCAGACCCTGAAAGGCTTACTTGTCACTGAGGAGCCCAGTGCTCTGTCTGTGGAAACCCTCGCTTCACTCCTGGATTTCAGGAGTGCTGAGCCCCTGAGATGTAGGTCTAAGTCTTGTTTATTTTCAGTATCAGAAAAATGGTTGGAAATGCCATTTTTGCAGTCCACAGTATAGAAATGTTTTCCTGAATCTGCAGCTTTTATTGCCAACCTGTGACAAAATCAGAAGACTAGGTTGGAAAAGATATCTGGGGTCATCTAGTCCAACTGTTTGTTCAGAGCAGGGCTATTTTCAAAATCAGATCAGGTCATATAAAATAATCTGTTTAGGTCTTAAACATTTTTAGAGGTTTCTGCCTCTGTAGCCACACAAAAATGCTAATCTGGCATTTGGTACTGTGAATTAGGCAGAAGTTTCCAGCTCCAGAGCAAATACAACATCTCTCTTAGGCAAGAAACTCCTGAGGTAGGTCAGCTGTGGGCAGGATAGCTCCTTCCTTTGTCTGTGGCAGATCCATTTGGCAGGGTTCCCACCCCTGATTCCCATCTTCCCTCCTGTCCCCACTGTCTGGCTGCCCAAGGTCGTGGGACCCTCAAGGCTGTGTGAAACGAAGTGTTTGTGTGGCTGTGCTCTGGGAGTCAAAAACCTTGGGGAGCAAGGGCTGGAATGGGAATGATAGTTGTTCACCAGCTGTGGTTATGAAGCAAAATTAGAAGCCCTCCCTTCCCAGCTCTCCTTCTTTATCCTTTGCACAGTGCCCCTATCTGCCCTTCTCGTGTAATGTATTTCCCTCAGAAGTATTATTTGCACAATGTTGGGTTTTTTCCCACATGCTTATTTTTCTGGCTACTTCACACTGGATGAAATGTTTAGTTCTTTCCATCTGACTTGGAGGTTTCTGGTCTTACAATTGCTCTGGAAAAATGTAAGTGCTTAATCAACATGCAACTACTGGAAGGGAAAAGAAAAAAGGAAATGTAAAATCACATTCTTTTTGTTTGACAGAGGAGAGCCCTGTGGTACAAAATGCACAAAAAATAGATTTTTGTCAAGGGGTCTGGATTCTCTTCCCATCCCAGTGCCTTGTCTGATTTCCATCCGGTGCCTGATCTCTGAGCTTTCTTCCCTGCCTCCTGCTCTTGCCTTTCTTTCTGTTCACTTATTTTATCTGTTGAGGTGGTGAGCAGCTTAGGGCAGGTACCATCCAGCTGTGTCAGTTAGCAAAGCATCTGCCCTGTGATCCCTTTGCACTCAGTGGGGAAGAGACACCTCAGAATGATTCAGATCTGAAGTGGGATAAATCACAGCTCTTTTTTTCTCTCCATTGGTTGCAGTGGGAACCTAAAACTACCACGTTGCTAACCTGGACAAAGGAAAGCTAGTGGGAGCCTATGAAGGCTGGAGCATACGCAGTGTTTATCACAAGCAGCTCAGCTGAAAACTTTAACACCTCACTGTAACAAATTATAATGCAAGGAAAAGCTACTTTTCCTGGGTTTCTTTCACACAAAGAATCTTGTTGCTGAATAACACTATCAAAGCAAACAGAGCAGAAATGACTTGAGCTCTTTTTTGTAATAGCAGGGCTGTAAGCAAAATTAAGCACTGCTCTGAGAATAAATAGAAGAGCAGGGATTCGTGTTAGAGCAACCCTTATGGAAGCTCAGAGGAAACTCAAGGACTGATAATTTGTTTGCAAATTGAAAAAGAATAATGAAGATGCAGATATAGGTGTAAGGAGTCTGCCCTGTCAGGCTGTGCTTTAGTGGAAGGGAACATTCTATTTGGCTCTGCCTGATGAGCAGACTGCCTCATTATAGCTGATCTAGGTGGAAGAATTACTTTGAAGGGGGAAAGAACTGCACAGTGTTTATCTACCTGGCTTTTACATGAAAAAACCTGAGGGATTAAGATAGCAAAATGTTGAACACCAACAAGAAGTCTCACATAAAACCAGAACAAAACAGAAACAACAGAGAACCCTTACCCACAAACTTCTCAACAGGCCAAATGGTCTTTTGAAATGTGGTCTTTTATGTGAGAACTGCAACAACGATGAAGTGTGGAAGCCAGAAAGGGCTTTCTGAAGGCAGTTGCCACTGGTGGGTGTGAGGATGGAGAAACAGGTTTCTGTTAGCTGATCTGGTGGCATCACATCTCTTTTTCCACCCTCATCATTTTCCATACATCCTGCAGCCCTCTCCCCCATGCTCTGTTGTCCCCTTATCTTTGCTCCTATTACATCTCTTTGCAGATTATTTTTGATAGATACACTTTATTTTTTCCTCAAAAAAGCACACATATATGAAGATAATCTGTCACTTTCCACCAACTTTGTGTGTTTTGTTTCCCTTACTGCTGTGTGTTGGGGTTCATCTTTAGTTTAGAAGACAGAAGGGTTTTATTCTTTTCCTGCTACCCTCTGCTTGTGCAGTGCCCAACACCACAGGGCCATATTCTGCTGCCATAAACCCTACAATGACCCAGTATGTTCTGATTTGTGGCCAGCAAGTGGGTGACAGTTTCTACAGTAGATAATGTAGCCACTGGTTAGGTAAAATAGCAATAAAATTCTACTAATTTGCTAAAGCCTTTTCTCAAGGGCAGATTTCCTGTTACAAAATTATGACTCAGGCACCACCGTTTTCAGTGGTCTATTCTTCAATGAATGAATGTTTTTCACCCACCAGGGTATTGAATCTGTTCCCTCGGACGTGTGTGAGGTATTTGTGCAAGCACTATGTTGAGGTGTTGTTGTTATGGTAACTTTTGTCTGTTACTCTTGATTCCGCATATAGTGCAATTATGAATGCTGTTGTTTTAAAATAATCCGAGCTGCCTCCAGTCCAGGGAGCCAGCATTGCTCACTGAGACCTGCACATCTACACAGGCAGAGCTGCTTTACCATATGCTGTTAAAATAAAAAGTTGATGAGGGAAAATAATGCATCAGAAATATTGCTATGGAAAAATCAATGAAGAAGTCCACATTTCCCTTGAACATTCTTCCACAGCTCTAAGACAGACACCTACTGGTTTTTTCCTTTTAAATTAATTCAGCCGTGGTTCTCAGGTAATCACACGAGTCCAAATAAGCAATACTGCACTGTAGTAATTGAAATACTTGTGTAAGCTGTAATACTTAGATGGAAGTGGTTTAGGAAAGCCCACTTACACCCCAGTCTGACAATGTTTGAATTGCACACCCATGCCAGACCTTCCTCAGTATATTGCAAAAAAAAAAGCCAGGGGAGGGAGCTGGCGAGTGGAGAGGCATGTGCAAGGAGATGGTTTCCCCATGTGGTTATTCCCAGGGTCCTTGGGTGAGGAGGCAGGGCCAGCTGGAGGCCCAAGGCAGGGGGAAACCTGCTGACCCTGGCCATCCTTCAGGGAGAGGAGAGGGGACAAGCTTCTTGCCTTCTCTAGCAATAACTGACTGCCCCAAGATGCATGATGAAGATCTCAGCAAGCTCACCTCAGGATTAACTCCCTCAAACTTGTCAGGAAACTGTTAACCTTCATCTCTGTAACAGAGATGGTCCAAGCCAGCATCCTGACCTGCAGAGCCCAGAGCAAAGTCGGGATTTCACAGCTACACACTTCCTCTTAACTTGCAGCCACCAGCCCAAAGTCTCTTTGTCTTGGGCAGTTGCTACCTCTGCCACCTTGGCCATGTAGAGGCCCCTCCTGCAAAGTTCATTCCAACACTGCTGCAGAGGCCGTGGTGCAAGGACCTCCTCTTGCCCCTTCTCTTTCCAGGTTTAATAAATTTTTCACTCTTCTGGCTGTCAAGCCTCTCAGATCTCAGTGAAATACTAAGAGCACACAAAAACACTGAGGGCTGTGGCTCCAGTGCCCAGAATTTGCCTCAAGGCTCCAAAACATTCCCTGGATATTGCCCAGGGTACTATAAATCCACTTCTATCACTCCAGACTTTGAAGGACAGGCATTTTCTCTTAAATAGACCTTCTCTGTTTTCATTCCTTTATTTATCTGGAGCTGACACTTCACCAGAGTAGAAGCAGCCAGGCACTAAAACAAAGAGAACTGAGAGTCCTTGACTTCTTCTGAGACTTGCAGCCTGTGCTTAAGAAGGAAAAAAAAACCAAAACAACACATAGCAGAGAAAGTCCTTTTACAGATTTGTCTCTTTGGCTTTTCCAAAACATCAAATAGGCAGAGCAAAGATTAGTGGTGTAGTGGTTTCTTCTACTTCATGAGATACTAAGAAAAAATATTCACAGAATAAAAAAGAGAAAGAAAACAAAAGATCCAGTACACAAGGTGCTCCTTCAGTTTCTTGGGAAAATGTGCTGTTGAGGCTCGAGGTTGTTTGTCTGCATTGCAAACCTTCACATTGAGCTTTTAGAAAATGTTTCATTTAACTAGATACTTGACCCTCTGTGTGGATAATGTGTCTCCAAAATGAAGGGAGGAACGGAGGAGGCAAGGAAGAAGAAAGAAACTGTCTTTGCTCCTATTATCTTCAAACACTGCAACATTTCTTCAGGGCTGCAAGATAAACCTTGAAGGAGAGCTCTCCCATCCTTCCCCCGCTCTGGGAGATGTCATCTTCCCCTCAGTCTGGTGGAGGCCTGATTTCACTTTCTAACCATTTTCTGCAGCATGTTTTACCAGCGCTCAGCTGCAAACAAACCAGATTACCCAGCTGGGCTGGCATCAGCAGCGGGTGTTACCCTGAGACTGAAATCAAGGCTTTTCACTTTAAGTACAGAATGAGACTGAAAAGTGTTATAGGGGAGAGCAGTTAGGTGGTCGGGCATCCAGAAGTCCTCTGAGCTGCAGGGGACAAATGGTATAATGGTAACTCTTTCCGTGGCAATTTCCCTTTCTTGGCCAGCTTTGGGTGGAAGCTCTCCCTTTTGCTTTTGCTCCAAACACGACAAAATCTTCAGGCATGCACATCCTGTCATGCTGCAAGATCAATTGGGCTGCTCTCAGGTTGGGCAGGGGGATCAGAAATAAAGAAAGCAGTGACCAGAGAGGGAGGCAGTTGCAGGGATATAGTTCAGCCCAAAGGCAGTTTGAAAAAGTCTGCAGAGTTGTTTGGGTGTTGGTTTAGCAAGCAGTGCCCTGGTCATCCTTGCAGGCCTTGCCATTTCCTTCTCCATCAGGGAGGGCTTTGCAATCTCTCTAAAACCCAGCAATTTATTGACTCAGATGAGGATTTGGGTGAATTTGTCTTTTTGTGCAGCCAAGTTTAAAGCTCTTGGCCCTGGCCTTGAAGAAGAAAATGAAGCTGGTCCTGGACAAGGAGGGTGGTTCTCACGTGGGTTTTCCTGTCACCACCATGCGAGACTACTGCCTGCAACAGGCACTGAGCCACAGCCACCAAATGCATCCAGACTGCCAGCTGGACTTCAACCAGACATCCAAAGGTGAAATCTTATCTCCATGTCTGAGAGAAAACAGGAGGAGATGCAGATGGTCCCAATAAACCATTGCAGGAAACAAAGTACACTTGATAAGGAGCAAGGGAAAAGGAGGACGAGAATTCCTAATGTCAGTGATTCTGTTAAAGACTTTGACCATACCTTATGGGAAACTGCAAAGTTAAAATATAAATAAACTGACTTTAAAACCTCAATATTGCAACAGTAGTGGCTGAGTTGAATTTAAATTACCTTCTGTAATTCTTGGAATGTCTAATGCTCTGAGAAAGTGTGATGTTTTTCTTACCTCTTACATAACTTTTTTTTGGTCAAATTTCTGAAGCAGTGTATTGATTTTATTCTTCTAAGGCAGAGATTATCAAACCTGCTATCTTCTGCTTACAAATAATATGCAAGGCCTAAGCATGAAGAAGGGAACTAGCAGTTCAAAGAGTATAGAGAATTCTTCTCAGTGTCTTGTCCAAGGATCCTAATCCTTTTCTCAAGAGTCCCTCAGTACTGAAGGAAGATGTGAATGGAAGCATCACATTAGTGACTGACATTGTATTTTATTTATCTGCTGAGTGCAGTGAAGAGAGGGAATCATTTCCCATCTCTAGATTACTGTAGGTCTTGTCTATAGATAGGACCTAAATGCTTCAGACTACAATGTGTGTTTGCTCTTTGCATTCTGAAGCACCCATTGGCTTGAGAAAAAGGCAATTGTGTATCTGCTCATAAACAGTGAAAACCAGACAGCCACACACGCAAGATCTAATTTGAAGGTTTAGTTTTGTTTTCACCATCTGAATAGGACTGAGTATTACATCAGCAAGAGCACAGTCTAGCCTCCTCTGTGGCTTAGCATTTTGTCCATGCAGACCTGGAATATTCTGTCTTATTGATTAGAATTAATTAAATAATATTATGTCTCTACTTAACACAGAATGATTCTATATTGGGTTTTTTTTCTAGAATGGTATACAAGTAAATCTATGGGACACTCTTGGACTGACTGCTGATTCATTTCTGATTTATAAAAATAAACAGATAGCAAGACATATGTCTGAGACAAACAGCATTTACTCTGTGGGAACATGTAAATGTAATAACACTCTTTAACAGGGTTAAACAATATTAGCCCTCTGATTTGTCATTATTAGTGTCACTAATTCTAGTTTCATGAACATCACTGAAAATATATGGCACACAAAAAACAACTACCATAATGTGAGCACATCCATCTGTCTTTCCAGAAGAAAAACAGGCTTGGCAGGGACTGCAGTTCTGCAAGGATTTGAAACAACAACTTTTTATTCATTAAAATGTGGTTATAGTCTGAAAATGGACTTTGGGGAGAGAGGGGGGAGGGGAAAAAATGATCCCTCATTAGAGGCAGCACCTAGCCAGTCCAGTTTGTCTTCCACGGGCAGTCTGCACCGATAGATACAATGGCTTGTCACTGCCCCCATTGAAGCCAATGGAAAAATTCCCTGTTGCATTCAGTGGGAGCAAGACCAGACCCTAAATCTGGACTGTTGTCAACAATGGGGAGCCAACATCAGGCTAAACAGAGCAAATTTGGGGTTTTTCTGCCCCATGTGTCTTCAGCAAATTGCCAGCAAAGTGTTGAATCCAGACTCTTTATAGCTCTTGAGGAGAGCAGCTGGTCAGACTTTGCCAAGCTTGTGGAGTTTGAGGCTTTGCAAACTTCATGAAATATTTACTAGCTCTGCAGAACATGATTGACTTTTGCAAGCCAGGTCTCTTTTCACTTCAGGTCAGGGCTCACCTCTTCACCAGGACACTCCTGTTTGGTCTGGGTCTCCATGTGTGTGTCCACAGGAAGGCAGTGGTAAAATTGTGGCACCATAGGGGGTAGGGGGGAGACCTGCACAGGGCTGTGCTACCTGAAAACCACAGCCTGGACCAAGTTTCTTCTCCAGCATGTCCCCGCCTTGCTCTCCCTCTCCCCCTTGCCTGCTGTGCAGACTGTTAGTGCTGTGGCCATGAGTCTCACTTTGTACTAAGCCTGAGGCAGTGGGTCCCCTCTCTGAGTTTTCCAAATCTCTTATTGTTCCTGATTGCTCTTCTCTGGCTTCTCACCAATCAGTCTATCTCTTTCTCAAGTTCTGATGCCCAAAGCTGGATATCTTGCTCATATTTTGCTGCTTTGATATAGGAGGACAGTGAAGCAAACAAAACAAGCAGCAGATGAGCTGATGTTTAATCCGCTCCATTATCCTTGAGCTGGGTAGCACTGCTGCAGGGTTTTAGGAGAAAAAAGAGCCAAAGTGGGAGCTCACTAAAGCATTGAACATCAAATTACAGCAATTCCTCGTTATGACCGACTCTTAAATTAGGCCAAGTCCTAATTAACTCTGAGTTTATTACTTTGCTCTGATAAATATTCTCCTGTATGTTCACCTCCGATGGGGTTTGGGGGACAGCATGAAAAGTTTTCCTTGCTTCAGCTTGGCTCCTGCCAGCACCTCTGCCTCTCTGCTGCGTTCCTGCAATCCCACTGCTGCCTGGATCACGACAGAAATTGCTGTGCTGGCTGCAGGAAAGGGGAGGGGGAGTGGGGGGGAAGGACACTGTTGTCATGTCCATGTTCTATCTGTCATCTACTGGTAGCTATTTATACTGCGCTTATCACTGTGGTGGGGATGAGCCCGGGGTGATGGTAATGCATTAGAGAGCCTTTGAAGCAGAGAGCTGAAAAAAGAAAGATACTGTTGTTTTTTTAATGTGCTAGACTGAGCCTGGGAGGGAAGAGCTACCTGTCACAGCATGGGGACTGCTATGCAGACACCGTGTCTCTACAGACCCATGGCCTTCCAGTGGTGCTCAGAATCCCTGAAAAAAATCACAGTCTGCATCTGAAAAATGTAAATCCCTTCAGGACTGAGCTTCAGGGTTTCAATAGCAGCATAGTTGATTCAGCCTGTTTCCCCTGTGCTGTATGTTGGCCTTTATGTGTTTTCAATATTTAAAACCTGCTTTTCCTGACATTGTCTCTTCTGGAATTTCTACCCAAAATTTCTCTTTTTCTGGGCTTCGTCATTCCAAAAATGGTGTGGTTTTATGCTCTGACCTCCTACAGCTGTGAAATCCTCTGTGTGTCCATTAAGATGAAGATAATGACAGAAAATTAACTGAGTTTTATTATCTTCTGCAACAGTACTAGAGAAGGGGTGGGAGCTGTATCCATTTGGGCTGTGTAGCACAGGACACAGCAGCACCTGGATTATTCATTCTGATTTTTTCTTAATTATGTTTTCCCCCTCAATTGATTTATAAGGCACCATCATTGCCTTTTATTATTATAAACTAAGCTGTGTAGGAGGTTCCAAATGAAACCATTTAATTTTTTAATCCTCCGCTTCCTTATGAAAAAAACATTCCCCAACCACTTCATATTCAGTGCTACTGGAGATGGGAAATCAAGGACAGTTTTTAAACAGATTAATTTCTCCAGACAGTCTTGCTGTTGACAAATCCAGTTAATAATACTACACATTTTTAGAGTACACAGAGAAATGTTATATCTACTCATTCACCTTGCAGAATAATTTAACACTGCATGTCAGCATTTGAAGTGGATTGTCTGTAATTAGGCTGCTATAAAACATAAGTGTAGTGGTCACAGGCACTCAAAGCCAAGGAAGTAGCTTTGCAGTATGTCTGAGGACAGGCAGTTATTCCTCTTTCACAAGAGACTCATACAGAAAAGGAATAACATGTATGTGTGTGTATAAATGTGTACACACACAAGCATACACACACGACAGAAAATAGGTCTATCATTTGTCTTTGTTACATATCACGTCGAGGGAAAATGGAACTTGGGTTTGGGGAAATTCAAAGGAATTATTTTTAACTGGAGATGATTACATCTACATCTGCGATCCCACAGACACTGGGGTTTCTCTGTCTTCTTCTGTATTTTCCCTGGAGACTATGTAGGAAAATGAATAAAGCAGAAATGCAGTGATCTGGTGGCTGCTCTGGAGACAGACAGCCTCTCATGTGGCATGGGAGAGGAGAGTCAACACCTTCCTTCCCTTCAGCTGTCCAGAGCATCTTCATAAAGACAGAGATGCTATTGCTCTGCCAATGGAGAGTACACCCCCTGGGGGCTCTGGAGGCTTTGGAGTCACTTTGGATGCAGTTGCTGGCAAGCTGCAGCCCCAGAGGGTTTGTTCTGCCACAAGAACAGGGATGCTCTGAAACAGGACAGCGAGGGGTGGGGAGTCCCAAGTGACCGGGGTGTCAGGTCTCTTGGGTTATAGTGCCAGTGCACATGAGTGGTCCAGCCTCTTTGTCCTCTTCTTTCCATGCAGGGATGGTGCCTGGGCACTCTGGGGCCTGCACAAGGAAAGTTCTGTATGAGCTGGTTCGGAATCACATGGTCCTGCCCAGTGCAGGAAGGCTCCAGGCTGTGCCCATGGGGCAAACACTGGACAAGTCTGGCTGAGGCTTAGCTACAGCCCTCGCCTCTGTCAGCTGCATGTGTAATGGCACTGCTCTCTGGAAAGCTGAAATATATGGTTGGGCAATAAAAGAAAACCTGCAAAGAAAGATTTATAATTTTCCCCTTAAGCCTGTCATTCATGTCATTAATATAGATGTGATTTAGGAGGGCAACAACTTTTTCTTCTCTTTTCTTCTTTCTTTTTTTTTTTTTTTTTTTTTTTTTTTTTTTTTTTTTTTTTTTTTTTTTTGCTAAAAGCTTTGTGTATGTACCCATAGTCTGACAACCAAATGGGTCTGCTTTTCTTTTTTCCCTTCCAATATGTGGATTGCTTCTAATTCTGTCAGTCAAGTGGAGCAGCAGTTTCAGGAGGGGAGTGATTAAGGCTCCCTCAGCATAAAGGGCTCCATGCTGTGCCTCTGCTATTCATCAGAGCTGGAGATGGAAGAGTGATTCTGGGCTCCTGAATAATGGGAGTTTTTCAGACCTACAAAACACACCTTAGAAATACTGTGCAAACAAAGCTCAAAATCTCCAAGTGCTGTGCTTATTTGCTGTTTATTTCTTTGTGGTTTATTTTCACTTTTTGTGTGTGCCAGGACCCCACTCAGCCCAGGAGCTCGCTCGGTGCTTGACTGCAGTGTCACTCAGCAAAGCACTTGGCAGTTCCTTAATTTAAGTCTGTGCTTAAGTCGCTAAAACCAAATGGATTTAAGCTTGTGCTTTAAAGCCTTTTATTATATAATTTGTTAAAAGAAACTTTGTGATTAGAGCTGAATGCACCGGTTTGGTCATTTGGGGTCAGGGGAGCAAAAAACACAGAGGAGGTGATACTGCAGTGTTTCCCAAACCAGTGTCAGTTTGCCAAATGATGGGTGTAAGGAAAAAAACAAAAAATATAAACACTTTGAAATGTTTTTGAAGGTGTTTCTAAGAAAAAAAAATGCAAACCATGATTTTGAAATTTCTTGCAGCGCTGTTTAGAAATGTTTAAAAAACACAAAAAAGTAAAATATTATAATTTCAATTGCCCTTTTGACAATTTTTGACATTAATTTCAAGTTCCTCTGAAAGAGAAATACTGAGTTGTTTTTAGATTAATATTTATCAGCATTTGTTCTTATTAATATTTATTCTTGACTACTAGACAAGACTTTCTTTAGTTAAACTGTTCTATTAAATGGCAGTAGGCAAGCCCTGGTGGACATGCTGAAGCAAGAACAGTGTCTGTGCATCTCTCCCTGGCCCCTGGCATGGCCAGCCCAGGTGTGCTCCTATCTTAGTGCTGGCAACTGCTGGAGGAGCTGCAATAGGAGCTTTTGTGGGCACTGTGGGAACCCAGAGCTGCCCAAAACCTAAGGAGACATTTCAGTCTTCTTTCAGGCTGGGACCCTGCAGCTTCTCAGCTCCCCCTCCAGTAAACCTCCAACAATGTTTTGCAAAAAAAAGGAGAAGAAGGGAGCTAGTTGTGGAAGACACAAAACCAACCAACCAAAAAAGTGGAGTTGTCTCTATCCATTGGGATTTAAGTTGGAACACGGACTACTTTTTTTTTAGTTTATTTTACAATTCAGTTAAGAGATAAGCTCCATCTCTGTGCCATCAGATGTGCTGTTGTCATTAAGGGAAACAGGGAGGTCCCTGTTCTGGCAGCAGTGCTGGGTGGGCCCAGGGCAGAGGAGCAGAAGAGTTAGTGCTGTGTTCCACAGATGGGAAACCAAATGGCTGTGACTTCCCAAGGGGAATCGGGAAGTCTATCATAATGCTAGTATCTGACCAGTCTCCCAAGTATCAATCCAGCACCACTGTCATAATACTAGCTTCTCCATGCAGTTAAAAAATACAGATGACTGGAAATCCTACAAACCAAGTGTAACAAATGGATGGTGGAGGTCCTCAGAGACTGAGCATTTGTTGAAATGCAAGATATTACTTCCTGATTCCCCACTATGTTTTATGGTGTGGCAAATTTATTATGGAGAAACTATTCAATGCCCACACTTAACTGAATTTAAATCCAGGAGAACGTGTCCAGATCAGGTTTTTTTCTCATCACTTTTAATGGCTGTAAACATCCTACACATGTGAGTGACGGTAACAGCATGTCTGCTGTGTTTGCTAAGGTACAATGGGGTGAACACTGCGGTACAACATGGTAAATGTTTCATGAAAAGAGTATCAAATGGACTGTCTAAAACCCTCAGAGACTGTCTGCTCTGCACTCAAATGCAGGACATTATTTCATGATTCCCTGTGATCCCTTTGGCATTGTAATTCTAAACTGTGCAAAGAGAAGTGGATGAAGGTGGATTACAAATTCTAGTCCATATAAAGAACCTGTAATTATTTGTTAAACTGTTGTGTTTAGTCTCTTGCTCTGCTCTCTCCAGACTGGGCTGTGCAGTATTTTCCAGTTTAACTCCCTGACTGTATTACTAGCTTGTCAGAACTATGTGTACCTCCTCCTAGTTTCTTGCAGATAAGATTTCTCCCTCAGACCCCAGGCAATAGCCCGAGCGTGTCTGCAGGTGTAGGAAAACTGTCTGTAGGGTACAAGCTCCAGTCCCACGCTGTGCTGGTGGGACACTTCTGACCTGACAGCAGACATTTCTGTATGAGCATTTTACATGTCTCCAGACATCTCCTGGTGCTTTTTCCTTTCACCTTTGTTTCCCTTTAGACATGACAGGATTTGTTTTTCTTCAAGACAGAATTTCCCCTAAATTGCAAGAATGTATGTGCTTTTCTGTCCATCTTCCTTTTTCAGAAAAAGTGTCCTCTGCCTCTCATCTGGAGATGGGTTTGTGTGAATTTATACCTATATATGTGTATCTATCTATATGTGTATTCTTTCTTACAATGTTCCACTGTGATTTAAAATAGCAACACTTTGCCAGTCTCCTCTTTCCCACCAGAGACAGGTAGGGTTATTTTGGAAGGTGCGAGGGTTGTTTGTTTTAATTTTTCTTTAAGTCACCAAAACGGTGTTAAATATAATCGCATGAAATGCTCCAAACCCACTGCATTTGCCTGGGTGTATTGTTTTTCAGGCTCTCTCCCACCTCTAATCAGCTCTGATTCGGCACAGTTGGCAGTCTCTGCTCAGTGAGCAGACTGTCTGAATCACAACTCAGCACTGGAAAGGATGGTCTTTCTAGGTCAGGGCTAAATATACTGAGTATGGGGGTGAGGATGGAAAAGTTCCCATTCCAGCTGCTATCCTGCACTGAGGCTGCAAGGATAAAACTCCCCACCTTGCTGGCATATTGGGAAGCTTCATTCACTGGGATCTGCAAGGGGAAGAAAGTCGTACAGTGATCCTACCCCAGAAATGGAGAGGTCCCCCGGGGACGTGCCACTCAAATGGTTCAGATCAGCCTCACCATGGCTCTGAGCTGGATGGAGAAAAGGGACATCAAAGCAGCCACTGGTCATCTTGGTGTGAACCAGGCTCACGTCTGAACATCTCTCTTTCTTAGGTGGTCACTCAGCTGTGGTGGTAGGATCAAGAGGTCTGGGTTCACCTCCCTGTCTAGCCAGGCAGGGGCCCTGTGAATTCACTGTCCTGTGGGATGCTGCTTGTTCTCCTGGCATTGCCCAGCCTCAGGCAGAGAGGGATAGCTACCAGATTTTCCTGATCTTAGGGATACTTCCAGGTTGGCTGGCTGGCTGGCAAGGAAAGTGAGCTCAGGAAACCTTGCTGAGATGAGCCTGTGCTGCCACGGGCAGAGTACAGATGACATTCAGTCTTGTTGAATGATGATGCCCCAGCTCATTGATGAAGCACCCAGGCTGGCAGCATATGGAGAGCCAAGTGCTTTCACCAGAGCTGATGTTTGCATGATGCCTTCTGGAGCACGTCAGCTATGGAAAGAGAGCACTCACAGGATCTCCCTCCAGCCTGGTCCAGCTATTCCTTCAGCCCATAGCTGAGACTTGGCAGTCTGGCTGGAAAAATCAGAACACAAATCCATGTGCTGTTTGAAGTCAGTAATGAAACAAACTCCCTTTTCCAGGAGTGGGACTACATTTCCATTGGCCCCTTCCTATTAATTCTGTAATACCATCTTTCATTTTTATATAACACACTAGCCTCCTGCAAGAATATTCTTTCCTTTTAGAAGATGAAGCTTCAAGATTGTTACAGTTGCTAGAGGCAACTATTCTGCAAAATCTTTTTATAAAATGTATTTATCTAATTAAAAAATCTTTTAACAGCACCCTGACTGTAGGATCAAATACCTCATTGATACTGTGCAGGGCTGGGGCAAGGGTTTGCTGCTTCTGTAGAACCACAGATAAACAGGGGCTGGAGGGGCATAAAATGCTTGAACTCAGCTAATCCCAGTGCACCTTTTCCAATAAACAAGTGGGATCTAAGATCTCTCTGGTTTATTATTGGAAGAAAAGTAATGGAGAGGGGGGAGGAGGAAGCTTAGAATGGAGTCAGTTCGATGTAGTTGGCAACAAGAGTAGAACAGCCTTACATCAGTGACATTTTCCAGTGAAACAAACCTGTTGTACAGAGAACAATTTTTAATTAACTCTGTATCTCATGTGTCGAGGAACGTGAGCAAACTTCTTTATGACTTTACTTTTGGCTGCAAAGTATATCCCAGTTTTTATTCTCCAAGAATAGATTCATGAGGTGAGTGGCAGGGAAGAAAGGGTTTCTAAATATGCGCATGAAACTCCGTACCAAGCAAGTTTGCAAGGACTTTATTGATTTTTTTATCTGCTTCTTTTACATGATGTAGAGCATGCTGTATGAAACCCTAAATGATACTCAAGGAATCTCTAAGGAGACAAGGCTTGGCTGAAGTTACTCTGGAATTTGGAGAAACCAAATACTTGATGCTCAGCCAGTGTGGCCCTGTCAATGTGGCAGTGCCACCGACCTGCCTTGGCATCTCTTCTGGACCAAGGGAGTGGCCCAGGGGCTGGTGGTGGCCCAGGATGGACCTTCTTCTGCTCTCAGCATCCCATTGCAGACAGCAGGCAGGGCAGCAGGCAGCCTGCTGCAGAGCTCTCTCCTAACTCTGATGTAATTAATTTGTGTTTGCCTCTTCTCCAAGGGGCAAGAATGTCGCTTGCCAAAATGTGGAGGACAAAGTTCAGGCAGGGTAGCAGGGGGTTTTTCTTAACCTATCCTAGCAAAATGACTTCTCTTAATTAATTTATCCAATAAACACCAGAAACCAATCTCTGCTGGCTATTGGCATCTCTGGTTTGGCTGTGTTTCTTCACTTTGCTGAAGATGTGCACAGAGGTTCGTGAGCAAGAACAAGGCAGAAGCTTGCACTGTCTACAAGCTGAAGTAGTGTGCAAAAAAAAAAAAAGTATCAATTTTAAAAAGCACAGGAGCCTCTCTTTGGCTTTGCACATCTTTTGACATTCCAGGAACATTGTTCAAAATATAGATTGCACTTCTGGCCACAAAAGGAGGCTGATGATTTCCAGTCAAGCTAAAAAAAAAAAGTATTTCGTGGGGAGTTGAAAAGGTATTAAAAAGAACTATCTATAAACCAACTGGTTTCCCTTATGGTCCTGAGGCTCAGAAGAGCTCAGGTATTTGTCTCAGTGGGGTTCCCTGCTTGGCCTGAACCCCCCCACAGCTTCTCCCACTAATGTGTATAGATCAGAGCTGTGTTGCAGACATAGTAATGGCATGTTGAACAGCATAGATCATAGGGGAGGTGAATTTGTATGCTTTAGCACAAATTAGATTGCATTTCTAAAATCCTAATAAGCATAAAGATGGATCCAGAGGGATTGTTACAAACCAAACCAGAATAATAAACTCATCCAGAATTTACCTAATGGACGAAAGGAGACACAGTTCTCAAATAATGAGCACATCAAGTGAACCAAAGAGCATCTCAGTAAGAAGAAATATGATCCTGTTCTGGGATGCTGGAGCCTGCCGTGAGACATGGAAGAAATTTGCAAATTGTAGGTGTGTTCAAGAGAGATGCCAATGACTTAAATACAAGAGTCAAGGAAGCACTTTGTGTATGGCTGAATAATTGCTTTTATGAGGCCAAGTCCTTCGTTGAAGCTAATGGAAAATTTGTCATTGACTTTGGTGGGATCAGCACTAGACCTGTTGCAGGAAAATAATAATGGTCTTGTCTGTGATACAAAAAAAACCCCAGAAAACCAAATAAACCCCCCCAAACCTATTTATATATATAAATAAAATAACATTTTAAAAAATAAATTAAAATAGCCAGCATTCACAGCAGCCAAGAGCCTTCTGCATGGATCTAGGAACACTGTACTTGGTGAATTTGTCTGTTAGATAAAGCATTTGCTCTGTTCCTGATTTATCTCCGAGCAAATTTAGACTACTCAAAATCAATTTGCTCATTATAATTTTTTCTATGCCTATGGGCAAACTCTTGGCTTCTGCTGTTTCCTATTACTGCTGAGCAACTGGTTGCCTCTTGCACTTGGGGCCGCTGCCTGTGGGAGATGTTAGGGAGGAATGCTACAAATCCCAGCTGCCCAGATTTCCCAGAGGTGGGTTGGCGTGGAGATGCTCTGTTACACTACCTGTTACATGGTTAGCCCCAGAATTCAGAGCTTCTTTTTTGGAGTAATTTCAGAGCACCTGTTCTTAAAATGAATTTGGGGCACATGTTAATAAAGAATAAAGAAAGGAGAAGCACATAAGGCTTAACATAAACCCTTAAAGGGATTTCCCTGGCAGGGCCATTGAATCAGGAACCTGCATATCTCCATTACTGAAAATTTTGCTGATACAGGTTTTTCATAATAATTTGATTGGTTTGGATCGGTATTTAGGAGGAAGAGACCAGGATGTCAGGCAGTGATAGGACTAGGGGGAATGGATTCAAACTAGAGGAGGGTAGATTTAGATTAGATGTGAGGAAGAAGTTCTTCACCATGAGAGTGGTGAGACACTGGAACAGGTTGCCCAGGGAGGTGGTGGAAGCCCCATCCCTGGAAATTTTTAAGGTCAGGCTGAGCAACCTGATCTAATGGGAGGTGTCCCTGCCCATAGGATGGGGGTTGGAACTGGATGATCTTAAAGGTCCCTTCCAACCCTGAAAATTCTATGATTCTGTAATTCTTTGCATCAAACCCAGTTTTATGCTTCCCTGTGTGCTCTTCAGCACTCAGAATTCATTACCCACAGGGGCACTGAAGGATCCCTTACCCTTTATCACCTTCCTTTCCTCTGAAATTCTGGGGGTGTACAGCCCTGCCTCCCCCAGCAGAGCTTTCACAGGAGGTGTCCCATGGCAGGAGCAGATCCACTGTTACCAACCAGGGTCAGAAATTCTGTTCAACTGCACACAGCAAGAGTAGCCCAGGTTGTGCTTCATGCTGCTGTCTACAAGTCAGATGCCTTAGCTAACTCATACAAATCATACAAATTTGTCTTACATCAGGCTCAGCAGCCCATCTGATGCTGGGTTTTGCAGTGAGCCTTAGTGTCTTTATGGGGATCCTTTGTTCTTGCAGTACCTTACACCGAAGACAATTTTTGAAAATGCTAAGAATTTGCATAATATTAAAATGCATGTTCCATTGGGCTTTCCAGTTAATTCTTTTTTTTTTCTCTTTTTTTTTCCTTTTTTTTAACAAATAGGTCTCAGTTTTACCGCTGTTCAATTTTTTTTCTGTTATTTAAGCAAAATTTTCAGCCATTCAGTGCCTCTGTTGAGATTTTTTCTTTCATTACTTTATGGCAGATGAAAGTTAAGAGGTCCAATTACTAACATTTTATGATAGCACAGAATATTATTAAAGCACTTAAGAGGTTATTAACACCTTTTATGTACCTCATTATTTAAAAGCCTGCCATATTTAATCATTTTAGCACCATTAAATTGGCATTAACAACAACCCTATGACTTACGCTCAGAAATGTCACCATTTGACAACACTAATGCAATAAAACATCTCACAGGATCCTGCAGGTACCAGGTGAACTATAATACTTCACCAAAATATGGGGTTTTTGTTGTTTTCAACCACAGAGAGCAGCAAGGAGTGCCACAGGGTCCCCTCCTCTCACTTCAGGCAGTGCCTGCTGCCAGAGACCTGGGATGGAGCCGGTGCCAGGAATTTGGCAGGAGCTGAGTTTGGTGTAGGGTCACCAATAGGGATGAGGAACACCAGGCACTGCCTGGGACCTCGATGTGCAAAGGAGCAGGAGCTAATCCTGATTCAGTCCTCTCTGGTGTGGGAGCAGAGCTGAAGGGTGCAGTGCTGGTGCAGTGGGAGTCTTGGGAAGTCTTTGTCTCCCGGTGGGTGTTGTGTGACACCTTTCCTGTCTCCCTGTGTCCATGCCAAGTCACGGGCTCAGGCTCTGAGGGCTCTGATTCAATGGTTGTCCCACTCCTATCTCTGCCTGCTGATGGATGAGTAACTTTGACAGATAAGCAAGGAAACAGGAGAAAAGCCTTTCACAGACTGTCCTGCTGGCTGCCCTGGTTTATAGGAGCAGTTACACGTGTGCTACTCCCTCTTGTTAAGTTGTAAAATTATTTCTCTTGTGATCCTCCTCTTGGGTCTCTTTTCTTTCATTTTTCCTCACTCCCTTGGCTGTGGAGGGCTGAGGCTGACACACAATCTGGTGGTTAGCAATTACACACTCAATATTAACCACTACCCATTGATTATCAAGGACAAAAAACAACAGCCGCAGAGTGGTTAAGTGGAACATCACGTTAATCAAGTTGGAAATATTATTTTTACAGCCTCCTGATTATTTCTAATAGCCTGCTGAAGACCAGCAGGACTGGGTGGGTCAGAAAAGCTCTGGTGACTTTGGGAGCATTCCAACCCCAGCTTTTCAGCTTGCACACCAAAACTCCAGGAGCAAGATTCAATTCATGCAGGACTTTTTCCTAGAAAAATATGGATTGAATTGTGTTTTCTCTTTAAGGCTTACAAACAAACCCCCCCTTTCTCATAGTCATTATTTTCATAGATGAATGTTACTGATATATTTTGGCATTTTAAAGCACATCCGTGAATTTACTCTGGCAACTGCTATACAGCTGAACACAGAATCAGGCGAATCTATTGCATGACTTCTCTGCCCAGACTTCAGTAGCATTCCCTGTCTTTGTGATTGTCTAACAGAAAAAAAACCCAACACCAAAACCAACCTGAAAAGGTCCCAAATGCCTCAAGTTTGGAGACATAAAATCCTCCTGAGTTGTTTTTCAGATGCTGGCACTCAGACAAGTGACTGTGTCAAAAACCCCAACAGGTCTACGTACAAAACATATCAGTCCCATCTGCTGGAAGGATGCCACCTCCACTATCACTGTATTAGTTCAGCCATTTGGGAAGAGTAAATGTCAGTATTTGTAACTCAGAAGGGTCAGGGCATTCTGCTGTTAATGAAGCAGCCTGTCCACAGCCAAATCCCCCAGTGTACGTGATCTGTGGGCACTTCCTTATTTCCATTGCCCTTGGAGGGATGGATTAATATTCCAGCCCAGCCACGCTTGGGTTGGTTTTGCTGTTTGTATTACATCTGTGTCTGTGGCAGTTAAATGCTGGTAGGTCTTCAGGTCTGTTAAACAAATTATGGGAGCCTTTAAACAGCATGTGCTGAGCTTTATCCCCCACAGCCAGCACACAAATCGCTCAGGTGTGAGTGGGGAGAAATGAAGAAGGCTTCTTGCCAATCCCCCTCTCAAGCAGAGCCAGCTCCCTCCTTATCTGGAAAGGCAGGGGCTTAATTAGCATGTTTGAGCTTAATTAGCTGGGTTTTGTTGTCTCCCCTAGGTAGAGTTCCTATCTCCCCTGGTGCCTCCAGTCTCTCTGGAGTTCCTCGCCCCTCCTTCCTGCTCCTCCCCACCTTTATAAGGATTTTGTTTGTATGTTTGCTTTTTAATCGTAGCACCCTTCAGTAGAAGACTGCTGGTCATGAACGGGCTGAAACAAGAGAGAGGTGTAAGGTGCTTGATTTTTCAAAATACCTTAGAAATGAGAGCAAATTTTAGTGGGATTTGAGCTCTTAATTAATTTGGTCTTTTTGAGAAACGTCTCTTTGCACAGCCAAGGGATTTCTTGAGTCTCCCACAGCTCTGGTTTTGCCATGACCTTCTTTCCATCTGCTGCTCTTCCATGGTGATAGAGTCAGGATGTGTCCTTGGGTCCTGGCCTATGGGGCACATATCTGCTGTGCTTGCTGCAGCACCCTGGCAGAAGGAAGGCTGCGGCTGCCTGCATGTCTGATGTCTCCCAAAGTAGAGGGAAAGAGGAGCATCTGCTGGGATAGCAGAAGTTCCTGCTCAGCAGCATGGGCAGCATGGCTGGGATGATTCTACAGTGGCTGGAGCAGGAAAGTGAGTGACCAGAGGTGGAGAGCTGCTATGTATTTATATATACTATGCTATACAATGCTATTCTTAAAATGGCGAAGCCCAGATACTGCCTGTGTGAGCAAGTTTTATCTGTTACATCAATACAGCTGCATCAACGTCTAACTGCATCATATTCAGTGCTGTAAAATAGCTCCCATGTGGGCTTTCCTACTAAGTGTTCACTGCTAGAGAGCTGTGATTTTTTTTTTTCTTTATGGGCATATAGATAATATATGCTACCTATTTTTCTGTAAAATCCAGTGGAGATGAGGCTGAGGACCTAAATGTGACATTGCTAGGTGAGACAAAGCCATGGGCCACTTAGTGTTGCAGAAGTGAAGTGGTTTAGTCCCTGTGGTTATTTCAGACTTGCTATTGCTCTTTACCTGATGAGTTAACTTAAAAACCTGTCTCAGCACTTGTTCTGCTTGTGTGAATGCGCTTCACTGGAGCATTCACCCCAGCCTGTGGAGCCAAGCCAGCAGAAGTTTCTAGTTTAGCTTGTCCTTCATCAGTTGAGGGGGCCATCTCCTCAGCAAGTGGAGGTAGGCAATTTGGCTGCGTTTTACAGAGCGTCAGCCCAGGTTGGTGCAAACCCAGGGTCGTTTATCATCTGGGTGTATGATGGATGAGGTGATGTGAATCAGTGGCTTTGGTCCATTACTGTTGGAACCAACTGATCTCCTTATTGGCAGCCTCAGCAGAAAGTCTGGGAAAGACTCTTTGAGTCCTGTGGCACCTTTTCCTCCTTGGAGGAAGCCCCTGTCCTTCAGTGGGGACTGTGAGCAATCAGTACAGTAACCCTTGAGATTTTGCTGCCTCCACTTTAAGGAGCTCTTTCCTACCCTGCCAGAACTTGGTGGATACTCCAGGTTTCCTGCTGCAAGGCCTCAAAGCTGACTCCCTGGTGAATTATTGCTCGGGACCTCCAGGCAAGTGATGCAGATCCCACAGCTGCTTTCCAGCCCAAGATTTGCATGTCTGCTTACTGGCTGGTTTGCAGCACAGAGGTATTTGCATTTCTGAGTGTGTCTTTTTTTTCTGCCCCAGATCCCAAAGCTCTTCCCAGAACTCCTGTCTCTCTCTCGCACGTGGTGTGGGCAAGGCTGGCTCCCTCCTGCACCTCACCTGCTGCTTGCCACAGGTTCAGCATTTCAAGTTTAAGTTAGCCCTGGCTTTTAAAGTCTCTTCCAACCCATTTAACTCCAGAGCTTTTAGTGAAAATCAAGATGGGAAATATAAAAGCTTGCATCAGCTCCTCTAACTAAGCAAGTAAATGGGAAAGCTACAATAAAGAACAGCTCTTCTTTTTCTGACTGTAAATTTATAGAAAACTCTCGCTTTGTTCAAAGACATTTTATTATCAAAGCATAATGTTAGGTGACAGTTGTTGCTTGGCTATTTTGTACCGTAGGGATTTTTTTTTTAATTATTACTGCTTTTTTCTTATACAGCATAATTCTTGAGCAGATACTTTAACAAGCAAGACTGGCTCATCATTCCTCTTTAATTCCACATCATGTCACTTTGGAAGGGAAATGGCTTGGTAAAAGCCAGAGTTCAGATATGATGCTGGCAGATCGTTATGAAATATTCACAAGACATTTAGTTTAACTTGGTGCTAATTGAACACTGACAGCACAAGTTACTCCTGCCTGCAGCAATAGTCTATCACGTTTAGGCAAGTGGCATTCCTTCCCCTTTGATGCCCTCCTAGATAGGAGGCTGCACAGTTAACAGCCAGCAAAAAACTTGGGTGAACATTAGAGTTGGATCCTGCACATGTGGGACAGGGAGAATCATCCAGAGCTGGTGAGAGTATATTTGCACTGGGGCTGTAATGACACTTAACTCGCTCTATGAAATAGTCAGTATTATGTGAGGAGTGAGTTGAAATTGATGCAGATATCTTCCTTAGTGAAAACACTTGAAAGCAAGACTATGTGGAATGATGTGGTATCACCTCTCTGAAGCTGTGCCCCAAAAGCCCTCCAGTGCCAGTTCTGGAGGGGAGTGAAATGATGATCACCCCAAAGGAGCTTCTGTCTGAGGTGGGGAGCACCCCATCTGGGATTGCAAAGAAAGGTGACCAGCTACATGTAAGCAACTGAGAAAAAGATCTTTTCTGAAGTGTTGTGCTTGGCCATGAGAGGGCAAGTAAGGGAAAAAGATGGCTCAGCATTTAAAAAATGAGAATTTTAATTACACGAACATCTTGGATGCCATGGAGAATGAATGGGAGAATCTGGAGGTAAGGGCTGAGCTGAAAGCCCTAGGATCGGAGTATTTCTGCCCTCGAATTTTATTCAAGGTGGCTAATTGGTCTAGATAGCAGTCTGCTGTAAAAACTCTTCTTTCTTTCCACAAAGACATTGTCTTAGACATATTTTCAAAAGCCAAAGGCACAGTATCAGACTAAAAGAGCTGCCGGAGTTTCTTTTGGTGAACCTCCCACTCTAGGTTTGCTAAATACCACCCTCTTGGTAATATTGTCCTTGGGAGGGCTAAGTAAACTTACAGTCCCCCTGTGTCTGTATAAAACTTCCTCACCAGGAGAAGTGGAGGGAGGGACATGAATGCTCCATCCTCCACAGAACCCTTCTCCAACTGGCTTCCATAAACATCGCTCTTCAGGAGGGAAAATAAATGAGGCTTTCAAAATTGTTTTACTTGATTCATTTCATTCTGGGCTAGAGCAAGGCAAATAGACAGTGGGAGGACTTCACTGATAAAGTATTTTTTTTTCCAAAGCAGAGAATACCAGAAGATAACACAACAGCAAATTACTGCATATTTTAAACCCTTGTAGCTAAACATTCCCTTTTGGGGCCACGCCAGGTATCTCGCAGTGCCAGCGAAAATGGGATACAGATGTTCCCTTGTTTGGATGGAGACGTTGCAATAATTCATGCCTGCTACATATGATAGGATGCCTCATGCTCACAAAAGGACACCCTGATCTTTCTGTCAGTTATAAGAAAATATGTTCTTTACCTGTATTAAGGAAAATAAGGCCTGCTACCAAAAGGCAACCTCTGTGGATGCAGCACAGCCTGGGCTGCTCAGAGTGCTCCCACCACAACACTGACCCAAGGGCATCATTACTCACAGGGGAGTCAATCGGTGTCTGGGACAGGTATATGGAGTGTTAAATACTTGCTGCTAAATGAGTCTGAACAGAGGACCTGAGTTTCCAGAATAGCAGAGGTTTGGGATGTTGTGTCTGAGACAGTCTATTTTTTATTTTTTTATTTTTTTATTTTTTTACTTTAGCTTTGAATAGTTGCTTATTTTTCTAAGATAAATTTAGATGTTTTTAAAATGTTACCTCTGAGTTTGAACTCGCTTGTGGTGAAAATAGTCTCATTAAAGTCCATGGCAACAGTGTTCAGGAACATGCTCTGTCTGTCACGATGGATGTTAGGGAAATGGGAGCCGGACACCCCAAAATATGTAGGGATGGGATAAGGAGAAAGAAGAGCTGAGCCCATCACGCTGCAACATAACAGCAGGGCTGATGCTCACCTTCTGCTTTTTAATGTCTAGCAGATAACTGCAAAACTAGCATCTGCCAGAAGAATTTGTTAGCATACCTGAATACTTGCACCGCTGGTTTCCCCCTGTTGTGCTCCTGTCAGGAGAGGTACAAACAGGTTCACACCTGCTGTATAGCTTCAGGTTGAAGGAACGCATGTGCAGATTTGGCAGGTAGAAATTGCACTCATTAAATTAAACTCCACTTCTTGAAATTGGAGCTTTCTGCTTTCCCTGCCTGCTGTTTCTATTTTTCACTTTCGTTGCAATGCCCATATTAAAATGAAGATATATTTAAATTTTTTTAAATCTTCTTAGTTCATTTTCATGGTGGAGCTGTAACCAAATCCGAAATCACACTTCTGGGAATCCAGCACCAATGCCATGTGAAGGTCTTAAAGGTGTGTGCAAAGTTTTTTCTCCCAGTCTCCTGAATTTTACCTTCTTAGTAATTTTTATGAAGTGGGTTTGGGCTTGACACAACTGGCACAGTTTGGGATGGAATGACTTCTGGTTTTTTGGGGGAAGCATTTAACCATTTGCTCACCTTTTTAAATTTGTAGTTGACTTCTAACTGAAAAATCTGTTTCTGAAACAATAAATCCTGGAAATCTTTTCATTCAGTAGCACTTCAATGCAGTGCTTTATTTCCCTAATTTTTTTCAACTGTTTTTCTTGGCTTAAACCACTCACCAGATTTTTTTCCAATTTAATGAAAATTTTGGCATTCTGAAATGGCATCTTTTTCAGGACTAACTGTTAAGTGATTGTTTTTCCCTGACACTCTTTACTCCATTGAATTTTTCACACCAGTGCAAACCATGAACAACCACAGCTAGCCCTATATATTATGGTAGTGATTTTTTCATTCTTGATCAATATGAAGAAGATCATTCAAAACTTTGCAGGTGAAATGTGGATTCCTGGACAGCAAATTGCAGGTTTCTAACAGCTGATTACCTTTTCTCATACCTCTCTGGTCTCCTTGAAGTCCTTAAGCCCCCAGAAGTTCATGAAGCACAGCTAAAAAGTACTTGCTCATAGAATGTAGTAGTTTAGCAAATATGTGCTGCCCCACTGGTATTTCTTCAGTGGAGCTAGTCTCAGACAGAAATAAAGGCAGGGTCTATTTTTTTCTTCTGTAAGTATGTTCAAAACATGAATTTCCATGAGTTTCCAACATAAGACCTATATCTGCATGGTAAGTAGAGTCACTTTCACTTGCAAATGAGGTTGGATCTGCTAAAAAATCTGCTAATTTGCAATAAAAATAGCATCCATCTTTGCTCTGCAAATATAGCCTATTTGAAAACTGTCCCATTTTCAGAACTGTAGCAGCTTGTAGGATGGGAGAAAGGGGAAGGAGGAAATACCTTGCATTTGAAGTCACTTCGTATTTCTCCAGGACTATTTCACACACCTTTAGTCATTATGTTGCATTTTGTGTTGTCACATTAATTTTCACAGCAGCAGACTGATATAAACAGTGTGACTGCACTGCAGAAGCAAGAGAAGCTGGATTGATTGGGAGGGAGAAGGATTTGTTCAGACATAAATATCTCCTGCCATATTGAGGGGAGTTTAAAAAAAAAAATGGCCAGCCAAGAACTTGGTTTTTTATTGGAATGTTCCGTTTCTCTCTTTTTTTTTTTTTTCCTTTTAAATGTATACTTCAATGTGAGAGACCAAAACCAAGGGGAACCAAGTGGCTATTTAGTGAGTCTGGGATGCTGAATGCAGCTGCTCTTCCAGGTGGGTGAAACTGCAAGGAATGGAAGGCAAGGAAGGTGAACATGTATGCAGAAGAGGGTATTAAATAAGGAGGCCTGGTCATGTAAGGTCTTGTTGGGGAAACTGCTGACTTTCTTGCAGGTTAAATGCTTGAAGGAACTGCAGAGTCAGGCTCCTAGAAAATGAGGGCATACAGCAAAAAATCTGCACCTCAGCACACAAACAGGTGAAAACACCAGGTGCAGAAAGGGAAGCCAGTTCAGTGCCTTCAATCCCAGTCTTCTTGCACCCGATGAAGGATGCAGAGACTGCCTAGAGAAGGGCAGGCATTGCTGTACCCACACAGTCTGCCTCTTATCCCCTATGCACTGGGTTGCTGTCTGCTTGTCTCTAGGACTCTAGACTTTCAAAACCTCCTGAAAAGGCAGGATGAGATTAATTTCTTGCTATCTAGTTTTCCATCTCATCTGTTAGTGATGTTTCCTATAAGGAACTCGGTGCTCTAGGGACTAGGAAATATATGGCATCAATCTAGGATTTCAGAGTAGCATATAAAGTGTCCATAGTATCTTATAAGGTTACATGTGTAGGACTAAGACCTTCCCTGTTCTAGTAGCCACATTTGCCTGGGTTGGCAATGCTGCTCTTGGCTTGCTATGGCCAGTGTGATGACATTCAGTGCAGATTGGAAAGGTTTCCTGTGCTCCCATAGCTTGTCTTCTAAGGGAGGAGCTGAGAGATGCCTCAGCTTTGAAGCTGATGATTTGATTTCTCTATTGGCTCTGTTCATTCCTTGTGTATTTTAGGCTAGAGCTAGTGGACTGCTGTATGAAAATAAATCCACCTGTAAGGAGATACAGTGAAAAGTCCCAGTGTCTGATCAGAGGTTTTACCACTAAGGATGGGGTGGGTTGGAGCTCTGTGAGTGGCTTGTTCCTCACACTCCTCCTGTGCTGAGATGGGTCACACTCTGCTTTCAGCAGCGTCTGAGCCTTGGACTGAGGTTTCCATATGGTATGTCCAAGTCTCTGACACCAAAAGCTTTGGGTGGAAACTTGCTTATGTCTGGTTAGTTTGCAGCAGGCAAAACTCTTAAAAGAACAGCTAGCTGCATATTCATAATGGCACATACAGTAGTTGAGAGAAGCCCTTAATTTCTACTCTGGTGGATCTGGAAATTCACCTTCAGCCATGCTCAGCAACATCTATTCCCAATCTCTGAAGAGCATGGCTCAAAAGGAGCTTTTTGGACCTTTTCCTCTGAGAACAAACCACTCATTTCTTCAGTGTGAGCATATTACTATTTTTTTTAACAAAAGAGCGTGATACAGCTCAATACACCACTTGGAAGCAACATGATTTGTGTCGTGAATACTAATATGCATTTGACAGTATCCTATAAATTCAACATGTTTTGAAGAGCATTTTTTTTTTCCAATTAGAAGAAAGGGAAGCTAGCAAGAGTCTGTATTTGTATCCAAAACAAACATGGCTTGGGTCACGGCAAGACTTCTGCACGCAGTGCTGGACCTGGGTCTACAGCGCATTCATTGATTTTTGTCTCCATGAATCACCCTAAAGCTATAGGCAACAAAAGCTGAAGCTATGTAGATGTGATTTCTAGTTCATTTGTTGTTCATTAGAAAGATTTTCTCTCTCTTATTTGCAGCACCCCTGCTGCTGCGTGTTCATTAGGAGAATGGAATGTATTCCAAATATTTCCTAGCTCTGGCAGGGCAGATGGTGGAAAGTAATTTTCCAAATTCTTCTAGAAAAGGGGGGATAAAAACACACACAAATAACCCCAAGTCCACCCCCTGCACACCAGAAGAATTTGGTATTTCTGAGTGCAGACGTGCCGTACACTTTCTGTCTCTCTGGTTGTACAGTGCTGTGTCGGAGTGGTGGGAAGTGTGTATGAATGGGAATGTATCACATTACATGTGGGATGTTAGCAAGGCTGGGATTTTTTTATTTTTTTTTTTTTTCACAGGAAACTGCATTTGCAAAGAGCACACAGCAACATGCAGTACCCTAAAAGATGTGTGTAAAGGAGTGAGCAAGATTCATTTCCTTAAATCTTCTGGGCAACCCAATGCCTAAGGGAATCCCAGGGAGGGAGGACAGAGTCTGGGCCGTGCTCTGGTTTCTCCAGCCAGCCCTGTGCAGAGGGATGAGGAACACTGGAAGCTCCTCAGACACCAGTGCGGGCAGAAGGATGTCCAAGTCTCAGAAATGGTGGAGGAAGCGGCTCAGGCTGCGTTTCCCTTCTGCTCCCCGGGGAGTCGGGGGAGCACATAAGCCAGGGCCAGATTTAGTTCTTGGATCCACATGAAACATCTCTGTGCCGACTGCTCCCTTCCTTCGTGCTCAGCCTCTTGTCACGGGAGTGGAAGTCGCACACCCGGGGAACAGCAAAGCTGAATCAATGTGCAGCAGACAGAGCCAGGAACACAATGGGAGGGAAACAAAGAGCGGGGCTGTATTTACTGCCTTCCTGGTGGCATTCACCCTCGTGCTTGGAGCTGGCTTCCTCTTTTCATGAGCCTCTTGACCTGCAGATCCCTCTCCTCGGCAGACAGACCCCAAAGCCCGGCGGCTGGATCCTTCTGCCTCTTCAGATCAAACCGGCAAAACACTTTGAACACAGTGACTGAATTGTGTGTTTGCATCGAGGCTTTAAGCTCCTTGGTGCTGGCACCCAGGGTTCCTGTTTGTTTTCCAACTCTTGAGGACAGCAATGGTGCTCTCTGAGTCAACACAAACAAACCAAGAGAGGCTTGAGGCAGCGTGGCAGAGCTTACTGAGCCCCACCATCCCCCGGCTGTGCCGTGCTCTGGGCTGCAGAAGGTGCCTCTGGCACTGATTTGGGCTGTCAGGTCAGGCCAGCAGCCCCACAGTCTCACACACAGAGACCTGGCAGAACAAGGAAGGGCATCAACAGTCCTGTCTGTGCCGCTGAGACACCCGGTTTCAGAGGGAAGAGCTTTGACAGCTGCTGTGAAACCCCACCAGATTTTCAAAGCCTGCAGCTAGGGATGGGGTTTGAAGCCCCCTCTTTCCCCAGGCACTCTGGCATCACAGGTGCCAGAGTGTGGATGCAGGTGGGGGTACTGAGACCTCTCATTTGGTTCATTTCCACAGCTGGGCCTTCAGGTGCAAACAGTTCAAAAGCAGACACACAAAAAGGCACCGAGAAAGGGTGCACCCACCCAGCACAAGGCAGGAGCCTCCTCTGAGCCTGGCTTCAGCTTTCAGGCAACTGTCCTGTGGCATCCAGCCTTTCTGTAGGCTCTGTTAGGAGGTAGAGCAGTAGTGCCATGCACATTGTGTGACAGCCTTGTGGAAGTGGGGTTGTGAAACAGATGTCTTCTATAGTTGCTGTGACTCTAAAACCTATTTCTCGGTCATTCTGCAGAAAAAAATCAGAATTCCTTCCAGACAGCTGAGTGCTGGTGCCTTTTGTGAGCTGGCTTTTCCTCTTTGGCTTGCCAGAGCTTCCACCAGCCAGGACTGTCTCACTGCATTGTCTCAGCTGAGATTTAGGAATTTCTCTAAGCTACATCTGATACCTAAACCTATAATTGTCA
Source organism: Florisuga fusca (assembly GCA_038090715.1). Lineage (NCBI taxonomy): Eukaryota > Metazoa > Chordata > Aves > Apodiformes > Trochilidae > Florisuga > Florisuga fusca. Next base: position 4,985,887 of record JAAWXA010000023.1, read on the forward strand.
CAATTTGACGAGAGTTTTTAAACTCTACATCACCTGTGGCCAGTAGTTTTCAGAGATGAGTAGTGGCTTCTGGTAATTTGCCTTTGCTCAATTATTGCAATATATTTGTTTCCCAATTATTATGCTCTGGAGTCAAGCTTCTTTCAGGTAATTTACAGTGTAGCCTATGTGTGAGTAAAGAATTTATCACAATTGTGTTTTTAATTAAAATGCACACAATAATATCAAAAGGAGAGGGGGAGGAATAGAGGAAACCCAGATTAAGTTTTTAATTGTTCTAATAGGGAGATTTGGTTCAGTGAGAACAGGGCATATTGGTTTCCTTGGAAACATTGGCGATGTATTAGCTGTATAAAATCTAGCATAAAAGATTTGTGAAAGTAAAGCCTTTAGGTTTTAACTGATATTGTGACTCTCTTCATTTGGAAAATCAGCTCCACGTGTGGCCCCTAGAGTCCCAAAAAGGTGGGTTTTTTGTGTTTTCTCTTAAGCCTTAGAATTAATGATTTCACAAACTATCAGAATCATAGAAATCTACAACTGCAATAATAGCAACAACAAAAAAACCCTCTTCAGCAATTCAGTATCTCTGATTCACATGATTTAATTAGATATGCCTGTAAATTCTGTGCCAAGGAGTACCAGGCTCAGGCAAGACCCCATGTGATTGGAGAAACAAGTAAAAAAAATTGGCTTTTAAATGTTCCAATAAAACAAGAGACTACTAGTAATGGAGCAGTAGGTAAAGTTTTCTATACATCCCATGTTCACTTACTTTACTGTATACAATACTGGCACCTGGATATACAATATACAATGCACTCCAGCCAGCTTCAAGCTCAGAGAATGGCTGTAGCTGCTGCTAATAATTTGGCCTCATGCTAAATCTTCAATGTCTCTTTTTCTTGGTGTATATTTCCTAACAGAGTACCCCCTGGAGAGCCTCATCCCCAGAGGCAGCATATGGGGTTTGGGGCTACAACACAAGACACCACAGAAGGTCAAATACACATGGTAAGGTTGTTCTTATCTGAAGTTAAAACATCTTCTTTCAATTGTCTTTGAAAATCCGGCTCTCGAAATTACCAATTTTGCCTTTTTTGTGTTAGAAAATAAAGCTTGATGAGGGAGGATTCAGCTCTCTGCAGTCAAGCGGGATTGAAACAACCGATTTTAATATCTGTGATTCACCTCTGAGCTCAAACTGTGATGATACAGTGTGTCTGGGGATCAAATACTGCAGAAACTCTCTTTTAGACAAAAGAAGGGGAAAAAAAGACTGCAGATAAAGTTCCAGATGTAGGACTTTGGACTATCAGAGAAGGGATGCTTGGTTTTAGCATGTCAGACTAATCACTCAGTTGAAACCGTGTCAGCAGCTGAGTAAATAGACTTACGGAAAAGGCATTTATGGGACCATTTGTGTTCCAGGATCCTCCCTCTTTCCTGGTCCTCCTGTTTGTTTTTCTGTCTCTTTGGTGTCGAAGCTTCCCAGTTAACAGGTTTATTAGCTAGTGATGACGACGTCAAATGTGCAGCTAGGCAAGCCACACGGCCCCTCCACTGCCCGGCAGCCGGACGGACGTAGGGGCTGGGCAAGGGGAGTGCAAGTTCAGCAGCCTGGCCGGGAACAATGGGCCCCTCTGCGGGGCCCTTCAGCTGCGCTTGGCTGCCTGCCACCCAAAGCCATGACCACTGAGCACCAGCTCAGCCTGTCCCCCCCCCTCCCCAACACACACACACACATCTCGTCGAGTTTTCCTTCTGCTCGGGTGTCATTCCCACCAGCAGCATCCAGCGATGCCGTCGCCAGTCGGTGTTTCACAAGGTGTCAGGGGGGGCAATTTAAGGGTGTGAAATAACGAAAGCCTCAAGGAAAAACCGTTCAAGGGCATGGGCCAGACTGCTGCCGGGGGGAAGGTGCCAGCTCATGGCTGAGCCCCGGTCGTGTCTCCTGTACCGGGGCACGGCGGCTTTGCCCCGCTCACGGCACAAGGCTCCGGGCACCCCGAGAAGCGCTGCCGTGTGCTGCGCGGTACGGCCGTGCAAACCGACCAGGGGACCCTGCGGAGGCTGAAAGCACCGCGGGTACAGTGACCGTCACCCTTCCGCCCCGTTCCGCCGTCCCGGGGGTTGGTGACAGCTCCGCACCCGCCCGGGCCCCTTTAAGGCGGCGGCGCGGGAAGGCGCGAGCTGCGCCTTTGTCACGACCCCGGGTCAGCGCGCGGTCACGGCCCCGCCCCGCGTGGAGAGAGGGGAAGAGACACCGCATGGCCCCACGCCCCGCCTCCCTCCTGCCATTGGCTGGCTGGAGCCCGGTGGGCGGGACACGCAATTCTGATTGGCTGAGACAGCGCCTGATTTGCATGCGAGGCGCCCCCGCCCCCGCCGCGTCCCCGGGATTTAAAGGGACAGAGCGCGGAGATGGTGGGGGGGGTTGTGGTGCGTGGGGTGGTCGTGGGTCGTGTGGTTTGCGGTGCGAGTTTCGAGGGGGCATTACTGGGGAGAGCCGGAGCGGGGCGAGAGGGAGCCTTGGCTTGCCCCGTGGAGACCCTGGCAGCAGCCGTGGCCTCCGTGCAGCACTGCCGGTCCTGAGGGCTCGGCCTGTGCGGGGCTCTGCGTGGAGGTTGGAGGCAGGGGGTCCGCAGAGCATCCGTGTCGTTCTCACGGCCCATCCTTGTAGCAGGAACTTGGAGCCCCTGGAGCCATCCCGGGGCGGGGGTCGGTGTGGGGGTGGCCGTGGAGCAGTCGGAGCAGTTGTGTCTGTTGGGGGGCGAGGGGCAGGGGTGTCCGGGGTGCCTGTGGTTTGCCCGGCAGGAGCTCCAACCCATCCAGAAAAATGCGAGAAAGAGCCCGGGATGCTTTGATCCCACCCTTCACGATAGAACCAAAAGCTACTAAACACAGTTTTTTGGCAAATAGGAGTATGTTCGTGTGTATCTCTCCACGTGTGGGTGTACGTGGGCATCATATAAGGACAAATCAATCCATGAACTGTTTGCAGCTGCTCCACTTCTAAACAGCTCTACAGAAAGAGCCCAGCAGCGAAAGTGCTGCGAATGGCTCAGAGCTGGCATTCAGAATTACTCAAGTGCTTTCTTGGATGAGCTTGAAGTCTTCAGTATGTCAGCTCTCAGCTGGGGAGTTCAGGGTCACCTTTGTTAGCACTCCAAAGCACCATTCCTCTCTCCAAAATGCCTGTTGTTCCATCAAGAAAAGTCAGGCCTTTTAGGTTTATGGATTTAAAAGTCCTTCCTTAGCACTGGTTTATTTATACGGATGCCATCCTGGTTTTTCTAGCATGAGAAAATGAAATGTTTTCATGTGGGGAGCTGTGAATTCAGAAGGTGATTAATTTTTGTTAGTGAAGTGATAGATTTCCTACCAGTGCCTCTAATAAAATGTAAAGGTAGGGTGGAGTCTTTCCAGTGATGTCAGCTAGACTTGTATTGGGTCCCAAATGAGAAAAAAAATGGGTTGAAATAACATTCTGGTGGCTTCAGTAAAAAATTCATTACAAAAAAACAGTCAGTGACATTTTAGCCTTCCTGGTTGGCAGCAAATCCTCTTAAATGGGACCCAGCCCAGGGGTGTGCAGAGATGGAAAAAAGGACTTGGGAGGCAGCTGTGAACTGCCTGGGCTGGTGACAGCAGCTTCTGCTTCATGGTCATCATCCTGTGTCAGCCTGGTGCCACAGCAAGAGGAAAGGAGGGTCTTGGCCTAACTGGGGAAGGACATGAGTGGGTGGGCTGAGGAGCCTTTTAGGTAGATATTAAGGGTTAGCAAATGGGACAAAGTCTCAGAAAAAAAAATGCTTTTGTTGTTCCAAACAAGGATGAGGGCTTGTCTACCAAAGACTTAACTGACAGTATCTCATACACTTTAAATCATACCCGAGACGTAGTTGTAATGGCTTTCAAAGGCAAAGAATCCCTTAGCTAAAACTGGCAAGCATCCGTGTCCCTGCCCAGCATTGTTCTCCTCCGTTGAGGCAGAGATCTTGTTCTAATTGCTGGGGAGAAAACTCAAGTTTCTACTATCAAAGAGTTAAAAAGAAAAATAAACTTAAATTGAGAGGTTAGTCACCAGAAAGTGGAAACCATGTCTGGAATTGTTAGAAATAAGGCTTGCTTGAAAGTAAATATAGAATTATTCACCATGGTAACTATTGCCCTATTGCGTTAGTGCATATTGATTTAACATTAATCCAAAGACTAATGCTGTGAAATATTTGGTCTCTTTAATGGACAACTGTTTCGTTAACAAAGCTTTGGGGAGTAGCAGATTTTTTTGTATTGTTTTTTCTTAGGTTGCCTCAACCACTTTTGGAAGAAAATTATTTTACTCTTAAGGTTCCTTATTTCTCCCACGGATCTCGCTTTTCAATTACATGTTATGAACTTACCCTTAGTGCTGCACTATGATTATGCAGGGTCACTCAGACCTTTTACTAATGCTGAAGTGTTGCAGTGAGGAATTAAAGGCAAGATTTATACGTGATTGCAAATTCCTGACTTATGGCCTGGCAATGAGTGAAATCATATTACAGTTCAAAACTAGCCAGAGCAGGCTGATGTGTTCATGTCAGTCAGTTTGTGCAAGGGCTTTGGGTATTGTTGTAGCTCCTGTGTGTCTCTTTCCATCACTGAAGAGCCTGGGGCCCAGCCAGCCGCCCAGACTCACCCTCAAATTTTGTGGCAAAACCAGGAGGCAAAGGGAGAGCTCACAGTGCCAGACTCCTGCTGGAGCCATCAGAGGTGTCTCTAGGGAGAACATAAAAAGGAACTGAAAAAATTTAATGAGTGACAGAATACAGGAGCCAAAATCAACAAGAGTGTGTTCGGGATGTATCCCACCAGCCGAGCACCACTCAGTGCTGGTGCAGAAGTTCTGAGTAAGACCAATGGGCTGGAGGGTGGCTAAGTGTTATTACACAGAACATGGTGAAGCATTTAAGTTAGCTGATGTACTTTTAATTTTTACGAGCCCATCTGGGATGACTTTAATTATTTGTTCTTAAATCATGGTGGAAAAATGCTGATTGTTCTTAAAGCCACGTAAGTCGTTCAGATGAAATCGGGGTGGTGGTAAACAGTGCATTTTTCAACCAGCAGTGACTTGCAAACAGTTATTTTTCTTTTCTTTTTTCATTTTTTTTTTTTTTTAAAGAAGGTTAGGAAGATGTGTGAACTTGCAGCAGCCCGCATCAGAAACTGGAGCCTTTGTCCACCAAAGCTTTGCAAACTTGTAAAAACTCCCCCTGGAACAAGCAGGCTGATTCACAGGGTGAGTGAGGGCAGATGTGTTCTTCCCTCCCCAGACCCAGCTCTTCCACAGCTCAGCCTGGGCACAGGAGGCGTGGAGAAGGACTCTGTAACCTACCTGCTGCAGAATAATACTGCACTTCTTAAACCTGCATTTAATTGCTTAAGACCATTTAAGGATGAACCATGTCTGTGTTGTAAAATACAACAATTTTGGCTCAAACACAAACTGTGGCCTCATGCACGAAGCCAATGACCTTGGTTGGAGGCCTCAGCAGTGGTGGCAGAGCTGGTGCTGGCAGGGCTGGTGCTGCCGGCTGGTATCTCACACAACAGGAGGAAGCGTGCAGTGCTCACCTTATTTATGGTGGTGCTACATATTTTAAGTGTGAAGGACTGTTGGCTGCAAGCTGGTGGGCTCAGCTTGGCTTACAGGTGCCTTTTCTGGCCAGTCAAGCAAGGTCCATTGGAAAAACATCTCTAATATTTGATTGTCAAGCGTTTTACTAAGAAAAAAAATGTATTTCCAGATAAATAATAATAGAAGTTGATGGATAAAGCTACCTGAAGTGACACTTGTTTTCAGAGTTTTAACCATGCCTGTGACCTACTTTAACTTTCAAGTTGGCCTTTCTGGGGCTTGCATACTCCCACCCACCACAGGTCCACGTCCCTGTAACAGTTGTAACGCTGCTTCCCATTTCCCCAAAGCATTTCTAGAGATTTGCCTGACATAAAAGAAACTGGAACTCCAGGATCAACCTGAAGGAAATCAGCCAAGAGGCCAGTAAGAATTACCACTTCTGTGTGACCAATGAGGAAACTGAATCTGGGAACAAAATACAAAAACAGAATTGGAAATGCTTTATTTCCTAGCTTAGATTTGTTCAGGTAATTGTCCTTCCTCTCCCAGGCCTGCACATTAACCCCTGCCTCTGGTTCTGCCCCTGGTGTTGCTCCCCCCATGTCTGGGGAGTGACACTCAGCCCATAATTCACGTCTGCTCAGCACTGGGAAGCACAAATGTCTCAAAGCTCGTTTCTATCCGAGCCACAAGATCCTCTTCCGTGTTTCCTTTGGATTAGTAATTGTTGGGAGTTACCATCTGTCAAGTGGCAAAGAGTAAAAGATTAAACAACCTGGCAATTCCTTGTTCCTTCTCTGCAGGCATTTTCACACAGGACTGGATGGGGCTGGAGGAGTAAAGCACAGGCGTGTATTTAATGTTAGTTTGTAAGCAGTCACGTAGAAATAAATTCAATTTTTTTTTGGGGGGGGGGAAATAAAGGACTCTCAACACCATCCGTCTGGTGTAATTTTTACAGCTTTGCACAAGATTTGGGTTGTCATGTGGCATTCATAGCCTGTCCCTTTGTTGGTGTGATCTTCCCAGCAGCATCTCTTGGGACCACAGGCCTGGCCAGGGTCTCTTCAGACACTTCCAAATTGTAGATCAGAGCCAGCACGAGTGATGGGAAAATATGCTTTCTTGGAAGGTAGCTGAAACTGTCTTTATCTCCCAGGAACAGGATTCACCAAGTATTATAGCAGCTACTTCACACCACTGTAGTTAACCTTGTTTGAGCAGTTTCATTGTAAACCCCTGCTTTCACAGGTTTTATTTCCCAGAAAGAAAAAAAAGAAAAATCTGCCTTGACTAAAACTTGGCACACAGAGCATTCAGGAAGGAGGTGACATTTTTTTTTCCTTTTAGCTATCTTCAAAGTTTATCGGGTCGCTCCATTTTCCAGCAGGTGGATTGAAACAAAAATGGGAATTTCTCTGTCTGAAATAGTCCCTGAGCTTTGCAGAAGAAAGCAGCATCATTGGAATTGGAGCCAAGGGCAGAATTTGCACCTAGTTCAGCCATGGCCAAACTGGTACTTGGGAGTTTTCCCCCCCCCCTTCCCAAGTTTCTTTTCTAATCGTCTCCTTTTTTCCCTTTTGTTTTGAAACGGTGCATTTGGGCAGAATGTGGGAAAGCCGAAAGCTCTTGTGCTGCGGCCGGAGGGGTCTCAGCAGTCGGTGGGCGCTGTGGGGCTGAGCCGGGCTTGGTGTGGCTTTCCTGCAGGGTGCCCCAAATCCGGACGCTTTTAGGGCTGATTTACAAAATCCCCGCGAGCTCCCAGCAGGGGTGGGCGGAGGACGGGAGCGGTGGGTGCAGGGAGCCGGGATCGGGGGTGGCGGGGGGGGAGGGTGCCGGGCTCTTGATAAAACATCATGCAGAGTGTAGGCATTACATAGGTAATTCTTTTCAGTCAGTATGAGGGCATATTCAGAGGACGATGTTTGACACATTAAGGCCTGTTACCCTCTGCCAAGAAGGTATCCCTACCCTTGAATAAGCCTTTGGATGCCTTAATTTTATTTAGTTAGTATGCTTTNTTTTCCTTGCCTTGCCTTTTGCCTTGCCTTTCTTTAAATGTATAACTTCATGGGTCTGAACAGCACGGCCGTAGCTATTCAGCCCAATGTGTCCTGCACATGCAACTGCAAAAGGTCTTTGTTCCAGAGCATGGAGATCAGTAAGTACTTGTCCTGCTGCTACCGCGGGGCCGGCCCCGACTTCCTCGGGTGCGGGAGGGTGCGGGTGTGCAGGAGGCTCCGGCGGCCCCGCCGTGCCCCCGCCTCGGGCAGGGAAGTTTCCGCGGGGTCTCCCGGCAGCGCTGGGACCCTTCGCTGCGGTGGGCTTTCTGTGAGTGTTTGGGGTTTGGATTTTTTTTTTCCCTATTTTACGTGCGAGGTCTTATCTCTCATCTGTTGCTGTTGGGGTGTCTGGACGGGTGTGACGCGGCGTGACAGTGAGCGACACCGGGGGCGGGCGGGTCCCGGCAGAGTGGCCCCGGGCACAGCCCCCCGTGCCCCGGGCACAGCCTTCCCGGGCTGCTTGCGGAGCGCGGCCGCTCCCGGGCTCTCCTTTCCCGGCTCTCCCTCCCAGCATCGGTGTGTGAAATCCCAGCTCTTCCCCATCCCGGCTCCATCACTGCTCGCATCTCGCCCCTTCCCCCGCGGCTCAGCCCCCGCGATGCTCCGGCTGGTGCAGCTTCTCCTGCCCCGAGCGTTTCCCTTCTCCCGGGGGATGATGCTGGAGGGCCCGACCCTCGAGCCTCCTCCCGGGGGTCTTCCCTATCCTAGTAAATCGCCTTCCTCCCTTTATTGGGCGTGGGGGGAACACTGCGCTTCGGAGACCCGAGTAGGGCTTATATGTGGGAACCTGTTCCCCCCCCTCCAGCCCCCGGGGGCTTTTTGTTATGTAGGACTATTTGCCTTTTCTTATTAATATTTTTTCAGCCCTCGCAGACTAGCAGCGAGTTCAGTGCCTGACCTAAATATCCACTACTTTTTTGTTTGCTTTGCCCCTCTTGGAAATTAAGTGCGTGGAGGTGAGAGAGAAGGAGTCTTGCTGAGGAAAGAGAAATGAGTTGTTTTCTCTGGCAATTTAAGGTGAATCGTATTTTCTGTAAAGGGAAGCTTCAAGGCATCCCAGGCAGGGTGGGTTGTCAGGATTGTGCCCTGTTTAACACGGTGCTCTGTGCTGTGAAATCTACACCCAACACAGACTAATGCAAAATGGCCCAAAATGAAAACTTGGGAAAGAGTCTCGATTTTGCATATATTCCTGGCATTGCCGTGGGGTAGGCTCGCACTCGGTGTGTGTAGGGGAAAGTCAGCTGAGCTGTGCCTGTTTCTGCTAGCACAGGATTTGCCCCGTTACCTCCAGCAGGGTTGCAGAGCAGTATTTTAGAGCCAGCATCTGTCCCTTGGTATTTTGGATGGCTTTTGTCCAGTGTCATCTGCCTTTGCCTTCTTCAGTTTCATTGTTGTTTAATTCAGGTGTCTGCGTCCTGGAGAAGGTCTGTAGGCATTTGTATACTGGGTACTGAAACGTGTTCATTCTGTATTTTAGCATAAACCATACCCTTTGTACTGTATGCACATTTAATCTTGATTTAATCTCATTCGTGTTCAGACAAAACTAAGCTGGATTTGCCTGATTTTATTAACACTGCTGGTACTGAATAGACCATTATTCTTCCCTGACTTTAACAGGCCAGGCTAGATGTGCATACCAATAGCAGTGTATAAATAATGAAGATACAGTTCTTTTTTGTGTCAGCCCCACAGAACTGAAAGGATGAGAGACTTTACTTTGTGTCTGATCAAGGCTCATGGTTATGATAAAAGTTGTGAATTAAAATATCTAATGTCTTTTGAAGAAGAGCTTCTTTTCCAGTCTAACTCTTGGCATGAGGTTTTGTTGGAACAATTCAGGCTTTTAATTTAATTCCTTGACTTTTTTAGAAATAGCGTATTTTATAATTTTCCTATTTTTTTCAACATGTGAAGCCCTGGTAACAGGCAGGTGCCAGTTAGGGATAGGGGTATGTGGGAGGCTGAGGACAGCAGAGTACACAGGAGGACACCTTGCCTGAATTCAGATGGATGTTTTGGGAGTCTGGTGCCTGAGGCTTCCAAGGTTTTTCCCTGGCTTGTCCCCTGCCAGCACTGCACCCATCTCCCTATGTCAGCCACTGGGCTCTGTGGTCCTGACACTCAGGCACTGAGTACCCATTAGCTCCCAGGAGCCTTGGCTCAAGCTCTCTTAATGCTGCCCTTCTTAGTTTTGTTTTCAGATAGGTTTCTCTATCACCAGTGTTATTTATTTATTTATTCCCTGCCAATGGCGGGCAGCATTAGCTCACCTCAGTGCTACAGGAGGGCTTTGGTTGCACTGCAGGGGCTGTTACCTGATCGCTTCCTCCACCTGGGTTCAGTGGAAAGGACAGAGTCGAGCCTTGCTGAGGTAAATCCATTAAACATCTTTCTCCCCTCTCTGACTGCTTGATTTCATTTATCTTTCTAACACAATTTTGAGGGAACCTCAGAGCAGCAACCACCGGGTGGTATTTTATTTTCTAGCCAAAAGTTACCACGCTGGAACGCTTCGGGAAGGTGGCACAACTGTAAAAATTCTTTTTAACTGAACCCTCTAATTATGTTAGCCGTACAACTGATCCCCCAAAAATATTTCTTTGCAGGCTTTATTCCGTATGGCAGGCTGGGGCGCTGCGGTGGAGGAAGCAGCTGGTTTCTGTGTGTGGCACTCCCAGGCGGGGGCGCGGAGTCTCGCCCGCCACCGCCGAGGCCCGAGTGCCAATATGCCGGGTGGTGTTAAGCAGCCAGACGTCTGCGGCAGTGGTCTCTTAATCGCCTCGGCTGGGTGAAAGAGGTCAGGGGTGATTGTGGTGGTGGAAGAGTCTGTAAATAACTAATTATTTGGTGCAGGGCGGCATGCCTGCCTCCTCGCTCCTTGCCCAGCTCAGCCATGGGAGTGGGGGGTGATGCCCGTGCAAACACAGCTTCACACCCCCGGGGGCTTCTCCAAAGGGTTTGGGTGCCAAGGATGAGGATGCTGCCCCTGCAGGCACCCGGGAGTTCGTGTGGGAGGATGACTTCAGGCATGGGGCATGAGGGCAGGGTGGCTCTTGGCAGGGGCTTTGCTCATGCAGCAGTGTTAGCTGGAGCATTTGGGAGTTTCAGAGGTGCTGTTGGGTCTCCCCTGGGAGATGAGGCTCTTCCCCTCAGCTGGCAGCAGCTCTCTGATGCCGGTGTCTGAGCGGAATGCCTGGCTGGGGGGAGCAAACCGTGAGAGAGGGTTTCTGTCCAGGCAGGACTTCTAGGTTTTCACATTCTTTGGTTTAATAACAAACCAAATGCAGATGGCTCAACCAGGGATCACGTCTCCTTTCCACTTCAGACTGCTTTTTTGGCAAATAAAGTTTCTTTCCTGACACTGTGTCAACGGCAGTCATGGGGTCTTCCAGGGCAGAGTGGATAATAACCATGTACTTCTTTATTCCTCCATGCAAGTTTTCCACCAGGAGGTAGGAACAGAGAAGGAAGCCAGAGCTGCTACCAGTGTTGTAGCAAAGCCAGAGAGTGTTTTCACAGAGTGTGTTCAGTTTGTGGTACCTCTGTTTGACTCCAGCCCAGCCAGGGAGGTCCCTGTGTCTGGCTCTGGCCACATCTCCATGACAAGTGTTGCTTTTTGCTGAGATCAGCATCCCAAGGTACAACTCAGGAGGAGCAGAGCATGGATGGCTTTTGCTTACGGTAGCCTTAGGACTGTCTTTGTTTGCCCTTGGCCATCCCTGGAGACCCTGCCAGACTGCAGTCCCAGCTCTGCAGGTCCCATCTCTCACAGCCAGGGGAGCAGGAAAAATCCTAATTCCCTGAGCCTGGAGAGCACAGGGGTCTTAAAATTATAGTTTATTTTGTGCTCTCAGACAGTGATTTTAATCTAATGTTTTATAATTGGTGTTGAATGGGAGAATGAAAAGGTACAGTAGAAGACGGGGGGGAACAGTCAAACTTTTTTTCTCCTCTGGGTGGACACCTGGATTGTGTTGTGCTGTACAGCAGGGCTGGCACACACAGCACCAAAGGTGATCCTGTATAATCAGAGGTGATAAAACATCATGCAGAGTGTAGGCATTACATAGGTAATTCTTTTCAGTCAGTATGAGGGCATATTCAGAGGACGATGTTTGACACATTAAGGCCTGTTACCCTCTGCCAAGAAGGTATCCCTACCCTTGAATAAGCCTTTGGATGCCTTAATTTTATTTAGTTAGTATGCTTTCTGATTGTGGTTGTGAGATGACCGGCACTGAGGAGTGTGTGGGAACATGGAACCATATTCCGTTCCTTAAAACAGGAATTCCCAAGGTATGGTCCGAGATCACTTCTAAATTTTGAGGATATTGAATTATCCAAACTGCTGCTTGTGGGGAGAGGAGTAACTTCAGATCCCTGTTCTTACTTATTTTTATTTGCTGTTGCTCACCAAATAGCTAACATTTTTAGATTTCCTGGCCTGAGAGCTTGTAGCTGGGTAAACACAGTTTTAGAATGAATTTGTAAAACTAAATTATAAATAGATGGATATGGGAAGGCCTTTCCAAGGGAAGTACCAAAATACATGGTGTCACTAGTAGCCAGTAATTACAATCCAGCTTTTTTCTGGAGTAGCTCATTACATAGTCGTCTGTTGATCTTGTTTCAGGTAATAGCAACCATGAGAATTTGGTAAGCTTGATTAGCTAAAAAAGGTCAATTATTTGCAATGGTGTATCTTGTAAAAGCTGACTACCAGTTTGCTTCCTGGAAGGAGATCCTGTGCATGGTGTGCAGTTTGTCTTATCGGATCCCTCAAGTTCTCAGGTACATGGTGCATGTTGTTGGCACGTTTCATCAAAGTAATAAAGCCTGTGAGGAGAGAGGTACTTTGCTGCAATTAAGTGGAAACTGGGTTCACACCATGAGCACACTTCCAGACATTCATAAAGCAAAGGAATTATTAATGTTGACAGGGATGCTTTATGCGGTATTCTTCCTGTCTGTGTGACTAAATTGCTGGGTGATTATTTTATAATTATTTTGGGTGGCAGAAGGTAGGTCACTTGGGCAGATCCCAGGTGAGGAAACACATCAGAGACCCGCTCCTGCTGCGAGCAGCGCGGCTGAGTCTGGCCCCAGAGAGGAACAGGGAGAATTTCGGGACAAGGCTCCCCTGGGAGAGCAGCATCTGACCATTCATTTCTGTCCTTCAGAGCTGATTATGTGGGCTGCTGCATTGCTGCACTCTTGCTGCACTGAATATTATAGTGGTCCTGGAGCTCCTTAAGGAGTGATGGGTGAGTGCAGGTGCAGTGGAGCGGTGTATCAGCAATGCTGGCATTTAGCACAGTGCTGCCGTGGCAGGAATAAGCTCCCAGAGCTGTTGGCACTTCAGCACTTGCAGGATGAGGCCACATACAAGCTGACAAGTTCTCAATACTTGGAAAAGTATCAGGGCAGTGTCTGTGTACAGGCATAAACGCATTAGTGGAAGTTAATTGATTTAGTAATACAAGAACGCAGTTCAAAATGAACTGGTTAATGAAATAGTTGGTAACCAGAGAAAGGAGTTGTGGGGTTTGGGTTTTATGTTTGGGTTTTTTTTTAAAGCAGATAAATTTCCACAGTAGAAGTTTATCATCCAAATCAGAGGATTTGGGGAGCTATTGAGAGTAAAGAGAGCTTTGATGATTTGGCAAGGAATACAGCTTCTAAGGCAGCACTTTGATCTGCATTTTAAATGCTTCTTTGTAATGACAGTTTCACTATTTCTTTTCTCGTATTAAGTCAGTTTTGCAGAGGTATGTTTTGAGAGAAAATAGTAACTGCACACATTATTCTTGTTGGCTTCGGAGCCAGATAGAACTTGTAGTTCATCCCAGATCTTTTGGCTACTATGGTAAATTTATGATTACACCGAAAAGGAAATCAGTAGAGATGTTACATACTATCAAAGCTTTGCAAATCTTTTCAAATAATCTCCAATATGAAACCTAAGCTTGTGTTAGCATTTTTTCTGCAGTACGTTCTGCAGTATTTACCAAAGCATCCACCTAATATGGCAGGTTCCTGATTAACTTGTTTTCTTTTCCTTCTAAAGGACATGTTACTATTCACCATATGTATCCTTTTAGTCTTGTGTTGTACTTTTATTCTAGTGTTTCAAGCTTTCTAAAGACAGCATGGTGCTGCTGTAAGGGTGCTACTGGTAACCTTTTTCTTCCCCTTCTATCTACAGCACATCCTCAGATAAACTCTTGTTAGAGGGAGAAGGTTGCCCACATATTCTTGAGCTTGTTGCATTAATTTATGTAGTATGGGTAGAGTAGGAAAGAAGGTAGGAGCTGGGAATTTTTATTAAGGTTTTCATTTAAATCTTGTGTCTTTCCTTCTTGTAATGGGGCAGGCTTTGTTCCTCTCGGGAGATAGCAGCCTTAAGGGTGAAGACAAATAAGCAGATTTCCCCAAGCTGATTTAGAGCCGTGGTAGCTCTTGTGGTGCTGTTTTTGGCCTCTCCTGGACTGTGACTCTAAACTGTACCAGGCTGGCAGCTCTCTGGTGGACCAAGTTCAGCTGGTGTATAGAAGAGAGCACAAGTTTTGTCTGCAAGCTGAATTAGCCTGTGGGTCTTGAGTTACATATAGCAGGTGGCATCACTGGAAGAACTTTGACAAACAGCACTGTATATACATTAACTTACATCCTTTCCAAACTGTCAGTGACTTTGTTCAGTTGGATGTTACCCTTGTTATTCTGCATATCCTTCTGGTACAGGATGCTGATTTGGAGCACGTGAGGCTGCGTGGCCTTGAGGCTTGTAAATTCAGTGGACACGCTGAGAGGTGCTACAGGCAGGGCACTGGTGCATCTTGCAGGCTCAGGTTGGCACCAACTTCTACCATCACTTCGAGATTTTCCTAACTTCACACTACCTTTTCACTGCGTACAGCAAGGGGTAGCATTGGTGAGGACATGGTTGATACAGAATCCCCTTTTTTCTCCAAGTACTTCCAGTTTTTCATTGATGCAAAGACTAGGCCTGTGCACCACCTAGAAGAGGGTGTTCTTTTCTCTGTGTGCAGTATGATAGTGTGTCAGGCTGTGGTGTTACATAAAGGTACCTTGCACATCTTTTGAAGCTTGCCTCACAAATTGTCAGTGTTGGTAGATGTCCCCAGTGCTTTTAAATGGTTCACACATTTGTGTTTAGCGGATTTGGTCTCGCACATATCTTTAATAAAATGTCTCAGACTGGCTATTTTTTCACTTGCATCTTACATTCAAAAATGTGTCTGCAGAAAGGCAAGTGTTGCATGTGGCAGTTGTGCAATCCGTTCACGAGACCCTGCTCGTGCCCGCAGTGCTGAGGAATTAATTGTGCCTGTGATGGTTGGCTTGCTGGCGTGAGGTTTGTGCACCTCGGCAGGTGCAACAGGATTTCCCACATTTGCAAACCTGGCCCGAGCAACCCAGCAAAGCAGAATTTAGCCTTGGAGAATGAAAGCAGATTAACCCTCAGGCTTGGAGCATACCAAGAATGAAAAGAGGTACTTGCACAAAAATCAATACTACTTTTCAAGAATGTATGCAGGACGTGGTTTGGGGATTCTTCGCCATCTCTCCATTCTGTCCAATATGTTAAGTAGCTGGTTTGTTACTCTAACCCCCTACAAATGATTGTCAGTAATAATTCCGTAAAACTATGAATCAACTCTGCATGACTTTGTGCAAATAGACTGAGTAATTTCTTTGTTCTTTTCTTCTTACTTTGTAATTGGAGTCTGTAAAAGCCCAAAGGTTTGGTCTTGTGGAAAGCATGATTCATTTATTGGTGTCTGTGCCGACTAGTTATCTTTCAGTAGTTCCAGAGTGCTGCTACAAGCCAAGAGTGATTCATACATGGCTAAGTGCACAAACAAATGGGGTCATGGCCATCTGCAGAAACTTTTCTAATCTATTTATGGTATCGGGGAAAGAAGTGGGTGTATTAAGGGTGATGGAATAGGTGTCAATTGCATTAGTGAATACAACCGATTAAGTAACACTAACCATTACTCAAAACCACATCTGCTCATTGCTAAAGATCACAACAGTAGGTCCAATTTAAATGTTAACATATGTCTGATATGAGAGATGAATTGGGTGTCTAGCTTGCCTTCTGAGGAGCTCACCATCATGACTACCATGGTAGTCTCTTCTACCTTCCTTGATATTTAGCCATTAATTTGCACTGTGGGTATTTGTAGTCACAAAGTCCTGCTCCTTGCTGTTGCAGACCTCAGTCATTATATACTTTACATGCAGAATTTAATCTAGTGCTTAATTAACTTGCTGGTGGTGATCAGTAGTAGGGTTTCTCGTTTGCACACCAAGCAGAATGGATGTGCAACATCTTAGTAGAGACAGTGGTGGTCAGATGTGTTGGTTTTCCTTCCAAATGCATCTTCAGTGCTATAAAATCTGAGGGAAGACAATCTGGATCTTACGATCCCATTTCTGTCCCATTTCACTAATTGTGAAAATTAATTTTCCTTCTGTACTTCTGATAACAAAGGGCCCTGGCTGGAGCCCAGTCAGAATTGGGTTTTTTCAGATTTTAGTCTTGTGCTTTGGGGAAGGCAGTGTGCTCCTACACTGCTTGTGGTCGGAGGAGCTGGGTCCTGGGGCTGATACTTGAGCTGATTGTGAGAAGGGGGAGTTTGAGAGTAGGAATAGAAAATATTAGGGTCAAGAAGCACTGCTGGAGTGTATGGCTGAGGGCAGCTGGTGGGCTCACTTCAGACTGCTTTCTGCCAGTACCTGCCTGCTCTTCAGTCTCACGCTGCAACCACAACACACAGGTCACAACCACACAGCTGGTTTTGCATCTGAGATACTTGTATCCATCAACATCTTGTGCTTGCAGAGCACGTGGTGATCTCACAGTGCTTTAGAAACATCTCATGTCTGCAGGATGGATGAGTGTTATTCCAGAGGTGAGCTTGGGGCACAGGTGGATCAGCACCAGGAGGTTTGGAAGCAGCTGTGGCCCCGTCTACCTGAGAGATTCGTTCAGTCACTGCTCAGTTGTGTTTGATTTCAAAGGACTTGACTGGAGCACAGAGCTCATGTACTCAAATTTCTGTAAATTGAATTTAAGCATCTGCATTGGCCAAAAATATGGAAGAACTTGGCAACATGTCGTTGTTGTCCTTTCACTGACACTTTGAATACTGTGCCCAGTTCTGCTGCACCCTCGCAGCAGGTGCTCTTATGGAGGGAGACAGGGTCCTGGCTGACACCGCAAGCATGCTGTAGAGGGGGAAGTGACCCAGACTTTCACCCACAGGACTGATGAGCCTCTCCTGATGTCTGAACAGCTTTCTTCTTCTGCCCTTGCTTTATTTAAGTCAACAGATTGTGTAAGCCACATGCTCGATTTACCTGCAGGGCAAGTGGGAAGGAAGCAGTGCCATTTGGATGAATTCCCAAAAGACATCTAACTGCTGAGCGTTAAGACTAACATTTCCAAGCCTGAGTCCCTACAACCATCCTCTTGGATTTGCTTGCTGCCTCTTCCATCTGTGTGCCAGGCACCCATGGCTTCAGCTGCTGAGGACGAGTCCCAGGGAAGCTGCTGCAGCTGCTGGCCAGCGGGTCTGCTGCAGGCTGGGCTCTGCAATGAGTGAGCTTGGAAATTCTTCCTCTTAGTGGTTTGTGTGTAATGTTACAATTAATATTGTTATTTCTTACTTTTTAAAAAGTGCTCTCAACATGAAGCTGTGCCCTGAGCCCCACATACCCTGCTGGCTGTGTGTGTCCCATGGTGCTAGGGGTACCTCTGGCCATTACAGCCATAGGATGAAACCCACAGCTCAGCAGCATAGATGACCCAGGGATGGGCTTGTTCTCAGTTCACACTCCAGGCTTGAAACCAGACTGTGTTTCCCTGTGCTCTTCATAAGTGTTGGTGTAAGGAGACCTGGTACCCTGGGAGCTGGAGAGTACCCTGCACGGCCT
This sequence comes from Florisuga fusca, assembly GCA_038090715.1. NCBI lineage: Eukaryota > Metazoa > Chordata > Aves > Apodiformes > Trochilidae > Florisuga > Florisuga fusca. The sequence goes on from JAAWXA010000023.1 coordinate 5,003,551, forward strand.
GGGCTGCAAGGGCTCGACATCGTATCTCAGATACTTTCCTGGAAGAGGAGGTCCTGATCTTTCTGTGGTTTCTGTGATTCTTTCCACTTTATTCCACCTCACCAAAGGTGGTCTCTTGGCTTCCATAACTTAAACCAGCATATACAGATTAGGCTTTTTAAGCACTGAGCTTCTGAAAGCACCTGGGCCTGTTAGGTGCTACCTTTAGTACACTTAAGGAACAACATGATTTATGAACACTTGCTTCACACAATTCAGAGTAAAATGATCTTAAATTGCAATAATTTCCTGTATAATAAACAGGAATTTCACTTGTATTGTTACAGTTATATTACTGTAATGGGAGTTTGCTTGAATTGGAAGATGCATTTTTTCATTCCGTGTCTCCCTCTCCAGCGTGCTCAGGCACACGCAAGGTGTGTAACACTTAATGATACTGATCACTGGTGTGTAATACAATGAATGTTTTATATTTCTCTAGTGTGACTTATTTGTGGTAGTATATACAAATGGCACCTTTTGCAGTTTTTGCTGTGAATGCAGGTGCTGGTTGTCCTGTTGATATGTCAGGGATGGGCTCAGAATAAGAGGGAGCAGAAGTCTCTGGCTGGGGTCCCACATGCTCTGAGGAAGGTGCAGGACAAACTATGGGGTTAGAAAACATGCTCTGTCTTGCTGGTAGCTTTTAATCCTCATCATTCTCCTGGGCTTTCTTGGTAAATATTTCTCAGCATCCATTGACTTGCCATCCAGGTCTGAATTGTAAGGAATAATAAGTGTAATGGGACAGCCTGGATTCAATAGATTCCCTACGAGCTGTTTATTAGTGCAAATTTTTAATTTTTTTAAAGATGACTGCGCATATTTAATTTAAGTTCAGAAAGTAGCTCTTTCAAATGCAAGGGAAGCATGCCTGAGTGGGCTCAGTTCAGCTAATTTGGTTCTGCATGGAAGGAAGGATCCATCCTGCCGTGCAGCCTGCAGAGCGCCGGCCGGGCTCGAGGGGGTTAACAGCCACGTGCAGATGTTCAGGAATTTCTCTTTTGACTTGACCTTGGGGTTTTGCTGCTCTTCAGATCACAAGTGCACTCCAGTCACAGCAGGTTCATGGGTTTGGAGATGCTTTTCATCCCCTCTTATTCTGTTTGCTCTGGAAGGGATCATGCTGTATCTTGCAGCCATGTGTCTTCCTTGGTTACGCTTCTAGAGATTTGCAGACCCACGTTAAGCATCTATTAAATTAAGCAAAATGGCCTTTAGAAAGCTACATTTCAAGTGGAAGAAATGCTTTATGTAACGTGGGGGTATATGAGGGGACCTAAATACAAGCTTAAATTGGCTGTTACGAAAATAGGCATAATTGGTTTTTTTGCACAGTGATTTTAGAGCTTCTGAGTTTAATGTCCTGATGAAATCCTGCATCCAGTCCACATGCAGCCAAGGAGATGGGGGTTGAGGAGCCCTAGTAATGGGACCAGTTCAAGGAACAGCCTTGCCCTCATTTGTAAAATCAGACCGACCTGTGGTTTGCAGAGGCTCTGCGTGGTCCAAAAGGTGTCTGGAGCAGCCATTTGCCCTGCACTTGCCCTTCCCTTTCTCCATACAGCACTTGACGACTGGGTGCTGGGCCTGGGCAGAGGAAGGGGTGGTTCTTACTACAATTGTAACCACTCACAGGTGAAAAATGCAAAACTCATGCAGCTGTATCCCCATGCCTTGAACATGCAGCTTTTGCAGTGAACTGCAGCTTTATTTTCCAATGCAGTTAATTTAAATTAACTGGAAGCATTTCTGTGATCTTGGTGTGGGAGTGACTGCTTTGCTTCCCCCCTTGGGGAGGGCTGGGGCGTGTTTTCCCCTGAAATTTAAGCTTCCCTGATCATGGCTGAGGCTGGGAGATGCTGTGGGGCTGTGACCCAGCTGTTCTGGGGTCAGGAGCCTGAGGAAGTTGAGGATACTGTGTTTTGACCTTGCATCCTCATATGAATCCAGATAGTCTTTCCTGTTTCTATATTTAAAGTCTTTCCGTTCTTCTTTCTGGGGAGACGAAGTGTTGGCTCTCTTGGGTAAGGATTGACCTGTCCTCATTTGGAAATCTGGTCCCCAAGTAGCTTTTCTCCAAAGAAAACAAGGCTCCTCTGAATCTTGCTGGCAGGAGTTGGAAGAGTAGCTTTTAAATTTGGTGTATCTTCACCCACTTAGGACTTAGAGAGAGGTTTCATTCTAGCTTATCAAAGGTCTTGCAAGGATGAAAACTGATGCTTTCCTCAGAGTGTCTTAGCCAACTCATGGGAGGAAAGCCTGGCACTGTGAGACAGGGCGGAAGAAGCTGAAATACGATTTGCAGCTTCTTTGAAACTATCTGTTTTAATTGTCCAAACAGCATTTCAAAGAAAATCTCTGCTCTTCTTTGTCTTCTTCCAGCATTATAATTCTATATAATCACTTTTCTTTCTCGAAAAGAATAGGGCATGATATTTTTCTGCAGAAGGGATAAATTCCAGATGTTGCTGGGATACACTTTTTCCCTCTATTTAATGTTTAGTGGCTTTCAGTAAATAGGCTGCAAGAGGTGGGGCTGATGTTTTTGTTCCAGGACAAATCATGGACAATAAATCCCATCTGCCAATGGGGAAACATCTTTTGAGTGTGACATGGTGCAGTTAGGGGCTGATCCTGGCTTTCCTGCAGAAAGGCAGCAAAGGTTGAGGCTGACCCAAGTGCTCCTTTGGGGTGGCTACCTGTGGTCCTTTGGGGTATTTGCCTTCCCTGTCCTGCATGCCATCCTGTGTGGGATGCCCAGTTCTGCAGGACTGTCCTGGCCCTCCTGTTGGCAAACTGGGATTTTTTGGTGCTGGTTCTGTCACCCAGCAAAGAGCTCTGCCCCATGGCACAAGGCCAGATCCAGGAGCTGTGTTCCAGAGAAAGGCAATCCTCTTCCTTCTTCCCAGAGCACAGCCTTGTCTTTTCAGTGCATGCAGTGCTTTCACCTGCTTTTGGAGACTTCTTGCAGAGTAATCCAAATACCATTTCCCAGCATGTGTTGCACATAGGTATTGTGGAACAAACGCAGCAGCTCCATCCCCTGTTTCATGTTTTCACCTGTTTGGACTAAGTACATCTTTGTTTTCTTGGCAGCCTATTTGGTTGCACAAACAGTGTAAGACAAAACCACTAGCAGGTGTTGGTCCAGCCAGTGTAATTACTGGTTCCTTGCTGCTGGTAGGCAGACAGTGTGAGCCACCCTTCACATGGAGTCGTCTGGCAGGACTGTGGCTGCAGAAGGGCTCTGGGCACTGATCCACAGGGAATATGTGCTGACTGCTCAGCCACTCTATCTCTTCCTTGATGATGATTGCATTAAGAAAAAAAAAAAAGTTATGCATGTATAGAAGAAGGGAGTAGAGCTGAGGTGGCTATGGTCAAGTTTAAAGCAGTGACTTTAAGTCAGTCTCATTTCCATTTAAGAAGTTGGCAAAATGTGAGGCTAAACCAAAGCCCAACATGAGCGTGTGAGAGCCAGGCAAGAAGCATCGCCCTAAAATCCCACCTAGCTTCAGAGGGTTGAGACTTGCTTCTCTTATATATCCCAGGCCATTGCCAAAATGTCTTGGATGAGACTGCACATGGCAGGGCAGGGTTCTCCTGTGTGCCCAGGGTGTCACGGGTTGTGCACAGCACCAAGCACCAGTGGGGGGACATGACCTGTGTGGTGGAGCAGGGTGTGGGGAGAGATGTTGCTTTTCAGACTTTCAGAAATTTAATTAGAGAGCAACTGATCTTGACCTAGCCAGCTGCAGACACTGAGGCTCTTTTCCTCAGCCTCTAACTTGCCTTTGGAATTCCACACCTTTTTGGGCCTCCTAAGATTTTTTTTTTTGGCCTCCATTTTTTGTCAGCCTCTACTTTTCTCTTGGCCCCCCACCCTTTTCTCAGCCTCCCAGCCCTTTTTGGGCTTTGTGCAGTGAGCTGGCTATGGAGAAGTGAGGACGAGGAGCAGGAGGTCACAGCCTGTTGCTACACATTGGTGTTTGGCTCAGCAGAATTCCTTCCCTTCCCATCATGATTGATGTTGGTGCCCTCTCCATCACGGTGATGTGCAGGAGCACAGAGGCTCTCGGCTGCCTATGCAAGTGCAGCCGACACTGCACATCTGCATGGACACTTTTTAATGCCTCCTGCTCACAAAGCATTGATTTGCAATACATCTGAACTTGTTCCTTTAAATCAGCCTGACTTAAAATCAGTGAGCTGCCTCCCAGCCTGCAGATCTCAAGTTATTTAGCTGCTGCAGTAATTTACAGCGACTCTCTCACCCTTAATCTTTTCCTGGGGTGAGAAAGTTGCTTATCGCTGTGCTCTCAGGTACATGGGAAGTTAACTTTTTAAAACTTGATTTGGGAGGAATGATGAGTTAATATAACCCTCTGGAACCTCCCAGCCTGCTCTTGGGCACTGGTGTCTGCAGCATGGTGATGGGAGAGGAGGTGAGAGGAGCGGGCGATGTGTGTGCACCTGAGGTGTCTGGTGCTGGGAGCCTCCCTGGCTGTCGGGTTAAAGGCCACTTTTATAAGGCAGTAGGCTTCCTTTGGCATCAGAATGTGGCAGGTACTAATTAGTACCAATTAACCATTATCAGTGACAGACAGTTTTTACAGGCCTCATAAAAAAAAAGTCCCCCCTGCAGGGCTTCTCTGTTGAAATCCCCTGCGGTGGCTCGAAGGTCATAAGGGTTGTGCCTGGGGATGCTGAGGGGGAGCCACGTCCCATCAGCCCACCAATTTTGCAGATAGCAAAGCATTGCTCACTGGCAGGCCAGAGGGATGTCACTAATTGTCATTTATTCCAAACTGTCTTGCTGCTCTGTTGAAAATACAGTTCCTGGGCATTGCATCTGGGGGTTTGTGCAAGTCATTGCTTTGGTTCTTCCTCCTCAGCACCCCACACCCTCTGCTGCTCCGCGCACTGGGGATGGGGTGTCAGGACACCCTGAGCTTTCACCAAGGCTCAGCAGCATGTGGGGCTCAGCTATGTATGTTTGCAGAGGACATGCACATGACAAGCCTTGAGGTGCTCAGTAATGCCCAGGGCCAGGACAGGCTGTCTGGCACTGTTGGATGTGGCAAGGACGTCTCTGGGGTGGGCTGAGTGATTCCAAAAACTTCACAGAGCTTTGTAGGGCTTTGGCATCTCATCAGATGGGTTGGGCTGCAAGTGCTGGAGGAGAGTGGTTCTGGGACATGGCATGGCTGGAGAAGAACAGGACCTCATGCTGCAGCTTCTGGTGTGGGCAAAGTATGTGGAGTCCTTACCAGGAGTGGTGAGACCCAGCCAGTGGTGCTTTTGGTACTTCTGGCTGCTGCAGAGGTGGTAGGCGTGGGTGGAGATGTCAGCCCTGGTTGGCTACAGGGGAGCTCTTGAGGAATGAGTCCCCAGGAGGGGAGCTGGGGTGTGTGTTGCAGCCAGTCGGAGGTGGCTCCCATCACTGACAGATGCTTTCTGTTTTTCTTTCAAATGTCTCCAGGCACTGAATGTTTAGGTCGCACCTTTCCAGGTAAACTGGGTAAGTGAAGTATTTCAAGAGTTGCCAAATCTAATTATGAAGGCTGATTGCATGATTGTAGCTGCTGTACTATAAACACCCCAGGTACTTGCTTGACGGAACGGGTGGTACGTTGCCTTCCCCTAGGAGCAGCAGGTACCTGCTTTGCGGGGTGCAGGGTGGGGGATGCAGCCATGATTGTGCAAACCTGGTAATTTTTGTCTATCGATAGCTGGCTGCACTTTGGTAATCATGGACGGGATTTTTTTCTTCTGCTGTTCAATGTGGAAAAGTTTTCAAAAGCTAAATGTCTTTTTAAGCACAAGTACTCTTCCATTTGCTGTTACTCTGGCGAACTAATGAGCAGCTTTACCTTGAGGGAGAAAAAGCTTCCACTGTATCTTGGGAAAGTAGTGTGACAACCTGAATATCTGTAAGTCATGGCATGTCAGACTTCTGTTGAGTATGGCAGGAACTGCCCTTGTTTGGGACAGACAAAACCAGGTGTAGGGAGCCCTGTTGAACCAGGTTGCTGGATTTGAGCTGAACTTGTTTGCAAAAGACCCTCTGCTGATTTAAAAAGACACTGTTGTAACATTTATGGGGTATCTCAGTTTAGAACTGAGTTTATGAGACTGCCACAGAAGTAAGGCATCTTTGCTCAAACATGGTGTCCCCAGCCTGCTTGGAAAGGACTGACTAAATAAAGTGTTAGCAGTTGGTGAATAGGTGATTTTAGTAAATGCCTAATCAATTGTTATAGAGCCTGAGGAATCAATAGTGCTTATGACCTTGACTTATAACATGCTCAGGTGTATAACATGCTTATGATACCTGCAAATCATTCATTTGGTTTTCTTCAAGCATCTAGTAAAAGTCATCATCTAAAATTACATCAAAAAATTATTTCAGTTGTTTTATGTCAAGCCTGATGGCACAATTTAGTTTTACATCAAAACAGTCCTTGCTTATGCAAAAAAAGCTGTAAGACAGCACTGGTCCCACCAGTGGTGTTATCATTATTGTGGTGCAAACATCAGGCAGGGGAGCAGCAGGAGCCCCAGAGCAGCCAGTGCAGACACAGCCCCTGGGGCACTCACCCCACTCCATAGGGAAACTGCCTGCAGCAATCAGTGATTCACTGATACTTAGATTAATGCTTTAACTAACAGATTTCAGCAGATCCTCCGAGCAGGAACCCCAATAGCTCTGAGTGTCTTCACTCGAGCAAAAGGTGTTGGTTGTTGCTAACTGTTGTAAAACTTGCACACGTTTTCTTGTCCTGTGATTTCAGAAAGCGTGTGAGCAGGGATGTGTTCTGGCTGTGCTGCTCTGCCTGCTTCCCCTGGTTGTCCCTGTCCCATTTTGTGTGTGTTTGTGCCTCAGGGAGGGAGGCAAAGATGCAAGTGAAAACATGTGGTTTTCTCAGAATATGGATAACAGAAAATTAAATAATTTTTTGTTGTTGTAAAGCTGTCCCCTGCAGTCTCCAGTAGCTTGCTGCTTTGCTGCACTCTTGTACTCTTTGGGGTTTTTTTAATCTGACTGGATGGATACTTTCTCAATCCTGCTGCTGGCTTAATTGTGCTCCCAGCAAGGAGCTGTGTTTGCAGACACCGAGACATGCCCAGAAAGTCTCCCTGGGCTTCTGAAAGCTGCTGTCTGCCAGACATGGCTGCTTCTACTGGGTGGCTTTTTTGCATCGCCTTTGTTGTCTGGGTCCTTGTCTGTAGCTACAGCCAGGGCCACTTTTGCCAGACATGGCCATCTCCAACACCTGCTTCCTCCCATCCTCCCCACAGGGAGCAAACAGGGGTGCTGCAATTCCTGTTGGGTTTTGTGTCAGCTCTTCAGCTTCTCACAGAAGGTGGCTGGGCACAGGTTTTTGGGGGGGTGAAGAGGACATGCCCTCATCAAGGAGCTACTCCTCTGATTTAGAAGAGGTAGTCCTTGAGCTCTCCAAAATCCAAGGGCAGGGTGGAGGGTTTACACAGAACAAAAATCACAAGGCAAAATACATAATGAGATAAAAAATGCATGGTCTGCTGATTTCTCAGAGGTTTATGTGAATTCTATCTAAGTGAACACACAAACCTCCTGTTTCCCAGAAGCAGGGTCACGTTCTGTATTTGCTGCAGTGTATTTGCTCCCCTGTGAAAATGCCCACATGCATCGTTCTTTATTTTATTGTTGTGGGTTTGGGCATTTTGTTATATTAGTCTAAATGGGTTTGTTTCCATAGCTGCATGCTGCTGATAAAATCCCAGTGTAGGATCTCTCAGTCTCCTCGTGCGTTTGTACCAAAAATAAATCACATGCAGTTGTCAGAAGATGAGCTGCTGCCGTGGCAGGTGCTGGGCTGCAAGAAAGTTTGGGCTGGACCTTGCTGAGACTGCAGGTGTGTGGCATCTCACCCTGGTGCCACCATGTCAGGTTCTGCTCCAGCTTCTGGCTCCGCAGGCAGCTGGGTGGCCTCAGGACCCGGAGCACCTGGGAAGGAGTTGCTGCAGAAGGGATGGTGTTTTGGAGATGGGGTTGGAAGTGATGGAGGCAGAGGGAGAAGAAACTCCCTGTCCCTCATTTTTTTTCAGGTAGAAAGGTATGGATGTGGTAGACTGTGTTTGTGAGGGATTGGCACCAGGTGGCTATCATCTCTTTCTCTGAATTCAGTGTATTCACCATCAGCTGCTCATCAGAAGAGGATGGGCCTTGAGTGGCTATATAAACTATCTCAGCTGCTGAGGCTGTTTTCTCTTGGCTCCAGGTATAGCTTCAAAGGTCCAATGTAGGGGTGGCAGAAGGATAGAGGTTTCCCTGCAGCTGGCTGAGGTAGCTGCTGGTTGTGTCAGGGGTTGCAGGTCCCCAGTGGAGGGGTGTTCCTGCGCTGGTTGAGTCCTGATGATGGTTGGGGTGGAACTGCACTAGTGCCCCCACCTCTGTACTTGTGGGTCTCTCTGATTTCACCTGCTGGGCTGGAGGACATCTTCTGGCAGCAAAACTGTTTTTTGAGAGGCACTTGTTTTTCCTTTGGGAAGAGTGATACTAATAATTTTTGTTTTGCCCAAAGTTCTGATGTTCAGGTTGGCAGGTTTTGGTGTGGGACCAGCCCCACTGTCTGCTGGTAGCACTCAGGGCAGGTGCCACTGCCTGTGGTGGCACAGCTAAGGGCATGTCTGGGATGTGGGAGCACCCTAAAAAACCCCTTGTCCTAAGGGGTCATGGGGATGGCTGTCCAGGAGCACTTTCCCCTGCTGCTCTGCCAGGGCTGTCCTTAACCCCTGGCTGCTCTCTCTCCTCTAATGCATCTTTTTAAGCACTGGGTAATAGTGTTCTTTCCTGGCAGAGATGAAAGAGGCCTTTTAATAGGTCATTGGTTTTCTCTTCATGCATTTCCCTGGCAGTAACCTGCCATTAGCTCTAGTGTTTATTTAGGGTGTTTGCATTTTTATACATGGCGACCTGCAATGCTGGGAAGCCAAGAGGCTTATCCAGGGTCCCACGAGCTCTGTGTGGTAGAGCTGGGTCTCCACTTCAGCTTTTCTGAATGCTGATCTCTAGGCTTGGCAGAGAGGGAACATCTTGGTTTGTCCCCTTGTAACTGAGACAGATGGGGAGAGCAGAAAATCAAGGCTCTGTAGAAGGAAGCTTTTTCTTTTTTTTGGCTCTTTCCTGTAGGTGATCTGCATGGAGCAGTTGCAGGATGGTTGTGTTTTGGGGTGTGAGGATGGTGCAAGTGAAGTACATGGAAGCAGAGGGAAACCATGGGCTGGAAATCCAATGAACCCGTTCATCTCCACTAGAACCCAGCTGTGCTGGGGACTGAGAGCTGCTCCGAAAGCTGCTGCTAAACCCTGCACCAGCAAGAAGGGTGGGCTGTGCATGGCCTCTCTCCCTCCCTCCATCACCTGGTGTGTTTTGGGTTTTGGGGGTGATGCCTGCTGCTCGCCCCAGCTGGGGTCTGCCTGGCTGCTGGGGTCCCGCGGTGCCTGTGTGCCTGCCTTGTCTGAGGCAGCCCTTGTGCCAGCAGCACAATGCTCGCCTTCACTCCCCTTCAGACTGGAGGTCTAGACGCTCTCCCTGCCTTTTGTTACCAGGGTCACAGGTTAAGGAGCGTTCCCAGATCCTTTTCCCATCCGCTGGGCAGGAATCCTTCCCAGAATCACACTCTCCGCTCAGGATGGCAGCGGGGTCCCCTCCGGAGGGACTCACCCCACTACCCAAACACACTTAGATTTTAAATTATTTGTGGCAGCTCCCAAAAAGAAATGTGCTTTTGAAATGCAGCCGGGATCACCCCCACTCCAGTTCTCCCAGGCACAGATGCTCAGCTGACACCAGCTAAATAGAAACCTTTTAGCCCTTGCCAGTAAGTCTGGAGCAAACTGCCAAAAAGCATCGAGGACCAAGATACAAAACGAAGTCAGGCCTGAGCAAAGTACTTACAAATGAGGGATGGAACTGATGAGCTCTGTCTCTTGATTTTTAGCACGAGATGCTTCAGTCTCAGGGTTTTGTTAAAATACAATGGTGGAATTTTGAAGGTTTTCAGCAGATACAAAGCAAGAAAGTCCCCTAGCAACAAAGGAAGGGTTGTTGTTTTCTTTTCCCTTTAATGCAGATTTTTTTGCCATGAAGCATTTGTGAAATTCTTTCATCCTTTAAATCAAAGATCAATTTTGTCAAAGGAGGCATTTTTAATGGCTTTTTTTACATATTCACGGATGGGACTTGAACCATTGATGTGCATCTGGTTGGTCCCCCTGCCCCAGCCCACCCTGGCTGACTGAGTGGTCTGGTAGCTTCAGCCTTCGCCTGGCCTGGAGGGTGGAAGGTAAGGGGGAAGGATTGGTTTGATAAATAAATTGATAGCAAGAGTTTGTTTGATAGCAAGTTTCTTTTTTTCTTTTTTTTTTCTTCTTTTAATTTTTCCTTCCTGGCAAGAAGACATTTTTTAAAAAGGCAGGATCATACTTTTTATTATTGAATTAAAATCTGTTAAATAGTAACAGTGAGCCAAAACATGAAATTACTATTAGGCAGTACTCTTGGTGAAGGGGAAAGCTCCTGGATCTGGCTCACTTCTGCATTGTGTGTGTATGTGCATTATGTGTGAAGAATGAGTGTATGAAGCTCAAGAAGAGGTTTTAAATAGAAATAACACTGGCAGCTCTTTCTCCATGAATCCAAGGCTATTATGAGTCTGGCTCTTGCCAACATGAATTGCAGAGGAAGTTCATGTGAACTCCATGGTTGATTTGACAGCTGCACAGCCGTGGCGGGTTTGAAGCTTGGATGCTGCTGAGCAGAAATGATGACATTTTTCTGTGTCTGGTGATTTACCTTCTTGCAGAGAGTGAGAGGGGACTGAGGGACCCTGTTTCCCACCCCAATCCTGGCACCTTCACAAGAAGTTGGGCAGTGGTGTCATTGCCTTCTGTCCCACTGGCGTTTGGTGCTTCCACATCTTACTGAGAGGTTGTGATTCCAGAGTGGCTGAAAACCATGGCAACACAGGAGTGGGGTGACTGCAGCTGAGCATTCATCAGAGCCCCTGTTTTATCCTTAGGGCAAAACCTGTGAGTTTGTTTCTTCCTTAAAGCTTTATCTGTGGTCTTGGTTACTTCCACTCTCAGTTGAGGGCCATGAAGCTGATCAGAGGTCTGGAGCACCTCTCCTATGAAGAAAGGCTGAGAGAGTTGGAGTTGTTCAGCCTGGGGAAGAAAAGGCTTTGGGGAGACTTCAGAGCACCATCTAGTACCTGAAGGGTCTACAGGAAAGCTGAAGAGGAACTTCTTGCAAGGGCGTGGAGTGATGGGGTGAGGGAGGATGGTTTCAAGCTGGAAGAGGGTAGGTTTAGGTTAGACCTAAAGACCTAAATATTAGGAAGAAATTCTTTACTGTGAGGATGGTAAGACACTGGAACAGGTTGCCCAGAGACATTGTAGGTGCCCCATCCCTGGAAATATTCAAGGCCAGGTTGGATGGGGCTTGGAGCAACCTGATCTAATGGAAGGTGTTCCTTGCCATGCAGAGGGCATTGAAACTAGATGATCTTTCAGGTCCCTTCCAACCAAAACCAGTCTGTGATTCTATGAATGTCGTGGATTTGTGCTGCCTAAGGGACTTAAGAGAAGGAGGACATGGTTTGTCCCACCAGTGCTGGTGGGTGTCAGCTCCCTGCTCCTCTGCAGGGGCAGCTGGGCTGCTGTGGGGGAGCTGTGCTGCAGAACCTCTGGGTTGGGTGGCTTTGGGCTCCTCCTGCAGCTTCTCTGCAGCCCCTGGAGGCAAACCTGCACTTCCTGCCCCTTCAGAAATCCTAAAGCAGTGTGGGGAGCAAACTGCACCTGTATGCACTGTGGAAGTGGGAAAAATTTGGGGTTAATTCTTCTGCAAACCCACAGTGCGCCAAATGATGCTGCTTGTGTGGAGCACAAGGGAAAATAACTTAAACTCTCCATAAGGGAAGAAAAGCATCCAGCCCCATTCTTTACTGCTCATTTTAGTAATTTCTTCCAGATAACCTACACATCTGCGTCAGTGCAATTAAGGCAGAAATTCTGTCTAATGAACAGTTGTAGCCCTGGGGCTATTGCGGAATGAACAGTGAAGTTGGAAACAGTCTTATTAAAATAATAATTAAGAAACAAGGGTGGGGAGACAGAGGGAGGTGCAAAGGAGGAGGTGGTGGGATGCTATAGGGTGAGAAGCAGAGGGGAACGGCAGTCAACCTGGTTTTGAACTTTCAGGGGTGACTCCCCAGTGTCTGTGTGCCCCCGCAAAAGCAACTGTATGGAGGGAGGGGTTGGATCAGGGCTGGCACACCCCAGCCCCCTCCCTCCCTGGGGGCATCTGGTCATGCCATGTCACAACAAAATTAAGTCTTTACCAGTCTTGCATTTTGTTAAAAGTGGCTGCCTGTAGAGTTGCTGAAGGCCTGCAGGGCACTTGCTCCACCGTGGGCAGCATTAGCTGTCCTGTTAAGCCAGATCAGCTATTTTTTTTTTTCCTTCTATTTTTTTTATTTTATTTTGAGACTTTGGTTCTCCAACAGCTGATAGAGCTCAGTAAGGGAGGAGAATGTTTATTGTGTTGGACAGGATTAAATCTGCTTTTGTTTTTTTCCAGAAAACTGACCTTTCTCAGTAAAAAAACATGCAGTGCACACCCACATAGTTTGCTTTAGCTTTTTTTTTTCTCTTGCTCTCCTGAGGACAGTGACTGCCCAGGCTGAACTGTATCAGTGATGGAGACTGGTCAGTTTCGCCCATGTGAGAAAGTTTGTGACTTTCCTTCTAAGTAAATAAATAAATAAATAAATCTTTTTATAGTGTTATAGACACTTGGAGTTATAATATATATAGTATCTATTATAATATATAGACACTTGGAGTTATAAGAGTGTCTCTCCACGAGTCATCATTCTGTATCAATAAATCAATTAATACTTGGCGATGGCTTTTTCAAACCTACTACACTCCTATTTAGAAGTGCATGTGCTGCAGATTAACAAAATAAAAATAAGCAAATGCCATAAAAAAAAAATGCCAAACAAATCCCACTGGAATGATGCAATAGAATGATTTCAGTGGGATTTATATCTAGGAGCTGTGGGGGTTTTGTGGGTTTTTTTCCTTTTGAAATGGTTGTGAACCAGAGTGATTACTTATCATTTTCATTTTAACTCCATCTGACAAATCGTTTTAGATGGAGAAAGCAATACTGCATCTTTAAATGGCTACTCTGTCAGTGCATCTTGCCGGGCTTTAAATGCCCTTTGTTATCGCAGTCTAGACAGGACGCAGGCGGAATATTTGATATGTTATAAGGCAAAGATTTGACAAGGTTGAATTAATTTACTGGCTTATTTAATTTTTTTTTTTTTTTTTTTTTTTTTTTTTTTTTTTTTTCCAAAGTTAGTACAGTATGTTTCAACTGTTTAGACTGGGAGAGACATTAGCTTACTGCAGCCTGCAGTACTTTAATTGCCCTTTTTATGACTGTCTAGACATCATGCAGATGCATGTTTGTGGTGAGAAGACATTTCCCCCTCTGGTTATACGATAGTCTGAAACCTTTACATTGCCTATCTCCTTACCCCCTCTCTCTTGGAATGTGCTTTATTCCCTCCATCTCTGAAAATCACTCTTTCCACTGTGATTTATTTTTTGAAGGATGCTTCCATCCCTATTTTTCTGTTCTTTTCCACATGCTTGTTTGCAAATGGCAATGCTTTCAGGGGGTGTAAAGGTACGTGGAGCAAATGGCTCTTGGAGCCTCCCTGGCAGGTCAGGCTGCAGAAGCCACAACTGAGGGATGGCTTTGAGCGCTCTTTCTGTGCCACGGCCTGGGGGTACCTGTGTCCCTCTGAAAGCAGAGCAGTACATATGTATGGGGCTGTGTTTGTTTGGGTTCCCCTTGCCATAAGAGCGCAGCCTTGCCAGCCGGGTTTAAGAATGAAAATATCGGCGAGGTTTGAATGGGTTCAGAGTTTTAGTTATGCAAATCGGATGCATTAATTAACCCCGTTGCTATAGCTACTGCTTTATTGTTAAATGCAGTGAAAAGGGGACAAGCTGTGTCCGTGGATAATCCTCCCCTCTGTGCTCTTCCCCCTTTCCCCATCCTCCCAAAGTCTCCCCGGTGCGAGGGCAGCTGCCGCCCTCGTCCCGGGCCCCGGTGCCACCCGCCGCTCAGCGTCCTCGTCCCCGCGGGCAGGTGGCTGGTGGCTCGCCGAGGTGGCTTCAAAAGCCGGGCTAGAAATCACCTCTGTGGAGGGGATGGGCGAGATGGGGGGCTCCTCGCCCCCGCGGCCTCTTCCCTCCAACCAGCCCCAAAACCTATTGTCAGGGATGACCTCGTGGGTCAGCTCTCTGCCGCCGTCCCGTGTCATCAATCTGCTGTCTGGAGGCTGCGTGGGGATGGGACAGGGTGCTGGGGACAATGGGGTGGGCAGGAGGGGACACGCAGATGTGCCAGGGGATGGGGATTTGGGTAGGGAGGCTCAGCTTGTCCCACCACGGCTGGGCGAGGGGAGGGCATGGGAACCCAGCCCCGTTCTCTGCTCCAAAAAACCATCTTTGCTGAGCAAACGCTGCTGGGTTTTATATGGAAGAACAGCTTCTCTTTTTTGTACGTGCTTAAAAACTCAGAAATGCAAAACACTGCCACAAAACTTACACCTTCCAGCAGATCTGCTGTAGGAGTTAAAACCTTTCTCTGGCAGTTGCTATAGCTGAGGTAGAAGTAAATTTATTACCTTTAATTTTGTCAGATTTGGGGCGTTTTTACTCACCTCCCCCATTCACTCTGTTGTGTGCATATAAAAATATTTTAAAAATTCACATTTCTCCGTGAAAGTATGCACATACATTCGCTCCCATCTGGTGATGTTCAGACCAGTTCAAGAACTGAACTTGAATATTGCAGTGACCAAACGCTGTGTGCCTGTCTGGGCATTTGCATGCATTTTGCATATTTTTTTCTGCACTGCATAATTATGTCTAATTTAAGATTGTCCTTGTTCCATGGGAGTGATTTACCTTGTGAAAGGTCACTCTTTTTGTAAGCAAAAGCTGCAAAATGATGTAGATGATAACGGCCCTTCAGGAGAGGCAGGGAAGGGAGAGGTGTCCTGCTGAAGGGCCCTGGACAGGGTTGAGGAAATCCGGTGGCAGTCACAGCTCTGTCATGACCTGTGTGTCTTGGGCCAACTTGCTCAATCCGTGTTTCAACACCCGTCTGCAAACTGCCCATCAGGGCACGTGTCCTGCAGGCCCCAGGGGAGCTGCAGCCATTCGACCTCGGGATGGGGACACATTGGGGTCCCTTGTGCTGCTCCTGGAAGCTGACGGGATCCTTGGGGCTGTGCCGGGTGAGGTGGCTTGGGGGAGCCGTGCTGATTCATGCAGGAAAAATGTTGGAGGAGCTGGTGTTCCCAGGTCACAGCTGGTGCAGGTGTGTGGCTTCTCTTTGCCTCTGCTGCATCCCTGAGCTGGGTACTGGTGGGGGTTTTGCTTGTGATGGGGAGGCATGGGTACTGCTGCTGCTTGTCCCCATGTCCCTCTCGGGGTGCCTGTGCTCCAGCGTGGGTCCCACAGGACCAGAACCTGTTGGGAATGGGCTGATGAACAATTTTCCCAGGAGTAAGTGGAAATGGGAATTTTCTAGATGACAGCCAGGGTGGAGGGGAGTGGAAAGGGAAGACACTGGGGAGGGAAACCTGATTAAAAACTGGTATATGCAGCGTTCAGCTGGCAGAGGCTGTGGCCCATGCTGGTGCCAGCTGGCCACTTTGCAGGGGGGTGTCCCACATGGAGTGGGAAAGCCCGTGCCATCTCCCTGCTTCGCGGGCAAGCAGAACACTTTCTGCCTCCCTTTCTGTGTGTACAACTGCAGCGAACTGGATCCTCGTGACCTGCAGAGTTCAAGTTGCCTGGTTTTGATGGGTCTGGTGAATAATCATCCCCTATTCCTCAGTGTCTCTGCAGCAGCAGGAGAAGTGAGCCCGGGGGGGGGATGCAGTGCAGGCGGCTGTGGCTGATGGTGAAGCTGCAGGTTCCGTGTTGGTGTGAGGCAGCTCCACTACAGCAGGAGACAGGGCTCAAACGGTGTTGGAATCAGAAACCCAATTTCTGTAATTGCTGTTAGCTTTCTGGTGAGGTGGCAAAGCCTTCCTTGGATGGAGCACTTGCTCTCCATGGAGCATCCGCGACTGGCAATTTGTCTGTCGAAACAGATGTGGGCAGCAACAAACATCTATTTCTATAACTAGAAACAAATTTGGTAATTGCCTCTTTCAACAGGACTTGCTCAAGCAGGAAATGAAATTCCTAAATGGCAGTTAGCAAAAGTATTTATAGCTAAGTTCATAAATGAGATGTGCTTTCCTTTGTCATGAGTTTCTGCTGGGTGGAAGGAAAGAAGTCTCTATGGTAGCAAGCCATATATTGATCAGGAGTCTTTCCAGGGTATATGAAAATACTTGTTTATTAATGTGTTTATTTTTACTTGCAGTAGAGAGAACCCTGACAAAACCTCTTTGGTCTTTCAGGGTCAGCTGGCAGGGTTTGATCCAGATGTTGTGTACTGTGCTTTTTCACTTGTTCCTCTGTAGATTATTTTTTTCCTGGTTCAAGCTATTTATGATTGCAAACTGTAAATTCTTTTCCCTGTTTTTCTCTCCATATGCTGGTGTTTGATGGGATGGGTGACACACTGCCCTTGCCTCTGCCCCAGACATAGACCAGGGCTGATGCTGTCAGGAGCAGGAGGTGCTCTGGTTGTTCTCAGCTTGGTGGAGGCCAGAAGCCTTGTTCAGTGTTTTCTAATGAGCAAGCAAATTTACCTATCTTTTATGTGCAAAATCAAAATGACTTTATTCTTTTAATCCGGTTTAGTTGCCCTTACCCTTGGGAGTAACTTCAAAGGCAACATACTCCTTCCAGTCATCTCAGTAGGCTGGGATCAGACTTACCACGCATAAAATACGTTGAAAAGAAGGAGGTGAGAGAAACACAAGCCTCTTCCCTCCCTTTTTGTGTCTATGCAAGCTTTTAGAGAGCCCGAGTGTCCCAAAGAACCTCGTTATTTCCCATTGCTCTGAGGGAGCTGGTTAATGTCTTCATGAGTTTCTCTAAACAAGTCTTCAGTTGACAGCTCCCTGCTCAGAGCCAGGAGGTGTCCCAGCTGAAAGATCTGCTGACACCAGCTCTCACATTTGCAGTGTCCATGAGAATGCTGAGTGCTGCCATGCTCACCTTGCCTTTCTGGCCCTTACTTCCAGCTCCTGCTCCCTGCAGCTGCCACTGTGGCCATGCTAGCTCAAGGAGGTCACCTTTACAGGCAGACACACTGGTGTGATTGGGATAGTTATCCCAATAGTTTTAAGCCCTAAAAAATTTTCTGAGGCCCAGGTAGTCTGATACTTCTGTGTCCCTAAGCATGAAAGGGGCCATTTCCTTTGCCAGTGACTTGGAGGATTTGATGCTTGATTACCCAGTGTGAGAAATGAAAACTACCTATATTAAACACACAGTTATGGCCCAAAGATTGACACTGTGATCGTGAGTTCTTGGGACCCCATCGTCTGTTCTTCATCAAAGTTTTTTCTCAAACTGTCTCCTTTTCTGAGTCCCACTTGCTCTCTGTCCTCCTGCTCCATTCTCAGCCTTCCATTGCTAACTCACAGGACATCATTTCTGCTTTCTGCATCAGAACCAGCCATGGGGAATCTGGAAAGGCAGTTTAGCTGTTAGCTGTACTGATGTTGCGTGAAGCAGGATCAAATCCAGGGGGCTCTTTCCAGCTGTCCTGCCTGTTGTCACGGGCCTGATCCTGCTCTCTTTGATGTCTTGGCATTGCTGTTGCAGCTCTGGCTTCAAGATGCTGCTGATCTGTGCCAGCAGTGGCAGTATCAAGATGGTATTCTCTATCTATCTCCAGTACTTTCCATGCTGCCATGTAAACAAATACAATTGCTGACAATCTGCTGGGCCCTTCAGATGGGGTTTTATGGAGGCATTATTTAGAAGATAAACGTAGCAGATAAATGCTAATACACAAATATTGCAGTAATGACTTTGCCTGGTCTGATTGTATTTAAGGTGACCCAAGAGAGGAGCAGGGGAGGGTGAGTAATCTGCTGTCTGAAGTTCTTTGTTCTTTCATCTCATCTCCTCTTCCTCATCTGCAGTCTCCGAGAGGGAGAACATAGCTCTCTTTAATGACTGGAGCTGGCCTGTGGTGGATGGAATGGCTTCTGTAAACCAGGAGCAGCGTTTGGTGCTGCACCCTCTCTTGCAGCCTTTGGGTTCTTGCTGCTGCGTGGAGCTGTTTTGGTTCTTGCTTAAATTAGAGCTGTTCAAATGTAATGCTTGGCATTATGGGCATGTCCCTTTCCAGGTGGGGCTGGAAGGATGCAGCAGGTCAGAGCTGCTCTCGCTGGGCTGTGTTGCTGCCCTGCCAAGGTGTTCTCCTCCATGCAGTATGTGTGCACAGGGGAGGGTGAGGGGCCATGGCCAGAAATGATCCCAGCACTGGCTCTGACGCCTGTCCTGTGGGATGCTCTGCAGTCTGAGCCCCTGCAGCTGCTTACTGAGGAGTTGTGAGTTTATTCCTACTAAAATGATAGCTCGCCAGGGTGACTAGATTTAGATGGCTCTTCTCAAATTCACATTTTTTAACCTTGAGTAGAAAAAAATGAGGTCCACTCTTTGGCTACATTGCTTAACCCACATCCTTTTACAGAGGCTTTGAGGAGCAACTGTCACAACCACACTTCAGCTGGACTTGATTCTGCAGAGTTTTAATCCTCAGGTCCTTCCAGAGAGCCACATGCTGCTCCAAAGTGTGTCCAAATTGTGGTGTAATGTCTGTCCTCTGCTCTCTAAACAACTTCCAAACTCTGACAACTCAACAAACTCTCTGACAACTTGCAGTTGTCAGGCACAAATACAAGCTCTTGGATAAGCAAGACTTTAAACCCATTCTGGGGAGGTGTGCATGGGGACCAAGCAGACCTCAGGCCAGCTCGTGGACCCCTCTTTGGTCCAAGTCTACTGCATCATAATTCAGTAATTTCAGCTCACAGCCTTGCTGGTTCTCCACTTGCAAAAGGCCACGTGTCAGTATGGGTGAGGCAAGGCAGGACAGGGTGTCCTCAGCCTTCATTTTCCAGAAGTGATTAGGAATTGTTTTGTGCCCTAATTACTGGCACGCAAGGTAGCGTCGTGCTCTCAGCTGTTCATGGCAAGGACTGTCCTTGTGTGTCTCCTTGTTCTCAACAGTGCCCCTGGGCATGGCTGAAGCTGTGGTGCTGTGAAATGTCAGTGGAGACCAGGGAGGGGAGCAGGCTGGGCTGTCAAGTAGCTGACAGAATGGATAAGGGTGTCTTTCCTCCTCCTCCTCCTCTGCAGCCTGCTGGTACCCAAGCCCCTGCCTTTGGCTATAGATGTGGTTGCTGAGAATGGCTGAAAGTCAGACCCATCACTTCGAGTTTAGGGCAGTGTCTCTGCCTACCCATTGGCAATAAGTTTCGTGTGAAGATGGCAGCTCAGGGCTGTTGGAGAAAATGCTGGGTCATATCCTCCTTCTGCCTGTCAAAGCCCATGGGTGGGCAGGGGAGCAGGAAGGAACCTCTGGACCAGCAGCCACGAATGATGCTTGCTACAGGTGTGACAGACACTAATGCTGGAAGAGGGGGACTGTGGTCCACCACTATTCCAAGACCTGTTTTCTGTTTGCTCTTTGAGGAGCTGCACAAGCTTGTTGAGAAGCCTTTCAGGTTAATGAAAAGGCTGAAATCCTTAAACATTCTTGCTCAGCATCCCACAAAACTTCTAAGTGTAGAATTTGGGGAATCATGAGCAGGGAGGAAGGATGTATGGCTGCTCTTTAGCTCCAAGATTCATATTATTGCCTGTACCAGTCTGGTTTGGACTTCCATTTCTCCCCACTCAGGACCTTCCTGATGATTCTTGAACAGCCTCATGTGCACATGATCAGTCAAAAAGTGGCTGTACCTTACTTCTGTCTTTGACATGCTTTTTAATGTATCTAGAGTGCTGCCATCAAGGGTTACAAAGAACCTGTTCAAACAGAAGATGCCCAAGGGTGGGGATGGATGAAAAGATGAGAAAATTGGAAGGAGAGGGAACTGCAGTGAGGGCTGCACACATCTCTGCTGCGTCTTGTTCTGAGTCACTCAGCCAGGGCAACACTGTGGGTATTGGAGGTGTTAATGGAAAACCAGGGATGAAAGTGCTCACTGCAGATTTATGAACACTTCATTAATTCATCTGGTTAATTTTGCCATGTCTGGATAGGCTCCATGTGTAGGGACCTTTCTTTCTGGAGTGTGAGGGGGAGGCACGTGGAGGACAGAGCTCTGCAGCCAGTTGAGTTCACCCTAAATCCCCAAGGATTAGGGAAGAAGCCAGGACATGTGGTGTGACATTACCATGCCACCATATTTAGCTGATGGTAGGCAGCAATTAGTTTATGGATTTCATAAGCTTCAAGGATGGACATGGCCCAATCATCCCCAGTTCCCTGGGGCTGTGCTGGAAGCTGGTGCTGCTCACCAGGCACTGCTGGGGGAGGGTCCCCACCGATGTGCCCCTTTCCGTGTCACTCTGCATTCTCAGCTGGAATCTGTTGAGTCATGGTGCTGAGTCACCCACGTGAGCCAGGCTCCCAAAATAACCCCAGGCACTCCATGAAGTGGCCATGCATGGTCAAAGTGCTGCAAAGGGACAAAGGCTCGGAGGGCAGAAAGCAAGATGCTTTTCTCAGCTCTGCTTTCTCAAAGCATCACTTAGCTCTGTGCACGGTGCTGATGGGTATCCTGCTGCCATGCCACAGGAGGCACATGGGCTGTGGGTTTCCTGTTCGTGCCAATAGGTTTGTGCCCAGTTAATTGCTTCCTGTTGCTGGTGTGCTCTTTGGCTCCCTGCCTGCTCCAAGGGTTGTGCTCCTCCTGGAATCCCAGGACGGACAGGGTTCCTTGGCAGGACTGAGTCAGAGCTCTCTCTCATTCCTGTGCTGAGTGACCTGGAGAAAGACTTTGCCCCTTTGTGATGGAAGGGTGGGCTGGGAGCCTGAGATCACTACTTGGCCACTGATCTAGGTAATCACCTGTGGTCCCTGCTGGGGTGGGGTTGGGGATGTTACCAAGGGCAGGATGGGGTCTGGGAGCACAAGCTGCCTGCTATGAGAAATCACCCTTAGTCTGCTGGAGATTAGAGAGATGCTGCCCATCTTTGTACAGAGCTGATTACATCTCATTGTACTTCAACAGGAAAGTTAGAATTCTAAGTCGAGGTTTTTCTGCCTGCATTCCTGGGGCTTGTTAGGAGGAGTCTCTGTACAAACCTCTCCCATTCAGTCTTGGTGTAAAAGTTGTAATGGTGAAAACAAAGATCAGAAGTGAAGGCACAGACCATGTTGTGGTTCCTTGGCTCTTGCATTAGGCACTCACAGGTTGTTTCTCTGGTATAGGGGATATTTTATTTAAAAATAGTCCCTATGTACAGTGGAAAATGGCCATCCTGGAAGTATTCCTGCAGCTGGGCTGCAGAGTAACATCCCAGTGTAGGCAAGGACTCGTATCTTGGCTTGGTGTTTGTGAAGAGTCTTCAGTAGGGCAGTTCTTGCACTTTGGTGGGCTCAAACACTCCTGCCCAATGAGGAGCTGCTACTGGGAGCGAGTGCCTGTGTGGGCAGGGATGGCACAGCTGTGATTTGGGGGGAAATGCTGTTTCCACAGTTCTTTGAAACTTCTGAAATAGCAAAACCTGTGTTGTTCTCTGCCCCAACAGACAGGTCACAGAGAAGGCAAATAAAGTGGGTTTAAAATGAAATATTAACTTTAGGGATTTTCCCTAATGTAGAAACTGTGATTTTGAGTAGCAGAAAATCACAAAGGAAGTAGGAGTCGGGGAGACTGAAAATGGGTTATGTTGGAATTTTCCCCACAGCAGTGGGGCTGTGCCCAACACTCCCAAAGCCTGGTGAAGGCTTTGCTTTCCACTGTTACCACCTCTCCTCCTTGTCAGACACATGGAGCAACCTCAAAACACGGTTTTAGGTGTATTTTCCCAAAGAATCTCAGTAAAATGAGCGATTATTTGGCTTTGGTGCTGAGGGATGGTCATGGGAGAATCCAGCAGCTGAGGTGCATATCCCATGTGTCCTGGGTAAAAATTAACTGATGGCTCATTAACTTCCAACAGGGAGGTTTGCTGGGGAGGTATCTCATCCTGTCTGCTGTGAAGCAGGGTGTTGGATTGCCTCACACTGGGCTGGTGGCCACCAGAAGATGAAATCAGCAGCAGGAGTTTTTGCTCCACACCCTTAAGAGCATATTTTTGATGGTCTGTGTGAGCTTGTGATCGGACTCATCATGCTTTAATTGTCCCAGCAATCTGTTTCAAGTCAGAACTAAGGGGGTTTTAGTGATAAAAATACCCAGAGGAAGTGAAAGTGAACTTAGGAGAAGCAAAGTATTCTGCAGGGGATTCTCTGCTTGCTTTAGTTTTGTTTCAGCAAAACAGACCTGGGTTTTAACGCAGTGCACCACTGCATTTATGATGACTGGCATATTACTTTTCTTTTTCTAACCTTTTTCTTAGGAACTGTGGCTAGTGCAGCTACATTTGTTCAGCTTAGCCAATGTCTCCTGAGTAATTTCACTTCTCCTTCTCATCACTTCTCACACAGTATGCAATTCCAATGTATATAGAAATTGTAATTGAAGCTTACAGATAGCTGTCTTGACCTGCAGATGTATATTATACCCAGCTGAAAGCAAAGGTCATCTTGTCTGAGACCCTGTCTGAAAGCTGTTCTGTCCCCTTGGAAATGATAGCTAGAGTCCCTGTAATTATTTCAACAAAATGCAGGTGTATTTTTTTTTTTCCTCCTCGTTATACTTGCCAGTGCTTTGGAGCATTTGTCCTCAGCAGTGATACTCTTCACAGAAGGAAGAACATTAATAAAGTTTATCGTAAGCATTTTATGAACTGTATTATAGCTGTAAAAAATAAGGAAATGCATTTAAAGTATATCACAGCCTCAACTCCCCTGTGGTTGTTGTGAGCCATGTGTGTGTGCAGAGCCTCAGCGCCCTGTTAACTCCAGTAGCTCTGCCTCCTTGCAAAAATATGGATGAATTTTAAACCTGTGGGTGCTGAACATTTTGTTCATAGGCACTTGAAGAAGCTCTGAGATGCACCTTTCTGCAGCTGCTTCTGCCAAGCCCTGAGCATGGTTTTCAGCAGCTGTGCCGATGAGATGCCACCAGCTGCTTTTTTCATAGATTTCGGACACTTTGGAGCCTTATTATTTTAGTGCCAGGCAGCCAGGGCACACACTGCCTTCCTCCAAACCAAGAACACTGAGCAGGAAAGTGGCTGCAGACTGCACACTGTGGAGTTTGAAGGCTTTGGGAAGCACTGGAGTCTCCTATCATTTATTAATATAATGCCATAATCTGCTGTGAAACCCTTACTCAAGACCACACTTGGCTTGAAGTGGCAAGTGAGTAATGAACTTGAAGAATTGGATGTGACAAGTGATTTTACTTGATCACGAATATCCAGCTTCAGGATTGTGAGAATCTGTGCGGGAAAATGCTTAGTTGCAAAAGAGTTGCATGCGTGCTGACCAGCCAAAGCTGCAGCGTCTAGACAGAAAATACAGAAAAGCAGGTTGTGTCACTTAAATGGGATGTCTGAACCTGTTAGTTTGAAACGTTTTCTGGAGTAAAAATTATGCAAAATTAAATTATTGTGACCTTACTTCGCATTGGAGGCTGAATATACCCATTTTGTAAAGCCTAGTGCATTTATAACATCTCCCTTGGGGAAAATTAGAGACAGAAATGGAATGAAGCCTTTTCTAATTGAAAAGTGACAATGATTAGGAAGCCAAATACAAAATGTGTTGCAGTTTTTTTTCTTGGTTTTGTTGTGTGTGTTTTTGAGAATACCAGTAGAATTATAAATAATGTGCTTTGCAGTTTGGCTTGTTTTTCATTCCCCAAGGGCTTTTTATTAGCATAGCAGCTGAATTGCAACTGGAATAATAATGTATTAACTCAGAGTTTGGGTTTTTAATGATCTTTCTTCATTAATTTGACGGAGCTGCTTGGATAAAATCTTACCAAGTACATGCAGCTTTCCACTGTGTTGGTTTTTCCCCCCCCTTTCTGCAAATGAAGCCTATGAAGACAAGTTAAAACAGAGGGAGAGTTGGCAGAAACTTTGGTGCCTCGAGTGGGTATGAGTCTCTTGAAACTTGAAAAAGCACAAATCGAGTGTGTGGGACTTTTTTTTTTGTTTGTTTGCTTTGCTTTTTATTTCATTTTTTTTCCAAAAGCCACATTGGGCAACATGAACGTTGTTGGGATGAAAGCTCATCTCAGTACACCTGATGTGCTTGGTCTTGGCACTGAGAGGCTGTGCTGGAGGTAGAGCCATACTCAGGGCACTCACTGCCCCTCCTCTCCCAAAGTGAGATGTTAAAATTGCTCTTCTACTGATAACAGATAGGGGTCCAGCCTGTCCAGATGGCAATCTCCAGGACAACATGGGAGGGAGAGATAGGGCAGGAGGAGGATCTGCTGGAAAGCAATGTCCCCATCATTCTGATGCTCATACTCCTGGCAATTGTTTTGTAATACCCCAATTACAGGATTTCCAGAGCCAGAATAAAGAGCATTTAGGGCAGGAATGGAATGGAGGAGATACTGGTGTGTTGTCCCAGATCCTGGTGGAATTCCTGCCCTTTCTTCTCCTTCAGGCTCTGCTCAATATATGTCTGTATGGGTATGCAGGAAGCTTGGCTTAGGTCACTGCCCAGGCAGGAGTTAGGGCAGCACTTCCTGATGGCCAAAACTTCACCTGTGTCACCAGAGAACCGTGACCTTTAGCAAGGTTTGGTTCATTTAAGGGACCTCTCATTCTAGGCAAGGAACTTTCCTTTACAATTACCTTGGTTTTGGGGTGGTTTTTTTGGGGGGTTTTGGTTTGGTTTGGTTGGTTGTTTTTTTCCAGAAATGTAACCTCTTCTAACAGAAAAGGGAGTTTTCCATCACTTGTCTCATTTATATTTTTTTCTCGTCTTTTATCACCGTGGCCAAAGCACATGCTGTGTTTTGAGACTAAATTGACTCATCTTCCTAAAAACCCTGGGGTTTTTTGTGTTTGTTCGTTAGTTTGTTTCGGGTTTTTTTCTTTTCTGTAATGAATTCTTCAAAAAGCAGGCTCTGCACTCGAGCTGGGTGGATGCCTTCCAGCCTGTGGGCTTCGCAGCCCATGCGTAGGTGAGGCAGAGGGATTCTGGGTCACTGCTCCCCAGGGTCTGGCTCTTAGTGGGTGACCTGGAGACCACCCAGAAGGGTCTGTGGGGCATTCCATGCCCAGGCTTCTCCCTGCCAGTCAGGTGCTGGAGGTGATCTGGGATGCTCTCAGTGAAGAGATGTTGTTTTCTTTTTAAAAGATTTTGCATCATCCTCTTTTCCCAACCCTTTAAGTTTTGGTGTGTTTGTGCATCTGGTTAATCTGATTTGTCTTTAGAAGAAACAAGCTCCTGTTTCAGCCTGTTCCTCCAGCACAGGGCACCCGAGGCAGCTCTCAGCTCTGGTCACTGTTTTTTCCCATGGGTGAGCTGTGCTGCTGCTTTGGAACTAGGTATAAATTGTTGGAAACATGTTTTTTTTTCCAGGCTCTTCCTCTCACATTGGCATTTGGGCACCTTTTCACGAGATGCCTCTAGCTAAAAGGAATTTTTAAGGCAAAATTCCTTTGCAATGTTTGGCTTCTAATCCCTCTCTTCCTAACCCATGTGTAATATTCCAGTATAGAGGCATCTGTGTTTTAGGGGTGCTGTACAGGCTCCATCTCACATCTAACTTCAAGTAATGTACAAGGCTTGTGCTTTCAAGGTGTAATTCTGCTTTTGAAGGTGGTGGGCAGAGCTGGTTCAGCATTTTGGGCAATGGCAGAAATAGCTGCTGTTTAGCAGAATGAGCTCTGAGGTAACTGGCAACACTCACCACCTGGACTGTTTTCTTGACATTTATTTGCTTTTACTGGCACTTAAATGCCACCTGCCAGGAGAAAACTTTCCATTAAAAAAAAATAAAATAAAATTTTCCTGACTCAGCAGAAGCCACTCCAGCTGGTACAAGCAGCATGATGCTGCCCTTTGAGGCATGGTGCATCTTTCTGTGTATGCACAGATATTTATGTGTGTCTGCATAGATAAAAAAAAACCCATGATCCCTTAGGGCACAGCTTTCTTAAAATGGATTTTATAGCTGTCCCTACTGAGAAACAAACAAAGTTTAAATCCCCAGAACTATTGGGTTTTGCTGGTCTGGCTCCTCCTTTACAACAACCACCAGAGCGAGCTCTGGGCACTGCATGGGGGGGGGAACTGAATGGTTCAGGGGTGGCATCTACTTTCTGGGTGCCAAGTGCATGGAAATAATGACCCCAGGGCTACGTTTGCCTCTGGTACTCAATTTTCCTTAGCCTCAGAGAGGTGCAAGGAATTAATTCCTTAGGAAATTTTAGGAGCGGCTTCTTAGTGCCTCCTGCCAAGTGTCTCTGGAGTTAACTGGATAGTCTGTTGCTTGCTTCCTCTTGTTTGTTCGGAGGATTTTTGGCAGTTTTCCTTTATGCCAGTTCAAGCCACTCAAGCTGCCACTGTCAGCTGGCTGAGCCCTGAGCCGAGGGATGTCTGGAGCTCCAGGATGCGGCTCCGGCGGGCAGCTGTATCGTGCCCATCTGGCGTCTCACCAAAAAGCAGGAGGTCTCCCTGACTGTGCCCTGTGGTGGAGAGGATGGCAAGAGGGGGGCTGCCAGTGATGTGATGTGCTCTGCCATGTCACAGGCTCCTCATATCTGAGCCCTGTGACAGAGGGGACCCCATGCCCTTTTTTCCTGAAAGATCCTTCCTAGAGACTCTTCTGTGACAATTAAAAAGTGAATTAAAGAGTTTTTCATTAAAGTAGCTGGGCTCAAGGCATGCAGAACCCATGTATGCTCTTGTGGGGGAAGGACACGGGGGTGTCATTGGTGTCTGGGGCTCTTTAGTTCTTCTTGCACTCAATTACATGGTGCTTTTCCTGCTGGCTGAAAGTCTGTTTCTCTCTTGCAGCGGAGTTGGAGTTTGTACAGATAATCATAATCGTGGTGGTGATGATGGTGATGGTGGTGGTGATCACATGTCTGCTGAACCACTACAAACTCTCTGCGCGATCCTTCATCAGCCGGCACAGCCAGGGGAGGCGGAGAGACGAGAACCTCTCATCAGTAAGTCACACCCTGCTCTTCCAACCCATGTCATCCTGCACCATTTGCCAAACGATGTGATCTCTGGGAAACATCAGAGCCAAAGGTGTTCATCTGGGTTGTGTTTGTTCGTGTGCCACTCAGCACTGCATAAAGGGACACCCTCCAGGTTGGGTCTTGGCATCATATTCTGTCTCTCGTTTATGGGGAGTGCTTTTAGGGGTGCCTCTGGCTCTTCAGGTTGCTCTGTGTTGTGATGTACAGACAGACATAGCTTCTGTTTTTTGCCCTTAGCTTTGCAATTTGCACTTTACATCAGTTAAGTTACTGCATGAGGCTGTTCTCGGTGTATCCTGTTCCTGGAACCGCCACATACCCTCAGCTGGTTGGGGTGCATTTGCCTTTAACAGCCCCAAACTATCAAGTCCTTTGGTGGCTCCACCTGGAGAGTTTCAAATGACTGTCTAAACAGTTACTGCCTGCCTCAATGAGAATAGGAAATCCTGAAAGGCTCTGTCCAGTTTTCAATTGTACCTCTGACAAGGACTCGGGAGGAGCTTCTCAAGCCTCGAGGCAGATGTTGGTTTATGCAGAGCTGGAGGATTTCCTCAAATGCTGCAGCTCAGACAGACTTAGAAGAAAGTGTGAAGACATCACATTTTCCTGGAGGGTGCACATGTACTATTCACTGCAGCCTACATGACTCTGTCTTCAGTGCAGGGATATCTTGTACTGATACACATTTTTTAAGCATTCACCCTGAAGGATCTTAAAGCTCTCTGTAAGTGATAGGGCTTCCTCAAGGTGGCTGCTTCACGTGTTCTTCTTTATAGGCTTCCAGGGCAGGTTGAGCCCTTGTGATGGTCTGTGTGGTGCCGCAGGAAAAAAATCAAATACTGCTATTGCTTTTTATTTTTTTTTTCTTCTGGTTTTTTTCATTTTTCTTTTTTTCTTTTTTTTAATAAATTTTAAATTTTTGAAGAGAGAGATCTAAGATCTTCTATTAATTAAGTCTCCAGCACAATGTCCAGCCAGCATATGCCCAGGCTCTCCCTCTGCTCCATAGCAGCTCTCATTTTGTCACACATTGCACACAGCAGACGAAGGTCCCTTGTCTGGCTCTGTGCCATAGTGAGGAAGACACCCCTTGGGAAGGAGAGCTGGGCAAACCCCAAGCTCAATTAAACCACTTTTCATTTTGTAGGCTGTGCAGGATGCCTCTGGAGGTCATGGCACTGAGCTCAGCTCGTGTTGGGTTATCAGTGCTGTACAACACAACCAAAGCTCCAGGATTGCCTGATCCTGCTCTGGGGTCAGAGCTGAGCTCCCAGCTCCTCCCACAGTTACAGAAACCTTCTCTCCCTTATCATCCTGTGCACCTGCTTCCAGCAGTAGCAAAATGCAAGCACCTGAGTATGAGTTTTTTAAAACGGCAGAAAGATTATTTTGCCACTTTCTGATTTTTCACTATTTTATCATGTCTCAGGAAGCTTTACTTGAACAAGGCCAAAATGTTCCATTTTACATTTTCAAAGCAAATGCCAGATCAAGCCTTTTTTATTTTAATAGACTAATTTATATTTTTTTTAAGTGACCTGATACTTACTTTCTTTAAAAGGCAGAAAGAAGGCTAATGTGGAGTGAGAAAATCTTGAGAAGAGAAATTGTGGTTAAATCAAAAATTGTTGACTTTTTAAAAAATAATGCCGTCTTCCCCTTCCTCTTTTTTTTTTCCTTTTTTTTACAATTGTTTTTCTTTTAAAAATTTTACCGGGCCAAAATTCACAGCTATGGTTTTTGGCCCTGTCCCCACACCAAAACAGCTCTGTTATTTATTCAGCCTTCAGAGACACATCAGTGACAAAATGGCTTTTCATCAAAGCACATCTGCCAGACCTCAGTCAGGGCACCGACTCCCTTTCTGAGTGCTGAGGAAAGAAACACAAATTTGGGAGGATTTCCCCCTCTTTATAACTCTTCTCCCAGCTCCTTTCTCTGCTGTGAATGCAGCCTGGTGGAGTGACTGCCCAGCTTCCCCATGGCCTGAGCCCCATCCTCATGGGACAGAGAAGCCCCCTGTGTGCTGAGCTGGAAGGTGGTCACTGGGATCAATCATAATAAAGATTTTAAAGGTAGCTGCACTGGGATTCAGCACAGCATGGCTTTTTGTAGAAAACAGTTCCAGACTGAACAAGCACAGCGGACAGTCCATGCCAAACTGGACACCAGTTTATGTAATCCATTAAACTTGTACTGAAGTGGTGTTGGGCTTTTGAAGTCCCAAACTTCATTTTGCTGTCATGACTGCAGACAAGCAGCAGAACTGTGTGCACTCTCTTCAGCTTCTGAAATATTAAAGTAGTTCATCCTGTGGCAGGATGCTGCTAGATCTGCCAGAGTTCTGCTTTGTTGTTGTTGTAGCTCAAAAATTACAACTGAAGGAGAAATTAATTTCCCTAAAGGTTGGTTGTGTTTTTTTAATGCAGTTCTTGCTTGCAAGGATTTCTTGTATTACATCATGTGTTCCTTCATTGCCATTCTCCCTGTACTTAAACTCTTTTTAGAACAAGTAACTTTATTTTTCCAGCACTAAGAATATTTAAGAAATGCTACTAAAAACTCTTTTCTACCGAGAGTGGCACTATCCCTCTGCACCTTTGGAGCAGTGATGTCCCACTCTACCATGAAAAAGCGGTTTTAAAGCAATTTCCAAGCATACTTTGTCCTCCAAAATGGAAAATATAAATCCTTCTGATCGCTCGTGCAGCTTTACAGAGAAAATTCTCTGACATCAGTAAAACAAGTGGCTCAGGCAGGGGTGTGTTGATGCTCTCCCCATCCCTGTGGCAATCCCAGTGATGCTCTGTGTGCCGGGAGGTGCTCGGCTACGGGAGCCGTTGACATCACTCCCGGGCAGGGGGAAGCAGATGGGACATTGCTGTGGCACTGCCCACCACCAAGTTAAATATAAAACATCTAGCAGAAGGCAGCAGGGTACTCACTGCTCAGGAAGTCTGCCACAGGGACATGGCAAAGTAAACAGAATTTTTGGGAGTGCTTCCCGCTCCCACCTGCTGCTTCGGCATCCTGCAGGGTGCAGTGAAGGGCTGGCAGACCCTCCCTGAGCCTTTGGTGCCAATGCTGTGCCTGGGCAGGGGGTTAGGGGCAAGGGTCTGGGCTGTGGCAGATGCATTTCCTCTGGGGTCTTTTGGCTGCTGGGGGACTTTGGCTGTAGGCTGTCCCTGGAGGCAAGAAATAGGTGTAAAATGGACCAGACGGAACAGTCGATGCCTGTGTGAACAGTTGGGTATTGAAGTCTCAAGGTCTGTATAAAACCCAGTGTTGCGTTTCTCAGGAAGAGCTGTGTGGCACATTCCTCAGCTGGGGAGGATGTTGGTGTTGCAGCACTTTACCTCTGCTCCAAGGAGATGCTCCACAAAAAACACGGAGAAGTGGGAAGAATCTGTGCTGCCTCATTTCCATATAAATCACTTGTTTTCCCTACACTGGCAATTGGGCTGCTGTGAGGTTAATGTGCAGAGCTTCAAAACCAGGAACCTGGTGGGATTCTCTCCATATCTGATAGTGTGTGTTATGCCACAAGAGAAAATATATTCCAAAGTTGAGGAAAATAAGCAAGAAAAAGGCAAGGGGAGAGAGGAGGATGGGGATAGGATATAATTAGCATCATCTTTGGAGATTTTTGACACAGTGCTGGTGCTGCATTTTGGGAAATCCTTTGTTGTGGGGTGCCTGTGTGCTGAGGCTCCTGCTGGGAGTCTGGGGGGTGTTCTCAGGGCTGGCTCTGCCCCTGGGGGCACCTCTGGTCTGTCTGCTGTCCTGGGGGGAGCAGAGATGCTGCTCAGTCACCAACTGGTGGTGCTTGCATGCTGCAGCCCAGTATTGGGCCAGATGTGCTTCACAGCTGGGCAAGGTCCAGGGAGCATCTGAG
Organism: Florisuga fusca; assembly: GCA_038090715.1. Taxonomy (NCBI): domain Eukaryota; kingdom Metazoa; phylum Chordata; class Aves; order Apodiformes; family Trochilidae; genus Florisuga; species Florisuga fusca. Next base: position 5,034,842 of record JAAWXA010000023.1, read on the forward strand.
AAGCATAATCCCTTCAGCCCTTCACTGGCTTGCACTGGGCTACCTGGAATGCCACCAAGGCTATTAAAGAAAATGGTATTTTCATAGTGGGAAAACCTGTGGTTTGCTCATGCAGAGAGCCCTGCTGCCTGGGCTGGGTCTGAGCATGGCCTCTGGATGGGACACCTTAAAGAGGAAAAAGAAACACCCTTGGCATTTCCTTTCCACTGGTGGTAAATACTGGTGCCTGTGCCTGACTTGCTAGTGCCAGAACTGGAGATTCACCTGTGAGGAACAGAGAAGTGCCAGCTCTTGCAGGTTATAATTATGAGCCTTCTGGCTTGTGTTCCTCCAGCCCTGCCTGCCTGCCCCAGGCATTCACATGTGAATATTAGCAATATTTAAATATTTTAGTTCTTAAGGCAAAGGTGTCTAGAGTGAACTGTGTATGCTCAGAGTATCACCAGTAAATGGGAAGAGCCTTTGTTTGTTTATTTTCATCATGAATTGTAAACTAATCTCCTGGTTTGGGAGAAATTGGCTTGTGGCTTTATCATGCCTGGGGTTGTTGGCGCTTGGGTTCAGGTTGAAGGATCAGGTGATAGCTGCAGTGTGAGGAAGCCTCTAGATCACAGTTCCTCAGTCTAAGCCAAGGACTATTTACCCTTTTGGGGAAAAAACCCCCAACATTCTACTGCTACAGATTCCCTTATTTTTAAATTTTTTTTAGTTATATCAAAATTAGGTTTAACATTTGGTTTTTCATTTATTATCTTTATTTTTCTATGATATCCTTGATTATGTGCATCAGAATGTGGGTGTGACTTTTTTTTTTTTTTTTTTTTTTTTTCTGATGTCTTGTGAATCACCCACCACTCATGGACCACAAATTGAAAAATACTCCTCTGGTATGTTTGAGCCAGGGAGAGAAACATGCTGTGGCAATGTGGGTGGTAGGGGGGAAGTCTGCGAGTGGGAGTGTTTTTTTCTGGTGCCCTTCTCATCATTCATTTTGCAAGTGATATATTGAATATATACAGAGGTGAAAACGGAGGGAAATTTTGATCAGATGTGGTTTTGAGGGTAATATGCCAACACCCTTAGCATGTAGCCGTATCATAGAATCATTTGGGTTGGAAAAGACTTTTAAGATCATCAAGCCCAACTGTTAACCCAGCACTGCCAAGTCCACCCTGTGAACAATGCTCCTAATATATCGGGCATGTCATCATACCCCGTATGATACCCAGCAGGTAGGATAACAGCTGATAATGCCCTGACTGGAGCTGTGTGTGTAGCAGAGGGGTGTGCTGCAGCCGGGGCAGGACCACGTGAATGGCAGCATCAGGGTTGTAGCCAGTTTGGGCTGCATGGTGAAACCTGGCACTGGAAGGAGCTTAACCACTGCTGGCAGTCATACTCACTCTGCCCTCTCTTCTCCTTTCCACTGCAGGAGGGAAGCCTGTGGCCTTCAGAAAGCACCATGTCGGGGAATGGAATAGCAGAGGTGAGGAGCAGGGGCGTGGGTGCCGCTGCCTTTCCCGCTGTCCCGGGCTGCAGCCTCTCACGCTCCTCTCCCCCTTTCTCTTGCTCTCCTCTTCAGCAGCAAATCTACACCCCGAGACCCAGCGACCGTCTGGCAGTGCCATCCTTCCTGCAGAGGGACCGCTTTAACCGATTCCAGCCAACCTACCCCTACATGCAGCACGAGATCGACCTTCCTCCCACCATCTCCCTGTCGGACGGCGAGGAGCCCCCCCCTTACCAGGGACCCTGCACGCTGCAGCTGCGAGACCCCGAGCAGCAAATGGAGCTCAACAGAGAGTCGGTCCGGGCCCCCCCCAACAGAACCATCTTTGACAGTGACTTGATAGATAACTCCGTGTACGGGGGGCCGTGTCCCCCCAGCAGTAACTCTGGCATCAGCGCCACCTGCTACGGGAGCAATGGTCGGATGGAGGGACCACCACCCACCTACAGCGAGGTGATAGGGCACTACCCCGGGTCGACGTTCTACCAGCACCAGCAGAACAACAATGGGATGCCTTCCATCTTGGAGGGCAGCAGACTCCATCATTCACAAATCAATGGCCTTGAGAGCACAACCGCGTGGAACAAAGAGAAAGAGAAACAAAAAGGGCACCCCTTTTAAAAAAAAAAAAAAAAAAAAAAAAGAGAGAGAGAGAAGAAAAAAAGGCAAAAAAAAAAAGGCAAAAAGTAAGAAAGTAAATGAAACACTCTGCACTTCTCGTTAAAAGAAAAAGGAGAGAGAGAGTTGAGGAAGACAAGCAAATAAAAAAAAAAAAAGCCCTTCCCCATCTCTCCATGTATAAATATTTACTTGTTATGTCTGGTCTGAATGCACAAGCCTACCAAGCTTGCAAAAACATTTCTTTATTGAGCTCTGTCTAGACGTTTAAAAAGGAAAAAAAAAAATCAACTGTAGTCCATTTTTTTTTGTTTCTAGTTGAGCTGTGTGAGTGCTTTTTTTTTCTGTTTGTTTGATTATTTCACTTATCTTTAAAGACAAAATATTTGCACAAAAACATTTTGTTTAAAGATCTGCAATATAAATATATAAATATATATTAAAAATAAGAGAAAGTGTATGTGTAAGGAGCAGGAGTATTTTTGTATTAGAAGAGGCCTATTCAAAAAAAAAAAAAGTTGTTTTCTGAACTAGAAGAAAAATGGCAATTTTTTTGAGTGCCAACTCAAAAAGCGTGTATTACATTGTAAAAAAAACAAAAAACAAAAAAAAATTCAAAAGCAGGGGTTTAGAGTTATTTATATAAATGTTGAAATTTTGCACTATTTTTTAATATAAATATGTCAGTGCTTGTGTTGGTCAAAGCCTCTATCATGTCTACCATGAACCTGTTAAGGGATATGTGTTGAAGTGAAGAACCAAGTAGCTGGAAGGGGGTGGACAGACACTGAAGTGGAGATTCCAGCCCTGGGAGGAGCGGTGAGCGAGACTGCAGCTTATGCAAATCATTAATTTCCAGAGTCCCTGCACATGGCCACCAACAGTCATGGCTTTATACATTCCCTACAAAGCAAGAGGAGTTGGTGTGTGTCTGTATGTCGTCCAGTAGGATTATTGGAGTAAAAAGGTAAAATTAAAACTCCCTACTTCTGTGAGTCGGTAACAACAGAAGCAGACAAAAATTACTTGATTTTTTTTTTTTTTTTTTTTTTTTTTTTTTTTTTTTTGTGGGCATGAGAATAAACTTCTGTGTCTGAAGGAACAAAGTGTTTTTTGGTTTATTTCTTTCAGTGTTCAATTTGAAGGGCCTTATTTGGAGCTAGAGCGGTGTTTATGGAAGTTACTGGGAATAAATGGTAACACACCCATCAGCTGCCTTTCAGCTGGTTTTAAATACAACCTTGAAAGTATGAGCTGAGTGGTGAAAGTCAGTTTCACTTTATATTAACCTCCTAAACCTCTGTTTGGGATGAAGGGGCACAGTCAGCCCCCACGCTGCCGCTGGTCATCGCTGTCTTTGACTTTGTTACCCTAGCTAAAGAGGCAACAGAGACAGGCATTGGAAATTAATCTCCTCCTGTGATGTATTAATTAAAGGCAAAGAAATACGCTTAATGCTTTAGAAGCAAAGCCCCTTTACCTCTTCTGAAGATTTCCTCATCCACAGCAGCACGGTCCCACCTGCCCTCCTGCCCACCAGGTGTTGTGCGTCTTTAATTTATCTTGGTCTGGAGAGCATTTTGTCTTACTATGCTATTGTTTACATTTTTATATTGTGTAGGTGTCTGGTAGGTGTTTTACCCTCGTGGTGAATTTGTATGTGATGGATTGAGCGAGTGAGAAACCTGAGGACTGGGCGTTAGGGAGAGCAAAAGGGAGCAAACCCGTTCCTGGCCCCGGCTCCCCAGCCCGGGGAGCATCTCTGAGAGCGCGAGGAGAGGTCACTGGGGAACCACAGAGAGTGAAGATTTAAAAGGAGGTGTGATTTCATTTTCTGCAGGATGCTATCTAGTAGAGTGACATAAATGAAAGATATAAAGGCAATAATTATTGTTTTTAAGCAACTTTTCTATTACTTGAAAAAAAAAAAAAAAGCAAAACAACCATGAGAACGGTTTTGAAGTTCTGACCATTTGAACAATATTTATATATATATTTTAAAGAAGATGACTAGCTGAACTTGAAGTTTGATCATTATTTTTTGCTTTATTTTTTGCCTAGAAATAGTCCTGTACCTTCTCAATATTTCAAACTGCTTTTCCACAGCTCTTGAAATCTTCATAGCTTTACAGTTGTGTAACCTAAATTTTGATGACCTAAAAAAAAAAAAAAAGCAAAGGAATAAAAATCTAGTTTGTCATGAAAGGTACAAAAGTGATGAATTTATACAAGTTTTTAAAACGTATCTTTCCTTTATGTAACAAGTCTATTTAGTGCCTTATTAAAGAAGCAGTTACCCTCTCTTTTTAAAGAGGGGGAAAACAAAATCATTGTTAGCATCACAAGTAACCAGCGTCTGGTCTCTTGCTCCTTTGGACCTTGCATTCAGTTTTCCAGTCCCTTCTGTCCTGGCAGTGCTGCTGGCTCCTGGAGCAGCTCCCTGTGCTCCCTCAGCTGCTGCTCTGCTCTGACTGGATGTAAGGGAACTTGAACACGCTTATGCACATTATCCTACCCGGGGAGGTAGGAAATTGTGGTGGATATTGTAAATGAGATACCAACCAAAAGAGAAACCGAAATATATCTACTGCCCTCTTGAGCCAAAATGCGTGAATAGTGTTGTTGGGGTTGTTTCATGGTTGGTTGGTTGGTGTTTTTTGGGTTGTTTGTGGGGTTTTGTTTTGGGTTGGTTTTTGTTGTTTGGTTTTTTTTTGGGGGGGGGGTGGTGGTGGTGAGTGTACTGGGATCTGAACTTTAGTTTGTTTGCTAAAAAAAAAAAAAACAAACTGGTTACCTCATCAGGTTTTGGGTGGATTATGCATCATATGTCTAAAATTGGGCGTCAGGAGGTGTCGTGGGCACTGGAGGTTGTTAAGTAATGGGATTGTGTTGTCGCATGGTATCACCTGGCCACCAGAGCCCGTGGAGAGGTCAGGGAGGTGGGTAGGGTCTGGAAAGGTGAGGAAGGTAGTGGGAGAGGGTCTAAAAATGCAGTGCAATTAAACCCAACTTTCATGCTTTGAAGTCCTCAAAATTTCAACTGATTCTCTAGGTTTTTTTCTCCCTTTTTTGTTTCTTTCTCCTCCATCCACTCCCAGTGTGAGTTTTTATTTCTCAATCCTCACCCCAAGCATCTGCAGTTGAGCGATCGGTTTGCTGAGTTCCTGGGTCTAGTTTCCTTTACCTCTTTCTCTAGTTTGTTGAATTCAGTGAGTGTGAAACGTTGGCTCATCAACCCCTCTGTTGCAAACGATGCCCTTCAGTCCATGCTGTGCACAGACAAACCAAGCTGCCACTGCTGCTGCTGCAGGTCCCTGGGGAGCAGCTGCAGCCCCAGTGGGGGGGAGCCCCAGGTCCCAGGCAGCGGGTGCAACTCGAGTCCACCTTGAGCGAGCCAAATGGTCACCTTTTGTCTTTCTTCTGTCCATTTCTCTGCTTTGTGGTCCCAAGAACTGTGTATTTCAAGTGCAGATACCAGATCTGGGGTCCAGATCAACTCCCAAGTTCTGAGTGGGTGTTTAGAAATAATGGTCTGTTCCTTTTTATTGTTATTATTATTATTTTCATCATTGTTATTGTAATTATTATTATTGCTATTTAATGTTACTTTTTGCCTCGGGGTCCATTTTTTCCCAATCCCCACATGCTGTATTGCCACCAAGGCAGAGAAGTTGCTTTGCACACCCTTGCTGATGTCTCTCCTCGTTTCCTTCCTGCAGCTCAGGAGAAGCTGTGCTAGAAGCTGGGCTGCAGTCCTGCTCCCTAGGAGTCTCTTATGTCTTGCAGCTGCCAGCAGAGAGATTCAGGCCCCTTAAGAATGATTTATTTTTAAGCAAATACAGAAGAAACAAGGCATTGCTCATGCTTAGCAACCTCTTGTCCTAGCCTGCCTTTTTGCTCAAAGTTTTAAGAGTCACATTAGCTTTAAAAGGGGTTGTTAATCTTACAGAGTTTCTTACCTTACAGTACGGCAAATAGCATCCATAAAGTGCCCCCAAATCTTAACGGCCAAATCTTAATGGTGTGGGAATGTGGTTTTGTTGATCAGGGTGGTGAGGAAGGATGGGTTTCATTTGGGGCTGATTTTGGTAAAACTTGTTCCCTTCAGAACCCTCAATTTCACCAGTTTGAAGATTCAGCTTTACTAATCTAGTGCGTTGTTTCCATAAGTGTTACACAATTCATTCCGTCTTAAGTGGGGGTATAAGAAAATCCAATTGCTTTCTGGAAAATCACCCTTTTGTATTTGTATTTGAACTATAAAATTGCACTAACTGCTATCTTAAAAAATAAAATCCCAACATTTTTACTAAGGATCAGGAAAAGTCTGAATCCAGATGTGTAGCATTAACAGTGCTAGGCAAGAACAGAATGAATTTCTAATCTCTTCAGTCTCTGTATTGCTCAGAGATTTTCTATGTACAACACAAAGCTACAAAAAACAAAAACAAAAAGAAGTTTTCCAGAAACTGTGCTTCAAATTTTCGCTGTACTATAGAAGCTCATGAAGGACAACATTACAGTCCTAATTTGCCTGCCTTATAGACACATTTCATTGTATTAATATTTTCTTAAACTTCCAGTTGCATTGCTTTGGCTTTGGAGTTTGTTATAGCCAGTCCTGTATCCTGAGTTCTGTTCAAGTTAAAACTTATGTAAACTATTGACAGCACATGCAATGCAGTACTTATCTATATTTTGCTGTTTTAGTATGAATATGTACTCTGATGCCAATTTACAAAAGTCTGTTGTAAACGCTTATTGTGTAACAGTAATCGATAGTGGCAATTATATGTCATTCTAAAAGCTGCAATACTTATATAATAAATTTTACAATACTTTGGAAAATTTGCCTTCACCTTTTGCTTTGTTACCCGAAGACCAGAGTTTGCCAACACAATGCAATTTCAAAAGCGTTTTCTTTTTGAATATTGGAAAATTCATATTCTCAGTTTTTGCTGTTTGTGTGGTTTTTCCCCCTTAAGTAGCCTCTGAGTAACGGGCCAACCTCTGTATTGCCATGATGTGTTTTTTCCCGTGAAGCTGTAGCTGGTTCCTGGTGTATTTGCATGCTCGGTCCGTGTATGCGTGTACAATTCTGTTTTCTTTTGACTAGATCAGGTGTCACAATTTTAATCACAGAAGAAGCATTCCTGGTTTGCACCAATATGTCCAACACTTGCGATCCTGCCTTTCAGCCAAGGATATCACTGATGGTCAGAAGGTCTAAACTTGAATAACTGTCAATCAACAAGAACTGTGTAGATTGACTCAAATCCTAAGCACAGATAATTTGTGTGACTTTCTCCTTTCTGAGACTGTGGTCAAATTGCAGTGATCACATTAAAGTGATTGAAAACTTTACTCTTTGCAGGGAGTTTTCTTTTTGTGTGTCTGAAAGATGTTCTGGAGATTTACCCAGACCTTGGGTTCCCTCTTGGGACTCTGTGTTTCTGAGAGGGGCAATGCCCCAACCTCAGGCTCACAAGTAACCGAGTGGGAAACGTACTCTGTGCTCCAGGCAGGGGAAAGGGCAGGAGGGGTTTGAATCACTGTTTCAAAACAACACTTTTCGTTTTCAGAGTCACAGCTGAAACCAGCAGATTCCCACAGAAAATGGAAACTCAGCTGAAACCACATTTTCCAAAGGGGAATTTTTTTTAATGGGAAAAAAAAAAAAAAAATTGAGTTCAACCAGCACAGTGCGTGGGAACGGGCAGAGCAATACTGTTACTAAGTTACCTTTCTCAGCTAATGAGGCGATGTGGGGACACCACAGCTCAGCTGATTGGCAGAAGATTATTTTTAAACTTTTTTTTTTTTTTTTTTTTTTTTTTTTTTTTTTTGGAAACCACAAGTTGCAAAGTTTTTGATTTTTGCCTGGTTTCTGTGCTGCAAATTGAATGGGACTTAAGAAATGAGACTCGGCTTTCCCCTGTGCTCCCAGCATCAAAACCCTTTCTGCAGCACTCCCTGGAAAGTATAAATTCCACCCTCAAAGTATCTGAACTTCACATCTGTTTTGTTTGTCTCCTTATTTTATCTACTTGTCCCAGCCCAAACTCTTCCCCTTCACCTGAGAGAGAGAGTCCAGAAAAAAAGAGAGAGTCCAGAAATTCCCCCTGCAACAGTGTTAGTAGCAAAAGCCTGGGCAGGAGACAAGAGTGCTTCTAGACATGACCAGTCTGGAAAAGCACTGCTCAAGATTCACTTAATTTAAGGTCTGATGGGATCAAAATTGCTTCTCTTCCCTTTCTTCCCCCTCCACAGGAGCCCTACAGACAGCTCACCCCTGTCCTTTCAAGAGTTGTGGCTTTTGCTTGGTGAGTGGTCAGGCAGGGAGAGCTGTGGCCCAGGTGGAAACAATCCTGTCATGTCCCAGGAGGTAAATTTAAGCATCTGCAGGGAGGGTGGTGGCTGGTTGTGGGGATCTCTCTTCTGCTGAGTAGGAGGTAAAGGAGGTTTTGAAGAGGGTTTTTCCTCACCACCTTTTGCAGCTGCCTGAGATGGGGCTGGGTGCTGGATCAATGATTCCCCAGGCTTCTGAAGCTGCCTGGGTGATGTGAGGGAAGGACAAATCTGAAACACCATCTTCTTCAGTGCTTACTCTTTTTAAGGCAAAGTGGAGATTTCTGGCACTTCTTTATTATTATTTTTAGGGCACCCAAAACTGTGTTTCAGTGTGTCCTGGAGCCACATGCCACAGGAGCTTTTTCTTCCTCTGTGGCAAAAGTGCATCAATTGCTGCAGCTCTGAGACCTCATCCCTGGCTGCTCTCTCCCCAGGAGGGGGGACCAGGACCTGCTGCTCCCTGTGGCAGGGGGGCTGACCCTTGCTGGGGAGCACCCCTGGGCTGCTCATCAGGGTGGGCTGGTGGCTGCATTGCTCCCCAGATGCCGCCCTGGCTCTGTGTAGGGGAAGTTGGAGGTCAGGTAAGATCAAAAGGTGCATAAATGGAAATTCAGAGCTCTGGTGGCTCTGGACGAGGCAGGGAGAGGTGATGTGAAGCACTCTATGCAGTGTATTTGGAGTGGGTTTTGCAATGCAGAAATGTGGGAGCCTTGTCTGCTGGTCAGGATTCATTACTTGTCAGCTCTTGGTGGGTGTTCGTGCCCTCCCCTCGTGCAGTCCTGACTCTCAGTTCAAATGCACACAGTTGTCTTCAGATTGACTGTTAGCAGCAGCAATAAATCACAACCACAGAAGCCCATGGTGAGTTTTGGATGCCAGTCAACACGCAGCTCCTCAGAGTATTTATCTCTTGCAAAGGCAGGGAACATGGACATTGAACAATTAGATCAGGGTGGCTCTGTGAAGTTGCATTTGATTAAGAGAGTAACTCTGAAGTACAAAGCTATTGCTTTGGTGTTGATGTGCATTGCTAATCAGCAGCCTGGCTTTAAAAAAAGAGACTGGAGGCTTAAGTATAAAACCCCTCCACCACAGCACTTGCCAAGCACGAGGCTTTGCTCCTGCCTGCTGTGGCCTTGCTCTTGTTGAGGCAGAAATGGAGAGAACAGGGTGGCTTTTGCTGCATTGGATTCCTGGCACAAATGGCACATCTTGTTTCCTAGTATTGCAGAAGGTATTGGGCTTCATCAAAGAATATTGAAGTTGGATATAACTGCTGCAGGAGGGGGATGGCTTGTTCTGTGGGTATTCTGGGTTTGCTGTGCCCTGTACCCTTTGTGTGACCAACAGAGGATGGGCTGTGGCTTCAGCTCCTGCTCCAGTGCTGTCACATTGAGTTAACAGCTTCAGTACCAAGTGCAGTAAACTTCCCATTTGCAAGAGGCATTTACAGTGTTTTAGTACTTAGGGCCATTAAGATGGGTAAGAATTAAGATCTCTAGAACATTCATGCATGCATGCCTACAGTCATGTAAGACCAACCCCTTTGGGATGTTTTGTGGTGTTTTGAGGAGAGTCAGTGTGGTTCTGGGGCAGGCAGCAGAGCTCCTGTGAGGAGGGAGCAGGGTTGGGCTTTAACTTGGGGTGAGTGCTCACCAATGGCTTCTCCAGGGAAGATGATGAGTTGTGAGTATTTATTCACTCCAGACAGCTGACAGACTGCTTGTCCATCACAGTCCATATAGACAGGGTATTTTTTCTTTGCCTCTGCAAAGTCTAGATGTGCAAATCCAGGATAACAATTAAATGATACACAATCCTGATGGGCCCCACTGCTTTCTTTTTCTCATCTCTATTTTTCTCTTGTGAGAGCTGCTGTTTCCTTCTATATTGAGGAGGAAACCTTGCAGTTGCCCAAGAGCCTGGCCCTGGTGCCCTGACTTTCTGCTCCCAGGGCAGCCTTCCCATGGGCATGGAGGAGCTGATCTAAATATAATCTGGGGAGGGAAAAAAAAGGGAGTGGAGGAGGGCGAGTGAGAGGATCTGTTTATTTTCCCTCTGATCTCTGAGCCCTGCTATGTTTTATTGCTTTGCAAACAGGAGGTCTGGAAAGCTTCCTTTCCTCCTGTGCCAGTGCAAGGTCAGCTGGGTGCATAATTCCTGCCCTTGAAGGAAAGAAATACGAACTATGACTAGATTCACAGTAATGTTGTAATAGTGATATGAAATTGGAACTCTATTTACGCTCTCCAGGCCAGATTTTACTGTAAATGCCCAAATAAACTCTTTATATGCACAATACCTGCAAATCTACACTGTGCCTGGCTCCACTTGCAACCACTGCTGAGAACGTAGATACAATGAGCAACCTCTAGCAGAAGAACAACTTTTATTGCTGAAAACCCCTGCAGAAGGTGATGCAGACAGGTGCTTCACATGCAGGGGATCTCGAGGAAGGTGAGGCCCCTTGGCACACTTGTTTTTCATGTGCACACACGGATGTGGTCGCTGTTGCCTGTGGCCTGGCTGTGCTCCAAAGGAAACTCTTCCATTTTGGGTGCATGGTGTTTGAATAGCTGTGTCAGAGAACAAAGGAACAGTATTAAAGAATATAGCTGAGACTCCTTGTGGTGTAGAAAAGCACAGAATGAAGCAAAGCCTTAAGGAAGCAGACTGACTTTAAAAGAATCTCTTCGAGTTTACTCAGCTCTTCCGATTCCCCAGAAGATGCTCAACTCCTCGGTGAGGTTTCTGCCCTGAACTGAGATTACAGACTGAGTCATGAGCAAAAGTAACTGGTTGTGAATAATTGCTGGAACCAAAAGTGAGTTTGGAAAATGAGCTTTGTCTTTTCTCTTAAAATTTTGGGTTATGGGAAATGCATTGCTTTTGCTTTTGCTTTCCTGCTCTGTCTTTTGGCACCATGTGTGGGTTGGGGTTTCTGTGTGTGCTGCCCATGCTTGGGGGTTTCTGAAACCTCCAGACTATGCCCAGCCCTCACTTTATGTCTTGGTCTTCAGCTTCTGCACCAACTTTAGAACTTGAGCAAATAGTGCAAAGTGCTTTTAAAGATCTGCCTTGCCAGTTATACACAAAATAACCCCAGGGACTGCATCACGTTGTCCTCCATGCCCATGTGCTATCTATGTGTGCTGTCCTCTTCTCTGCTTATGAGTGCCTGTTAATCCAAGACTTGTTCTTGAGGAACAAGGTCCAGCACCAGAAAAAGCCCAGTCCTCCAGCCCTGTATTTCAATGCAAGTCAATGTCCTCATGACAAACTGATGGGCAGCATTTCCTATCACTGCCACCCCTGATCTCGTTTCCTGGAGATTTTTGTTTCTTCCCCAGATCATGGGGTCCTAGCACCATGGGTCCTAGCAGGCCTCTAGGAATTTATAGTAGTTTCCCCATGTTGCTTTGACCCCTTTTACTATCAGCCTGCACGGGCAAAAATAATCAAGGCTGCTTCAAAACTGATTTTTGCATTAGAGCTTCTCCTGGGGAGCAGATAGTCTGGGTTGTTTGGGGTTTGGTTTTTTTGTTGTTTGGGGTATTTTGTTTGTTTTTGTTTTTGTTTTGTTTTTCTTTTTTTGTGTGTGTGTGTGTGTGGTTTGTTGTGAGTTATTTTAATAAAGTTGCATAACAAAGGATTTCATCATGGCAGGGAAAACAAATGTAATGTGCTTGTAATAATTAATGCCACTACGAGTGGCAGATTGGAATTTTGCCTTATTTATATCATTAAGATACATTTCATGCATTTAGTTGTTTTTGTAAAATGACAGCTAAGTTCTCCTGCCCCACATTTCCCATTTCCTTATTCAATTACTACACATGCAAGGGCAACCTCCTAGTAATGGTTTCTCACAGCTCTTGCTTTCCAGGGGAAATCAAGTGGGTTTTGGTTAGATATGCCAATACATTTCAGGTTAGCAAAGCTTTTCTGGGCTGTTTATCCATGTTAGTGGTAAAGGGATGCACTGAACTCTCTCATCCTCCTTGCTGGCCTGGATTTTACGGAAAACAGGAGAAGGGGAAAAAAAGTGTCAAAAAAAATCTGGGAAGAACTAAAAGGTTAAAATCAATCTGTAGGGCTTGCCTCATGCCCTGCTGCAGTAGTGGGAGGATAAGCTTGGGCAGAGCACACCATGTCTGACCCAGTTTGTTAGTAGTGACCTGTGAGAGCAAGTCACTGGTGGGAACTGGACCTGCAACTCTGGACCTTTTTGTGGGGCAGCACCAAAGAGGAGGCTCAAGGCTTCCCTGCTTGCTTTCTGAAATTGTCAGTTTGTGTCTTTGCAAGGCCAGAGCCAGTCACCCACAGCAAGCCCAGCCTTCTGGCAAGGCATCTAGGAAGCACTGGGATCAGTGTGGTCCAAAATAGGACCCAGAGCCCTTGGCAATGGTGACGTATGTGGATTTGTTTTGGATGAGTAAATGTAGTTTTCACTGAACAGGAATTTGTAGTTATGTTTGCAATTCCCAGCTGCTCAGAGGGATGGGAGTGGTGTGTACTCTCAGCTTTGTGCCTCAGGATGAGGATGGTTAGGAAATGGGGGACTCCGGCTGCAATAATCGCCACAGAAAAAATTGCCAAGTTGCCTTGAGTGGTAGATAGTCTGTTGCTTGTCTTTAGCGTCACTGCTGGATTTTGGACCATCTGAAAATGGTCAGAATTTCCCCAAAGGCCATTCAGAGTGCAACTGTGGTTTGCATTGCAGAGAGAAGCCCACAGTGTTGTACCTGCTACATAACAAAAAGAAGGCAAAGCAAGTGGAGAAATACAAACGGATTTGTGCAGGTGACAGAGTGGGAACTTCCATGCCAGGTGTCAGACACAGCAACTGGTCAATACTCTGAAAAGCTTTCCAAGTTGTTACTGCAACACTGACCATGGGGAACATTTGGGAGCAGGCTTTTGTCCTCAGGACTATAACCATGTTGCTGACTTGATGAGTCCTTCACCTCAAATAGTTGCCTTTGTCATTTGGAGTCCAGTGGAGATGAAGTCAACTGCCTCTTTCTTTCTCTTCTTTCTTCCCATCCTTTCTTGCTTGGTATGTGACAGAGCTGAAACTTGTCTAAGGCACAAATCCCATGCAGCACTTGATGGGTTTTGCCCTAACAGTGCCCTGGGGATCATCCACAGCAGAGGCAGAGGAACCCTTTGGGCTTCGCAGAGCCACAGTCAACAAGCAGAAGTCCTACATGAGAAATGTCCTGCTAGATAGGCTGCAAAACTGCTTCACTACTGGCCTGCTAGAAGCCCTGAAGCTTCCAGGGTATCTTTCTCATACATTTTGAAAGTAATGGAAGACATTCACACACTATGTCCTTGTCACATGAAGCTCATTAGGGATAACTGTACCTATAACTCAGTGTAGTTACCATCTGTAAAAAGTGTTGTCAATCCTGAACTGTTTCAAGTCCCTAGAGCACTAGTACACCCTGGCCCAGATCTGCTGGAACAGAGTCTATGCTGTATTGTCAAGTTCTGGAAGTTAACAACCTTCATGTTGTTTCTCAGGTAAAATAATGGCCTGTGTTTCTACATCAAAACAGACATCAGAGAGCTTCAGGGGCTGCTTATTGGAAAGAGTGCGGAAGGATGTCAATCCATGTTATACAAGCTGCAGAGAAAAAGTCTTGGATTATGATCAAGTCAGTTCAGTCAGTGACTGTGCAGCAGGTATTGTTCTGAGATTTATTAATTTTTTTTTTGTTACATGAGGTACTGGAACACTTAAAGGAGCTTTGTCTTTTTGATTATTGATACTTTCAATTAGCCAACACAAAGTTCCCTCCCAGTTCTCTTTGGGTTTGAGCCCACTGACTACTCTGCAATTTTCTGATGCTTGTTTTGAGTTACTGATGCTAATGATTATTGCTGGATTTATCTTTAATCTTTATGGTCAGGAGTGGAGAGGTTTGGTCTGAGCTGCCTGTGCTGTGACAAGGAGGAGGGCAGAAAGGAGATGGAGAGACCTCTGAGCTCCTATTCCTTGCCACCCTTTGAAAAACAGGGTGAAGTCTGAGACACCATGTGTTTCTGGTGTTATACAGGAATGAGACATTATGAAAATAGATTTGTGTCAGAAGAAAGAATCCAAAATTAACTAGAACTTCCTTCTGTCATCATACAAGATACACTTGCTTTCAGCTCCTTCCTATTGACACTTGGACAAATGGCAATCTGAGATGTTAGAGAAACACCAGATTCCAAAAAGACCTTAATAAGAGGTGTGAGGAGCACTGATTTTCACCATATAAAAGAGTCCAATACCATCTCACATCCTTCTACTAGGCAGCTGAACTTCCAGTTCAGTTTTGCTTATAGATTTTGTGCCTAGAATGTTTTGTCAATAAACACTTTCCCTCAAACACCCGCTCCCCTGTTGTGATGGTTGCTAATAAATTCATGTTATGTTCTATTTCAGGTTGTTCAACAAATTTTAGAACAAAACTGAGCACCATTAATTGTTGTTTTTGCAACAAACACACACCATGATTTATCAATGTGGCAATAACCGTGATGCTTGGATTCCCCTGTCTTGAAGCACTCGGATTGGAAGCGACAACATTATAATTGAAAATAATGATAATTATGTTCCTGCAAAGGTGGTCTGTTGCTGTGCTCAATATCTTCTTTGAAACCAGCCATGAGCAGAAGCCACCATAACCAACAATAAACAAAAAATTCATTTTCCTAGAGCTTGTTGCACTGCATCTGTTGTGTGGGAAATAACAACTCTGATTTTTGTTTTGTTTGGGATTTCAAAATACTTTGTGGATGGGAAATTTCAAACCCATACCATCAGGAAAAATCAACTGCTTCTATTTAGCTCAATTTGAAATGTTATATGATAATGTGAGTGCTTTTCATGCAGTGTGTGTATGTATGTGTATGTATGTACACCTTGAGATCAATATTAATATGGAAACAAGATACATACTGTATCAAAATGAGAAGGAAACATCAACATAGTTCTTCACACTTTCCTACTGAAAAAAGCCAAATCTTGTATGTTGTCAAATTGTGAGCAACACACTGAATGGGGTATGATGGAGCTGAGCAGTGCCTGAGCCCCAGGGAACAGGGTTTCATCCTGAAACCAGGGCCCTCAGCATCACTCCCACCTCCCTTGTGCTCAAGGACCATGGCAGGGGTTTTGTGGAGTTTCCCCAAAATTTTGGTTGTTTGGGCCAGAATAGGTTTAAACTTCAGCTACTAAACTGCATTCACAGTCCTTCTCTGAAAAATAATGTACCATTGAAGGGGAAGCTTTAGATTGCATTTCCTTTGTTTTTGTTTTTTTTTGTCCTTGGATCATGTCAAGAGTGTCACCATTGGAAGCAAGAAGAAAATGAGGATTTTGGACATTTCCAACTTGCATTTGGGGCTTGAGGTGGCACCCTACAGCTGAACTAGGGGAGGGACACCTGGTCTCATGCTGGGCTCCAGCACCAGCTCTATGCAGACTTTTAATATTTTTCCTTAGATCCTTATTTCAGCTTAATATACTGAAATAAATCCCTTATGAACTACTTCCTGATGTCCTTATTAACCAAAGATTAATTAATTATTAATTTAGCAGCCCGGGCTACTTATTAATTCAACTTGTTAATTAAGTATAGGAAGCTAATGAGCCAGTTTGTTAATTGAGTTGTTGGAGGGAGGTGAGGATGGGGAGGAGGATCTCTGCCTGATTCCTATGGCAGAGCCAGGAAGGCAGCTCTGTGTGGGGCCAGCAGTCATGGGAGCTTCCCGAGCTGGGTCAGGAAGTTGTACCTTGGGAGGAGCTTTATTTCTGTTTATTCCTGCTGTCACGTTCAAAGCAACCAGTCAAGAAGAGACCCCAGGACTTGCAGGCAAATATTTCAGCTCTACAAGCAGGGCTAAGATGTGTAAGCACCAGGACAGGAGCAGCATGACCATGGGATGAAGGTAAGGAGGATGACTTGGGGGTGTGGGAGCCAATGGGCAGTGGTGGCTTCCTGCTTTTGACAGCTTTAATGAGATTCATAAATGGGAATTGTGCTCCTTGAGATGACTTTTGCCCAAGACAAGAAAGATCTGCAATTTACACACTGTAGCTAGAGCAAGAGACACCCAGGAGTCCTTTGCTTTGCTCTGCTCCTTCTGTTAGTAGGATCAGGCCAGGACCTCTTAGAGGATGGAGCTGAGCTGTGCTCCTGTGCCTCCCGGGAGCTGGGGTGACCCCTCAGTATTAAACCTCACTGAGACAGCCCCATGCATGCATCTTACTGCCTCGTCAGGACTGATACTGTAATTTCAGGATGTTTTCTCTGGGAAGTTTGCTGATGGACCACTTCTTGTTGCCAGCAACTCTCTAAGGGCATTGCTGTGTTCCACTGCTAATCCCATTCCCCAGGTGAGCTGCATTTCTAATCACTTCTGAAAGTTTCTGAGGAGAATTGGGGGAGGGAGAGAGCTAATGAGGAAAACACACAGCTTTACAAACAGAAGTGCATTCCCTGAAGTCAACAGCCTCAAAAACTTGGGGTGGTGTTTTTTTTTGAATATTCATTGCTACCAAGATTTCCTTTCACTATAATTAATTTGTCACAAATACACTGACAAAGCATTTCTGGTGCAGTGATGAAGGCTACAGGCAGAGATTTACTTAGTTTCTTTTGAAGAAAAATAACTAGCCATCAAATAAAACTCTTTAAATCAAAATGCTACTTGGCTTTGAAGACAGCTAAAGCTATTGAAAAAATGTTATATGGTTTTATTTTTAGTTGATTCAGTCCCCTTCTGGTGTAGGGGTGTGTTATCTGTGGACACTTGGACAAGCATTGGAATTTTTTTTTTCTCTTAATGGAGAGGGAAGAGAACAAAACCTTTAAAGCACCCACAGAGCCGTTCAGAGCTCAGTTCTGCTGGTTTTCCCCTTCTTTTCTTGTGGTAATGTCTGGGTCCTTGGGACACTTGCCCAATGTAAAAGATTTCTGACAGCAGCCAAATAGCAAATCGATGCTGGATGTCTCAAATGAGTGACAGGTAATGACATCTGCCTTGTTTCATCAGCTCCCTGCTCCCTGCCAGGAGGGCTTGCACCACCAGGGATGGTGACTTGGGGGAATTAAGGTCTTCAAGGTTCCCTCATTGTCTTTCTACCTCCAAAGTAATTGCTACATGAATCATAGACAGGACATCCTTGCAGGGCCCAGCAACTGACTGAAATCAGTAGAAATATTTTTTTTTGATGGGAGAAGGATTAGACCTGATTCTGTAGCCATTACTCACCCCAAGTAGCACTACTTCAATAAGTCTATTCATGTAAGTAAGCCCACACTGATGTGAGTAATGGTGGCAGATTCTGGCCCTGAGTTATTACACGGAACCATCTCGAGTGCAGGAGAAAGCTGCATGACTCAGATCTAGCTTTAAAAATAAAAGTTTAAAATCCCAAGTTATGATGTGCCATTTGGCTCCTGCTGAAGTTGGTCTAAAAAGGCTGCACTGAATAATAAAAAAGATCAAGCTTTTGATGTTAAGTTGCATGTTCAAGCATAAAATCCAGCCCTGATGATGAAGCTTAGCCTGGCTTATTTCACTCAGGCAAAGACACTAAACAAGAACCTTACACTATTTCTCACTTAAGGGAAATGTCTGTGAATTAAATAGAAAAAATAAAAAACTGACAGATAAGTAATTAGGAAACATCTGGCCAAACCAAAAGCAACAGAAGTGATTCCAATCCAAGGTGGTTCAGTGAAAGCTTTTATCTTGACTCCAACAAGAAATGGCAAACTTTGCACTTAAAAAAAAAAAAAAAATAAAAAAAATCCAGCTTTCTGATGAAGTGTTAAAAAGTCAGACAGGGAAAAGTGCAGCTACATCCACCCAGCACAAGGGGCTACATGGGGGACAAGAGAAAACACTGGGCTGTGGAGAGGTGGAGATGTGTGCCAAGGGCCAAGTGGAAGTGTTGGCATTTTGACACTGTCGTGGTGGTTTTGATTGAATTCTCAGCAGCTGTGTGGCCCCAGGAATGAGATGTTATTGCAAAGGTTAATCCCTAGGTAGTGCCATGGTTACCTTGCAAGTTCCCGTGCCCTCTTCCATCTGCCTCCTGCAGTGGCTGCTCTGCTGTCCCTACCTGTGTCTTTACCACAGGACAGGATGGGCTGGCTGGGTGGTTTGTGCCTGTTCTACACAAACTGGCTGGGAGGTGACTGCAGTCCTGACAGCCCTGACCTCCTTCCTCCTTTCCAAAATCTTCACTGGATCTATGCACAGCGTAATGGAATATCCTTAGTGTGAATTTTGGGTGAGTGATGCTGCCTCTCAGTAGGCTCTGTTTCACTTGGCATGGTGTTTTGAGTATTTTTCCCCACATTTAGTGAATGCTGGTGGTTTGGAGGCTCCGTTAAAAAAAAATACCAGAATTGTATAGGTGCTTCCCTCAGCTCATTGAGTTGGAAGGGCTTTGGTGCACTCCTGAAGAGGGGATGTTTTGTTGTCCCATGGTGTTGTGGCTGTTGCAGTGCACACTGGAAATGGTCCTCCGAGCTTTTTAAGATTCCAAAGTTTCCTTTTGAGTTTTTAGGTAAACTGTTAGATATATCTTTTTCTTCAAACTGACATGTCTACACATGTTCAACCTCTTCAGCCACCATAGCTCTTCCTTCACAGCATTCCTGTGTGGCACCTCAGCTGGGGTGGACAGGACAGCCACCTCTGCATTGCAGGCACTCAGAATCAAAGCCTGGTGTTGGTGGGGGCTCTTTCTTCTTTAAACTGCCCATATTAATATTTTTAACAGACCAGGACTAAAAGCCCAGAGCACAATTCACTGCATCTCGATGCTCAAGATCCAGCTGCAGCCCTGAGCTGTGCCAAGCAGGGCAGGAGGGCCCCAGGGAAGGGATGGGAGCAGAGAGTGCTGGCTGTGTGTCTTTCCCTGCCCAGGAAAAGAGGAAGGGGAAGGAGAGGAGCAGTGCTCCAGCACAGCAGCCATTGTAAGCTGCCTCTTGCACAGCTGGAAATCATTGCAACAGCATCAGCTGCCAAGGACAGTTATGAGATTTGGCAGGATTCAGAGGGAAAGAGGTAGCAGCTAAATCATTTGTGAATTGTAAGTGCTTCAAAGACATAGTGAGAGGCCCTGGCTCCTCGGGGGGTGCCAGCATGGGTCCTGCTGCCCCGTGCATGGCACAGTTCCAGGGTGGGATGGAGCAGGACCCCGCGCCCACCCCACGGTGGCACCCAGGGGAACGTGGGGCCCTATGTGGGGTACATCTCATACTGCTCCTCCAGCTGGTTGTCCCACCAGCTTGTCCCCAGGCACAGACAGCTGGAACACCTAAAAACTGGGAGGGACTTATTACTGAATAAGGAAATGTGTGTGCTGCAGACTCACCACAAAAACCTCCGTAAAGCAAGAGTAGGAAGCATACGATATATTCTTTACCAAATTAATTGCTATTATTTTGATTAAAACACATTATCATATAAATATTTGATTAAGAATGCAATTAAATCTTCCTTGCTCATGAACTGTGACAACTTTAAAGTCTAACCTTTTATAGCTTGGCACCACATCATTATTTTGCTCATTAGCTACGTTTAATAATTCGATCTCATAATGCGCTTTGCCATTTGGAACCTGCCTCTGTGTGCCAAGTTCAAATCGATGCTGTTAGTTATTTGTGCCACTGCAGATAATTAAACAAAAATTAAAAGCAATTTAACCTTGCAGTCTGGCTTCGGGTAGATGAGTATTTGAGGCAGGGAGCGGATCACAGAGCACAAGTCAATGGGGGTTCTGCTGCTGTTGGCTGCTTTGGTCCAAAGCTGTCTGGGAGCAGCACAGGGAAGTGGAAGTGTCTTCTGGGGGAAGGGGAAACAGAGTCTCCTGTAATTCAGAAGATCCCTTTTCAGCATGCAAAGATGATGGGCATCATAAACAGAGAAAAAAATCTTACTGTTGACACAAATGACAAGTTAGGGCAAAATGGTGAGCAGTGGTGTGTGGGGAGGGAAAGCAGAGCAGCTCCAGCTGAGGCTGCCAAGGGTTCATCTCAGAGGGGAGCAATCTCTCACTCTCTTGGGATATATTTTGCCCCTGGATAATGGTGCTACTGCCCTGCCCTAGATCCTTCTGCATGCTCCAGGCTGTTACTTTTTGGATAACAAGGTGCACTGCCAGCTCTTCCTGCACCTCGGCAGGATCAGGCCCTTGCAGGCTGTCTAGAGGCAGAAGGATGTCTCTCCCGGCTCGCTCCCAACAGCCAGACCCACTTTCCTAATTTAAACCTCACACAAAAGCCTGCCTTACATGGTCACAGATGCTATTTTTAGGCTTGCCAATTAATCCAGCTCCGTTTGAGCTGGATTAGAAATCACATACCCCCTTAATTATAGGTGTATACACTCCAGACTGGCAGCTGTTTTGACATTCTCAGCTGGGAAATTTGCCCTCAGCAGCCGCCCCCCTCCCCGAGCTGTGGCAGGATGGTGAGGCTGCTGCCTTCGTGCCCATCTGCTGCCGTGGCACCACGCCTGCTCTCAGCACTTGGATGCCTGCCCCAGGACACAGGTGCCAGGCAGTGATGAGCTGAGATGGGCAGCTTCCCTCTTTCTTTCTCCTTTTTTTTTTTTTTTTTTTTTTTTTTTTTTTTTTTTAATCTATCCCCCCACAGAAAATCTCCCCCAGGTCTTTTTCTTTCTGCTGGAGACATCTGCCAGGAAGGAGAAGGGGCCCTTGGTGATGCTTTTGTGGCAGGGTCTCCAAAGGAAGCTGTGGGGAGCACCTGCCCCACTTCATGGGCACCGTGGCTGGCTCCTGGCACTGTGGGGCACCTCAAGCAGTGCTGGCCCATGCCAGGTGCCTGCAGCACCTCTCTGTGTGCCCATGGCTGGGTGGGAGGCTGTGACATGGGGTGCTGGGAGCTCCCTGGCCATGTGGAGACATGCAGGAACATTGGGTCACCTGCTGCTTTGGGTGCTTGAAGCACCCAATTGAAGGGTGGGATTCTGTCCCTCTCCTGGCTAGGGTTCTACTCTGGGGAAGTCTGAGTGAGGAGCTGCACCTCAAGACCATCTTCATCAGGAGCTCAGCATCCCACCTTGGCAGAGGTGGTGATTCCACCACCCCTTGTGCTTCTCCCCCTCTGCCCACAGCCTCTCAGCCATGTGTCCTGGCTGTCAGGCAGCTAAAACATCCCCTTACAGGGAAGAAAATCCCAGTTTTACAACCTGCTTGAGTCAGTCCACATCTTCCTTGTTTATGTTAAAATTTGGCATGCTCCACCTCATGGGACAGCTCATCGACCAGGCACAGGCACCCAAAGTAATTTTCCATTGAAGCTGCAGCCATATACATTTACTCATCATATTTTCCACTGCCCATCAGGGAAAAAAGAGGTTAGTGTTACAACTGCCAGCACTGCTCCAGGAGAGGGAGAGGTTTAGTGCTACATTGGTGCATCCAGCTGTTGCCTTTAAGTTAAAACCTTCCCAGGTGCAGGTGAGGTGGAGGGTGCTGCCTGAAGATCTTCCTTCCCCAGGGCTGCCCCAAGGGGTGGGTTGTGAAGCCACGGGCCACAGTGAGTGATGAGGAAAGGAGATGGAGGAAAAGACTCTAAAAGTTCTTTTTGCCTTCCCTCCAGGCTCTGAAGATGAGCTGTGAGCCTCAGCCCTGCTCCTCCATGGTGCTTCCCCACTGTGTGCTGCCTGAGAAGGGGACCTGGGACCTCCTTCCTCCACACCTTCCATGACAGCTCTTTACTAAGGCTTAAAGAGAAAACCAGGCTGGGGAAGTGAACTTACAGATCCCTGCGGTGGGAACTGAACACAGACAGACCTGCCAACTTTGTCTCAGCATGCTGACCAGCAACAGCCAGTCCCTGTTGGGACCGACCACTGGGAGAGCAGGGCTTGGCTGCTGCTCACAGCACCCAGAGCCGTCCAGACCCCTCTCATCTGCTGCCAACACAGTGAAGAAACCCCCCGTGAGATGAGAGAGGCTCTGCCGCCTGCCTCCGTGCCTTCAAGTTCTCGCAATAGCCAGCGGGGACTGCAATTAACGTCTGCTGCAATTTCTTCATTATCATAATGACAGTGCTCAGCAAAATATACGGGAGACGTTGACGGTGACGCCCAGATGCTGGAACCATGCGATGCCACATGGAAAATCGTGGCATGGTATAAAAAAACCCAGGCTTTTCTATGGTACAGCTGCCTCCACATAATGCCCTTGTAATTTATCAGTGTACAGCATCTGGCTCTGTGCTGTCATTCTTCGACTTTCAGACAACCGTAATCTCAAGTGTCTTAATAATAACACAGACCTGCCAGACATGGGGAGGAGGGAGGATGGGAAGGGGGTGGGGAGGAAAATTGCTCCTTTTGTGCTGTTCATCCCAAATTAGAGGGGAAAACCAGAAAAAAAAAAAAAAAAAAAAAAAAGGTTAAGTCTGGTGGGGACTGAGAGTGGTGGAGGAACGGGAAGGGTGAGGGATGCTGGAGAAGGGGCTGCAGAGCAGGTCCTGGTGGACTCTGTCAAGGGGATACATGGCAGAAGCCATAGCTTTGATATCCAGGCTTGGAGGAGCTTCTAGGCATCAGCTTTCTAGGGTGGATTTCTCTTTGTAGGTATAATGAAAACCATTTGGCCAAACCTGCAATTTGAGTGTGCGCACAGGGCTGGTGCAGGGCCTGGCCCCGCAGCCCATCCCATCCCATCCCATCCCATCCCATCCCATCCCATCCCATCCCAGGGTGGTAGGATGGATGGGGCTGAGCCCCAGGTCCTGCACTGCCTACCCATAAAAAAAATGCTGTAGCAGCATTTGAGGCAGGAGCTTTGCTTTTAGAGCTCTTGACCTCACTGCTGGATGGTTACAAAGCTGCCCACCCACTGCCCCCGCATCATGAGGGGCTCTCCTCTCACATCCCTTCCCACGAGGGACACTTGGGAGGGTGCCTGAGCTGTGACATCAGGAGCAGTTTTGGGCTCCCTGAGGGTGGCACTGGCGTGAAGAGCCAATCTTTTAAAATCTGTTGTGAGACTGGGAGCACAAAATCTCTTCATGGGCGACTCATCATTGTCCCGGTCGTGATAATCTCCTGGTACCTGGAAATCGGGGCAGACTTTTGGGGTGTGACTGAGCCCTGAGAGCAGGTGACTCTGTGGCCAGGACCTGCAGGCTGGGGACCAAATCCGTGCCCTGGTTTCACGGGTGTAAAACCACTGACAAAGCTGTAGTTGGGTCACAGGAGCAAGGGGGGGACCCGACTGGTGCCTGGCAGAGGCGTCCTGCGGGTGCGCAGCTCCCAGCCCTGCCCTGCCCCAGCTCTGGGCCCCGGGTGAGGGGACGTGGGGACCGGGGACACGTCGGGCTGCCTGCTGCCACCACGAGATGGCGAGCGAAGGAGCCTCTTTGCGGGCTGTCCTGGTGTTGGGCTCTCGGCTGCATGGGGGATCTCAGCCGGATTTTCTGTAGCAAGGGATGAGGAGGGTGGGGGACACCCAGGGCTGCCGCCCTGCTCTCCCTCGACACCCCCTTACTGCCGGGATAACCCATCACTGCCTCACCTCCCCTGCAGCAGGGATGAGCTGGAGCAGAGACAGGGCAGGAGGGGGTTAATGGCAGCCCCTGAGTGCTGATGAGGGGCTCCGGGATGTGGGCAGGCCCTACAAGAAGGAGTGGAGGAGCAGGAGCTTTGGGTGCAGGTGTTGGCTGGGCAGCAGCAGAAAAGCCCTTTCCTGGAGGCTGTGGAAGAGGGGACACGGGTGGTCACACGGAGGCAAATGATGGAGGTTAGCTCTACCTGGGGGAGGGGGGTGGGTGGACTCTGGGTGAGCTCTGCAGCGGGGGTGACGGTGACAATGAGCTGTGGGACTGAAGTCTTGCTCAGTTGATGGTTTCCCTTGAATTTACCAGATTTCTGTGGCTGCTCCTGCCCTCTGTTCCGGCTCAAGCCCATGAGCACTCAGCCCTCTGCTGGGCTGTGCATGCTTGCCTGGGGGTTTTGGGCTTTCAGGAGGATTTGGGCCATCCCTGAGCCTGTCTCTTGTGATGAGAGGTGGCAGTGGTCCCTCTCTGCCCTGGTTTGCAGCTGGGGAAACCAAACTACTTCCCTGCTGGAAAAGCTTCCTGCAGAAACCAGCTCACAATTCCCTGCAGGGACAGGAGGGCTTTTTGTTAAATATGTGCACACATGAAATTTGTTCCTAAGCTGTTTAATCACTTCCTCAGTGCTGCTGATTGAGATGAGCATTTGTTTGGTGGCTGCTTAGAAGAGAGACTTGGTTTGGCTGCTCTGAAAGGAGCAGGAATGGGCTCAGCACCACAACCTCCAGAACCAAATCCTGGCAGTGCAGCATGAACAGGCATTGGGCTCTCCTTATGTTTCAGTATCACAGCAATTACTACCCTAGTAATTGTCCAAAGCTGTGCCAGGGAAGGTCTTACTGTACCAGGGAAGGTGTTTCTTTACTAGGAGGGTGTTCAAACACTGGAACGGGCTTCCTGAAGAGGTGGTCAGTACCCTAACCCAGGCAGTGCTTAAGATGCATTTGGGCAGTGCCCTTAATAACATATTTTAACTTGATCAGTCCTGAACTGGTCAGGCATTTGGACTTAGTAGTTGTCAGTCCTTTCTGACTGAAGGAATCTCCAATAGCACTCCTCCAATAGGGCTGTGACCTGTGTTCCTCTTTGTGTAGGTAAAATCTGTGGCAGTCCAGAGCATGCCGTCTGAAGTTTGTTTGTTTTTTTGGTTTTTGGTTTTTTTTTGGGTTTTTTTGTTTGTTTGTTTGTGGGGTTTTTTGTTATTATTTATTGTTTTTTATTGCACAGAAACTTTTATCCTTTCAAGACAGGAGGTTAGTAGAGACAGAGGGTTATTTTGCCCTGATTTCTCTGTTTGTATATCAAGATATAAGCACTGTACAATGTTAACAATCGGACAATATGTGGCAAACTGGAGCAATCTGTCCTAGTTGGGCCAGAAGGTTTATCTTGGGAGGGTGGGGGAGATCTCTGTCTGGAATGAGGAGATGCTGCCAGCTTCACTGTGCCATCAGAGGTGAAGTTTGCTCAGGCTTGCTCTGAACTCTTTGGCAGGTGTCCAGATGTGAGGCACCTCTCTGCTGGGTCGTTTTAGGTTACTGGGGTTAAACACTGATTGAAGTAAAGGGCTACAACACATGGGCAAGGCACTGTAGCTTACTGGTAACATTAGCTGAGCCACAGAAACTGGCCTGCTGGTCCACAGTGTGTGTGTTGGAGTAGTTTAGCCTCCTGTGAAAGGAGTTTAGATTAATGTCATCTGTGCTATAAGTTATGTTTGTGGCCTGGGACTGCAGTTCATCTTAGAGAGGAAAACTCAAGTCCTGGTGCCATGCTCCCTCCTAGACCAGTGCACACCTCTGTGTTCATCAGGGAACCTTTTGCACCATTGGTGTTGAACCTCCCTTCAGTACTTAACCTGAAACACTCACCGAGACGAGATGTACTTTTAAAACAAACAGAACATCCGGTTACAGAAACCCCAAATCCTGCTTTCTTCCATGGAGTGCTGAGTTTAAGTGACCCCCAGGCAGCCTGCCCTCTGGTCGTCTAATAGTCTGTCCTAAAGGGGAGATCTGAAGCAGCCAGCAAGGCAACTGGTCTGTTCACTGCCCCCAGCCCCAAACATCTGGCTGAGAATTGGGGTGGTTTTGCTCTCTGCTGGAGGCACATATCTCATTGCAGCCTTCCTGAAATCCTTCATGTTCTTGTGCACCACCAAGCACAGAGTTGGGAGCAGTGTGCAGGTATTGGTGTCAGGTCTCCTCTGCCCTCCTCAAGGTCTGTACTACCCCTCTGCCCATAGGCAGCAGCCCTGGGAAGGGTGCCGTGGGGTTGGAGTTATTTCCTCAATGTACTTTAAGTGCACAGACTAACACCCACTGACAGACTCTGGTTAATCCCAGCCTGTGCTTGCAGCCCTGCCCCTCCAGACTGCAACCTGAGCACCCAGAAGCCCTGCCTCTTCCCTTCTTCCTTGTACCCCACAAAGCCAGAGCATTACAAAAAGGAACTGGTGTTGCTCCTGTGGGAGCCCAGGAGCCTGGTGGCCTGGGCTGCTGAATGCTTTGGGACTTCAGCTTGCCCAAAAACTGCTCTCCAAGCCCCCTCCTTGGAAAGCAGAGCCCCCCAGGCCAGCACCATCCCTCTCATTTCTGCAAAATTGTCCTGGTCTGCCATGGTCATCTGCTGAGAAGGTCGAATATAAATCAAGTCCCCATCTACCCCCTTACTTAACCAAACGGGGTGTGATCTGCCTTCTGGAAATACAGTGTTTACCCTGCTGGCTGCAGTGCTGGGTTTGTACATTCAGGTGAAATGTTCCTGGGCCAAAGTACAGCCCAGACAGCTGGTTGCCAGCAGGAATCCAGCACGTCTGGGAACAAACACGTTACGCCAGCAGGTGAGCTGGAGCTGCATTCCTGAGTGTTTTTGCCCAGTGTGTCCCTGGGAGAGAGGAGCTGATGGGGGAGTTGCCAAGTGGCCCCTTTTCTTACATGTGTAGTTAGGCTTTATCAGGTTCAGTGTTAATAAACACACAGAGATAAATCCCTATTTTAGAGCTGCCTGTTTCCTGTACCTGCTGGTGGTGTTTTTGTGGCCAGTCTTGTATTCATCTCATTTTTCACAGATTCCCTTTGTGTTTGTGCAAGTGCTGGGTTAGAGGAACCTTGGGAGGGCTTGAGTTTGGTCTCTGAGTTGTTTGGGTCCCAGGACTAGTTTGGCTCAGCTGTGTCTTGGCTTGGAAACTTCCAAGGACAGAGACTTCTTGGCCTCTTGCAGCCTTGCTGCACTGCACCAACCATCCAGCAGAATCTTTCCTGTGAGCCTGCCCAGGTGAAGCCCATGGTCCCTTAGCACATCCCCAGCATCATAGGAGCTGAAGCTCAGTTCTTTCAGCCTTGCCAGCCCCTTCTGGATGGTTTTCACCTTTGGAATAGTTGGAGTGAGGCAGGCTGGTACTTCTGAGTGTTGCCAGTGAAGATTATCAGCCAAAGAAATTTTTCAGTAAGAACAAACACTGCGTGCTTCTGTTCTTACTGCTGGCCTGGGTCACTCTGGAGGTCTGCTCAGTCCCTTCCTCATGGGCAGGAGACTGCAGATGTCCTGCAGCTCGGAAATGAAGCCCACCCTGAGAGGAAATGCCTTCCTGGTGCCCAGCTGGGAAGCCTGACATTTTTTTTGTGCCTTTTTTAAACACTTGTTTTTTAACATGCAATTTATTCACTATTTCAGCTGGGTCCAGAGTGGCAAATGCTGCTGGGAAATGGGGTTTGGATTTGAACACTTCTTTTGTGAGCTCAGGAGGGGTAGTGGAGTCTTATCTCTCATTCAGTCTCCCTTGGCAACCTCTATTTACGTGGCTGCACAAACTGCTGAAATAGTTACTTCATCTTAGCCTTTTGTTTTGTTTCATTGGAAACTAATATTTTGGCTATGTCAGGGTTTAAATTCTTTTGTGGCATGTTTAATCCAGGTTCGATGGCTTGCTCTGGTCCCAGAGGTGGAAAACCAAGTAGAAATAAACACAGGGAAAGGATTGCTGGAATGTAGAAGAAACTGGAGGAGGAAAAAGACCTGAAGACTCAGCAATTTGGCAGAAAGGCTCTATCATTTTATTATTTTGTTTTTGTGTATTATGGCTCAGGAGACTTTATGAACCTTTTTAAAAAGGAAGGAGCTGATTTAAAAGCCTCTGGTGGCATAGCCAGGTTGTTTTGAGTTCCTAAAGTATTTTGGGTTTCTGAGCAGAGCTAACAGGAGTTAGCCCATCCTGTGTGTAGAGGATGCTCCTGTCATCTCTACTTTTCCTCCTGGATGGTGGCAGCAGCATGGGACAGATCTGATGAGGTGTTATCTCTTTCCAGCCTGTGGTGACAGGGATCCTGGGAGCTGGCCTGGGAGCTGGCTCCTGGTATCCCCAGATCTCTCCCCTCTGTACGTGGTAAACTAACAGTCCCCCAACCCTTAGAGCTCACCTGGGGGAGGCTGATTCCCCAGGGGTGGTGGCCTTGGGTTATATCTGAAGATCCATCTCCTTCTGGTCTCTCATGCATACTTGTGCCTCCAAGGAGAACTCTGGGTGCCTCTTTTTTCTCCCAGATGCTCTGTCTTCCCTGTTTTATATGCAAGTTCTCTGGACAAGGAGTGTTTGATGGAGACAGGAGGTTATTGTCCTGTTTGTGCCTAGGGTTGCTGTTGTTTTCAACAGCAGCATTTGGGCTGTAGCTGAGCAGTCTTTGCCCAAGTACTTATTTGCACGGGAGCCCGGAGGAGAATTTCACTCACTGCCTTATCAACCTTATCTGCTTCTTCCCTGAAGCCAAAACAGTGACAAATTCTCATTTATCTGTGTACCTGCCTTAGTGACTGGCCAGAAGAGATGGGGGATACTGTAGATACCTAAACAAACCACTTTCTTCTGATGTGTGTATGTCACTCCAGCAATCAATTTCCCCATGTTGTTTATCAGCCTGGACAGGGCACTGCTGCTGCCCTTCCAAAGCTCTGACCCAATTTTAAGCAGAATCTCTTGGAAAGACTTTATCTAGGTCTGATTTCTAGCAAAGATAGGCATTATCTACACAAAATAAACATATTTGTTTTTGCCCTGTAACCCCTGGTGACGTTACAGGTGGGAGACTGTGATGGGACTGCCAAAACAGCCAAAGGCTCATTTTGCATTTCCTTCTTGGGGTTGGGCTGTGCTGGCAGCAGTGTCCAGCTCTGTAAGCCAAACTGCAGCCTGCTCCCTCTGTCCTTGAAAGTGTGTTGCTTCCCATTGCTGCTCTGCTCTCTCCCTTGGGCTGCCCACATGCTCTCAGCCCTCATCCCACCTCACAAATCATTATCTTCTGTTTTTTCCTTCCTCCAATAAGGAAAGTCCCAGGAGGTACCATGTGCTACTATTGCAGAGAATGGTTTTGCCTCTTCTTCCTCCCTTCCCACTGGTGCTAAGGAGCTAGGGGAATCTAACCCTCACCCCAAGGGGACCCACATCACACCTTCATGATCACTGCCTGGTGTTTGGCAGCACATTATGGTAAGAGACACAGGGTAACTTGGCCTAAATAATAAATGACAAGAGCTGATATCGCTGTGCAGATCATTTTGCTGGCTTTGTAAAGTTAACCAGTTTACACGTTGCCATTAGGTCAGGAAAGCTCCATTTACCATAAATAATTAATCAAGATCAATTAAACACAGGGTAATTGTGAAGAACAGCAAAAGGCAGCATGATCCTCATTTCTTCCAGTTTTTTTTATCCTGCTTAAACAACCCAGTGCAATAGCACAACTTATAGGCCTTGGGCAGTGAGAGAGTAACTTACATTTATGTTTAGTGCTGACAGCTTTATCCTGAAGCTTTGACCCAATTACTGTGTCTCGCCTTGACTTCAGTCTGGGAGTTATTGTTGCTGTCATAGTGGCAAATGAAGCTAATGAAAACTTCCAGTGGTTCCATTAAAACATTAGCATGGTGACTTGACTCTGTTGAGCAAGTGGAAATGAATGTTTCTGTATTTCCAAATTTTTTTTCTGTGTGTGACTGTCTTTTCAAATGTTTCACCAAAACAAATACTTGTTAGAACTCCTGGAAGATATTTTCTTCCAAAGAAGAAACTTCTTAAAAATAAGTCTATAATGTATTTGATAAGCATTAAAATGATGATAGACACTACAGAGACTGAGCTCCTGGCAAAGCTGAATGAGGAAACAGTTTGGCAGACCAGAAACCAGCATAAAGCATCTCCCATACCAGGGAACTGACATGCCTCTTATGTAGGAGAACTTTGCAGAGGCTGAGAGTTTTGGCCATTTCATCAGATCTTGGAGCTGCTTGGTGGTATCTTGCCTAGTTTATGCAGATTATTTCTTGTGCTCTTTATTGCATAAATAAGTTGGTTCAACACAGTAGCAGCCAACACAGAAACTAGCAGAAAGAAGCATGTTATCTCCCAGTTAACACAGCTCTAGATGAGCCCTTTGGAGATGGGGGCTGGAGAGACCATGCAGGATGTTCCTGGAAGGAGCCATTTCCTTAACTCCCACTGAGTTACAAAACTTGTTTTCCCATTCTAAGAATCATCAGCACAAAAGGACCATAAAGAGTTTTAAGAGGACTTTCTTTGGCTCATTTGTTAGGAAGCTCTTTGCAGTGAGCTGGCAAATGCCTGCTGCTGGCTGTCTGGCCTCCTCCCAGAGCAGGGGAAGGACTGGGTCAGGAGGATGTGTTTGCAGAACTCTTAACTGCTGTAAGAATTGCTTTAGTATGATAATTTCTCTGGCCCTGACTTCCACAAAAAGGAACTACAAGTACCTGAGTCGTGGCAGACTTTGAAAATAACACAGACTTACAAGACATTCCAACATGGGCCATTTTTTTGTAAATGGGAGACTCGTAGCCCAAAGGAGTGAAGGCAAATACTTTCTTGCTCCAACGGGTATGCTCAAGGATGAGGAGACCAGACATGAATTACTGCTCTGATATGATCTCTTCTGCTACCCTTCACTCTCCTGGAGTCTGTCTGTGGCTGGTTATGACAGCTTTGCTTATTCTTTGTCCTCAGACGTGTATTATCTATAGATGTACCCAGATAAATACACCATTAAAAAAAAAAACATTCTGCACAGTGGTATCTCAATGATCTTTTTGCTTCTGATAGGGAAATCGAAGATATTTTGTTTGCCTGTAATTCCTGGAGATCAATGTGTTAATGAAGTAGTTGATGCACTTTGGGTTGGATGTTGCAATGTCCTGTGAGCTGTAGTACTTATCTGGATTAACTTTTCAGAGGACTCATGTCCTGTCTGCTCCACAGAGAGGTTCAGAGAGCAGTCCATAAATCCTCAGGAACGTACACAATGGATTTTGTTTTAATTTATAATCTACCCTAAGTCACAGTACACTGCTAACTAGTTGTTGATCTGGCTGGGGTGCCTGCTGTACTGACATAACCTGTGTGCAATGTACACAGAATATCCTGCAGACAAATGTGCTTCCTCTTCAGTCTGAATCCTCCTACCTGGCAGTAAAGCACAACCATCTAATATGCCCAAGACCTGGAAATATTTCTGCTACAAACAGTTCTGGGCTAATGTGTGGCTGATATGTAGGTTCCTGTGTTCTGTACACAGCAACAGCAACTGTCAGGCACCTAATTTCAGTAGTGTTAATATTGAGATATCTGCACAAAGGAAGGCTGCAAGCATTCTCCTAACAATATAACCTCCAGCCACCAATATCATTGAGCTACTTTTTTTTCAGAGGCGTTACATTCCTTCTCTTAGATTCTTTTGAGGTTTGGTGATAATGGAGTACTTAGCCAAACAACCAGAAATTTGGAGGAACAAAAAGTTGGCAGCTGTGGGAGCCTTGGTTTCCTGCAAAGAGTTAACTTGCACCACTGGTTTCATGACAGCCCCCAGCTGTCTCTGCCTTCCCCTCCAGCATTTCTCTCTGCTATTTCATCAAAGCAACAGGCATGGTTTTAATTTTCCACGACTTGCTTATGAAATATGATCCTTGCTGTAATAAAGAAATGATTTGGTGTGTAATGGATACATAAGAAATCAATTTCCTATTTTTAAATAGGTGGGATTAGTGATGAGGCAAACAATAAGCAGAGTGACAGAGAGAGAAGGATGGGATCAAGTCTCAGCAGCCCCCAGACAGGGCTGACTGTACTTGGATGTGTTACACTGCATTTGTTAATGGTTTCACCAAGGCACTCACAGCTGTAGTGTTTCTTCCAATGTATATTCATTTTCTGCTTTGAAATCTTCATGCTGGGGAGACAACTGAGGATTCAAGACTTCCCTTTTGCCTAGCAGTGACTTTTAAGGTGCAACGTGGTTTCTGTTCAAAGTCATGGTTCAAAAAAAACCCAGTGTCATCACGAACATCTCGGGAACAGATGCCCTCCCTGGCCTTCCCATGGTGTCTGCAGCAGGGACAGCATCCAGCAAGCATTCACCTGAACTGGGAGGTTGGGAGCTGCTCTCCAGCAACTGGAACAGAAGAAACTTCCAGGTTTTACTTTCTAAGGGTGTAGCTATATGGGAGAGAGTCACTTGCTTGGAGATACTTGAGCAGTGTCGAGCAGCTTGTGGGGAGTTTCTTAGCTGTCATGGTAGAAAACATGACCCAGGTATCTGGTCACCCTCCTTTACCTTCCTCTTACAGCACTGAATGGTGCTGCCTGGAGACCCTCAGGTCAGACAGTTGTCAGAAGTCTGATAGTCCTGCACAGTCTGAAAAGAAAAAAAAAAAAGAAAAAAACAAAAAGGAGGAATATTTTCCAGTCCCTGCTGTAGTAAATATTCCCTGCACCTGGTTATGATGTGTTGGTGTTCCCTTTACTCTCCCTGGGCTGGCAGAGCAGTCCCTCTGGTGAAGTCTATTGGAGGGATCAGAGAAGCACAGGGATTAGCTTTTAGCCTTTAGCCTCTTGAGATGCTCCGTGTGCTTTTTTTCCCTTTGCTATCCCGTGTGGTACAAAATGCTCCCTCAGTGTGTGCTGGGGGCTTGGAGCAGACTGTGTGCTGCAGAGGCACCACTTTCACTCCAGGACACAGTTCCTTGAAGTTGCAGGCATCTCTGAAAGCAGATTGCCCTTTAGACCTTGGACTGCAGACGGTAGATCCAGGTTCCCCTGCCAAGCCACGCCGAGCCTTGGCAGTGTCTTTGGGTGTTGCTGACAGATGTGCTGTTTCTCCCTTTCCCTCTGCATCCACACACTCGGCTGCCCCCGGGGATCCCTGAGCTATCAGACTGGGAGGGTTTGGGAGGTGGGGAGCTGTGAATTCACAGGACTGGGGGTAGCAAGCCTGTCCCACTCTATCCATCAGCAAATCACCAAATTGGAGTCTGGACTTGCTAGAGCTGCTCTTCTGGTGCCAGCGTCTCCTCCTGGCCCAGCTCCATGCTTGTGCTAAGTGGCTTTGGAGCTGCCCCAGGGGTCTGTCACGGGTTGGAATTAGAGTTGAATTTGGCTGGCTGGTCTGTCTTTCCTTCCTGGATGCTATGCTTTTTTTAGCTTATCTCAGTTCTGCATGGGTTTGAGAGTTCCTGCTGAAGTCACTAACAAGATTTGTATGGTGGCTTCTTTTTCCTCCAAGCAATCATAATTTGGCCAGAAATAAATGTCTGCCAAAATCTTTTTTAAAGTCTCTCCTTCATGTTGGTTTCAGCAGCCTTCTTGAGAGACAAGCCATAAAAACTGATGGGACTTTTGGAAATGGTTGGTGGGACTTCTAGGACTGGGCAGAAGTCCAAACAATTTCTTGTAATCTTCTCCACGTAGATCTGTTATTGCTGGGGCAGGTACCAGACGCATTATCACTATAATCTCCTTCAGGGGTGGAGGGGTGTCTGAGTGTAGATAACTATGAGGAAATAGAGCCAGATTTTTGTCTTTACAGAATAAAGACCGAGAAAACTCCATGGAATCTGAGGCCTGCTTCTACTTACTAGTGTCAGAAGGATGGTTTTTTTATACTCTAGGACCTTCAGTCTCAAACCGTTCTCAAACGGCCTCTGTCTCCCTTTCCCAACAGCTGTCATGGTTTAATTTACAGGGGGGGTTTTGGTTTTTTTATTTTGTTGTTTGGTTTTTTTTCTACTGGCTACCTCTGGAGCTTCAAGTAACTGTTGGCAGTATCCTAAACTGGAAGACAAAACCAGACCAAGTACACAAAAACAAACCTCAGCAAAAAGCCCACAGTTTCTTCTTGTCACTGCTGAAATCAGGGAGAAGCCTGCTGTCCATCTCTATGTCACTGCCATGTGGCTTTTCATGAACTTGAAAAGTCACATGAAAGTTGACTTAGCATTCAGGCAGTCCAGTGACTGAGGGGAACAAAAGTTGAGGCACCCTAACCTTAGCATGGTCATCCTTGAACAAGCTATAGGAACAGGCACGTAGGAAGGAGTCAAATTTCTTGATGAGAGTCAGTGCAAGGCACGGTCACCTCCAGAATGTTCCCTTGGGTCTCATCACCCTCCTGGCTTCTGCCAGCAGGAATGGCTTAAGAGAGAACCTTCTAAGAGGCTTAGCAGTGCATAAATTGTGCAAAGTCACACCATTTCTGCAGGATTGATAGTGATGTTGTTCACCCTGTGGGCTGGAGTTTATCTCCACACCACTTGCTAGGTGGCTCTGTTGGTGTCTGAGCCAGCTGAACTGGCATCATCTTGTAGCATTTAGGTTTCACTCCGCTTCCAACTTTGGTTAAATTTAAAGCTGCTATTCATAGCTGCTCTCGGGAGCTGGAGCTCCAGAACACCATGGGAAGTTTGTCATCTGTGCAGGAAGACACAGATAAATATAGTGACAGTTTCCGGTGGGTAAAACGAGGTTTTGTTGTGCTCTTCACGTTCATAACTGGGATGGCATTTGTACACTCGTGTCATTGCTGTGCCAGCCTCCCCCGTGCTGACAGGGTCTGCCTAGGATTTCACTGATGAGATGAGGAAGGGGGAAGATTTCAGACTATTAGTTTAGCTTAAAGCCTTCAAAGCTGTACAAAGCAGGGGTAAGATCTGTTAACCAGGAGCAAAAAAAAAAAAGGCATTTTCCATGGAGGATGAGCTGAGTTTGTTCTGGGGAACAGCTATTTATCAGGAGCAAATTTCTGGGAAGGGCTGTTCCTTGGCCAGCCTGGGAAATGGTGTTGTGATGCTTTACAAGGAGAAGAAAAAAAATAGTAGCTTGGTTAAAAACACACACACAATGTAGCAACAACAAACAACAAAAAGATGCAGCAGTTCTACAAAGGGATTTTTTAGCTGAATAAAAGGCCTTGAGACTGTAGAAAAAAAGGACAAAAACTTTTTAATCTTCCCAAAGGAACATATCAACAGATGTTTTCTCTTTTCCAATGGCCAGTATCTGACATTTCCAAAGAAGACACAAAGAACATTTCTGGGATGTGTGTTAGAAAAGGTTCTGCTAGCAGCTTACCAGCTTGAACAAAAGCTGAAGTCAGACAACCCTGCAACTGTGACTGGTCATAAACTGGAGGAAAGCCACAACAAGCCAATGGTACCAGTGTAAGGAGGAGCAAAATGAATTCTGAGGTGACCAGTGTCACTGATGGTAAGGAAGGCAGCACAAAGCCCTTCTTGATGGGTAGGGACAGCTCAGAGGTCTTCTGTGTGGTTTCTTATAACAATGGCACCATAACAATGTGTTTATAAGGATCAGGTCCAGCCAGAATTTTGCATGTTAATATAAGAGTATTTCTGCTATTTTCCATATAAGACTTTTCTCTGTTAAAGCTTTACAGCCAAAGGCTTTATCTGTGATGGCTGCAGAATGCAGTAAAAGCATACAATAGCAATTTAAGGTTTTTTTCTTTCTCTTTTTTCCCCACCTCGCTGTTTTGCATACAGATTCACAGATGCAGCAGGATGTGTTTTGGAATCTCAGTGACTAGGGTTTGCCAGCACCCTTTTGAAAATCTGCCCTTTTGTATTGCTGAGGTTAAACCACTGCCAGAAATGTCCTCCATGATCAACAATAATGATTACTAATTTGGAATTCAGAGTGTTCTGCTTTGCCATTCACAAGCAGCATTTCACCAGTCTTCCAGCCAGGTACATCTCTACTTACGATAATTGTCTTTCAGTTAGGGATCTAATTGACTATACTGCAGCAAGTATGGAATTAATCATGTTACTATGGTAGCCAAGGTTTTTGGAAAACAGTATTTCCCAGAGCACAAATGCCATTTATCAGAATTTTAATTCTTTCCCTGAAAATAATCCTATCACCACAGAACTGTGAGAGATTTGAAGCTGGGTTTCACTTTTTTCCAATAAGGGCTCTGCAGCACGCTGGATGCTGCTTTTCAGTTTTTACTTATTTATTTGATTTAACCTTTGCCATGTTGACAGAATATGTGTGTGCAGATATCTCACACACACAAGCTAATTACTGCTGAGACTGACATCTGAGAAAGGGATTTGAAGGAACAAGACCAGAGTCCAAAATTGACCTTGAAACATTAGAAATGAGTCTAAAAGATGGCATCAGGTTTGGCCACTTTTCTACCTGTGCAAAGGTTGGAACAAGGTCTGGGTCTGAGCTCTATGGATTTACCTGTGCTAATAGGAGCACTGGTGCCTCACCCAGACTTTTTGCTAGAGCAGATAAAGGTGATTTAGAGGCTGCTCTGATTTTAAGGGGAGTGGATCACAGGCTCTCCTAGATGTGGTGCACCCATCCCTGTGTTACCTTGGTCAGTGAATCATGGCATAAACAAGGCACCAGAGACCACGTCCTCAGTAGCACTAATGGTATGGTTTTTGATATTATCTCTCTTTTCAGCCACTGGTACATCCACAAGTGCTTTAATAAAGTATTTTGTTTCTCACTTCCCTGAATACCAAGTGCATTTCATAACACAGCTGTTGCAAATGTTATGGCTCCTTACACTTTGTGTGTTAGTCTTTCCTGTGCTTTCCTTCTCTGAATCACATTTAATAGGCCAAGTTTTATATTTCTCTACTAATTTGTTGAAATTTATTGCATTTGTTGCCTTCCCCTTTTTCTTCTGAAAATCAGGGGAAGTTCCAAATTTCAATTTAAAAGCATTTTGTTCTAATTCATTTCTTTTTTTATGGAGCATAGTATTTGTTGGAGGGAGAGAAGTTGAGATCATAATTTGGCACGGTTGACTAAGTTTCTAAATTTTAAACCGCCGCCTTCTCTCTTTTTAAACATTTTCTCTGCCAATACTAAACATTTTGATCATTCAAAATGTAAATTGTACTCCCCATAGATGCTGATGGGTTGCGGATGTATTTACATACAAAGGAGCTGCTGAATGACTCATGTACAAAAATTATTTTATTTTTCTCGACATTAAGAGCACAGCATTTTACCCCCATCTTTTGTAGTTTCTGGAATGAGTTGCACACCCATCAGTTTCTGAGCAATGTTTGTAAAGGTGCATGTGGTTAAAACGTGTGGAGTGGGAGAACCACAAATGGTTTAAATATTTTTGCCAGAAGTGCTCGTGATAGCCACTTTCCATGAGTTGTGTTCTGTTACACAGAAAGAATACTCAGAGGAGAACCTTGGGGCCAGCACAGTCACAGGAGGGAAAGTCTGCCAACCTCTTGGGGTGAGGAGGAGAGAGCAAGAGCTTAGTCAGAATATTAAATCCAGTGGTTTGGGTGGGGCTAGGATGTTCTCAAGGCAGTTCACACCTTATAATACCAATCTTGCTAGCTGGGTGCTTGCTACAAGACCCCAGGAGTGTTGGCCACAGTGATTCTACCTATCTCCTCATCAAGAAGCGTTTTATGGGATGACTCACTCTGTTCTCCCATGTCCATATGGCCTCCTGGGCTTGGGCCTTTGGCACAGATTCATCACAGAGTTGTTTCTTTTGTAATATTTGGAATATTGAGCCTGGTTGTGTTTGAGAAGTCAGAACTGCACACTGGAGCTGCTCAGATGGCTCTGAGCTTCTGTACAGTTATTGGGCAGCAGTTCAGTGTGTGCTTGGAACATGTCTGCTCTGCTCAGGACTGGGAGCCTCTCATGAAGCCTGTAGGAAACTGCAAGGCTCTAACTGGCCATAACTCCCTGATATTACCATGAGAGGTTTTCTTAGATCTCCTTGTTTTCATTAGACTTATGCAAATACCAGGTCCAATACTATTCCCATCAGTTTGGGAATAGCCTAAGTCTATTATGAGCTATTTATAGGATTACTTTATAAGCAACTTTATCTTATACATGTCGTAGTAATCCTTGAATTTGAGGAGTGCATATACTTGTGTCTCCTGACTTACTTACTCTGACTTATTAATGTCTTCTACCTTGATTTTTCTTTTACTTTGAAGCCCACTCAAGAGTACACAGGCTAAAGATGACCCTATAGGAGACCTGCATCCATGTAGCTGTGTTTTTTTACCAGCAAGCAGTCCAAATGATGATCCTGTCTATGGAGTCTGCACTGCTTTTGTCACAGCTTTCTATTGTCTGCTTTTTGTATGATCTGTCTGTTGACTCATGCTGTATTATTTGCTTCAGAATTGATAATGTTTGTGTTAAGTTCTAAACATGGAGTCAGGAGGTAGTCAGAGGCTTTTCAGGTTGTGACCTCTCCTAGCAAACTTCGAAGGGCAGCTGTTGACCAGCCCTGGCACTGTTTGTTTTGCAAGGAAGCAGAGTCTATAAAGACACTTAGTACACAATGTAAGTGATTTTCTTTTTTCTAAGCAAATATTTGCAATATATTTTGGGAGATCAAGCATTTAAAGTGAAAAAGCAGGATACCTGCCAGGAACGTGGGAAGCATGAAAAGGACACCTTTAAGTGGAGCACATGGGATCTTTTTAGTATCTTGGATCTACAAGGAAGTCAGCACAGGCTTCTACCGCTGTTTTCATTGAGCTCTAAGATTTTAGGCGTCTCAACAAATCTGGAAAATTCTTCCCAAGCTGTCCTTCTTTCAATAGTTCCACTAGTTATTCTTGCAGAAGTTAAGGGACTGTGGAAGAGAGGCAAATTCCATGGCTTTGGCAAATAAGCAAGGTCCTAATATGGGGCTTTCCTAGACAGTAGTTTATATTACAAATGCCTGGGGTAACTTACAGTGCCCAGTTATGGAGAGCAGATCACTAGCTGGATGAGTGCTTGCAGCTGGTATCGTAGCTTCTGGATCATTCCTTTGGCTTGAATAAAAGTCACAAAGTCAGTATGTGGCTTAAACTAGTTGGCTTAGGAGTAGCAGACCAATGTTAGTCAACATGTAATTTCTACATGTGAATTTCTCTCTGTGCTGTGGTATAGACAGGAGGCCCAATTTATACACATGTAGTTTATAAACAGTGAGAAAATGGGAAATGAGGTCATGTTTTATACAAATATTTATTTCAACAGTTTAAAGAACAAGCCATTCAAAACATCTGGAAATCACAAGAACAAGCATATATAATACCAATATCTTAAATACACATTTGTAATAGAAAGCCATCTTTCACTCTGATAAAAGTCACAACTTCATTTTTCTGAAAAATATTAAAGCTACAAAATATGTTTAGGTAATACATATGTACAGCAGCTAAGTTTCTTCATTCTTTCCTGTAGAATCTGAAACACTAATACTTTGTGTAATAGAAAGGATGTGCCATTTTGAAGGCTGGATTGGTTTGGATTGTATATGCAGAACCAGGTGAGTAATTTACACAAGTTGTTGGCTGTATGTGAGCTTTATGGGACAGATCAGGGTTTTGAAGACCATGTGCACGTACATCCCACAGCTGCTCACCTATTCACGACTGATGTAGTTATAAATCACTAGGTCTGGAGTTGCTTCTAGAAGGGCCCTACCTATAATCTAACTAAACTAAGACCTACGTTTCATTAGAACTCTCTGCCCATCAGTGTGCTGTTATACGAGTGGTGATTCAGTAATATGTGTTTGTCCTGCCTTAGTATGTGTGGATTGATAAATAATTGTGGTTTGATCAGCTACAACTGTTTTATCCTCATCTCTAAGGAAAGCATTTCTCTCTCTATTTCATAGGGGAGGTCAGCATTAACTTGCACTTCAAAATACTGCTTGATTTCTTCTACCTCCTTTTCCCAGAACTCTTTGGAGATATCAAACAGTTTGTTCAAGTTGACATCTTCTAAACCCTTCAGGTTCAAAGCAGTGTCAGTAGGGATGTAGCCAATGGCAGTTGGCTTGGCAGAAGCTTTCCCTTCAATTCTGTTGAACATCCACTCCAGCACACGGGAATTCTCTCCATAGCCAGGCCACAGGAATTTCCCTTGGCTGTCTTTCCGGAACCAGTTAACATGAAAGATCTTTGGGAGCTTGGCAGCTGGACGATGTGCCATGCTGAGCCAGTGCGCCAGGTATTTGCCAAAGTTGTAGCCAAAGAAAGGTCTCATGGCAAATGGATCATGCATGATGATTTTGCCTGTTCAAAACACAAATGGAGAGTGTAAGGTAATAAGCAGCACATTTATGATAGAGCACAAAGATTCATATCCTCCCAGGGTTTACTAACCGTGGTCCCTTAACCATGCTTCTGCATCTGAACCAAACAGCTTCAAGAAACAAAACAAGCATTGTCCTTGATATACACCCCAAAAAAAGGTAAAAAATTAACTTTTGTAGTCAGTGAAAAGTAATTTCTTAAAGCAGCCTAAATGATGAAACTCAGGAGTTGAAAAGAAAATAAAATTTAAGTTTATTTATCCCAGACTGTAGCAAGAAGTCCATAACAAGGCTTCTGGCAACCCCATGCCTGCAACATGTTCTGTATGCTTGCCACCTAGGGGATTATTTTGCATAACTTGAATTGTACAGAGAATTTGGTTTTTAATTCCAGTACAAATATTTTCTACTGTGAAAATGCACAGGTTGCAAAAGTAGCTGCCAAGATTGAAATGCAAAAGAGCAAGAGAATGGGACAGTCCAGAGAGGACTGCTTTTAATACAGGTAGGCAGATTAACTTTTGATTTACCTTTGTGCTCAGCAGCAGCTGTTGCTTCAGATCTCATAGCTGCTCCTACAAATACTCCGTGCTGCCAGTTAAAGGCCTCATATACAAGAGGCACACCTGTAAAGACCAAAATCAATTCAATAATTCAATATTTTTATAACAGGTTTTGCTACCTAAGATACTACCAAATATATGTTACTGTATGATGTATTCTAATTTTTCCTGTGTGGGTTTTTGGTTTGTTTGTTTTTTAATCAGTTCATTTCCTGTCCTCTTATACCAAAGAAAGTTATATGAATGTTTTCAAAACTGGCTACTGACTAATGAATACATTAATGTTTAGTTGCTCAGTGGGAGGTACTTGGTCCCTTAGAATCCCCAGCAGGTTTTACTGGACATAGAATCTTGTCCTGTGGTGTCAAACCAGGACGGCATGATATTAGACTCAGACCTAGCATTACTTCTATTTTTTTTTCCAACTTTAGGTGATCTTTCACAGCTCAGTTTCTTTTACTTCCTTTTCTGTAAACTGCCTACAACAGCTCATTTTCTCTGACCGTTTCCCATCTGAACGGGTTAAACTGCATGCAAATGTAGACAAGTACAGCAGTTTGCTAAGTGTCTATGTATTACTTGTGTTAGTGGTTCCTGATCTCTTTCCAGCTATTTTTTATTATTATTATCTGTTTTGTGTTAACATCTAACAAGTCAGGCATTGAAATACCAGTGGGTGTAGGTGTGTGTGTCAAAGGCTAATATGGAGAAGTTACACGGACACAGTTATTTCCTTGCTTTTGCAGCTGTGAAAGCAAAACCTGTGTCTATGCCCTGTTGTGTTTCAACCCTTCAGTGGTCAGCACCTCTGCCTTGGCAGCTCAGTA
This sequence comes from Florisuga fusca, assembly GCA_038090715.1. Classification (NCBI taxonomy): domain Eukaryota; kingdom Metazoa; phylum Chordata; class Aves; order Apodiformes; family Trochilidae; genus Florisuga; species Florisuga fusca. The sequence continues at coordinate 5,076,728 of JAAWXA010000023.1, forward strand.
CTGTGTCTCTTACCAGCAGGTCTGCGGCCTCCAAATATTATCGCTTCAATGGGCACGCCTTCAGGTGACTCCCATGCAGGGTCTATGATGGGGCACTGGCTGGCTGGAGTGCAAAATCGTGAGTTGGGATGAGCACAAGGTTCCCCTGTAAGCAATAAAATGTAAAGGTCAATGCCAATTTTATTTGGAACTCGGCAGAGAAAGCCAAGAGAGACTGTGGAGTGGATCAGGTTACCGTTATCTGGGATCCAGTCTTTGTTCTTCCATGAAGTCAGTGTGACTCCTGGTGCTAAGGACTCATCAATGCCTTCCCAATAGACACCCCCATCACTGGTTTCTGCTACATTGGTAAAGATGGTGTTCTTGAATACAGTTTTAATAGCATTGGGGTTTGTTTTGACTGAGGTTCCTGGGGCGACACCAAAAAAGCCATTTTCTGGATTGATTGCCCTTAAGTTGCCTGGAAGTTAAATGACAAAATGTAAGTAAATCAAACTGGTTTAATTCTGTCCAGAGTTTTACAGCATGCCTTGCTGCACCATCAACCCATACTGGACTGTAAAACAACCCAATTTCAGTTCCATACCTTGTTCATCAAATTTCATCCAGGCAATATCATCACCCACACACTCAATTTTCCATCCTGGCAGGCTTGGGCTCATCATGGCCAAATTAGTTTTTCCACATGCACTAGGAAATGCTGCAGCAAAATACTTCTTTTTACCTTCTGGATTAGTAATGCCCAGGATCTATTGAAAAATTAATTCAACTGTTATACACGGTTGGTTTTTTTTCTTTCACTTTTTATTCTGAAGATTGTCTCCCAGCAAGTGGTAATGATAAAATATTTAATTATGTAAATTTGTTCCTACAGAAGCAGCACTTTATAATAGTTGACAAATAACTCAAACTGTGATTTATTAATCAAAATGTCTACTCTCCTTGCCCTTAGGATATCTTTAAGGAGTTCTTCTATTTTTAAAAAATGTCAGGTATCTATATAATTCAAACAATTATTTTTATTTTGCTTATTATAGATAGACAGTATACAGCTGTGTTTCTCAGATGAGACAGAAGAAAACCAGGCAATATTCTTTTCACTACATGACTGAAGTGGAAACACTTCATGTATGTATGCTTCTGCACTTTTCAGAATACAAAGAGGTTTTTTTCTGAAGGTGTTCTCTTTTGCTTTTTTTTTTTTTTTTGTTATTTTATACAAAGAGAATGTTGAAATGACAGCAAAAATAATGGCAGTAAGGGTAGAAAGCAGAAATCATTTAGAAAATCTAATCTTTGCAGATTTTTGAGTGCAGAGACCTCTTCATAATATGAAAGAAAAACTTCAAAACTTGCATTAATCTGTTGCTATTAGATTTATAGGGATAATGTGGGTGCCCAGTGACGATGACTGGGCTCTGCTCAAGTAGCTCTCCATATAAGTAACTATTGTCAGAAGTTCCAAATCTGATTTTACAGGTACTATTTTTAAAATGTTTAGTACTTCATCTTACAAGCAGTGTTCAATTGCTAGGAAGTCTGCCATGTGATAGATTCATATCTAATGTTCCAGGACTATCCATATGAGACTAATTTCATTGATAGCAAGATGTGATGTATTTATGTTGTGCTAATTTGGGGTTTAATGGCTGTTCAAACACACATGATTTAATAGCTCTTACCAGCATGTGCTCAGCTAGCCAGCCCTCCTCTTTGGCAATTCTGCTGGCAATTCTGAGAGCAAAGCATTTTTTCCCCAGTAAGGAGTTCCCTCCATAGCCGCTGCCAAATGAAATGATCTCTCTGCGATCGGGGCGATGGGCAATCAGCGTTAACTCCGGGTTGCATGGCCAGTTGTTGATTAATGGTTCTGCAGAACAGAATGTTGTACTCATGAATTCAGCAATATCCATGCTGGATCACACTGTTTTTTCATCAGCATCAAGCCTCTGACAGCAACCCATACCAGATGCTTTTAAGGAAACCCCGTGGTAAGTACTAGGGATTATAATCTCCTTTCCATGAAACTCTCATTGAGCTTTAATTGAGTTCTGAACCTAGTACAGTTGCTTAGACCACCCCTGGTCTTCTATTGTGTCTTCCATGGTCTGAGAACGTGCAGTCAGCTCTAAAACATGCTCCAAGAAATTTCCAGGGGTGACAGTTTTTAATGCCTCTTACCTTTAAGTGGTAGAGGACATCCAACTGAGTGAAGGCATTTTACAAAATCCCCATTGCTCAAGGCCTTCAAAGCATCTGTTCCCATCCGTGTCATGATCCTCATGCTGGCCACTACATATGGTGAATCTGTCAGCTGAATTCCAATCTTGGACAAGGGAGACCCAATAGGCCCCATGCTGAAGGGGATAACATACATTGTACGCCCTGGAAAACAAGGAGTGTCAAGATGTGGTAAAGAGCAAAACCGAGGAGCTTTTGAAATAATCTTTAATAATATTGAGGCTGTTTCTCACTCTTTTATCTTGTGGGTGTTTCTGATGATGTTTAAAGAGGCATAGCTTTGTTTGTCTACTTGTGTAGCAAGAAGTTTTATCTTAGATCCTGTTCAGCAGCTGTTCAGACAAATTGCCCAGCCAGTAGTAAAAGTCAGTGGGAGCCAAGTTCTCAGTGTAAAATGCTGAACCCAAAATTACTGCTGGGGATGGGGGTCCTCCATTCTCCCCTCACTTCTTATCTGCTGCTTAGTTGCTGTGTGGCTTCCTGAAAAGTCTCATCCATGTTTTCCTACCTTACTTTGCCCCTTTGTCTAAAGAGAAGAATGCTGTGAAGAAACTGAGGACTACCCTTGCTCAAACATTTGGATCTATGATACAGATCAAGATGAAAACAAGAAGGTGACTAATGTAAGGGGTATTAACATAAACCTTTACCTAAAATCTTTAAAAAAACATACAGTGACCTATAGTAGTAGTAGCAGTGTTTCTGCAACCCTAGAAGTTCAATGTCAGCCATCCTCTTCTTGCCTACCTTGCATGCAGCCTGGGAACCTGGTGTTGAAGGCTTTCTCAAAATCTTCTTCAGACATCCAGCGACCCAGTTGGCTTGTTCCAGTTTTAGGGATTGGAGTGGTATCTCTCTGCTCTTGAGTGATGATGACAGTTTTACTCTCTATTCTTGCCACGTCTCTTGGATCAGTAAGAGCCAGCCAGCTGCATTTCACAACAATCAGGAAATTAGACTTTAATTATCAATATAGCACCTTTTACCCTTCTGGGGGGACTGGTTTAGCAAAAAAGGGCACAATGCTTTTTAAGGCCAAAACTCCATTAACAGAGACAGCATAGCAGACAATCTCAAAAACCAGTCAGATACATTCTCTCATACAAAATGCTTCAAGATTTTCCAGTATGAATAACAAATTATATGGCCTAGGAAATTCTGCTTACATGTTAATACTCCTCTGCCTCTTATCTTAGTCTTATTCTCTGTTGCTAACTTCCAGGAAAAAGTTAATCTCATTTAATTTTCATTTTCCTCAGTGTGAAGCTGTTTTGCATGGGAACCACAAAATGATGCTTCAAGCAAAGTAGATGCCAAGTAAGTACTTTAAGTGTTGGTGTAAGTGCCTGTGGGATCAGAATCCAGCTTAGTGGATTGGCAAAGTCCTTTAAGTTAGAGGCATCACAAAAGAAATAGAGTATAAGGATGATCATAAAAATTGAAAGGAGTTTATTAAAGGGGAGTATTTTTCCCTTCTAAAGATTTTTTTACTATCTATTTACAGTATAAAGGATTGTTTTACATTTTCACCGCTGTGCACAGAAATTTTCCATGAGTATAAAAATGTTCTGTTGGGCTGTCATAACCATCATCACTACAGCTAAGCATATAATTAACAGTGAATAATTTATCTGGTGAATCTTGCCCTTTTCTCTCCCAAATAGTCTGCAAACAGATTGCCAAATTCCTGCACTTAGTTATTCAAAATTCTCTGCAGATTTCTTCCATGAAGATCTCTTGGTCAGCATGTAATTCCTGAGTATGTATTTGTTGTTAACATTCTCCTTTCATATTCTCCTTTCATGTTGGTTTAGTTGAGAGAGATGATGAAATGTTTGAAAAAAGTATTTGCTGAATACATTACAGTCAAAGCTCATCAGCACGATATGAATAATGCCTGTGCTGAATAATATTTGAACACCCACAGAGCTATTTGAATGCCACAAAAAAAGTATTTGATGAATAAACTAATTGACTAAAATAGTAGAATTCTTCAAAAGATGTATTTGCTAAATAATATTTAGTATTGCTAATGATTAGTTACATAAGTCTCATGACATTATTTCAGTTCCCTGATGTAACTAATCAATAAGACAATGTAGAGTTGGGAGTCCAATTGAAAAATATGCTTTATTTTAATCTTTAGAGCAAAAGGTTTGCTTTGGCTGGGTATTTCACCTATGTAAGCTACAGTGCTAAAATGTTCATGGAAAACAAATACTCAAGAGTTAAGAGCATTTTTTAAAGTAAGCAGGATAGAAAATCCATATTGCCATTCTGAGCTAATTCTTGCTTCAGGCTACTCACCAGTTCTCATACTTGCTCAGCTTCTTGATCATGCCTTGTTCTACCATGATGTCCAGAATTTTTTTGTTTTCTTCTTCCGAGCCATCACAGATATGAATGCTCTCAGGCTGGCACAATTTGGCATTACTTTCAATGAAATCCCTTGCTTCAGGAGGCAGGCTCTGCAAATCCCCCTGGACAACCTTGGGTATGACGTTTACCTCAGCTTTCAACTGTGGTGGCATAATGGAACTTGAAGTGGATCTTGTTGATGGCTTTAAGATAATGATCACAATCTAAAATCAAATATATTGGGTGTGTTAGCATGCTATGACATTCTAATCTATGTCAATAAGCCTTCTTAACAACGTATAATGTAAAGACAGATTTTGTAACAGACTTGATGGGGTACTTCTGCTTTCAATCAATATAGAGAACTTGGATCACAACAACAAGCTGGAAAAGATAGAGGCCATTCTACTTACTGTCTTTATGAGCTGGATGTCAGAGAGGATTCTGCTGTCCCTTTCAGTTGATCCTGTTTCACTTCCTTTGGAGTACTCTTGTGATCACTGCTGTCCAAGGAAGCATCCTCCCTCCTTAAATATTCGTGGTTGTGTCCATCCCACTAAGCGAGGTGAGGGAGGCTTGTCTTTTACATCACCACTGGATGTGTCTTGGGACAGTGCCACTGACATTGTCACCATGCAGAGTTGTCAACAAAGCAGCCCTGACAAGGTAATCATTTAACAGGTTTGATTAATGAATGCTGAAAGTGGTGAATCTTAGCCCCTGGGTTTGTTGTTTTGAAGAAGTTACAAAACTTAGCACTTTAACCAAACCTTGATCCAATTTGCCTTTGAAACCAAAAGCATCGTAACCTCTTGGTGTGTGGAAAAGTTTGGGTACAAGGAGTATCTGGAGCTGAGAACATAGGGGTCATTCAAGCACAGTTGGCACACTTGGAAGGCTAATGCTTGCTAGTTGGCTGTGAAGCGAAGGCTTGTTCAAGGTGTATTTACTCACCTTGGGAACATTGCCTGATCCAGGGATAAAGTTCAACAGTGAAGACTGACAGGCCTGAATAACCATTACACTGCCTGCCTGGAGGCCTTATTTTTGTCAATGCAATTTTGAAAAAAAAACCCAAGCAATATAAATCATAGGGTCATAGAATGGTTTGGATTGGAAGGGACCTTAAAGATCATCTAGTTCTAATCCTTCTGCCATAGGCAGGGACACCTTTCCCTAGATCCTCCATGCTTTCAACTAAATCTAGATTTTTTTTGATTTTATTCAGCATTTCAGTCAAATTAAAACTGTAGAAATAACCCTGCTGCCATTTCATCTCACACTGCTTACACCAAGGCCCAGCAAAGCATCTGGGATTGGATGAGGCAAAGCATTCATGCCAACCTGCCACTTTTTGTATTGAAGGGGCTTCCACCATGCAGGCAGTATATTATCCACAGTACTTTGCAGAACAGGAAACGTAGGAGTCCCGGCTAAGTTTCAGGGAGCTCTTTAAAGCAACAAAACTGATGTGAGCATCCTAAGTAGAGGATGCTCATAACCTGCCACCTGCTGAAGTTTGTGCAGTCAGTGAGATGTTTCCAGCAAGGTTTCCACTGGGCCAGCAGTGATTTGCAATCCCTGAACAGCCAAGCCTGGCAGAGCAGCACAGATCAGGATTGCAGTTTGCCTTCCTGCTCTGCAGGACTAAAATGACACAGAGCTGAATCTCACGAGGCTTCCCCTGGGATTGTATCCTTTATCTGTCCTGCAAAGCTTTTTATTACGTTTTGTAAACGCAAAGGAAGAAAATAGTGAAGTAAGAGGTGCTGTCCTTGATGCATTGCAAGGCCAAACATTCCATAAAGGGAAAACAAGTAGGATAGGAGGTGCTAAAGACTGCTCCAGAAGGGTCTCTGCCATAAGTAAAGGTGAAATAAAAGACAATTTGAAAGGGACAGCCATGGTGTTTGTCTTTGGAGTCCACAGACAGTGTTGCTGGTGAGGTAATCAGAAATATTTCAACCAGTTGTTTTCCTTTTAAAACATATAATTAAATCCTTCATTAAAAATAAAATGGGGCATAATCTTCAGTAATTATAGATAGATTCCTTTTTCAGTGAAGTACAAAAATATAGAGTCTTTCTTGCTGGCCAGATACGTTGTTATATATAGAAACAACAACTGAAGGCTAAAAAAGAGACCTCAGTTGTCAGGAGACAAACAAACAAAAAAATGTGGACCAGAAAATTATTATATTGCAGAACAAGTCAAGTCAGAATAAAATCTTAAAATCGACAGTGTAAGACAGAAGGATTAGTCCTAGTGTCTCTTCAGTTTTGAGCAGAGGAAAAAAATCCCCCAAACCAGAGCATTAGTTTCTGCCAATTAAACTATAGTCAGGCAGGTGTTGTGCAAATTTTCTCACACTCTAATCCTAACCTCCCACAATCTTGCTATACAAACTGTGGGCTTCTCTTGAGAAGACACTAAATATGCCAAATTGGTGGCACTGTGTTATGAACATATGTCCATTAAAAATCACATTAAGGATTCCAAATGTTTTTCATTTGTGATGGCAGCAGGGCTTGAGTGCAGATGTCCACTGGGAATTCTAGACACTTAAGCATCAAATTACTCATATTTAGGTAACACCTCCTATCAGAGGATCTCAAAGCATCTCACAAACATTTAGTAAGCCTCAAGCCCATACATAAAAGACAAACAGCGTCTTTGGTGCAATGAAATAAGTGAAGATGATGTAAATCAGGGTGAAGATTTTTCTCAGGTGTCTTCTCATTTAGGAGGTCAGTTTTTAGATACCAAACAGAGGGCATTAAAGGTTTAATCTGAATTCTCATAACTCTCAGTGGTTCTCAAAAAAAAAAACAAAAAACAAAAAAAACCAAGCCAGAAGCAGTGTTTCCAGTGGCTCAGTTACAGCCGTCTTGAGGTGTTCTCCCCGTCCCAGTGTGTACAGTTGTCTTCTGTCTAGATGTCTGCCTTCTGGATTCAATGAGCTGGGCGATCTTGCTAGTGGTATGGGATATGATCTGGGGGCAGTGTTAGGTCTTTAAAGAAATTATCTTGAATGTAAAGTTTATTTTCTATTTAAATGAGAAGTCTTTTTTTTAGTAGTAACTGCATGATAATACTCATCTAATAGCTGATACAGTTTCTTTGGATTTAACTTTTTTGGCACTTCTCTGTGCTTCTTGACACTTGAATGTGATGCTCATCAGGTGTCTTCTTGGAAGCTGTCAAATTATTTAAATGAGTGTAAATCTGACATTTTGAGATGATGGAGTTCAACAAGTGCCTTGAAAGGAGTGTTTTCAGGGTGTTTGGTTTGCTTTGATGGACACTAAGCAGCCTGTTCAAAAACGAGATTTTGAGCACTTTGATTTTTACAGACTTACTGGAACTAAATTCAGTAACTGTAAAGGTTCTTGGATGCTCAGAAAAGGTGTCACAAGAAAGCTTAACTCATCTCTACGAACTGAGGTGCAACAAAGCACTCTCAGTGAGATCTGAAAGTTGTTAATGACAGGTAATAATAATCAGGAATTCTATTCCCCTCCCATTGCTTATTATCCTACATATTGTCACCTCCAAAGAGTTTGTCACTTGGGGCTTTTGTCAATTTAAGAAAATTGTAGCTTTTCTTAAAGATTTTCTGAGCTATTCTACTAACGGAAGAACATTGCTATTTGATTGTTATTTTTGTTCTGTAGTTGTGCTCAGCTGATACTGAGCATACTGCAAATGCAGCTGGACTGAATGCTGCACGAACCCAGATCGAGGGGCAGCCCTTGCAGTCACACAGCCCAGAGCCAGAGCTGCTCCCTCAGTTTCCAGAAGAAACTGTGAACTGTGCAAATTGCCTGTGGTTGCAAAAGAGCCTGTTACTGTGCCAAATGTTTTTTCTGGACCCTGCACAGCCCTGTGTGTTATTCCCACCTCACAGCCTCTTTCTTACAGGCATTTCTTTGGCAGTGACCCAGCTGCAGGAGGTCTGGAGGCTCTGGCCACACGTGCTGTGCACTCCTCGTGTGCTGCATGAACTGTGAGACTGAGCCTCTGGGACCAGGCAGGAGAGGTATCAGCAAACTGGGAGCACAGCATTTCCCTTCTTACCTCCCTCTCTCCAACCCAACACATACAGAATGTTTCTTGGGCAGATTGTAAGATATGAAGTTTCTGGATCAGAGAGGTGCTTCTGCTTTGCAGAGAAACTATTTCTTAATTTTTGTTCTCTTTTCCATTTTCTTTTGTAAGGAATAAAAACTGGAGCCTTGGCTAGGGTGATACATCCACACATTCATTGCCTGTGAAGAATATTGGAGGTTCAGTTCCCTCCTGTCACACTGATGACCCTTCTTAGCAACAGCAGACACTTAGTTTGGACTCTGATTTCACACCTGAATCTCAGGTGCCAGACGGCTCCCCACATGCAGAGCAGCAAGCAGCTCCCCATTAATGGTGTTTGCTCAATTAGTAGCTCTGAGCAGCATGTTACTCACTTTTTGTCATTCTTTCTCAGCAGCTTGTTAGCTCTGACGATGGGATTGATTCATGTAATGCTAACCTTGATAAGTAGTTGCTTTTTTTGGAGCTATTTCCTGAGCTGTGACTCTAATCTGGGGATTCTTCCCTGTAGGAACACTGTCCTCTCTTTTGTAAAACCCCTATGAGTGATCATTGTGACTATGTAAGTTTTGAGGTCTGTAGCCACTGGTATCTGGCCAGTGGTCAGGTATGTCTAACCCTGGATGCTTGGGATCTTTTCTCATCTACTGCAGAAGGTCTAACAGACACATGAAGAGTTTGGGAACATCAGGACTTCAACTGATTTTACCTTAGCCAGCACAAGGGTGAGAAGAACATGACTATGAATTTTTTGTGGTTACTGCATATTTTTTGGCTGGATGCACAGCAGAACCAGAGCCAGGAGAGAAGGGGACAAACTGTACTAAACAGAGTGGAAAACAGCATAAGGTGGTGTGTTTCCCATCACCTATGTAGCATCTGCTCTGCTCAGTCATACAAAGCCCAGATGGCACAGAGATTCAGCTTTGCAAATAAAAATGGTAACCCTTGCTGGAGCAAAATCTGTTTCCCACAGAGGTGTTTGTTTGCAGCTATCAAGGGCTCCTTGCTTCCTACATGTGGAGGAGTTAAATAACAAATCCTTGCACACAGGTACAAGCAGCAGGAGATGTTTCAGCTTCTTGTTCAAGAGCAGTTTCCTGGCTTCCTACTTATAACTAGGGTCCTGCTAACTGCACCCTTTTACAGAGACAATCACCTCCTAGGGGCATAAGAAATGACATGGCAGCACCTTTAAAAATTTAAACTGATTTTTTTTTTCTAGGATGAGATAACCTTGTCTCCTCTTGCTCCTCTCTTTCGCAGGCCTTTTGTTATTTCTCTGTGATCCTTCTCTTGCTGGCAGCACTCTGTTGTCAGTTGTCATTTCAGGGTTACACAGATCTGTCTACTTGACTGACAATGTGTTTCTTCTAATTTATTTTAAAACTTCCATTTACATTTTGTTTCTCTTGTCACTTTTATCCCTCATTAGATGCAGTCTGACCCACAGGACACAGTTCTAAATGCCCTGTATGAGCTGACTTCTTTAAAGAAGGATGGTTCTAACGAGTAAGCGTGGGTGCAGATTCAGAAGGTTTAGGTTCTGTTTCTTCCTTGGCTATGGGTTTCCCATTTGACTTTGGAAATGCAACTTTATATCCCAAAGCCTTTAAATTCTCAATGGGAAGGGGGACATTAATCCCTACTTCTGTCTGTGGTCACTAGAAGAATGTGGAATCTTCCCAGTTTGGTAGATAACTCCCAGATGGAGGAGTTTAAAACCTAATTAGACAAGATCATTGCCTCTTCTAATCTTTATATCTGTGGCAGGAATAGTCCCTGCAGGGTCCTCTCCAGATTATTGTAATGTAAATAGTATGTTCTTGTTTGAAATGAAAGAACATTTACTATAACCTGTTTTCTCCTTTAGTAGTAACACAGAAGCACCAACTCGGGCTGAATTGTTTTCTTTTTCAAGTGAGATTTGTTCTATATTTTTCCCAAGAAAACAGCTTTGAATATTTCAAGCATTTTGTAACACTGGAAGCAGCAACAGGATATAGAAGCTGATTGTGCAGAAAAAAAAGACAGGGTACACCTAAAGGTCAGAGGCAAATGTGCCTGTGTCCAGCCCTACAAACCTTTTGGTTCTTCAACCTGACTACTGGAGGAAAACCAACATTATAAAAAAACAATGATATCTGTAATAGATCCTGTCTTTAATGGAAAAGTCTCATGTAAGTGTTAACAGGCCACATGAAATCCTATGTACTGTACACTTATGCTTAGCAGACTTCTAATTGGAAGAAGGCAACATGAGTGGACCACAATGGGATTTTTTCAATGTAAAATCAGTTTTGTTCACTGAAAGAAAATGGTTCCTACCAGGAAAGTGCCAAAAATGTGATTATTTCTACTAATAATAGTTTTTTAAAAAGATGAGGGTTCAACTAGTCCTTGGAAATCTCACTTTTTTCTTTATGCTTTTAGGAGGGCAGAATTCTGACTCCATTGTATATGTTTCTGTTGACTGACCATCTGTACCTGTCTCCAAATGTACTGATTTAGGATGATTCATGTGCTTATGAATACTGCTTGCTTAAAGAGAAACCTTTTATACATGAACCTAAACTAATATGTACAAATGAATAGCAACCAACTTGTATCCAGCAAACAAAACAAGTAACCCACTTGTTAACCTTGTACAATGCAGGTATTTGCATTGCAATAGCACTAAGGCAGTACCTTGTTATTTGGGGTGAAAGCATAAATGTGCTCTATTCTGGAGTTCTTACTATTTAAGACAGAACAAAAGAAGGGTATGAATGACAGATCAAGAGACTGTAAGTTTTAGTGGTAGCTCTGAGCAGAATAATAACCATTATTTATAAAATGAAAGTCACAGCTATTCTCATTTGCTTTCTAGGCACTTTCTCAACTTGCTGTTTAAGATTACGAAGAGGAGGACTGTGAGGCTGACTTTGTTTATTCTTACAGGAGCATAAAAGATGTATAATTGTGCCTGCTATACCATCTTTCTGTTGCCTGTTCCTGATGGAGAGGCATGGGGATATCTGCTTTTGGTTCTTTGGGTGATGATTCTTCACTGTAGCTGGGAGGAAAATTCCAAGATTTAAGGTATCTCTGTTGATAAATATCCAAGTAAATCACATTCTGTCAGTGAAGTCACATGAATATACTTGTCTTTAAATATACCCTGAAATCCTGTAGCCTGTTCTAAATTTCTTTGGATTTTTGAATTGAGAAGCTTGATTCAGGCTTCTCAGAAACTTCAGCACCCATGCTAGTTTGGGATCTGAGCTGGAAAAAAATTGAACAGGAAACCACTGTTCTTCTGAACCCACCAACCAATTCTACTGCTGATTTTGCAGGGTTTAATGTGCACTTGTTGCATATCCACGTGGAAGCAGAATTTGAACTCCTTTGGGTTGTACATCCCACTCATCAATTTATTAGGACAATGATCTAATAGTCTTGTTTTCTGGTGATCCTATTAACTTCCAAGCAGTGGTACCTGTTTAGCTGTGCACAAAGAGCTGTTCTCAGAACTGTTTTCCTGATTAAAGATTAACAACAAAAAGCAAAGAAACATGGGCATCCTTGGAGTTTGTTTCTTACATCAGTTGGGTTAAACCTTTACTTCTGACTGTGTATCTCCACTTTGTGTTTGGCAATCAAATTCTGCACAGCTCTAGCACGTTTCCTCCAGTTTAGTCAAAACAAGAGGAAAACTTTCTGCCTTTTAAACTTTTAACTCTTTGACCCTTGCACAAACAGCAGCAGAAAAATTTACTAACTAACTAAGGGGAGCTGTCTTTAAAACTTTCTTTGGTATCTCTCAGTTTAAAGAGAATTCAACAAAAACAGTGGAAGTCACTGAGGTGTAGTTAACTGTATAACCATGCTATTTTTTTTGAAATGGAAGAAGTAATACACTTCTCAAGTAAACATCCTTCTTCCAAACAGTCCCAGCCACATAGATCTGCTGTTTGCCACTAGCAACAAATGGAGAATTACTGGATGGTAGAATTGTTTCTTACTATATTATGATGTTAGGTGAAATGGTTAATAGATAAATTGTAATTATAGTTAATATTTTTAGACCTTCTCTGACTTGTGTCTGAGCAATCAATCATCCCTGGTACTTTCAGCTCCAATAGTCTTATGCTAACTACTTCCCCTTTTGTATATTTCACATCTGTATGCTATTATGTTTTGGAGGGTTTTTTTGGTTATACTATATAATTATAATCATTAACAGGTTGGAGTAGGATTTTTAAGGTATAGGCAATACTTAAAAGCATTAAGTCCTTTAACTTAATAGAAGTGGCTCATATTTAAAGAGATGATCTGTCTTCCCAAAGTCAAGATTCACACTGGAAGCAGAGCAAAGCAAGGTTTTCCCTGTTCCCTAGGCACAGCCCACATCTAGCTGGTTGTGCATCAATGACACTGTTCAAGCAAGCACTGTGCCTCCAAGAGAGCTCTGCAGCTCTCCTCACCCTTCTTTTTGCACTGAGAAAGAGAAGTGGCAATTTATAGCTAGGCTAGACACTAGTCAGTCAAAACCCACCCTCCAGGATGACTTCCATCTGTCTTTGCTTTGCCAGGCTCCTATTTTCTCTTTTCTTTGGGGAGTAAGGAAGGAAATAAGTAGCACTATATATTCCAAAGTTCCTGAGTATGGGGTCTGATTGGCTTTTATGTGACCATAGAGACCATATAAATGTCAGGGACGAGAGAATTGTGATCTTTTGGTAGACAAGAGATCTAGGTGAGATCTGAATCCTATATGACATCTTCTAGAATAAATAGCAGCTCCCATCTCAGGACCATAAGTCTGAGGAAAAAAACAGAAAAAACAAAAACAAACAAACAAAAGATAAAATATTTTAATAATACTCTTTTTTCTAAGTGTTCAGTATCTTTTCTGAAATTCAGACTATATGATTTCTCCTAAGAATCTTCCAGGCCAGCACTGAAGCATTAAGTTAATACTGAATCTGCAACTTTCAATTGCTTAGAACAGCATCCACAAGAATATAATCCTTTTTTTTTTTTTTTTTAATCTCACTCATTAGCTGATATGCTTTAATTACACTTCATCTTTTTAAAAAACCCTTTATCTTTGTCAAAGTTGGAATCTAAAAGAACAAATTGCAAAGAGCACTAGAAAGTACAACAAAAATATTTCAACCATTGAGCGACTACAACTTCAGCAATTAAATGATATTTCAAGGGACTATATGAAGTTTATAAAAATATGCTCACTTTTTCTGAAAGAGGTAATGGTGTGAAGGAGGTTATCTACTGCTGTCATTATTATGAGTGGCAATATCTCACTGCAAAACAGGTGATGAAGGTAAGCAATTGTCCCTGGTGTAAGAGCAAATGTAAAGGTGTGTATGTTTTCAGAGTGATGTTAAGACACATAGATGCCACTATGACAGGTGCAATGTGAACACAGCATATACTTGGAAACAAAAGTGAGACATTGGAGGAAAGTGAAAATGGAAAACTTTCCAGATGCCAGGTGGAAAATTATATTAAACCTGTCAAAATAAGTCACAACAAAGACTGGGTTTTCTCATAGAATAACAGGAGTCATGTTCTGAAAAAGAATGGAGTTTTCAACTATGAGACAGAATATCATAGATTAAACAATTATGAGCATTACAGGTTAAAGTTGGACTTATTTATTTACCTTTTTTACTTTTTTCTCTCTCTTTTTTTTTTTTTTTTTTTTTTTTTTTTTTTTTTTTTTTTTTTTTTTTTAAGTGTACTTCAACAGTCCTGATTCTCTCTGAGTTTTGTAGACAGGATGTGTAAATGTGTAAATAAATCACACTGTTATTGCTTCACATAGTTACCTATTCTGGGCCTAATTCCAAACCCATTAAAATCAATGGCAATCCTTCAGTTGCCATCAGAGGACTGTAGTTTAGGACCTGTCATAGGAAGATCAAGGTGCAAAATGTACACAGTAAAGACTGGTTATAGAGCCTCTGCAGTCATCCAAAGTGATTTTCTAAAACACAGGAAGGGAATGAAACTGAAGGCTTTGAACTACCTTCAAGGTCAAAAATGCTTTATGTTACAGAGTAAAGGAGCTTTTCAAAAAGGTTAGCTCTATCTAACAAGCATTTAGCATCTTAAATATTATAAAGGTCATTATTCAGATTTAAGACTGACAATCTGAGTGGATAATCCAATATTCTACTCATCAGAAAAGTCATCTGTGCTGTTTATACTCAGAGGAAAATACAGATCAGAACTAAGTTTGCTGTGTTTCCTTAGTGCAGCCAAGGGTAGAATTCACTGTGCTGATTTAGGATTTTAGTCATCTGTGCATTCACATTCATGCTCTGGTAGATTCTTATCAGCAATTTATCTGCAATTTTGTGGATGAATTTTGGTTCTTTATGTAACATTACTTTAACACAAGAGGATGTGCCTGTCTGAAATTCCTTATATTGCTTTTAGAATACTCCTAACAAACAATAACTCACACTGAGTATTTTTAGCCCTCAAAATGAACTCACGACTTAAAAATTTTAAAGGGTTATCTTATTTTTTTGTTGGATTTTTCATGCAGTGTGTTGATCTGTTAGAAAGTAACTGAGTCTTTAGAGGAGTGGGTAGAAGCTTGATGGCAGTTAGAGACAGATGATGCAGTAGGCAGTATTGGTAACTGGAGAGTGTATATACAATAGACCATAATGGTCATTATGGAGCTGTTGACCTCTATTGACCTCAAAATGGTTGAGGTGGTAGATCGCTGATCCAAGTGTCTTCTTTAAAGTCAAGAAAAAAATTAACTGAAGGGCTATTCAGTTTTTAACTTGAAAATCCTTGAAAATATTAGTTTATAATGGAAATAATGAAAGACTTTAAGTGTATCTGCATGGATGGTGCTGGTATTAATAATGCAGAAGTACAAGGCAGGACAGCTCTTGGATGCTGATGAATGCTCAAGTGCAGAAAAACTCATTACAATTACCTAAAGTAGATTATACTGTTATAAAAGCTTTTTTCCTCACTGCCCTTCAACTATTAGAATTCCACAGTATATGTAGCAGCTTGAAAAGAAACATGTAAAAAGTGTAATTTCTGGCTACAGGCACCAGCAGCATAATTATATGAATATATTTTACATTCTGCAACCTGTTCTTTGGTTTTGAGACCCCACAGATTCTGTAGGTTATGAATAACATGGTATCTAGCTATAGTATCAGCCCTAAATTGCTGGAATATATATTCAGTCTCAAATAATTGCTTTGGATCTGTGTTGATTCCAAAGTAACATAACAGTTCAGACTAATTTGCAGTTATTAAACGTAAATTTTTTTTTTTTGCATTTAGGATTCTGCAGATTTATGGATAGGAGTAGTTGTTTTTTAGGATATTTAGGGGAATTACAGAAGCTTGCTGTCTCTTAGTGTAAGGCCCAGTAAGGTCAAAGACCTAAAAACAAGCTTGTCATAAGATTATTTTTTCAAGATGTGGCTGTTTTAATTTTTAATTCTTACAGCTTGTTACAGTGGCCCTGACAATGGACTACATTCTCTGCAGTAATCAGAAACACTGGCTCTTCTACTGGTGCTGTGTAGCACTCACTATATCAGGCACCAGAAATACAGAAATAGTAATAATATTCCTGCCAAAATCAGTGGGAAAAGGGATTGTGTGGTTCCTGGGTACACAGCAGTGTTACTTGTACTCAGACACGTCCTGTAATATTGGCTTTGTGCGAAACACCACGTCTGATGGAACAGTACAGCTCAACAGGCTGGCAACAGGTAGTACAGCAAGAAATTGGTAAAGGGATTTTCTTTTGTTGAAAGTTCTGCATGTGGTTCAGCAGGATCTGGACCATGCTGGGCCAGTCACTTTGCAATATACTGCAGTTTGCAATGCACTGGACTAATATCTAGAGATAAAGCTCCAAATCCCTCATTTGCATTAGTGGATAAAAGAGTATTAATAGTAAGTGGGCCTTTTAAAATACTTGACAGTTGGAAATTGCTAGTCTAGCAGGGTACACAAGATTAAATGTTAAGTCTGTCAAACTGCATAAGTTTACCTCAGTAGAGACATTTTTACAATGCATTTGGAGAACTCTTAAGTCTTCTTGTTCTTACTGAATAACCAATCTCGGCCTTAAGCATAGTATAATGGTACTTATAAATTGCTCTACTGCCTCTGCAAATGTACTTCAGCCAATTTCATGAAATACTTCAGCTCTCAGGTTGAGATGCTGTGGCACCAGCAGTCAGCCAGCTCTCCAGCAGCTCTCAAGACACAGCACCCGGGCTGAAGCGTTTCTGTGACAGAAACGTGGGAAGTACTTCAAATATTTTGCAAGCGGGGAAACTAATCGAGCTCAGCTCCATGTTCTCAGCCAAGGTTGGTCTCCTCAGCCTTCAAACAGAAGGTTAAGGGCCTACAGTTAACACCAAGTGATCACGTAGACCCCCAGTGCAATAAGATGGCAGCACTTCCATTTTTGAGGAAAAAAAAAATGTTTTTTGCTGAGTGTCACAGGGAGGCCTCTGGGGGTTTGCCAACATCAGGCCCAACACCTCGTGGGGAATCGGGAGGTGCAGAACCAGCTCCCCACTCCCCAAGAGGCAGACGCTCTCCTTGGGGGTGCGGGGCCACCCGTGCTGAGGTGAGCAAGTGGGAAGGGGTCCCTTCTCTTCCCACCCTTCATTGCAGGGAGGCTGCAGGGCACCAGGCACATTCACACCCCCACAGGCTGCTCCTCAGCCACCCACACCCCAGGGGTTCCACCTGAGGATGCCATGGGAGAGGCATAGTTGAGTGTGGGAGGACAGAGACCTGGAGGTGGAAGCCTTCCAGATGTCACCAAGGAGGTGGATTGAGGTGGGTGGATCCCGTGGTGAGAAGTAGGGGAAATTTGAGGGGGGTGAGGGCTGGCTGGGAGGCTTTGGCAGTGGCACTTTGGGCAGGGGTGGTCAGTGAGGTGGCAGGGGACATGGGGTGGTGGGCAGTCCATGTGCAGAAGGTCAGTAAGGTGCTTCCAGGGCTGGAAGGTGAGGAAGGCCAGGGCGTTGTGCTGAAAGCCTGTGGTTTGCTCTTGTTTTTAACCTTGCCTCTTCAACAGGTTAACTCGGTGATATATGTGGCCTTAGAGCTGCTGGAGCCTTTCACCAAAACAAGGAGTGCAGGAAAAAACAGGGACTGAAGAGAAGAGAAGAGAATAGTGTGACTGGGGGCAGGGTAACCTGAGTGAAGGAGCAGAGCAGTGCTAGTGGCCACAGAGAGGAACTCAACATGCATACGGGGGAAAGTGTCCCCTCAGAGCAATTGCTGCCTCTTGGAGATGGAGAAAAACACTTGCTGACACTACAGCCTGTGTGTCTGAATGCAGAGGAGGAGGAGGAGAAGGATGTGGAGGGAGTCTGCCAGATAACTGCCTCCCTGCAGAAGGGGGTGGCCATGGCAGCGCTGGCTGGGGCAGTTGTGCTGCAGCAGGGGCAGGGTGTGCTGCAGAGTGTGCCAGCTGGCATGGCTGTTAGTGTGCAGGAAAGTGTCTGTGTTTTTTATGATTTAGAGATGACACAGATTAACATTCTGCAAGAAAAAGGTCAAGAAAAGAGTTCAGAAAGCAAGCCAACAGAGAAACCACCAAACACACTACTGGCCGAGGTATGAGTTGTCAGTGTGCTGAAGATGATGATACGTTAGCTGCTAACTTCTACTATTGTCACACTGATTTGATTCTGACTTAAATTCCAATGCATTCAGACTTGTTGGACTTAAAAAGCTGTAAAGATTATTAGATATGTATAATTTCACCCCATATTTAAAAAGACAAACTAAAAACTTAGACTGTTGAAGTTTGGACAAGTGTTTAATTCAATTTGCCTATTTGGTGCTCTTTGGTTTGACAGGCTAGATATCTTAAGTAGCATTAGATAATTTCTCCTGCATTAATACAATGGACCTGTCATTTTTAGGGTTGGATATGTAACATGGTTTCATTTGAAACATGTTTTATGAAAAGGATATGCAAACATGGGTATTTATCATGTGCTATTGGTATTATTATAAAGTATAATTTTTTTTTCATTTAAAACTGTGCTACCATGGATAACTTCTGTAGTATGGTCATATTTAAATTTAATCTAATGCAAAAAAACCATCACAACCTTATTAATTGCTGCATATCAAATAAAAATACACAAGCATTGTAAAAGTCTTCAAAATCCTATATTGGTTTGGTAAAAAAATTAGAGCCTTCTTCCTTGTTGTTGTTTTTAAACAGTGAATGTACTGAAATTGCATTTTAAGTGTGGGTTGTTGTTTTTTTTTTAATGAGGGTACAGGTTTCTATGTTCTCAGTGTTATAATTTTTAAATGATGCTCTGAAATTTTAAATAAAAATTTTGGGCATCTAGGGCTCGATTTTCATTTACCTCTTAGACTGTGGTATGTTAAATGTAATTTTTTTGTTGCAGTTTTGTTCATCACAATTGCGGCTGAAAATAAAAATTAATTAGTAGCTTGCATCTTGTCAATAGCTCAGTTGTTTTGCCACTGGTGACTACCTTTGATCAGAGAAGCTGTAACATGTTTTCTTTTTCATGCTTTCTTTTTTTGAATAGGTTGACAGAGATACTGATGTCATTGCATTTCAAAATAAGGTCCAACAGCTGACCCCATCTGAAGAGGGGTTAAAAAAGCAACTTTACTCCACTCTTTGGGAAACGAAGAGTCAGAGCTGCAAAGCCAGTGATGATTTGTCAGAATCATGTGATGAAGGTAAAGATCAGGAATTTGCAGCTCCATCAGTACAAACAGTTGTAAAAAAATCCCTAGAGTCTACAATTTCAGATTTTTTCTCCTAACTGGAAAAAAAGGTGAAAAGTTAGTAATCTTTGTAGTTAATTTCTAGATATTGTATGTTGTTCAATTTTGAGGTGAGGTTGAAATTTTATATTAAATATTCAGTGTTAAATTTAAATTAGGTTAAATCTAACATTCTGTAGAAATTTGAGAGAAGGAATAATACCCTTAATCCTTAAGTGGTAAGGTACTTGTTCAGGCTGATGTTGTATTCAGAAGAGACATTTTGGATGGCATTTAGAAATTAACAGTCTTTTCAACAGTATGGGGTGTTTGAAACTTCCTGAGAGATTTCAAAGATAATATTGTATATAAATGTCTTCGAATAAACCTAGTAAATTACATAGGCTTTCTTTTGTCCCTCATTCAGCTGCAAAATGTGCTTGTTCAAGGGGTTATGGATAGGCTTAGAATGTTTCCAAGTTGCTGGCTGAGGATGGTGGGCAAGTATCAATGCCTATATGCAAGGTATCTCACAGAACCTGAGTGAAAACAACAGAAAATAATCGGTTTAAGATTTCAGGAATATAAAAATATGTTGCAGAAACTAAGGACTGGCTTAGAAAGGAGTAGATAATCAACTGTTTCCCTAGAGACTGTACTGCAAAATTTGGATGACATCAGTAATGCTGAAGAGTCTGTAGACATGTGTGTCTATCTGTATATTAAAGTACCTTGGCTGAGGTTGTTTAAAGGATGGATATTGAACCCATTGTTAACGCCCCTTGTTTTAGTTACTGTGTTTACAGAAAGCACATTTGAGCAGCTTTTACAAAGCTAACAATGTTCTTTTGTGTGGGCAAGAATCCCCAATGAATAAATAACAATAAAGTGGTTTTGTTTGCTGTTACTGAAGTGAAGTGTTAGCTGCACATCTCTGTGTGGTATAAAGCATTGTATAAAATACATTTTGGTCTCAGCATGAAAATCATTACAGAGAGAACACTTGGGAGCTGAGACAACTGATTTGAAAAGGCTCTTCAAATGTGATGTATTTGCTATTTCGCTTTTTCAAATCTTCAAAACTGAAAGTGTTGCACATTTACTCTTGTTAAGCTCAAAAGAAATTCATTGCTGTTGTGCCATGAACTTGGAAATATTACATAACCCAGAAAGCATAACTTTATTCCATGACTTCTTCAAGGAACTGATCTTTTTCCCTCAAATTCAACCAAGAATTTTTAAGAAGCATCATGGTGTTCTTTGTTTACTTCATGAAGTCAGAACTACCAAAAAACCAATAACTGCTTAACCTGCCATTTCCAAATCTTTGAACAAGTTTACTTTGCATTAATTATCCAGTTATTATCAAGAAGTGTGTTGCACAGGTTTTAAATGTCTTGGTGGACCATGTCTTAATGATGCTATCAAGAGAGAAACTTTCATCCTGTCTTGGAGGTAAGACCTAGGCTCAGAGTTAGGTTTCCTGGCTTTAGATTTCTAAAGTGTATCTCTAACACATGGTAATATATTTCAGGCAAATCACTTAATCTTAAACAGGTACCATAATTTCTGACAGCTTGATTGATTTTTATATGTGTTTTGAAGTCCTTTTATGTGGAAGTAGGAAGTAGTTTTACCCAAAGTAGAACAACTGTGTAGAAATTGTTAGTATTGTTTTGAAAAAGTAAAGTAATTATCATGTGGCTTGTACAATCTAAATGTTTCTTTGTTCCCACAGGAAGAAAAGCAGTTTCCAACTGTGGTTTGTGCACATTCACCTCACTCAGAAAATCAAATCTTAATCATCATGTGAAAACCCATTCTGATGAGAAATGTCATGTGTGTCACCTCTGCCTTAAGGCTTTTAATACAGCTACTATCCTGCATAACCATTTGAATACACATACAGGTATTTATCATGTGAAAATACTTCATTTTACATATTGTCTGCAAAATGTGATTAACAAGCACATGACTATCATAGAGCTGAATTCTGTGACCATTTTGTGCTCAGGAGTTTGGAGTTCCATACCAAAAAGACACGGTCTGTACTTGGTAACTCTCTGTGTATGTATTACTTTATTTTCTTAAATGCCATTCTAAAAATTATTTTCAGCTCACTATTGACTTCAGTTGTGTCTGATTCCAATGTACAAAGTAGAATTTTTTTGTGATAGCTTCATTTTGCTCTACATTTATTTTCTATAACATTTCAGAATCTCAAAAAGGATTTTATTAAAAATTTTACATGTTGGTTCAAGGCAGACAAATCATTGTTTTGTTAAATAAAATTATAAGAAAGGGTGTATTCTTGCAGGGACCAGACCTTATAAATGTGGTGACTGTGACATGGCATTTGTGACCAGTGGTGAGCTTTCACGACACAGGCGCTACAAGCATACTTTAGAGAAACCTTTCAAGTGTTCAGTATGTAAATATTCTTGTGTAGAAGTAAGTACAACCTTACCTAATCTTTTGGGAGGGTTTTTATGTTTTTACATACTAAGACTTTAACGCACTGTAAAGTTATTTTGCACAGATTTTTAACCCTGAAGTGTCTAAACTCGGACCTATGAGGTATCAGCAGTCCCTGTATAATGGCACCAAAGCAAAGATTACCAGGATCCACTAATGGCCTTAGACCACAGTGATGGGTTGAATTTCATTTGTCTGCTATGTTACTGCTAAGTTACTTTTATGCACACTTTTTCATCACCATCACCCCTCAAAAAAGGAACAAGCAACAAGCAACCTTATTTCCTTGAATTCTTATGTTGTCAATATAGTAATAAATTAGTTGCTTCACATAAGAGTTTGCACAATTATTCATCTTTTTAAACTAGTTACATTTTAAGGCCATTTTGGTTTCTATTACACTGATATTGCTGCTAGACATTGTGTGTGAATTTAATCCTACAACAACATAATTGGTCCTCCTTTACACTTCATTTCATGTATACTGTAGGACAAGACTGGCTACAATGAAGCTCCTGTATTGTGCTTGTATGTCTGATGATATTTGGTTTCACAGGATTGAAATTTGCCTAATCTAGAAAAAAAAAACTAATGGCTGCCTAGGGGTTCACTTTGAAAAAATAGGTTTTCAGTCATGCACCTATGATTGAATCACAGTCACAGTCACCGATGATTAAATCACTGTCACAGTTTAATGAATATTCAATATCTAAATTTTTTATGTGCTGTGTCCAAATCTAAAGCTGCAAGCAAGCCCAAGCTTTAGAACACATATTATCTTATTAATTAGATTTTGGCTAGCTTGCATCTTTAAGACCCCTGTCAGTTTATGTTAGTGTTTTATTCTTTCCCTTGTTTGATAGGGAAGTATTCAGCAGTTATTGCTGTTGCAGAACTGTCACTACTATCACAAGCTGTGCCTCAGTAAGGAGCCCCCAACTAATACCATGCCTATGATTTGACTTTTGTGTAGCAAAGATTGACAATCATGTCTAATTTTAAGTGAATAGTGTTGTAGATTTGAATGGATCCAGCAGTGACTTCATTAGGTATGTTTGTAAATGGAGGAATTGAACACTAGGTAACTACAAAATTTATGCAGAACATACCACAAGGACAGTATAAAAAGTAGTGTATTAAACTTTGGCAGTGAAATTGCTTCATTGGGATTTGAAGATAAATAAAGACATTGGTTAATGAGTTTGGTCTTTCGTTGATTTTCCTGAGTATTTTCAAAGAATTGTCAATAATTTCAAAGAATTGGCATATCCAAATAGCCTGAAAGTAGTTGGTATCCATGTCAGCTGATAGACAAACTGTAGCTTTTATGTTCTTATAAAACATCTCCTTTTGGTTTTGTTGGCACAAACATGAAAGTAAGATCATCTGGGGAAAAAATACAGCAATGCTGCTGATTGTACAGGGGAAGGTGGGGTGGGAGAGCACTAATTCTGGGACTAATAAATTTTTAAAATTTATTTAAAATATTTAAAATTTTAATAGATGAATTTTGTAAACATTACTGCACCACATTGCTTATTTTTATACCAGGCAAGCAAAATGAAGCGCCACACTCGCTCGCATACAGGAGAGCGTCCTTATGCCTGTGACCTTTGCAGTTATGCCAGCAAGGATGCATATAAACTGAAGAGGCACATGAGAACTCATTCAGGTAGGACTCTGATGTAATGATCAGGTCTGTGTCCTTAAGCCCTTAGCACTCATAATCTTTGGAGGGATCTAATTTCAGACTCTAAAATTATTAGCGCTTTTTAATTTGTGATTTTGAGTAAATGACTGGGAAAAAGATGTTACTTTAAAATTTTCTGAATTTGGCTTTACAGTGTTGCTCTTCTTCCTAAACATTTCTTTTTAATATTAGAAAAATATTTAATCTATGTGGTCTTGGGTTTTTTTGTGGATCAAGTTCTCATGTTTATTTCTCAATTATTTGAATTTATACAGACATGTATTTGCCACGAGAGTTTAAACTGTCTTTTCAAAACATGGGCATTTTTGTGGCCTGAGATTGCTTGTAAATTATTTGGTCAGTAAAGATTTAAATTGTTTTAACACTGAAAGCAGTGTATTCTGGTCATGGCTCTGTAACAAGGATGTCTTCTAAAAAGCAGTTGGTATCTTTTGCATACTTCAGGGTTTAACTTAGCCCATTTATGATATGCAATGTGTGTTATGATTAGTGTTTTAGTTTGAATCAGAGTTTGAGTGTCTTGAGTATTCAAGACCAAAAGTATAAGTTAATTAAAATAATTCCCGATTAATAATGTAGAATTATTTTAACGGCTTTGTTTCATCAGTTTGTCTCACAGCTTCTGGAAACCAGGACTTGTAATCAGCTATGTAAGCTTTCTTAGGTACATTGTCAACACATAGTAATATTTTGTTTGGTCTGGAGACTGTTGCTATTAGATAGGGATGTATTTATCTGTGGGAATTTTGCATTTGTATTTAAAAAAGCAGAGTAAGTTTCTAAGCATATGTTATTTTAATACGTTTTCTTATAGGTGAAAAACCTTATGAATGTTACGTTTGCCAGGCCAAATTCAGTCAAAATGGTACCATGAAAATCCATATGTTACAGAAGCATGGAGAAAATGTGCCAAAATACCAGTGTCCACATTGCAGTACTTTTATTTCACGAAAAAGTGACCTGGGTGAGTTTAAAGGAGAAAAAAAAAATTAAATGTGGATATAATTAGAGGCGAAATCTCTAATTTTCACTGCTTACAATGATACCAAATATGTTATATATGACTATATCATTAACAAGTATTTCTAAGGAACATGTATTAATTGCCTTACAGGTAAGTTCCATCTGCAAGGAGATGTACTGACATCTTGTGGTTACTGTTTTAATTTCCTTAAAATGAGAAGCAGCAAACATTTAGCTTCTCTGTACCTTTGACATCGTGACTTTCTATTTTTTTCAGTAAGAAGGTACCTAGCAAAAATCTATGTTGAGGTTGTGTTGAAAAGTTCTTTCTCAAAGTCATACACAGTAGTCACGTGTATACAGCCATTTCATTTCTTTCATTCTGTTATGTTCTAGTTAAAATGTGTTTGTGTCTAGCTATATGTTTAGTTTCTGACCAGATTGTCCTTGTAATTTAAATAC
Source organism: Florisuga fusca (assembly GCA_038090715.1). Lineage (NCBI taxonomy): Eukaryota > Metazoa > Chordata > Aves > Apodiformes > Trochilidae > Florisuga > Florisuga fusca. Next base: position 5,101,806 of record JAAWXA010000023.1, read on the forward strand.
GTGTAATTGCATTACTTAATAAAGTACAAGTTAACTTTTAAGTTAGACTTCATCAGTCCAGCAAATAATGGTTTTACTGTGTTTCAAGCGTTCAAAACTCTTAGAATTCTAAATTTTGTTGTACCATTATCAAAGGTTATTTTTGGACTATGTAATACTCATTCATGGAAATAAAGGATTTACCATTAAAATTAATTGCTTTTAATAACTGTCCAGGTGCCCACTTACGAAATCTGCATTCCTACATGGCAGTGGCAATTAAATGCAGTTACTGTGAAGCTGCTTTCCATGAGCGCTATGCTTTTATTCAGCATAAGAAGACTCATAGAAATGAGAAAAGATTAAAATGTGATCAGTGCAGCTATGCATGTATGAAGGTATTTAAGTTCTCTGAAAAATTATTGCTTTTTCAGTTGATGGTTTGGCAAGCCAGGGTTGGATTTCAGGTTATGTTTATCTTAAGAATATAAAAACTTTTGTTACTGCTGTCTAACTGAACTAGCACAGTTATAATTTGCAAGATGCAATGCATCACAACTAAAGAGTAAAATTCAAATTCTTGGAAGTCTGAGGCTATCTTGGCAAATCTTTTGCACAAGAACATCTTAGGAGCATAAAGTAAGAGCAATCAGTTTCGGTGACATTGTGATGAGAACAAAATACAATATTTGCACCTTAAGTGTGATTTTCAGCAATGTCACAAATACATTCCCTCTGAACTGAAATTTTTATTTAAAGAATACATTCAAGGCAGCATTGATTTGGTCTTAATAGGGTGGAATCTGTATGTTCCATTCAGATTATTTTCTCATCTAAGCTTAGTAAGGTTAGGAGGGAATCCTCTGACCTTTTCCAAGTCATGGGGCAGATCCCAAGGTGTTCTCCAGCATCTGCCCAGAATGGAGGATAATTAGGGAATCTGTGCAACAATCTTGCACTTTTCTGTGTGCCCGTGTCATTTTTTGAACACGTGTCGCAGAGGTGTGACAGTTTATGTTACAGATTTTATGTTTACAGTTTATGTTACAGATATTTTCTTTGATTCAGGAGCGACGCTTAATTGTACATCAACGAACCCATACAAGTCAGAAGCCCTTCACTTGCTCATGCTGCAGCAAAAGCTTTCAACAGAAGCAGCTTCTCACTCTTCATGTTAGGAAGCATCATGATTCTAATATTAATCCTACCATTTATGAGTGCCCTAAATGTGGTAAGGGCTATTCACTCCGGGTAAGATATTTCCTTTTAAGGAATCTCACTGGAGTTATCTTTAGCTAAGTATTGCGGATCATATTGTCACAAAGGACTGAGAATAAAAACCAGTGTACTGGCTGGAATGTTAACTCCTTAGTGCTAAGCCAGCACAACTTGTTTTCTTTCCTAAACCTTCCATTAAGGGGGTTAATAAAGAACTTCACAGTATTCCTCTTTAGATAGGAAATTTTCACCACATCCTATTTTCAGGGTTGGTACTGGTTTGCACAATATAGTATTGAAGTTACTATTGCTTCAGAAAATGCTAAGCTGTATTTTATACCCACCAAATAGCAATGTTCCTTTAAAGCAGAATTTTAATATGTATTCTGGAAAATTTTCAGGAGTTTTATGGGGGTTGTTAACTAATTCAACCTTTTTCTTAGTCTTCCAAAATTTGGCTGTCAGAACCATATTTGTTTTGTGTGCTTGTGTTGAAGTGCTTACATACATTAATATTTGATTCATTTATTTATGCTTCATTATGCTAACAGAATAATATGCATAAGCATTCTGAAAATTGTGGGCTGGTAAGGGCAAAAACTACTACACCCAGGAAAAGAAGCAAGGGCAAGAATAACACCCATGAGGAACCCAAGTATGTTAAGCAAGAAGGTAATCAGAGAATAAGTTAGAATTTAATCATGTAAATTAGAATCAAGAATAAAAGGCTAAGGCAGTGAATCTCCCCTGCTGTTTAATTACTGTTTCACAATGAAGCTAATTTAAGTTCTAATAATGGAAGAATACTTCAGAATAGTCATTATTGTGTGGCAGGAATTCTTGCCATCCAAGTTGGGTCATTGCATAGGTGCTTCTGAGACTTCTATTTCCTTACTCCTGAAAATGTCTTTCTACTTAGCAATGCTTACAAATGTAGTTTTATTTTCCCTTTTATAAATTCTCTTTGCCTTTATAGTTGAGGATAAAACACATCATTACTGAGCTGAGCAGCAGTGAGTTTTCTTGAGAGCTCATGATGTGTAATACACTGCTTTAACACAGACTAGATCAAAAATTTCTAAATTTTAGAACAAAAAAGATCACAAAAAATCTAGTACATCTTAATAAAGAAATAGTTCATCTTCTTTCTGACGTATTCAGGTAAGATAGCAATGAAGTAATAATAAAAATGCTACTGATTTAAATAGGTTGAGTAATTCTTCTGTCATACTGTAGAGTTTATAGAGCTCTTGGTTCAGCATCTCTGTGCAATCAGAAACTCACTGGTAACTACTCAGTGCTACTCATTGTGGATGGCTCTTGAGCAATGAATGTTTGTTTTGTAAACTTGAATATAAACCAAAAGATGGTCCACAGTTTATCTCTTTCCCTCTCTTCTGCTTCCTCATCTTTTCTCATCAGGTCAGGATTCCCAGAAAGTAAGTTCAGGTTTTGGCAGACCAAAATGGTAGTCTGATTGGCCAGTTGATGTCTTGCCAGCAAGAACTCCATGGTGCCTTTTCTATCTGGGTTATGCTGGTACCTTCCTGATACAAACATTTGTGTTTAGTCTTATTTGCAACTCTAAAAACACATGAAGTAATATATTTTTTTTATTGTCTCCAGTAAACCTTAGCCTGACACTACATATGTAGTAATATTGTAGTATTTTCATCTTACAGTCTAAAGTTGATTCAGAGGAGATATTTGCTTATAATTTCCTTTATGTGCATTTCTGTTGGATTCAACAAAGCAATATTCAGTTAGGTCTTATGGAGTAAGAGACAAGAATAGAGATAAATCTAAGGCCTAAGTGCCTTAGAGCCTTAAATTTTGGTATATCAGATTATATCTGCACTCATTTGTGCCTAGCAATGCTGCGATACAATTTGACTTAGGGAGAAGAAGAAATGTTGAAGCTTTTCTGAATCTAATGAATATATATCAGCAGCTGAGTTTACATTAGCATTGACACTTCTGTTTTCACTGGTGAGGCTGTAATGGTATGGTTAGAGAGAAATTTTTACAACTACAGTGTTTATGTTTTTGTGATAATTAGATTTAGCTGTTTATTAATGTTTTGCTGTGTGCAAACAATTTGGTTTTGATATCTTGCAGATCTCTTCATATGGAAGCTTGCTTTTTAGAGCTAGGATAATGTCTTTAGATGTAGTTCATGCAGATACTCAGTCCATTAGTTGATTCACACAAATCCCAGAGTTTTCTGTGCTAGTTTCAGCAGTTTTTTTCTCAAAGTTGACATTTGCAAGTATGTCTCTCTTCACTTGCACACCCTGCAGGGACCTGTAGGATCCTGTATGTGGCTTTACAAAAGATTACTTTTGTGAGTGGAACTGTCAATGATTTGCTCTTACTAATAATTTTAGAAGAAAATAGATATGTATGAGAATGACATTTCCTGTTAAATAATGCTCAGTTTACCTCATAAGAATACCATGGGTGCTGCTCACTAACATGAATCATAAAGTAATATTCAACATAAAATATATTAATTCTCCAAATAAAATATAAGATAAAAGATAATTCTGTTGTTACATATTGACAGTATTTTCTCTACTAAAGCAAACTGCCTATTTGTTAAATTTATTGAAATAGTTACTTGTTTTTTGGTTAATCACCACAAAATTTCTTTTGTTTTGTTTTACAAAGCTGACCTGGAATCATTCCAAGATGCCTCCACTATGAAAAATGAACATCATGCCAGTGAGACTGTCCCTGTTTTAGATGAAATAGAAACAGCAACTCCAAGAGAACAGAAAACAGAAATGACTTGTGAAATGATTCTCAACATGATGGACAAATAACACACAAACAGACTCTGTTTTTCCCAGTTTCCATTGATTGTAACTGACCAGTTCAAAGACTTAGCTGTACGCAGTTAGAAAAGACTAGGAAAGCTAGAGAAGAGGTTGAAAAAATAGAAAAGCTAGCAAAGGTTGAAAGCTGTTGAAGCCCTTCTGTGCTCATGTTGATTCTTGTTGCCATTTCTACTGTGTCACCTGTAGATCAGTACCCAATTGTGAAAGCTGTAAGGAACCTTTGCCTGTTTTATTACAAATGTGTAATAACAGAATAAAGAAAAAAAACCACCTATTTTGGAGTAGGTTAAGAAAAATGTGATAGGTGATAGTTTTCTGTTGTTTTTTTTTTCATCTTGCATATAATTTCTCTTCCAGATCTACTCAGAATTACATACAGATCTGAGGCAAATTTGTTCCTCAGTAGCTCTATAGACTTGAGAGCTGCGTGAACTTCAGTCTATAAAGTCTTAAAAATTAAAGCTTAAAGTTTTTTTTCCACTTATTGTGTTACATGAAGAACTTTATCCTATATTGATAACATGTCTACATGCCTGTTCTACTAGGATAACTATTTATAATTTGGCAACTGTTCTGCTGTCACTGAGACCCAAACTAATAGCATGCTTAGGTGCTTTAACTGCCATGCAACGTCATGAGTATCTCCATGCACATGACTGGGAGATAAGGATAGCAGTATTAGCTAGAGATAGTTACTATAAGGAGTAAGTTAACCCATTTAAGAAGTTAAGGACAACTCTACAATGAAGGGCCTCATTGAGACCTTAATCATCTCCATCAAATATATTAATTAGAGGAATTATCACGTTGGTAATAGAAACCTCATTCGGTTTTGTAGCATATGTTTATAGCAATCTCTAAGAAGTCAGTGTATTTGAATTTGCCAGAATTACTAATTGGCTTTGTCTTCTATTATAACAGTGTTATTTGAGTGCTTGATAAAAATTTGTGACTATTTTTTCATATCTGTTTTCATAGTAGTAATATTTGTCCAGTATTAGTAAGTTAATGGTTTATTCTGGCTGCCTTATCAGTAACCAGGACTTTTGGATACTTTTGTCCATGATAATTGCTTAAATAATTTTATAGAATTCATTCTTGTTGTGTGGTTTCCATCTGTGTCATAAATTCTAAGCAACACATTTCTTTGGTAAAATTAATTTTAGAAGTTGTATAAATTTCTTGACCAATTTTCTGAATATATATTGTTCATTTGAATTGTTAATAACAAAGCTGACTCATTCTGTGTTGACATCTGAAAATCAGACTACAGAAAGTGGAATACAAATGTAATAATAAAAGATCTTCTTGTCACTGAACTTGCAAAATGATTATTCAAGTAGTTAGAAGCTAGAAAAGTGTCCTTTTGAAAATCAAGAAGGAATGCTTTGCCTTTTCAGGAGCCATTCCTTGTGGCCTCATTCTTTTTTACTGCCAACACTGGCTGTTTTTCATGATTAAGAATTTGCATCACTTACAGATGTTTATTTTAAAAATATAATTTAATGTAAACATATTATTGATATATTTTATATTAGTATCTTTTAACACAGGACAGATGCTGAACAGATTCCAATTTTATAGCACTTCCATATACTGATTATGGAGGAGCTGATAAATGTACAATGATTCATGCTATAAAATAGAGAATACTGAAGTATTCTCCAGTGATGTTCCTGGCTAGTTCAGTTATTTGGAAAAGAAGATTTCTACATATGAGAAAGCATGCATTCTGAGTTTTTTCTGGAAGCAGAAATTGTCTACACTTTAAATAGTTAATGTGTGAGGAAAAGCACAGTTTGTGCACAGGCAGATTTAACACATCATACCTAGAAGATAAAAGCAGAGAAAGAGTAAAAAATAACTTCAGAGACTTTTTTCTTTAGGCTCTGTAATGCAACTAAGACCTTGAAGCACAGTAATTTCAGTGATGCTGATCTATGGAATATAGAACTGCAAAAATCAGTACATTTTGATGTATCCATTAGAATGGATTAACTTCTGAAACTGAAGGCGTGTTCCCCAGAAAATCCTAGAATTTACCAAAGAAATAAAGAAAAGCAGCCAGTATCGGCAAGGGTCGGGCTGGAAGTTGCAGGGGGTGTGAGTGCTGTGAGGTGTGAGTGATGGAGCAAGCAGAGGAGGTTCCTGTAGGTGGCAGTGTGCGTTCACATCTGCCCGGGCAGGCAGGGGGAATGACGCCTCTCCTAAGTGCTGTGATTTTTTGCACTTTTATCGACTTAGTAATATCTCTTCCTAATGATTTTATGCATGTCAAGACTATATAAAAAGAAGTTTGGGCAGCTTTTTTTTTTTTTTTCCCCTTTGCAGGCTACTAAGTCCTGCTTTCTACAGAGAATTGAGCTGCTCAGGGAAGGTCAGGTGGGTGCAAGGGAGGTGCACTGGGAATGTGTCAGTACATTTGCTGTTGTCGATAAATCATCACGTAAAATTATGGTTTAATGATAATTTATTCTGTTTATCCAAGAAATCTTTAAAGAGGTTTTGAGGTTTTTAACAAAAAGCAGATTTGTATACAAATGCATAAAGCCCTGGGAGGTGAGGGGGAGCGTGTGCACTGACCATGAGAGGTGGTAAGACCCTTCATAACAAGGTGAACTCATCAACTTCTACTGATTTTATTTTTTCACAAATTAAGCTTTGACACAGCAGTGTGGAAGCAGTGCACACTGTCACTGCAATAGGCCTTTTCTCTGCATGCTGTGATGTAAGATTTTACCACGAGATGGTCTTTATTCATTGTCTAACCATCATTCTGGTAGTGGATGAGGAAAATAGTGGGATTCCAGCCACATTTGTCAATGTTCCAATAAATCTTCTTGAACTGTCAAATCTTAAGTTCCTGCCACCCTCTCTGTCATATCCAAAATAATCTTTTTCCTGTCTTTCAATGTTTTTGCTGATTACTGAGTCTGGATTAGGGAAACGTCTGCTGCCTGTGCATTCCTCTACCGAGGATCTTTGCCATGATTAGTTTTTTGTAAGTGAAAATTAATTTGGTTATTTAACAGTCTTGCAACTACAAATATCAGTGACAGAAATGTAACAGAGAGGAATTTAAATTTTTGTGTTTTGAGAAAGCTGAAGCTGGCTCCCTCAATATGTTTGTCTCCATTGTACAAATGAGGAAGATGATATGCAGAACAAATTAATCTCTGATTTAATTCTTTTACCTTCAGGAGCAGTGAGGGTCACTGATGATACATGGTTCTGCTGCTTATTACTAGTTTAATCTCAGTGAATTAGAAATAGAAACCCAGGGCATTACAGCATGTAATGATTAAGTTACATTAGCAGAAGGTGGTGAGCAAATGGGCAAGTACCTAATGACATCAGGCCAGTGCTGATAAGCACTTCCAGAAACATCAAAGTCAGACTATTAACACTGAAATAACATTTAGAAATTCTTAAATGTCAGCACTTAAGGTGATATAAAGGCCCTATGTCAGCATGACAACTGCCATAGGTGCCAGTGCTGGTACAGCATCTCATCAGCAGGAAATGCATAGAGAGTTTACGCTGGTGGTAATTGAGAAGGTTCATGAAGGGGATGCACACTCAATAATCTTCAGAACTTTCTTAAGTAGGAAAAGTAACGTGTAATGTTTTCCTTTGGCACAAGGAGAGGCACCTTTTGCTGTTTTTCCCACTGGATGTAAGTTCTCTCCACCTGGTCACTAATGGATGGCTGAATTATGGATGACTAAATGTTGTATGGCTCTAACAGAACTTCCACTCACACAGTTTAATATCCATTTTTTGTTTTGTGTAAGAAACTGAATGTGCATTTGAAAGCAATTTACATTAATACAGTATGCCTGCAGGCAAACATCATTCCCTGTTGTTGTGCTTTTAAACAGCCCAGCTATTGTTTGAAGTTAGTCACTGAAACAGTTGGACTCTGTCTGGCGTTCTGGGTGTGTGATCGTTACAAAATGGTAAAGAATTTACTGACAGTTTTGGTTCAATCTGTTTTCACTTTGAATTGGCACTTGACAATGAAGAATTTTGTTTCTTTCTTCTTTGGTAGTTGACTGAGTTACCTCTGTAAATTATTTTGTTTATTTTTAACTTTTTTTTTTTTTTCCAGATTCAGTCTATTGGTTTTACTCCCACCCCATCCACATAACAACATTTCCAACTAATGGGAAGAATGCAAAGGAGGATAGCATTGCTGTTTGCTTTGATAAGAAAGAGCCTGGGTTTTACTGCCAGCTCGTCAAATGGTTGGTAGCAGCTAATGGTGATTATAATGAAGCTTTTGAGTCGCCATCCTTTTTCAGGAAGCACTGTATGCTGAGCAACTAAGCTATCCACCCTTTAAGGCAAAGGTGATTTTTTTCATTTTTCTGTTATAGTTATAAAACTATTAATAGTAATTATTTTCCTCTCCTATATTAAATGTTCTGCTCTTTGGACTGAGTTGTTTATGCCTTCATCATTTAGCATTTCTGAACGTGAACTGAAATCACTTAATTTTAAATGGGTTATATCCTCCAGGCCATGCCCTGCAACAAACTTTTGCAGAAGTTTTACTTCAGTAACAATTGTGTGATAACAAATGTCAGAATAATGTTAGTGTAAGACATTGCTCCATCTTTGCATAGGTTTAAGCTTATAATAAATCCATTCAGTTCAGTGAATTCATTTCAGTTGGGTTGGAGCTGTGACAGTGGCCTCTTCCTTTTGGAACTAATTGGCAAAAATGGGTGCACAACCAAGATTAGGGAATACATCTGTACTTTGCATGCAGAAAGAATTTTTCTGCTTTTCTTGAAATTCGTAAGAGAATGCAGAAATGGGCAGCAAGGGTGGCAGCCAGCTTCATCTTGACAGAAGAAGAGCATAGGAGTGAACTGCTCTCATTCTGGGGTTTCCCACTGCCTGGCAGATGCAGGCTGGCTGCAGGAGGTTCTATGTAGAGGCAGGCAGGCTGTCCTAATAGTGGAGTTTCTCTTTCTCAAAAGCAGATGATTGAATAGAAACAATACATTACTTCCCCCATTTGATGATGAAGGCTGACAGTTTGTAGGAGATGAGTCAAAGGTTACTGATGAGAAGATCCATCCAGATAATTGCTGTAATTGCACCCTGAGGAGGCAGCTCCTATCACAGAGCATTAGGCAGAGATTCTGTTTGTAAATATATACTCGACAGTGAACTTCATCCTATGCATTATATCAAGAAAATTCCTTCCTGTGGTATAAATGAAGAAAGTTCTTTTTTGCTTTTTCTCAATCCAACCATGTTTTCTTCTGTCAGCAGGTGAATGGGAAATTGTCCCATTCTGAGAGATGTAGTTGTGATTTAAACATAAAAATATTATTTACTGTTAAATACTTCTATGAAATGCTCTGACTTAGTAAATATATCTTGCCTGAATCCATTTGTACTCTTTCTTAATAAAGAACTTTCACAAGTCCTTGTGCTGCATGATACAGAGAGCGTTAGAGAGGAAGTGATGAAAATTGTTCTGTTCTCTCCCCAGGACGTGCCTGTGAATCAGCACAAACTGAGCACATAAGTATATTTATTTGCATCTACCACAGTGCTCAGCTATTAGGAATTTCTTTTCCTTTTGAATATGACTCAGTATTTTAGTACTATGCACTTAGAAAGAAATTATAAACTATATTGATCACTGACAGGGATCTGTTCCTTCAGCATAGATTTTTTAGATTTACTATCTGTTATGAGATTAGATTCATGCCTTACAAAAGGCAGAAAATTAATGTAATCATCTTATGCAACCCTTCAGTGCTACAAAAAAAAGCCAGTCTCATGCTTCTCAGTGTGTAGGACTAGAATCCAAAAGCTTTGTGTTTAGATTGCTGAGTGAAACTAAGTAAGTAACACAGTTATCTGTCAGTCCAGGCCTTGGCACATAGTGCTGAATTATATGAAGAAGAAACCTTAAGGAGAGGTTGTGCTCACTGAGAAGGAGTTAAAATGGTTGGAACTATTTTAAATACAAAAATTACATTGCAATTTTTGCCTCAGATGACAGTTTATGTCTGAATGCTGTGAATACCACAGAATGCTTCCTATTTTAATAGACTATTTCTTTGTCCATAGAGGAATTTTTCTCCTCTCTCTTGTTTGTTTTTGAAAGAAGTTACAGCATTCCTTTTCAGACAAAAACTACATAAAGAATCCTGATTAGCCAACTACAAGTGAGGAAAGTGAGTAAGCATCCAACATTAGGGATGACCTTGTTTGTTAACAGACATTTACATTTGCTGTTGAGGATTTGTATTCCATTTATCAGTTTTCTATGGTTACCAGGAGCTGACAGAATAAGGAAGTGCAGGGGTAACCTTGTGCTGCTTCAAACAAAGCCCTGTTTCTCTCTGATGCACTCTGGGGCTGGTTTGCATGTTGAGGCATGTTTCTTTCCTACTGACATTTACACAAAGGCAGGAGGAGAATACCATTTTCTGGAAACTGCTTTAGGGTTTTTTTAATCTGCTCTGATTTCCCTCTTCATAGATTTTTCTGCTCAAAATCCAAGAAAGTGTGATAGAAACACCAACTACCTGTCTCTAAAATACCTGTCTGTGTAGGTATTATTATTACAAAGCAATGCTCCCAAATTGCATTTATTCAGACACTTAATTACTCAGTTAAATTGCTGTGAGATTTTTCACATTGAGAAGGGCTGCACTGTCAGAGATACAGTGGTTTACATCATAAAAATCTCATTCAAAAATTAATTTAAACTAGTCTTTACTATTGTGAACTCAGTAGGTAGTAACACAGAAGAATTGCGCCAACACAAACTAGCACGTTTAAAATTAGATAAGTACAAATTTTTATTGGTTTCAGACTCCATTTAGTACAATAGAATATGCATGCAATCTAAAATTCAGTGCTTCCGTCCTATTTCTTCAGACAACTGCTGCACAGGAGCTCTGGCAGCTTTTTTTGCAAGGAGTGTTTTTGGGTAGCAGACAAAGATGGTCAAATTAGAATGCTGGAAGTTCGGTCAAGGATTCTGCTTTAGATACTCCACCCAGGACAAAGCTTTCTTATAGCAGCCCCTTCAGAATTCCAATTGCAGTAATAATTTTTATTAAGTAAATATCAAATTTTGTAGGTTTTCTGTGGCCTTGTTTTGCAACAGACTATTGGAATGTTCTGAGGTCAAATTCAACCCTCCTAACCATGAGATAGTATGTGCCGACAGCCTGCTAAGGGCTAGCCCCTCTTTTTCACCCCTCAAATGTACCACTTCATTTTGGCCCACTGGCTGTGATTAGACTTCAGCATTTTGGGTCAAATTTGGAGGTGAAAATCAGTGCACGTGATGCTGGGTATCCTTATTCTTCTTTCCAGTGTTCTCTCAGGTCAAATTATCACCCACCACCCTGTCTTCTGGCTCAAATACTCCATGGTAATATGCCTCTGGCTGTTACATTTATGTCTCCTGCTGCACCACTATCAGAGCCAACACATACCTACCCCACACTGCAAATATTCAGCCTTTCACTTGATCATTCTTGTTCTGCCATCTCCAATCCCTTCAGCTGTGACAAAAGATTTACAGAAGTTCCAGTCTCCCCAAATGCCATATGTGTGGGTGCGACCCTCCATCTGCTAATTAACATTTGCAAGCACAGACCAGTTTCTAATCATGTGGGTAGAGAGTGGCTGTACTCTGACCTTGTATAAAAGATTAATTTTGAAGTGCCAGAAGAAGAAACAATTCTGTGGATCATTTGTTGTGACCCCTTTGCAAATGCAGCCCCTTGCTGTGGATTTATGTTGGTCTCAGGAAAGGGTTAACATGGGCTGTGCACAGCCAGTCCCCTTGCTGCCTCTGCTAAAGAAACATTAATTATAGAGAGCCCTGAGGATTCAGAGCAGCTAAAAAGGCTGACTAGTATTTAAAACCAAGACAGTCAAATAACCAGTTGGGTTTGATCTGTAATAAATTACTATGTTCTGCTGATAAAATTCAGCAAGAGTGTGACACTCCGATGGGGAGGTTGGCAGCAAAAGTTTTTAAAAAATAGTCTTAAATTGCAGGAAATTACAGCAAGCAGCTCTTCGGAGTTATTTTCCTCTGTTCATTGTGTGTCTGAGGAGGCAGGCAGCCTGCTGGCAAGCTCTTGACCTTTTGTGTGTGAAATAAAATAAGCAGGTGCAATAGTGTGAGTGTCACAATGGGTGACAGTGACTTTTGCCTGTGGGTCTGTGCTCTGTCCCACAGAGCTGCCAGGGCTGCTCCAGATTAGCCCCCTTAAACTTGAGATAAACACAGTGAGAGGCTTCAGCTGTGAAGGGTTGCAGAGTACGTGTATTTCACATGTACATTCTTGTATTCAAAATATGTAAGTCAGCCAGTGAAAGACTTGGTTTAAATTATCTGGGTGGTAACTGATCTGATTCCCATATTGCCCTGTTCATATTTCAGTAACTTCTCAGGGCAGTGCAGTTTAGCTCAGTTACTCTGCTGCAATTGTCAGCTAAGTCCCAGTTCCTTGCATGAAAAGAAATCCATACCTGCATAGGGTGGAATTCTCAGTCCAATTGTATTTGAAGAAAACCAGGACAAATTTATGCCAAGACATTCTTTTACTGCAGTATCTGAGCAACTTGTAGTCTTTTATGTTCTTTTCATTACAAAAACAAAACAAAACAAACAAAACCCCTGTGAAATTAGGGAAGTGTTATGGTGTGGTTTTGGAGCTGATGCAGTGGAAGACTGACATAATATTTAGAGAAGTTTATGGTAGAAAAAGCCCTTCCAAGCTGTAGGCTGATGTAACAGCAGGTTTTCTCATGAAATCTTTATCACAGCAAGCAAAATACAGAGACTTTTTTGAGTGAAAGAGAGGTTCAGCTGTTACGATTTTTCTGTGATCTCCTTAAAGTTATACTTAATTATTTCTGCCTGGAGGATAAGTTTTGTGTAACTTTTGCTTTGTAGCATCCTTTTGTAGGTTTTATGTATGACCTGGTAGTACTCCTTAGTGGGAAAAGTAGGCAGAACAAAAAGGTGTCCTTGTTCTGTCTCTTTTTCTCACCTTTTTATAAAAATTCAAGCTTCATGCAAAATACTGATGAGTTATATTTAGAACCAATTTTTAGTCTCCTTTTTCTCATCAAAATAAAAAAAAATTAAAGAGCTTAAAAAGCCTATATAGAAAACTTTGTGTTCTAGGTTTTCAGCTAAAACCAGTTCTAACTATTATCTGCTGGTGGCACCATTACACCAGAAGAATGTAATATACAAGTGTTAAACAGAAAAAAATGGTACAGATTACACCATTCAATCTGTTTCGATAGGAATTTCTTTTTTCTTCAGAGTTTGATATCAGCGAGACTATTTAGCTTGTTTTCTGGCCTTCTCCACAACAGATGTTATAAAACAGGTGATTACAGCAGATTTTGGACAGAGCATGCCGACATGGCCCAAACACTTGTGGAGCTGAATATAGATACTGAGATTTTTACATGAAATGTATCTGGTATTGCTGAGATCTGGTAAGAGCTGATGTCTTGAGATTCTGGCTCTCCTGTCAGGGCAGGACTCTCTTGGAGATGCCACAGAGTTTCAGGGTTAACTGTAATCTACACACTGCTGAGCTTCAGAGAGTACCCCAGGACAAAGAACTGCAGCACTCTATCAGGAAGGGTCCCCACCCAAGGCAGCTGCAGATGGATATTAGCAGCTGGCAAGGCTTAGGTATCTCTACCCAATATGTTAAAATTGCTCTTCTTAGAGCTTCAAGAGCTGTTAACTCTGAAAGCACCACTCACTTCCATCCCCAACACTCTGAGATTTTCAGTGCACCTTTTGGACAGCAGCAGAGCCCGAGCTCTGTCCTCACTACCAAAGTCTCTGTGAATATGGCATTTTGGTGCCATGGGGGCTTTGTGAGTGATTTTTAAAGAAATGAACTTAATAAGGAACCTAATGGTGATGTAGCAGAGAAGGAAATTGTCTGGCAGTGTCACCTAAAGTGGGAGACCCTTTATGCAATCACAGTTTTCTTCCTGCATGAGAAGTCTTTCTACACTGAGTTTTATTTTTTTATTTTCTAGTTGCTCTTAGTTTGCTACAGAATGGCTGAACACAGGTACATTAGCCTTTGGCTGTGGGGTAACTGCAACCATTTGGTTCTGTTGGCAGCTAAAGTACAGCTGATTCTGTTTTCTTCAGAAGCTTATACCTGTGTGAAATATATGGATTAAAAACATTTTTGAAACATACCTGTTGTGCCTGTATGCACACAGAGATGCAGAGCTTTGGTTTTGTTTTTCATGACAGAATACATTCAGAATCTATAAATACAGCTTATATCCCTTCATACATTGTCGTGGCATATATTTATATTTAATGCTTTTTCCAAATCTTTCTACTAAAGTTTGAGTTTTAAGGACTTTACTGATGGCTACATGTGTCTTATTGTTAATGTTAGTGTGGGTTTAAATCATCCTGTGGCTCAGGAAGTGCCAGCAGAGGGGAGCAGGTATTGTGGGCAGATTGTGTTGTGTTTGCCTCATGTGTGACCCTGACAGATTTGCTGTTGGCCACTGCTGTAAGCAGGTTAGTGTGTTAGGTGGCTCCTCCTCCAGCTGACAAATAACAGCCATTGGTAGTTATTCTCTGTGCACTTTTTCACAAAAACAGATTACAGAAAGTGTTAAGGATGTACATTTTTCATGTGTTTAGGAGTTAAGTTTCCAGAATCTCAATCTGCATTTCCTTTCTTTCTGTATTCCCTCTTCAACTTGGAAAAATATTTTGAGGTGTGAAAATGTCTGACTTTATAATCTCTCTTTTATTTATTTCATTGGGTTTTTGTTACTCCTTCATGTAATTTCCCAGATTTTTAAATTATTGATATATATTTATATGTAACTGTATGAGCCAGTTGTATACCACAGTACACAGTGTGGTTTGGCTTCTCCCATGGCTAGGAGAGCCAGCCACTTCCAAGACACTCAGTGATAAGTGTTTCCCCACATAGGTTTCTTCTTTCTTTAGTTTTTAGCTTAATGCTATGAAGGTTGAAAATTTTAGTATTTGCCTAAATTTTTCTCCTCTCTGGAAAACACAAATACTTCTAAGTAAATACATAAGAGCTTCTAGTTCTGTTTCTTACAAAGAACTAATTGCTGTTGTCTTCTTCCTTTACCCAAAAATGGGAGAATCACATAACACTTCAGTCCGTTGTGAGTGTCCTTATCCATAGCACATGATCTTCTATGTGTTAGGATAAATTAGAGAGAAGATTGTGCAGTTTGTAAATCTTCACTCATTTTCTTTTTTCCTCTGTTTTAGAAGATACAGGTTTGTTTCATGTTGCTCCTTCCTTCTCATGGTTAATGTTGCTTTATGTCTGGGCAAAAGTAATTTATGTAAGACATATTGCTTATAGGACAGTGCCTAAAAATATTGCAAAGGTCACTGCACACCAGACAGAAGGCAATGCTTGTTTCAGACACTTGCTCTAAGAACTACAGGTCTTTGTTAATATTAATTGTGTATTATTTTAAACTGTGCGTGTTCTAAAAATACACAGCACAAAGATGCAGCAATGAACATTTGTAAGCCCTGGGACTGGCTAATTAAGGTAAGTTTTTAACTGATGATTTTAAGTATAAATGATTCCTGTTCTTATTAATTTTGAGGTTTGTGCATTAGAGCCATGTTGTGCATATGCTCCAAGGAAAGTGGGCTATATTTCCACGCTCCCCATATCAAGAAATACAAGTGAAATAAAAATAGTAACAAGGATATATAAAGTACCAAGGAGATTCCGAGCTAATCATTTGCACAAACATTCACCATGATTGTGCTTATATTGGTTACTATGTACACAGAACATGGGAAAAAATCTGCTGGGAGATCAAGGCCACATTCCCTGTGTGCTCAGAGGTTCAGCTGCTGTGAGGAGGTAAAATTCAGCCTCCAGAACCTCTTCCTCTCACCCACCCTTCCAGCTGCTGACCCAAGGATGTGTCTGCCAGGAGGACTCACTTCTGGCAGTACAAATGGCCTGCAAAAAATGGCAGCAAATTGCTCTGTGGGCTAAGGTTAGGACCCTCCTGGATTGTCCCCTTGTCTTCTTTCCTACAGAGGTGGTACAACTGGGAAGGGGTGAAGTAAAATAAAAAATTAGCTTCCGAAATGTAACACATGTTAACAATCATCTGCCCTGACATCCCTTTTTGTAAACCTGGACAAAACCAAAAAAACTGATTCTCTCTTCTGGTGAACATTCTTTAAAAATGATGCTTTTACTGAAAAAAAAACCTCCAAACAAAAAACCCAAACAAACAAACAAACAAGTAAAAAACCCCAACAAATCCTGATTCTGAGGCTTTATATGTAATATGTAATCAGAGAAAAGGCTGCAATATTTGAAAGGCTGTATTAACATTAAACAATGAAATCCTAACACCTGGACACCATTCCCATCAAGTCCAGCTCTAGCATGCTTGGTTTGTTTTGTAATTTATCCTTAATAGGAAAATGTTGAAAAGGTCTGATTCTGGCTTTGCATCAAAGACAGTGAGCTGTACACATACATTGTTGTTTATAATGTGACAGAGTGCTGAATGGCAATCTACAAACCAAATTTATGTTGCTATTGAATATGGATTTTTTTTTAACTGATGCATAAATTTATTTACAATGTAATTATTCACACCGATTCTGAATAGAAAAAAGAGTGCTTAAAGTATGAAATGTGGTGAAACAGAATTGCCAGTCTAGAAGGTGATGCTGTGTGGGTGAAGTAATTTCAGAAAGACTTTAAATGTTAGATTTATTAAGATAAATATTAATTCTGGAAGAAATTCTGGAAGAAAGGTTGAGGTAGAACAGATAGGGCGGTTGCCAAGTAAATGGCTTGAAAGGAAGCAATGCACACATGTTGACATTTCCTGCTTTTGCATCAATTTTTTTTAAAAAAATAACTTATGAAATATCCTTTGGTGGAATAATTGTGTTTATTAGTGTAATATGAAAACCAGCAGTTCAGAAGGGCTGTCTTGCACTCTTTCTTCTGTTGTATTTGACCACCTCATTTCATGTCTGTCCAACACATGCGTTTATTTTGGTTTGAGAAAGCAAGATACCATGACTGGAACAAAAGTTCATGCATCTTTTACTTGCCACGTGTGCAGCCTTTTCCATCTAGAGATGTTAAATGTGAGTAGGACTGTGACCACCTTCCCATGACTGCCCACTTGAGGTGGAAAGCCATTGGCTCTGCTCGCCCGAGCCACAGGTTTCATCTTTCTCTTCCTCCAAGCACCATCACCCCATTCCCACTCTCCCTACAGGAGAATCAGATCCACGAAGCAAGTTTGGGAGGGGAGGACTGTGGTAGATTGAAGGCTGAGGTATCTCTCCCTCCCTGGTCCCTCCTGCTATCTGTTCATGCAGTCCTGCCCCATGCACTGGATGTCTCTCACCTCACTGCTCCTGAGACATCCCCTGGATTTTCCCTGTGAGAGCTGCAGTTTTCTCCCTGAGCATCCTGCCCAAAGCATTCTGTAGCTTTGCAAATAACGTTCTGCTGTCTTTTTTCTCGGTAACCTTTGAACATATGCTTTATATGGAGATACTGATGGACAGCAACATCTGCTGCTCCCAGCCAGCTCATACACTCTTATTTGGATTGTAATTACTTCATCGGCTGTGATCTGTGTCCTCTGTTTGCCCACTATCTGTTTCTGTCAGGTCTTCCACTTCTACCAACTACCCTTTATTTAGAGATAATAATTAAATCTCCCCTCTTCCAGGCAGGTCTGAGCAGTGGAAGAAGGGCCCTCCTTGTCTGTGCAGCTGCCAAAGAAGATGCAGCTTGTAATGAAGCCTTAATCACCTGCCTGCTATTCAATGGCTGGGACCACCTATTTGTTTCAAACAAGCTATTTTAGCAGCTGTCAGATGCTAATGGCTTTCAGCTGCTGACAACTTGTGCCCTATGCAAACCAGGGGATATATCGTGGAAATGTGTATAAATATTCATGTGGGACTAACAAAACCAAAAGTGCAAGTATGGTTATCGGAGCTCTTGCATGAATATATTGTAGCCAACCCTGTCGTGTTGGTTCTAGTGTGATGAATGCAGGGGGGATGTTTTGAAGCAATATTGTCCTCTTTACCCTTGTGAGAAAAAAATCCAGCAAAGACAGTGGGGCTGGAGGAGCATGTGAGTAAGATGAGGATTTGTGCCCCTGCACAATGCAGGCAATTCTAGATGAACACTGCTGTCCATCTTGGGGGATGTGCTAAAAGTAGTTATTTAGAGAGGAGTTGCTTTGTTTAATTACTCTGTGTGTGTTTTGTCTGAGCCTGCATAGCAAGAACTGAAATTCTTTCACCAGATCTATGCTAGATGCTTAAGGAACATAAGAACCCAGTGACTGAGTTCAGTGTTCTAGTTTATCAATTAATTTCAAACACAGGAAAGTGTGTGATTTGGTCAAGACTTGATAGTTTCCCACTGTTCAAACACGGGGAAGTTGTGACATCAAAGTAGAAATGCTGTGTGTCATCCTCTTTAGAAAGATTGTTTTACTAGTAAATTCTGTCAGTGTGTCTGCATGTGATTATTTTAAAAATATTTTTCTTGTAATGTGCTTTTACTTTCCTCAGCAGATGCTGGATAGCCATGCTGAGAGGGAATGTTGGAATTAAAGCATATGGCGGGGATGTCAAGGATTCTGTCAAAACAGAGTCAAGGGAAAAGGATGACAACCCTCTTGAAACTCATCTTTGATAGGTCCCTGTAAGATATGTAAGAGCCAGTGATATGCAGTTGCTGATATTTCTCTACCATTTCAATAATTTGCAGTAACATTCAAAGTCTGTAAAGTATTTCTAATCTGTCTTCTGTAAAAGTAGTTGGTTTTTTTGGAGACTAGTAAGGCTGTCTTTGTATATCACAACTTTAACTTCTGTTTGGAATGAAGTTTACCATTAAAATTCACTAAAAATTGCCTTCTTTAGACATGCATAAAAAGATGCAGAGCTGGACAGGGATTGAGGGGCCAATAGTGCAAACAGTTGAAATACAACTGTGATTGTTTGATTGTACTTGTCAGAGTTTCAGTGGGAAAAATTCATGCTGTGATTTGATTGTGGTCTGATTCTTCTTTGTACTGACTCTGCTATATACTGCTAGAAATGGATAGGATTCACTCTTGAGTGGGACTGAACAAAAGACAGGCTCTGTGAAGGCATCCACTTAATTAGCTTCATCTAAATCTGAAAATAATTATAAACTGTTTCTGGTACCTCAGTTCCCTTGCATAACTCTCTGTATAGCCTGTGTATGTGTTATTTTTGTCATGAAGAGGCCTTGTGAAGATGAAGTTAATTCAATGTTTCAGATATAGGATATTTTAGTTAGATTTTGTTATCATAATAGTTACACAAAAGGATGCAAATATTCTGTAACTTGGTAGCAATAAAATATTAAAAGATACAGGTGTTGTTCATGAACGATCAAAGAGTTTTCCACTGCCACTATGTTTTATTAAAACGAAAAGAAGACAAAAGAAAATACAGAGCCATGTGCTAATCCTTCCCTTTGTTGCTTAAGGGAAATTTCAGTATTAAGTAGCAATTACCATATCATTTGAATAGCAGTTGCAACCCATTGATGTTTAAAGTAAAACGTGCAACTACTATAATCAGAAAAACAGATGCAAGTGCCTGTCTTTAAATGTAGCTCCCTACTTGCTGTCTCAATTAGATTTAGGGCAGAAAACTTGATCAGATCATTAAAAACATAGAAGCTTATTCTTTCATTTCTTTCATAGTGATACTTTGTTCAAAAGCAAGCTGGCCTGAGCTTGGCAGCTGTGTGAGTGAGGGTCCTGAGCATCGCAGCCTCCGCTGCTCTGGATGTGGGGAAGGGGCACGGCTCCTCTCTGCTCGCCAACCCTTCTCTTGCCTCTGGGGACAAGAATGGCCTTTTAGTTCTGTCTATGCCCAGTGGCACCCGAGTGCAAGTCTCTGCACATTTTTGTAAGCAAGCAATAACAAAAATAAATGACATTTAGCATTTTTAGATCCCAGGCCAGTGTTTTGTTAGTGTGGGTTACAGTGTTGCAGGTTAGAGAGTCCCACTGAGCTGCCTGGGCTCTGCCATGCCAGGCTTTGGTTGGCTAGAACCATTCCTCAGAACGCTTTTTCACTCAAAAAAACCCCAACCAAACCTGTAATGGTATGGAGAAAGAGTTTACTTTATCCTTTGCACTTTAAAATGAAACAATGAATGCATGTTGATGATGCTTTTCTCTGCTTGGTGTGTCTGAGCTGCTGCTGTAACAAGAGCCAGCTTGGGATTCCATCAGATTTATTTCAGAGGAAAACTGTCCTCCTTGGAAAAGGCAAAAACATCTCAGGAAAAAAATTGGGTTTTGATCAAACTGAAGTTATACTTCAGTTAGATAAAATAAAATTGATGACACCTTGGCTATCATCCACCTGGGTAAAAGGGTCCTGACACTTTCTGTAAGGTATCTACTGGTGAAACCCCTCTGGAGCGTCTGGGGAGCTGTGTCCTGGGGCAAGAGAGGAAAGTCAGGGGGTGTGCAGCCCCCCACCTTCTCTTCAGCTCCTGTTGCCATGATGCCAGGCACAATAGGCTGCAAGGGGGGAGGCTGAGGACCTTCCCCATCTTTTTTGAAGTTCTTTCTAATATTTTTTTCCCTGGATGGAGAAAGAACATGAGATGGATGAGGTTTCCCAAACTGTCTGCTGATGGGATGGAAAACCATACTTTACTTCTAAAACACTTTCCTGTGAAAAGGCTGTTTGGGTGTTTATTAGTATTTTTCCTAGCCAGGTGACATCTTATGGAAAAGGATTTCCATCTTGTGCTCAGCTGTGGTAATAAAACACTTCTGCTGAGGAGTTTAATAGCAAAAAAAATACTTTTAATAAGAAATAACGCAAATCTGTCTTCGTCCCTTGTGAAGGTAAATGTTGAAAACCTCACAAAATCTGCTTGCATTTGTATTTGTCTATGTCTACCTGCTCAGAGGTAAAAATGTTTCAGGACCAGACCCTTCAGAATGTCATATTTGGAACAAGTCAGATTTGGAAAAGGTATAACAAATTATTTGTGACAGAATTTTCGGTTTTGACAGATTATACAGTAAGTCAGCCTCAGGAGCCCAGACTCAGAATTATTTGTAGGCTTAGAAGAGAGTCAATTACTCCTGAACTTCTGGGAAAAATTCTGTCCAGATCCAAATATTTTTGCTTGGATTGTTTTCTATTCCAGGATGACTCTTAGGCTCAGTACATCGTCATCATAACTTCATGCAGATATTTGTTCTTCAGGACAAATTTTGAAACTCATGCTTTAATCTTGAAATAGTAAAATGCTGCAGGGTTAAGTGCTGGAGTTCACTGGAAAATCTGCTCACTTAAGTGGGAAAGATTTTCTGACATATTAAAACCAAAATAAATTTGGAAAGGTCATTTTAAATATTAAGAACTTTGACTGAAGGGCAGATCTGTGTGTGCTGGGGAAGTTCAGAGCTGCCGACGCTCAGTATCCAGTGTAGGTTGTACCTCTGGTGCCCTTTTCATGCCCTCTGTTGTACAAATCCAGGTGAAACTGTTGAATAATTTGATTCTTATGTTTAATTTATATCTTATTTGTCCACTTGTACACTGTGATACCACCACTGCTTGCACTGAAGATACTACAACTTCAGGGAGAGCAGGACCAGCCCCCTGTATATTTATAACGAGAGTTACATAAAACCTCAGATCAAATTCTTATAGATACATGTAAGAACTTTATAAGTTCTTTTTATTTTGAGGGCTTGTAACTAAAGGAGATGTTCAGTGTGTTCCTTAGTGGGTGCCAAAAAGCTTATTTTCAGAAGTGTCTGAGTCTCAGGGAAAGTCAATGACCGCTATATTTAATCTGAAGTCTAGGCAACTGCTGCTGAAATCAAGACATGTTCTTTTTGTAGGAATAATAAGAAAAAAAAATCCAACATTTACGTGAAGAATCAGGAATCATGAATATGACTTACATGACACAGTAGATTTAAACAAAAAACATTAACAAAACCATCTGAGGCTGTGCTTTAAATGTTACTGTAAGAAAAGCAGAAAATAGGAAAAAAACTGAACTTTTTGCTGCAGTATTTGGTAAGTAGATTCCAGAAAAGCCTACTCACAAAGTTTGCACACAGACCTTGTTCTATTGGTAATTGCAGTGGGAGTTTTTGCCATTGTCTCTACTGAAACAGGATCCCGATTATTTTTTTTCTTTTTATGTGGAAATATAAATCCTGGACCTTAATCAGAAGAACACTTAAGGAAGAAATTATTTTGTCTTTTCATTAAAAAAAAAAAAATCATCAAAACAATTGGTTGGTTAAAAAAGTATTAAATATACATGAGGAAAAGCTTCCTTAAATCAAACAAATCTCTCATTTTGCTTTTAGACCATCCTGGGGAGTGCTGTGTTTATGCTATTTATT
The DNA here is from genome assembly GCA_038090715.1 of Florisuga fusca. Classification (NCBI taxonomy): domain Eukaryota; kingdom Metazoa; phylum Chordata; class Aves; order Apodiformes; family Trochilidae; genus Florisuga; species Florisuga fusca. Next base: position 5,124,347 of record JAAWXA010000023.1, read on the forward strand.
TTAAGTGCCAGAACTTTGTGTCAGATCAAACCATTAGCAGCTCCCCAGGGAGCAAACAGCAAAGGGCCCAGCACAGCTTGGGGCCGCTGTGATGAAACAGTTTCTACACTTTTGCATTTTGCCACAGGAAGCAAGTGAGGAGGAGAAATCTGCCAGAGAGTAGAGAGAGGCTAAAAAAAATAATTTGCCAACGAAGGGAGCAGCTGAGCCCTCCCAGGGTGTGTGTGGGGATGGCAGCCCTGGGTCCCTGGGCACCCCAGAGCTTCAGCAGATTGTGTCTGATGGGGACTGTGCACCCACAAGTCCTTCGGGTCTCTCTCTGCTTTTGGGACTGCTCTTTGAGTCGCAATATGTACACAGGTGGGCATTTCTTCTTTCTAAGTTTTGGGAGCTCATGCATGGTCCCTTGCCCATGTTAAGGCCAAATTGAGGAGCTTAGCTGAGCCTGCTGGTGAAGATGCTGGCTGAGGGATGAACAGCTTTTTTCTTCAGCTTACTGGATTACTTGTCTTCTGTTTTGAACTGCTGAGTAGTTATGTCCTTTGAAAAAGTTTGCTTCATTTATCTAGTTCTTTGGACCTACAGTGTTACCCAGTGCACTGTGTTTGTTTTGGTGAAGAAGTGGGTTACTTTTCTGACATTGCATTGTCAGATGTCCACTTGCTTGTATGGAGGTGAGGTTTGTTTGTGTTGTCACTTCAAAAACTTTGCCCTGCACAAGTCACTGTGATCCCTATGCAAGCCCTCGTGTATTCTGCAATTCTGGCTATAGTGAGTGGACACCACCTGCCCTGCTTCTGCTGTTTCCAGACTTGGAGAGGGCTGTTATGTGCAAGTTTTCATTTCTACAACCTCAGCTCTTCAAACTGTGACAAGGAAAGTAAATATGGGAGAGAACTGGCTGACCAAATGGTCTGTTGTTTTTTTTTTCCTTTTATTACCAGTTGCTAAGAAATGCCTGAAGGAAGCTTTTGTGGTGTTACTCTCCATATAAATGGCTGTTAGAGTGACTAAAGTGTGGCCTCAGGGGAGAGAGGCAGCTGCCTCCAAGGTGAGGAACAACAGGGAGGTGACCCCAGCAGGTATCAGCAGAAACTTTCAAATAGACAGGGAAGTTCTGGTGACATGGGTTCTCCTGGGCATTGTCAGTGCCAGGACACATCCTGGAGAGCTTCCCGTGTTTGGAATGGGCTCTTCTGGCTACTGTTCTCAGTGCTGCTTGTACTTGAAGTCTCATGTTTTGCAAATCCAGTGCACAGAGTGGAAATCAGGTGTCTTGATCAGTGATGGAGCTCATGGTGCCTCAGAGCGGGGGTTTCACCTTTCTGAACATTCATTTGTTTCTCTGGGCTAGACACAGTGCAATGGTTTTTATTGGTTTTATTTTTTCTGCAGTTCCTAAGCTGTGACATCAGGCTGACAGCTTTTAACAGCAGCATCCGAGAAATACTGGGATGACTGGTTAATGACTAGTTTATTAGATTATGTCCTTAGGCAAACCTGAAAACATAAACAGCCCATTTTTTTGGCTAATGACTCCTTTTTACTAGATGTATAATTTAATATGTGGTAACTTTCATGCTTAATTGTGCTCTTCAAAGCTTCTTTTGAAGAAATTTATTTTTATGCACGCATGTGTATAAAATGCTGGGGAACTGGCTGGCTTCACTGGCTCCTACTCTGTGTTTAAATCTAGATAGTTTATTTAAGAAGATTTTAATTTAGATATGGTTATTTCCTCCTTTGCTTGTTCTTTCAATATTTTTGAGTACTTGAAGAATAAATAACAGTGAATTACCAACATGTCTAAAATGGCATCATTTTCTGCCCCATTGTAGCATGATACATTGTTTTGGACAAGACCTAAACCAATGTCCTGATCAAGGGGGCCATTGTGCCAGTGGCTTCCAAATGAATGCAGTCTTGATCTCAGAGTCCTGGCTGTCTTCCAGCCTGGTTCACATTTTACTCAATGGCAATTCCCACTTCTGTTCTTGCTAACATCAGTAGGAACAGAGACAGACCACTGTAAAGTGCTGCTAATCCCACGTGCCATTTCCATGCAGCACTTGTAAAGCATTCTGGAATCAGTTTGGATGAAAAAGGCTACACATGTAAGATGTTTTTCATTGGTTCCCCAAATCGTGTACAATATAAATGAAAAAAGTTTATAAGTTTGTCAATCAGGAAAATTTGAGGGGTGCTAGACAGCTGATTGAGAAGGATAATAATGAATTTGGTTTTCTTTCTGTGAGCTCTAGTGTCCCCTTCATGGAGATTAAAAATTTCCCGGTACTGCTTTCAGCTTCACAGAGCAAGCAAAAGATAATCTCCTGCTTGGATATCCTCACACCACTGCAATCTGCTAATAGGATCTCCATACAGTTTTGACTTAACAGGCACTGGGAGAGGATAATCCTGTTTATTCGGTCATCCAAAACACTGATGATCTGAGATAATCAGTGGGCTGAGAGCAGGGGAGGAGGAGGAGGGATGTGAAGTTCTCTTTGTCCTGGTGGTTCATCTGAAAAGATGCTTTAGCGCTGGGGAATGGTTTGATCTCATGGGAGGGTACCAAAAACCTCCTCACAACACAAGCCACAGTGAAGCCATCCTGGTAAAATAATAGCATAAAATAATAACGTCTGATTCAGATACGCTCAACAATTTTAAACTGTCCCTTTTGTGACTGATTTAATATAGAAGGACTCAGATAAGTGTCCCAGAGGCCACATCAGGTACTTTGTACAAAATACTTTGGCTTCCTGGTGTCAGTGATTGTGTGGTAAATGGTTCATCTCTCAAAACTCATGTTTGGGAAGTTAGATTCTAAGATAGTGTCTTGTACTTGGATGCAAAGTTGCTAAAAGTACAACTAGTGCCATTTTTGCGTGGCATGAGGCACTACATTTTCATCTTTGTATGCAGCCACTTGATCTCTGTGTCTGTAGGAGCAACATCACATCTCTTTCCAGATAATAGGATCTGTAGGGCACTTTGCCTAGTGAGCCAGATATGCCTTGAAGCTGAGGTGTACAGACTCTCTGGAGAGGGCACATTACTGACCTTTCACATTATTTTCTTTTTCTGTTCTTCTGATCATTAAAGCTTTCACTCTTCATACTATATCCTAATCATTTGCCCATTAATTTATTGGTTTGGGTTTCTGTGAAAGGCCCTATCTTCACTTCTGTTTTATCTTGGGCAATGTGAATGTTTAGCACTCAATACTTTCCTATTGTAGATATTTTTTTTATTTGTAACATCAACTTTCACAGCTGACATAAGCCGTAGATTAACCTCAAATAGTGATGTTGAATTGTAATCCTTACTCTATGATCTCTGAGCTGGCACAGTCCAGATGACAGGTTTATGGTTTAGGAAGCCAGTAGCAATGGCTGAGCAATCACTCACTAAGTCTTTATAACCAATGCACTGTAGCTAGGTGCAACTCCTCACCATGGTGACACTTGCAAATATTGAACACACAGAAAATGATTCATGGGACCCAGGATAATGCTTGCTTTAATTAATATTTTACAAGATGCTATCTGTATTTAACTTTCCAAATGTGAGGGGATATGGGAAAACAATCCAAAGGACAGAAAGTTGCTATGTAAAATTTGTAGGCACTCGTGTTTGTGTGCTTGTTTTCTAAAATGAAATAACAAAATATTATTACTTCTTCTGTCCCTGCTGGCAGGTGTTCAGGGTGCTGCAAGTGGCTCCTGCAGATTTTGTGGGTGTGTGTGCTGAATAATGAGCTCTGAAAAGTGCAATTCTTGCTCTCCTGCCCTCCTGCCTCCCTTTTTATTCAAAAGCAGTTGGTATTGCAGGGCTGTGTTCTTTCTGAAAGGCCTTAAGAAGCCTTATGTGGAGAGCACTGTGCTGTGGCAATGCCATGGTGGGAAGTGCACAGTGTCACTCCCTATCTGCTGATGCACCCTGACCATCAGCTCCTTCAGACTCAAGATTTAGCCATATTCCCGACAAAATGACATGTTTTGGGCAAGTAACACCAGATTCTTAACTAGAGTTGGCAGGAAATAAAGGAATATGATGGTTGTAGACCTTTGTGAATCTACAGACCAGGGAAAGATTCATTGGACAGAGAATGCATCAACCCATCTTCCTCAATGGTGGTCACAATGCTGGAATGATCATTTCCAGGTGCTTTCCCTTTGGTTATGTCCTAACAATCTGAGATAACCCTTCACGTTCATAGTCCTGACCTCTTAAAGCAATGACACAATGACCAAGAAGGAGAGGAGGCTTGTGAATGCAGAACTTTGCAATGTGGAAACCACTGAAGAAAAATGGTTTCTCAGTGCTTAGGTTTACGTGTAAATTTCCCTTCTACAACTAAGATTTTCTTTTACAATTTTTCCAACCGTAACTGTAAACAAGCAAAAACAAGCAGTGCTTTTAACTCTCAAGCATTCTTCTTCAAGAAGGGGAAAAAATGGCCCATCATTATTTCTGTTTGTCACATGGCTCAAAGCAGCACCCGTTAGTGTGTGTACTAACCCCTTCATATAAAGCCAACAGCAATGAAGACACTGGCAGCTCTTTATCTGTCTATGTTGAATCCTGCAGAGATGGCAGAGAAACAAATTCTGCATTAACAAAACAATGAATTCCTCTTCGTGTTACCATAAAATACCTTTACAGTGATGACAAGATTTGGGTTCACTCCAGTGTGGTTTTCTCTGCATGGTTGGTTTTTGCATTTCCTTGAGCTTGCTCTTTGTAATCCATTTCCAATTGGGCTTTTTTCTTTCCGAGTCTGACATATAGCACAATTTTACCAATTCTGTGACTACTTGAGGCCTATGTTTATTTGCTTAGACAAAAATATGTTTCCTTCCAAGACTCTTTTAAATGCCATGGAGACATTCTCTTACTCCTGAGGTTTTGTTTGTCATTGGTAGTTATTGCACAGAGGTTTTTTTAATGTCAGCAGTGACCCGAGCATCTTTTGCAGTAGGCATCCTCCACAGTGCAGGGCTGGCTTTGGGAAGTCTACAAGGGGATGACCAAGAGGAGAGGAAGACTGAGAGGTAAACACTTTTTTCTACATGATTTGAAATGTGAACAACAAGTAACCACGAGGCAGGAGGTGAGAGCTGAAAGTGTGCAAGACTCAAGCCCAGCCCAGTCCCATGTCAGGGGACAACCTCTGGTGAATTTTCCTTCTTCCCCTGTTCTCATGGTTGGGAATATGCCAAGGTTTAAAACCACTGTAGAATTACCTGCCCCATTACACAGAGCAGAAAGCTGAGTAACTGGCCTGGTCTGCTAGAATGAGTGTTTTAATGCTGGCCAAAGTTCAAATCAATCAGAAGGTCGAACTTGTTTAAGGCAGTGAGTGATAAGAGAGGGGATGGCTCAGGAAGCTCATTCCCAGCTGTTGGAATAAAGCCAGCCTGGCTGCAGGAAAAACTCCAGATAGCACAAACCCTGGAAACAGTGACAGCTCAGGAACTGAGGGCTGAGCATCTCCTTGCTGGACTCCGTGGCCAATAGTTTTCTTCTGTGTGGGGTAGAACATGGGCTCTGTGGAAAACTTACCTTCTGGATGTGTGGGGCTGCTCAGCACCTCCAGTACCTCTTTGGAAAACTCTTTCCACAGTTTATACTGGCTGCATTTCCAAGGATCTAGTGACTTTATACAGGGGGAAAAAATAACAACAGAAGCAGCAGTGAGGACTTCTTAGTTTTTGCCATTTGAATTATTATGGGGGACAGTACTGGGGAGCTAGAAAGCTTCTATGGCACATGGCCATGCTTCCATAAGAAATCCCTGGCCTCTTTGTCAGAATTCTCTGTTACTTATGCAGCAGGATTTTCTGTGTTCCAGCTCTTGTGTGTGACCCATACACTCAATACATCCAGGGCCAAATGAGGATCTTCTTATTCAGACCTGAATCCAACCATTTTTCTTTTATGACAGAGATGTAAATAATTCTATGGGCAGATGAAGAAGGGTAATATTTGGGATGAGAAAAGGTGGCCCAGGCTCCTGGCCTGGTGTTAAGAGGAAGGATGGGTTGAGGACACACAGACCTGGGATGCAGGTGAAGTTTGGACAGAAGTTTCTAGCAGTCCAGCTCCAGACTGCTCAGCCCACAGGTGCCTCTGCATATCACATCCCTCCAGCCTCACAGGTGAGATCTGCTTTGCTTTTTTCTTGCCTTCAGCTTCACCATTGGCAAAACCAAGGGCAGCAACAGCTTTGCAACAGGGAGTGGGTTTTTTTTCTGAGCTCTGATTCATCAAATCATATGTGCCAGTGCTTTTTTCAAGCTCATTTGAATGTATGCAAGGGACTTCTAGCTTTGAAAAAATTGTCAGTTACCAGATGTCTTTTGAATTGTCTACCTTGCAAAATCATCACTTACCAGATGTCTTTTAAATTGTAAACCTCCGTAGTCAGAAGTTAAAACTGTGTCAAGAGTCACTGATTAGAATTCAAATTATACTTAAAATACACTGTGACTTCCTTCAGTTCTTGCCCCTGAAAAGTTCTCTCATGGAAATTTTATGGCTCACAGAAGATTTGCCACCTGCCCATCACTATAGTTTCAGTGCCAGATTTACAGATAAATGCTTTTAATAATTAACAGTTGTAGGGGCTCTGTACCTCTGTCTGATAGATATCTCTTCTCTCTGACAGTAGAAAAAAAAGGCCTATTGTAAATGGATGAGTCATGAGCACTGTGTGCAGCTGCACCCTGGGTCCAAATGCAGACCTTCTCCTATGACTGGAGTTGTCTGTGAGCAGAATTGTGTCCTGGACCCAGTTTTGAGCTTGAGATAACTGGAGCAGCAGAGATGTTTGCAGAGTTTCTAAGGTAAAAGAAGTTTGGCGGCCATGTGGGGCTGGGAAGGAGTGGTGCAAGTCAAAAGGGTGAGCAGGATGGGCTGTGACTTTCCTTCTTAACTCAGCTCTCCAAGGTCTCATCCAGCCTCTGTGCTGGCTGCCAAAAACTCATAGTGAGTGGCTATTTTGGGATAAAACAACACCCAGTGTTACTTCAGAGATGTTTGGAAAGAGACTTAATAAAATCAGCTAATATGATTTGACATGCTGAAGATTAGCAAGTGCCATTCTCAACATCTGCCCTGAACTCGGTGGTGGAGGGGCTCAACAGAGACGTGTCCCAGTGTCCCAGGGCTGTGATACCCTGTCTTGGGATGGCCAGTGGGACACAGCCCACTGCTGCATGCTGCACAGACACCTCCTCTCTTTGACCAGTCACCTCTGACCCATGGGGGCAAACCAGCCAGGAGAACCTGGCACTGGCTGCCCGCATTGGTAAATTAAAAAAAAAACAAACCAAAAAACCAACTCTAAGCTGTTGGGTGTTAAGAGCTGGGAGCAGCCAAGCTCTCCATGCAGCAGGCAGCTGGGGGTGTAACTTCAGCAGTTGTTCCCGTGTAAATCATCCTTTCCCTGGATCAGAAGCTGGTGGATTTGGCACTGGGGTCCCTGCCCACGGTCGGTTCAGCTCCACTGAAACAGCAGAGCTGCAGCTCTGCCCTCACTGCTGCTTACAGGCACAACTCTGAACTGCTTTGGGCTTTCAGCTTCTGGTTTTGTTTTGATGGTAGGGTTTTTTTCCTTTTTTGTCATAGGACCGTCCCAGAATAGAATCACGAGGTTGTTGTTTATTACTTTCCAAATAATCTATACACTGTTTTTAGTGCTGACACTGTATGAAAGGCTGTGTCACCACTGCACTCATGTTTCCATGTGACACTGAAGCTTACTGTTTTTTCCCATTTCATAACTAATAAGTGAAATGAGTTTGACAGCACTGGTTTGAGCTTTAGCTTGTTGGTTCCCATGTCACAGACAGGCTTGCTTAGCAGCAAATTCTTGTCAGGAGAAGAGAATTACAGTCCAAGATCGAAATGTGCTAGGGTCCAGTGCAAAGTTTTAAATTCTTGACCAAAGTTAGATAAAGCTAGATGAAAGTCTGACATTTGAAGTATACTATCTATTTATCTTTTCCTTCTGACCAAAAATACCTAGAGTGAAAGTATGTGCTTTATTTGCATCAGAAGAGAGAACAGTTGAGCTCCTCTAAAGAAGAGTAAACACACTATTTTAAATATGTTGGGTTTTTTAATCTTTGCAAGTGTCTCTCTCCCTATATGTATTTATTATGTATTTACAAAAAGAAAAATAAATGGTGTGTGTATATTTATATATATACACACACACACACACACACACATCTTTAAAGAAAATAAAGATTTGTTTTCAGGGTGTAGGAGAGCTTATTTAACTGCTAATAAGAAAGAAATGCTAGCTCTCCCACTGTAGTCATTAATAGCTCTGAGTTCCAGCCTGAGTACTGATGGAGTTCTGATATTATCACAGTTTTGCAGTATGTGCTGTATATTCTGCAGCTAATCCTGTGGTGGAAGTCAGCTTCTCTTAACACCTGATGTTAAGACACAACCATTGGCCTGAACCTGATCCAACTGATTCCGTCTGCATCCTCTGCAGCCTTGTGGGCTGGATTTGGGCGTATCCTGGCTCAGTAAGTCAACACCAGGCACTTTCTCTGACTTGTGCTGAGGTCCTCCTGTTCTCCTCATGTAAAACCACTCCTCCAAAGCCACTGATCCAGGCTGCCCTCCTGGGTCTCTTTCAGCCCAGCTCTGAATTCCAGCTGCGTTATGCTGTGCTTGTTGGGTCCTGCTCCTCCCCTCCGGCCACGTAGAGAATTTGTTTTCAGACAGTGTTTTTAGTTATAGTTTCCAGCAGGATGAGCTATCTCACATCACAGCTTGGGTGAAGGAGGAACAACATGTGAAATACAACAGCTTCTGGGGTCAAATGAGGAGCAAGTGCCTGCAGAGCCAGGAGCTCCGGGCTCTCCCCTGTAGCCCTTGGCTTCCTCAGGGAGATGCTGAGGAGATGGGCAGAGAGCACAAGTGCTATAAAAACTGAAGTCAGGTGAAGAGTCCAGATGGTTTGGACATCTTTGCAAACTTTTGGCAATCAGAGCTTGTTATTTAAGGGGTTTCTAGAAGCTTTAGGGGTTTTGGAGGGTCTTTTTTGGACCCCAAATTTATGTTTAGATCTGCAGGGACCCTTAGTAGGACTTCTGATGTATAACATTGGGTGTTAAATTTCATGCACTTGACTCCTCTGGTCTATTCATTTTGGGAATAAGGAAGTCATGGGCTGAAAGTGGGGACATTTTAACCCAGCTCAGCAGCAATGGGGTTAGTCTGACTTTGCCCTACATTTGACTGGGAAATTTTCAGCTCATAACAGGTATTTGTTATTCCACACAGATGTCTGCAATGAGGTATGAGCCACCACTGCTCTTCCTTTGCCTTGCAACAGCACTGTGACATTTTTGGACTAAACGCTCAACCAGTGCAGAGCAAAAAGCTGTCCTAACTCCAAAGAGGTCTCAGGTTCACAAGGTGATTACTTATCTTTATCCATTAATTTCCTTATTTATTTATTTATTGCAGTACCCAGATAATACCCAGACTCAAAACAACAATGACAAATAAATTATTTCATGTAACCTCCTGAGACAAAGAGAACTGAGATAGGGAGAACCAAGATAGATGTGTTGCCAGCAGGCACTGTCCTGCCTGGGGTAATGGAAAATTTGGGTATTTGTGTGGGGGATGGACAGATCTGGAAAGCTGCAGCATGTTTTTTCTAAAATGACATGGTCAAGATATTGTAGACATTACTATCCAAAACCTCAGTGGTCAAGGGCTTAACGACTCGATGGTAAAATGTCTGCTTATTGTCAGTCACCTGTTGACAATTGAACTGCATTAGTGAAAGTTTCTTGATAAAAGCTGCTTTATCACCTGGAACTGAGATAGCCAGCCTAATGTGCTCCTGCAGGGCTTGAGGAAGTGCTCCCTTCAGCAGCAAAAGAGACCATGCGTCGCCTTCCTGAGTTAGGCAGTGTCAAATGGGCCATCAGTCCTTCCAGAAAGAAGCATTTTTCTTCACCTTTTGGTGTTAAAGGGCTGCTTTATCCATCTACCAGGAAGGATTCTGGCTGCCTTGCAAGAGTTTAGAGTCCAAGCAAACACACCTTGCTGCTCCTGGGCTGAAGGCCACTGCAGCAGCATCATTGCACCCTGAGGGGATAGCACAGGGTGTTCACTGGATGTCCATCTGCTGTAACTGTGTACCTCCTTGCAGAAAATTGGTTGTAAATTGTATCTAACATTGTCAATTGCAATTTTTCCAGATTTATTACCTGTTTGGTTTTTTTTTTTTGCTATTTGGCTGCTGGCTCCCCTTCCATCTGCCAGCCCTGTAATCCACCTCCTCTTATCTCAGCTGAGTTTGCTCCACCTCTTGCTTATTTTCATTTTATTGCTTAGCTAATCTCATCCTCCTGCTTTTCCTGACACTGCTTCCCTCTCCCCATCTGTGGAGATTAAATCACTGCTCCTTTTGTTTGATGCCACTCAAAATTCTCTCATTTTACTCAGGCTTTGGGATGCTTCCAGGCATTTTTGCTGTTGTTGCACACATCCGTTTTCCTGGCACAAAGAAGCCCCACAGCATCAGATGGAAGTGTTAGTGAGCCCTTGTTTCAACCATTTCCCAGAGATGTCCTGGGAATCTGAAATGGAGCTGAGCTCATCCTGAGCCACAGTGTGGCAGAGGCAGGTATGTGTGTCTGGTCACTACAGGAACACCAGTGGGATGCTTAGGACAGTTCTGAGTGGTGTCAGAGCCTGACACCTGAATCTTACTTCAGACAAGTAAGCTCATGCATGGGCTATAAAATCTCTAAGCTACCAAAATGTGATGTTTTGGAACTGCTTTCTCTTATTGTTAAATGATGTCTCAATGTAATCAACCCAACTGACAGCACTGCATGGCACGCCAGGGTTCAGAGCCTCCGAAGTCTCTCATTCAGATTACTGCTGAGGGGTTTAGGCTCAAAAGTTGAAACCTGCCTCCCTGTTCAAGGGTGCTAAGTGCGTCCTGGGTTGGGATAACAACTGCAGGTATGGGTGGGGACTCTGGATTTTCAAGCTATGTGTTTCTGGCATCCTCTCACCTTCTTGCAACCAAGGACAGTGCTGGTGATTCTCCTACTGGTAATGCATCCATCATGCCAGCCCACTCACTTCACTGCTGCTACTGCCAGCTCAGGCTGGAGCCAGCAGAGCCTTTAACCACCTGGCAAACCCTGGATGTTTTCAAAATGGCACACAGCTGGGGGATCATGTCCCTGTACAGGACTCTGTGGTTTTGTGACTCCTGGCACGTGCCAGGCTGCTGTTCTTCCCTTCTGTGAGCACCCGAGCATGTTTGCTGCCAGCAGCTGGATGAGAACCAGTCCTGAAGTCCTGATTCAAATAACTTCCCTTCTGAATACTTGGGAGATACTCCCCTGAATGAGAACTGCTGCTGTTTGGTCCTCATTGATGAGTTGAGGTATTAATTTTTAATCTGTTTGGGGTTTATCTCTTGCCTTACTTCTCAACTTGCAGTGCCAGCCATGATGCATTTGCTCTATCTCCCCTCACAAGTTTTATCTGCCAGCATGTTTTAAAGAAGTTTAAAGAGTACAAGAGCTTAAAAAAAATCATAAAAAAAAAATCAGTCAGCTTAAGATAAAAGCCAGCAGCATGCTTTTAAAAATAGACTGGGCAGCCCTGCAAGAGATGCCAAGTAAGTGGGTGCATGGGAGGAGAACAGAGTGGACTGAAGAGGCACTGTTTAAACAGAAGGTAAATAAGTGGCAGAGGGAGCTGCAGTTCATTTTGTTCCCTTACGTGTTGCTCAGATAATGCAACATATCTTCAGGCAGCCTGGTTCTAAAAATGGATCCAGCTCTTGGGTTTCACTGGGTGACACTCAGGCTGCAGCTCTGGTACAGAGTCTTCCATGAAGTGTCCATGGGAGCAGAGCAAGGGAATACCATTGAAATAGCAGTTAGTGTTTCAAAACCAGCAGCAGTACTCGGGTCTCAGCGTTGGTACTTTATGAAGAAGAGGACTTCTGCAGTGGAGAATGTGTTACACCAAAGTGCCTGATGCTGAAGGGGCTGCCTGTGAATCCCTGAGGTCAGAAAACATTTTGTTAAAACTCTCTTTCCTGCTGTGGTTGACCTGTGAAAATGGCAATTGTCTGAGAGTGACAATGGCACTTAATTAGTATTTCAGGTTTGAAGGGTCCTGTCCAATGAGTTGTTTCACAGAAGCAGAGTTTGGGATGGAAGCTGGTTTAATAAAACTAAACATTGTCTCAAAAATCTCGTTGGCATTTTAATGGTGTTCTTTGGTCTAAACATACATGAGAAGTTGAGAGGATGTGTAAATCTTAGCAGAGGATAAAATGGACCAAGAGAAAGACTCAACGATCTTGTCCAAAGTCCATGCTATTACACAATTGTGAGTCTGTGGCTGCCTGAGGCCAGAGCATCATCCTGGGGAGCTGCCCAAGTCACCAGTCCTCTCTCACTGCTCCAGTGTCTGTCAGTCTTCTTACCCTCCCCCCTGCCTAGTTGAGCTCAGCTCGCCTGTGAGAAGGATAAGTATTTGTTAACCTTCAGTGGGTGTGGCAATGATCAACCATCTCTTCTCTGCTCCAAGGAGACATGTTGCTCACCCACATTTCTCCATTTGTCTAAATCAGTCTTCTCAGGATATCCCTGTTCTGTAAACAATTCAGGAAACAAAGGGCAGCAGTGCTCCTTGCCAAACCATGGTGAGCAGAGAATGATACCTTCCTCCTGTGAATAGAGTGTTCCCCTTTAAGGCTGGTGCCTGTTAGGCAAATTGTTGCCTACAAGGTTAATTAACTGAAGAAAATGAACTGGAATACTTGGGAGTAATGAATCATAATGAATTGTTACATCCGAGGAGTGACAAACTAAATTCATGCATGTTTTGGACTTGCTTTAGTCAGAAGGGAAAATAATACTACGCATTTTTCTGTTGTTCTGCTTTCATTTCTAGATGTTGGGAAATAAATCAGCATGGCCTTGAGTTTGTAAGATCCTGTCATGTTTGATTGGACAATATATAATGTCCCTCCTGAGTCCTTGAGCTGACACACACAAAACACAAAACGTGGTCTAAGCTAGAGAGAAAAAAATGTGTTCTGCCACTTCTCTGAGTGGTAGTGCTACGTGGCTGCTCTGATTAAAGTGTATCACCCTCATGTCAGGAATTACTGAAGTAGATTACATGATAGATTCACCACCCATGCCAAGGTGAGTCAAGGGACCTATTGGTCACAGGGCTCATCAGATCATGCAAGCTCCTACTGTCCCCAGAAAAACCTCTGGAGTTTTTCTATGGAATTATACCTGGCAAAATAGCAAGCTAAGGGGTAGACAGACATTATAAGCCTTGAACTACCTGGGAAGTAAGGCTTAGCAAGTTATTGCTATCTGGAAGGTAGCTTCTGGAATTTCAAGGAATCTCAAGGTAAGACAAAGAACACTTAAAAAGTGGATCTTGATTAGAAAAAATTATTCTTAATCCCCTTCAAGAATCATAACATGCCCCTTGGTGAGCTGAAGCCTGACACAAGCTGTTGTGCTTGATTTGTAGGTTGTTTTTTTTATGTGGTGTACCAAGGTTCAGGTGTTTGAAGATTGGAGGAGCGATGAGCTGCCAGCAGTAGGATGGTTTGAATTCACAGCTTTTCTTTTAAATAGATTAGTGGTTCCAGAACAGTGAGTGGGACTGCTGCAGTGTTTAACTTCATGCCTCTGGAGAAATCTGACAAGTATTTCTATCTCTTGAAGGTGCACAATGGTGCTGGCCCAGCCACAGCTGTGTAAGGAAGACTGTTGCTTCTGTCACTGCTGGGAGAAGACAACTTTCTCATTCACAGAACAAAGAGCACTTCGGGGATCAAAGACAAAAGATACCAACTGACATTTAATATCACTAACAGCTATATGTCAAAAGCTAATATGGGTTAGGACTGAATTAGTGTGTTTCTCCAGATGTTTTCACAGTTGCTCTGACTGCAGCCCAGTGAGTTATGTTCTGAGCTGTTAGGTACTCATGACTCTTTCTCATCTCCATTGATGTGGTTGCTTTTAGCATGACCAAGTACAGAATCCTACTTACTGTGTGCTATAGAAAGCATCATGGGCACAAACTGGGAAATTCTCCTAGGAGTGCACAGCTCATGCAAGAGGCAGTTAGAAGGGTCACTGCTCATAGACCTGGTGCTGTGCTTGGAGATGTGAATTCATACACTATATCTTCTGTGAAGGCAGCTATTCTTGCTCTTGCCAAACTGCTTCAAAGACCCATACAATGCTGTTAATTGTAAGCCACAAGCTGGCTCTTATCTTTGAATTGTTCTTCTCTAACAATTTTAAGAAGAGCTCAGCGTGTTCTCAGTAGGAGCTGATAGATGCTGAGCATTTCTGAAATCCCGCCAGCTTCATTTAGGTTCTTAAATGGGAACTGAGTGCTTTTGAACATATGATCCTAAGGGTGCATTTTACAACACTACAGCTCTGTCCATATATTTTGTTTTCCTCTCTCACTGTCCCCAGAACGCTCCCAGCAGGGGCAATAACACTAGGAACACCAAGCTAGTCAAGGCTTGGGTGATGTCTCAGTTGTTATGTCAGCTCAAACAACATTGAACAAAATAAAATGACAGCAGTTAAAAGGCTGGTGCCTGTTTGCACCTTGCCTGCAGCAGGGTCTCCATCATCACTGCCAGCAGTGCAGATACTAGAGAGATGGCTGTAGTGAATTTTCTATCTATGTATTTATGTATATGAAAAAAAAATCTAGCGCAAACTCTACCTTCTTTTTCAGAGCATTTCATCCTGTGTTTCTGGCTGTGTACCCTGTGTTGGGCAATGCTCTGACTCTCAGGATTCAAACCGTCTCCTAATTTTGGGGCAGATATAATGAATATTTTCCAGTGTATGTGGGGAAGAGGAGGAGGGAAGACAGAACTTTATCTGAAGCTTTTCCAACAGAGTTAGTGCATGGAAGGCATCTGTTTTGGTCCTGTGAGGCTGACGTCCTCTCCCAGCAGACTTGGCAGTGAGTGGAAGAACCACATGTCAGAAAATCTGGGGGGCCCACGCGCTGTGGACAAAAGTATGGCAAAGAATTTAAACATTAGCAATGGGAGTGATGTTGGAGGGCTGGCTCAAAGCGATTAACATAGCGCTCTGGAATGTGGCCTTTCAATAGCCGCTCCAGAGGGATCTGCAGCCCCATTGACTTCTGCAGCGTCAGGAAAGAGCCCTTGCCCTCCGGCTTTTGCCAGGATGAATGGGTAAACGTGCAGGGCAATCCATGCAGCAGTCACAGAGCTGCCTGCTCTGGCTGCTCACTGGGGTATTTTCCTTTGCTCCAGTGAAATCCCATATCCCAAAGACTCAGGTGGCTGACAAGGTCCTTGTGCATTGCTAGAAACCCTCCTGACAATCTTCATCCATGTCAGGGCTTGCGGATCCTTTATCCTAGGCCAAAGCAGTAACAAGTGTGTTTGGCTGTGATCTGGCTAAGAATTGGGGTAATGTTGGTGGGGAGTTTGGGTGTTTTACTTCCACTGCTACCTGGGTTTTGGTGTCTTTGGGCGTGCACCCAGCAGGACTAAGCATGTGTCTGTGGTTAGATTCACCTGGTCTGTTTCATATTCTTTTTCTCTTCCCCCTTCTGATTTCTAGGTAGATAAATCAAAGTGTGTAATCAATTAAAAATGAAGTTGGGTAGAAGGCCTTGTTGATCTGAATAGTTAGTTGAGGTGGGAAAAGAATGCTCTCATTCAAACCCTCATCTAGGCCAGGGAATTCCCAAGCTTTTGTCTAAATATGGCATCCAAAAGCAGAGCACAGGCAATGCAATACTTCACTGAGTATTGTTTAAAAGGGTGCTTGGCACAAACCAGCAAGTAGGATTCTTGTAAAAACATGGCACAAGAAGTTGTTTGACAGATTCTGACATAGCAAAGTCTTTACAAGAGGGGAAAAAAAAAAAAAAAAAAGGAAGAGAAACTGCAGAGTGCATACTCAATGCCTAGGAAGAATGTAGAATATACAGCACTTAGCAGCAGGCCATCCCCTGCATGCTGTGTGGATCTGATCCTATTAGTGACCCATGGACCAGAGTCTCTATCACAGATTTTCCTGGTTGGATGGACCTGTCACCTGCTTCTCTGATGTTTCTGTGCTGTGTTTCACCCTGTAGGTAGTGGACACATCTTTGGATGCAAAATGGAGTACAAACAATGCCATGGTTTGGGGAAGTGTCTCCCTTTTTGTAAATCTTATGCTGAGTTGGGGTTTTGAATACCAGTGGAGACTTTTGTCTCCAAAACTCCTAGTTTGCTCTTGAAATATGTCCATTATGTGAGTGTGTTTTGAGGGAGGGAAAACATATCTGGAATTCAGTCCACTTCTGGAGGTCTCAAAGGAGAACACATCACTTGGTGACTCTGTTACTGACACCAGCTGCTCTACAGACTGAGCTCAGCCTTCCCTGTAAAAAGTGAAGTCCTTCCCGTATTCATCTTGAACACAGCATCCATATTCAATCACAGCTGGAGCTTCCTCGAGTCAAAGATTAGACACCCTGACCCAGGTTGGTGGTTTGGGTGGTGTCTTACAATATGAATGAGAGTGAGGAGACAAGTAATCTGTAATTAGCATATAACCTCAGGTGGTTTTGTTGTTCCTGAAATGCTAGGACTAAATTATATTCTGGTTCAATAGCATTGGCTTAAGGTGAGTCTGCTCTGCATTTGTACCACTGAAAACTGTTCCCTAAGAGTTGTGAAGTTGTCTGGTATGGAATAGGAACCAGGAGCTCTCAGATCCACTCCTGTGGGCATCTTCCAGTGAAACCAAAGGGAAGCCCATCATGGATATTAATGTGCTGCCCATCAAATATATTCAATGGCAAAGTAACAAAGCCCTAGACTTTCTGGGTCATCTTCATGAAGCTCAGGAGGGAACGAAGGCACAGGGGCACTCCCCAGCCCTTTTTGAGCATTTCAGTTGATGTTGTTAATTGTAGTGGGGCTGCTGTGAATATTTCTGAAAGCAAATATTTGATGTCCCCATCCACTAGAAAATAAGTGAAAGAACCAACTGCCTGCAGACTCACCTGGTCATCTCAACAAAACCGAGCCAGGGCTGAGAATAAATAGCAACCACTGCTGAGCTTTTGTAGTCAGCTTCTCTATGGACAAGAACTGTGATGGGAGAGCAAACAACACCTGCCTGGGAGGAACTGGGCACGGGCTGAAAAGGGAGTGGAGGTCTGTGGGCAGTGGCTGTTTGTGCAGCCGTTGGTCTCCAGGGTGGGGCTGCTGGCAGAGGCAGGAGGAGGATGGGATCTCCATCACCCCAGGCAGGCGGAGGATGGGATCTCCATCAGCCCATGCTAATGCAAGAGGTGGAATGGGCAGGCCCTTTGCTTCCCTCTCTGGTTAGTGAGCCATGGACAGCAGCTCCTCTGGGAAAGGCTCTGGTACAGGGATTGCTCCCGGCAGGTCCTACCCTTGGCTGAGGTGTGGGTCATACCAGGGGACAGATTGCGAAGCTGTCACAGGGGAGAAGACAGGTGAACAGCCCCTTAAGAGGCAGAGGAGGCACATCATCCATTGCTCAGGTCTCTACCCAAATATGAATTCTGCCAAGGAAAGCAGTGCCACTGTGCCCGAGGTGGGAAGCAGGGGGGGTGGTGTGCTCTTTATGTGCTCTGGCTGGGCATACACACAGCCCAAACACCCACTGTCTGAGTGATCTGTCTTTGGGTGCTAAGCTTTTTTCTTAATTGTTTGTTTGTTTGTTTGGGTTTCTTTGTTTTAGTCTTCTACAAGCAAATTTGGGATTCATCAGATGGAAATTATCTCATTCACTTTTCTGGGGAGATAAATATCTGGTGTAATCATGGGACAGTCTCACCTTCCATTTTTTATTTTCCTTTAACTGAGTTTCTGTTGAAATTATCTTGGCAAATTAACAGCTCAGAAGCTAAGGCACAAAAGACAACCCTTTGTTATTATTAGTTTTTTAAATCTCATTATTTGCTTCCCAATCTCATGATTTTGAGGAGGTAGCAAGTGATTTTTGAATATTTAATGACCTGTTTTCAGAGCTGTACAGAAGGCAGGCCAACAGTACATTTTACCAGCACTAGTCTGTTTGGCTGACTGCCAAGAGAAAATACGTAAAGCCCAAGAATTATTTCTTTCTCTATCTTTTGCAGTTTTCTTTGAGCTGTAACACTTCCTGTTCACTCTCACTCTTTTTCTCCATCTTACAAATTCTTTGCACAACTGGAAATGCAGCTCAGCAAATCCAATCCAGTACCACTATAGTCAAGCAAGGAGGGACTTGGCTCCTCTTCAAAGGGAGTTTTATCAAGTGTTTAGTGTGAGGTGACAAAGTAGGGACGTGTGCCATGGATGTGATGTTTCCAAATCCCCCCCTCATACCTTGATTAAACTTGAGAGCCATTACCTTGCCAGGGTATGATGACCCCTGCCAATGTGCATCTTGTTTGTAGCTGTGCTGAATTTTTAATGTGTCCTCCTGCTTCTGGCTAGGAAAACATGCTTCTGCTTTATGCCCTACGTGACATCCCATTTAAAATACCAAATTTCAAGTATTTTGCCATGAGAGCCATGGAAGACAGGAAGGTAGGAGAGCATTGCTCACACGTGGGCAGTTACTTCTGAGCCCCAGCAGACCAGCACAGTCCCACTGTCAGTGCAGGAAAGCTTTGGGTGAGGGCAGTAGAAACTGAAATGATTTAGCCTGGGATGGATTTATTGTGGTGGGGAGAAGACTATGCAGTCTGGTGTGAGCAGGCTCTAGGCACTGCTGCAAATCTCAGATTTCAGAGCATTTACCATTTCATTGTGCCCTACTTTATTTTGTGTGTTTTCCTCTCTTTCCTAGATCCTCTTTTCTTTCTAAATTTGATAAATTTAGATCATTGGATTAAAGTCTTAATTTTACAAAAGAAAAAAAAAAAAAAAAAAAACAAATAAACCCTAACCACCACATTTTGGTATAAAAAATGGTCAACAAAACATTTCATTTTACCAATTTTCCAGTTGCCTCAAGATGTCACTTTAGAAGTGGCTGCATTTAACTGTTTACTTGAAAATATCCTCTTTCTTTTCTATCTTTCTTTCTCCCTTACCCGCCTTCACAAGAACCAGGCCAATTTTCAGAGCAGCTTTAGCAGGAAAAATGCACATCAGCACCCTGTGAAATTTCCATGTTTGGCTTTGAATCTGTCAGGTTACGTGGAGAAAAAAATATGCTGTGTATTTTCCAGTTCTGTGACTTTGTAGTTTGATGTTCTTGCCTTGAAATTTGGGCAGAATACACTGAATGATGGGAACTGTTCTCCCTGATCATCTCTGCCTCTCCCCTGTGTTTCATCCTGCTGTCCCCAGCCCATTGCTCTGTGCCCCAGCAGCCAACTGACTTCCTCCCCTGTCCTCTGAATAATCTTCTTCTTTTTTTTTTACTACAGTGACATGAACAATTCTATTTCACTTTCAGGAAAAATCAAGATTATGACACAGGGCTGGATCTTTCTTTGCCAAGGACTTACCAGTTACCTCTGAAGGAGTTCTTGGATGGTCATGGGTTACCAGACCCAACCCCTGGCTGAACTTGCCTCTCTGCTGTGACTCCAAATGAGGTGCTCACACCCAGGACTGGCACTGCTGGGGGTGAATACACACTATGGTGCCAGGGCCAAGGCACCCTCTGTGCAGTGAGCAGGGCTTTCTGGTGGGAAACACTGACTTGGCTCTTTGCTGCTTTGCCGACCTCATGTGCAGAGAAAAACTTTGTCTTATCCTGGGCAAGATCAACCTTTGAGCACTTGGGAGGTGGAAAAGCCTCCTTCCAGGCTGGTACAGGCTGCTGTGAAACAACCCTGGCCCCTGTCCAGCTGGGAGCAGGGAAGTGGCAAAGCTGCCTTTGATGCCTCAGCTCCTGGTGAGTGGTAGCTCCTGAAGGGAGCAGGCAGAGCCAGGGCCAGGCTCTCAAACAAGCTGTTCCCATTCCAGCTCACCGTGGATGTGGCAGCCCCCCTGCTCTCTGCTGTGCTGGAATATCAGCCAGTGCTGTCGCCTTGGCTCTGCTGTTTTAAACTGCAATGGGTGATTTTTAATCCCTCTATTCAGAGTGTTCTGAGGAACAGGTGGGGGAAGCATACGGCATACGCTCACCTCGGCTCCCAGGAGGTGTGGGGGAGTGTGTCCCAGCAGCTGCTGGGGTAATCCTTGTCCTCCAGTCCATGACTGCACCCAAAAGGTGTGCCCAGAGTGCCTGGGCATCACCCCATGGGCTGATGGGTTCCACTGACTGGGCAGGGCTGGGGGACAAAGTCCCTTCCAGCCCTCTGCAGCCCAACAGGGTCATGAGCAACAGCATGGGCAGTGCAGAAGGACTGGAGGGGGGACTCCGTTGCCTCCTGCATCTCCTTCAGTCAGACCAATTCCTCAGTGGCATTGGGGGGCACCTGGAAAACAGAATATGTGTCATGATAGTCACACTGAGAGAGAGGTTTAGGGATACAGATGTCATAAGCATTTGGAAGTTGTTTGCATTAAGAACTCATATTTGACCAAAGAGGGTCTCTAGTGAGATGTGGGCTAGATGCAGCTGTGGCCTCAAAGCACATGAGATCTGCTGCAGGAGTAGGTGGGAGCAGGCTGCAGTGCTCAGCTGCCACAGACCTGTCCCCTGTACCACCTAATGTCTTCTCTTGTCATCAAATCCCCAGCACATTTTGATGTACTGTCAATACTCATTGTCCTGGCCCTCACCCTGACCCTACTCCAGTCAGCAGGAATGGTGTTGATGGCGTTGGTGAGACCACCCTCTCCTCTTCTCCCACAGCTTGTTCCCTCCTGCCTGCCCTGCCCTCAGGCTCTCACTGCATCCCCTCCTCTGGGCACCATCTGGTGAATTTGGGGCTGTCTCATCTCACCAACTGTCGTTTGTCCTGGCTGTGGTGTAAGTGTTCTCGCATTTTGCATCAAAAAAACCCTAAACCATTCACTTTGTGGACCAGCAGGCCTGTCGGAGAGGAGCCAAGCAGTTGGCACTCAATAAGCAACAAGCATTAATAAAAGCATTACAGGGAGGTTAGTGCCTCATTAAAGTAATGCTAACGAACCGGCTGCCTTCCACAAGTATGAAATTTTAACTAACACTTTCTCCTTCTAATTTTATGTATAATTGCATCTTCCTGGAGAGGCAATATTCTGTTCTCCAGGCTGCTGCAGTAGAAGCAGAGCCAAAATCAGGAGCTGCTCTGGAAATGCACCAGTGCTCTTGGGAGCAGTCTCCAGCCCCATCCTGCAACTTCATTGTACACTGTGGATAAACTCAGCAGAGCCACCCTGCCTGGCCAGGGCAGTGTCCTGGGGGTCACTGTGCCCTAAGCACCAGCACTGGGGTGTACACCAGCACCAGGCTGCAGGAACAGCTGGGAGGAGGAGGACCTCTGCTGGGTTGGAGCTCTGCCTGGGACTGGGGGTGCTGAGGGTGGGTTGGGGGGATGGAGGCAGGTGCAGGACCCACACAGCTCCAGCTCTGACCCGTGATCTCAGCCCTGGCTGCAGCCAGCACACCCAGGTAGGGGAGGGAAACACACGGGGCTGGTACGGATCTGGTTCCAAGGTGTGGGCAGTGCCGCTTGCCCTGGCTCTTCTCTGCTTGCCAGAAGTGGGGTGAAGCTGTGAGGCTGTGCCCAGGGCTGCCAGTAGCCTGTGGAGACACTGAAGTGAAAGACCAGGCAGCTGGTGTTTGCTGCTAGCACCCTTTCCCAGAAATGTCCAGGAGGGAGAGATCCCCCAGCTTGTGTGCAGGAGCCAGGGTGTCCCGCGGTCCACGGGTGCTCAGTGCTCCACAAGGAGCATCCACACTCTGCTGGCTGAGATGTGATGGGTCTGGGGGCTTGGGGACTGGTTATAGACAGGAAACAGCAGGGTTTTGTACTGGAGGGTTTTTCTCTGCAGCCTCCTCCAGCTCCTCGAGCACCCTTAGGGCTGGCTGCAGGTGCTGCTCCTGGCTCCCCACACAGCCCCCCAACTGCCCTGCTCCATTGTAAAGCAAATTAATTCTCCCCTGTGTGAGGAAAAGCCAGGCTCTTGGGAAGGTTTGGCAGTGCCAGTGACAAAGCAGCTGCTCCAAGATTCACAGCCCCTTTTTATTTTATTTTATGTGCCTGGTTTCAGCAGCATGTGACGGGCACGTGAGCGATGGCACTGCCGGACCCACAGCCGCCGGGGCTTCTCCCTGGCCAGGAGGCTGAAGCAGTTCCATCTTCCCTGCTTAAGTGAGTGCACATCATCTCTCTGTTTGTCCTCTTCCTCTCACCTATGATAGGTCTTTACTCTCATGCTCTTTTTGAAGCAAACCCAGAGGTTTCAGTGTTGAAGGACAGTGTTCGACCCCTCAGTTTTACCTTGCTTGATAGGGTGGGTACAGAGCAAACCCAGTGTTATTAGCACTATGTGCCACCTCGTTGAGCAGAAACAACTATTGCAAATGGCTTTTGCTGTGTTTAGCATCTCCTTTGGCTAGTCTGCCCAGGAGAGAGGCTGTCATCAGAATTAACTTGATGTTGCACCACTGTTTTATGTTTGACTTGTTGCAGTGACTGACTTGGAGCTCAATGACACTGCAGGTTTGTTACTCTGCGGCTTCCTAAAGCATATGGGTCAGAGGGAGCTACACAAACCATCACTCAGCTTCTGGATCTGCGTGCCTGGTGTGTGGGACAACCACTGCTTGGGGGGTTCACATCTTGCTGCAAAATTTCCTCTTCATTTCAGACACTGCAGCAAAGATTTTCTTGCAAAGGCCCCAGCTCTGCAGGCAGACACTATCCTTGCTGCAGGGAAATTAATAAGGTGTCTAGGGGCAAAGGTAAAACTAAAGTACATGAGTAAATGTTTGCAGAATCAGAACCGTATTCAGGCATAAATCAGGTAGCTCCAGCCAACAATAGAATTACCTAAGTATAAAATCCCATGTAAGCCAGTAAGATCAGCTCCAAACCTGCTATGAATTTGCTTTTTGTTTCCATGCCAAGAATATATCACTACTAACTGCTGCAATCAAGTCTGGTCCTTTTTATTTTTCTTTTAAGTGCTTTGGGGCACATTTATTTCCCATCACCAGCAGATAATGCTCTGAGCCTGACCCTCCTTTTCTTGGGCATGCCCCAGCCTGCTTTGCTCACAGTAAGTTGTTGCTATCAGGGGATATTTTTTTTCTTTCCTTGCCTTTTCTGTTACTGCATTCAATAAACAAAGGGACAGCAGTGACAATCCAAACCCATTCTTTGTATGTCCCTGGGAACAGAGTCAACTATTTGTTGGTCTTTTGTTGTTGGGTTTTTTTCTCTTTTTTAACTGATGACCATTAAATGGCTGCTGGTACCTGCAGTGAAGCATGTCCTGGTGTTGCAGGATTTGTTACCAGAAGGCACTGGGCCATCATGGAGGCTTGTTCTATGTAAAAATGCCTGATTTCAGAGTTTGCTCTAAAAGAAAAAGCAGGAGTGGAGGGATGATTGTAGATTCATTTTTTAATTGTGTACCCAAAATGTGATGTCATGAAAAAAAAAAAAAATCTAACCCCTACAGAAACTCATTTCAAAATGAGTAACTGCAACATTTTTTCAGTCATTGTCTAGGAAGGATGTTGCAGTATTGCTGGGACTTCCCTTCTCCCCCCCCTTTCCTCACCAGAATATAATGCGATGATACAACTGATGGGGCCTTTGGACTCTGATAGCATTTGCTTCTACTCAGTTTCTTCTGAAAACCTCACAGAGCTACACGAAGGTACATAAGCTTCACTTCCTGACTTTCTTCCTCCCAGCAGAATGGGTACTGGAAAAGCCCTCCAGTTCCACTGCAGAGGGGTTGAGGTGATACAGCTCTGCACAGAACAGGTCTGGCAAAGGGCTCTCACAGCACTTTTATCTGCTTGCTGGGTTGAAAACTGTGACCTCAGCCATTGCAGCAGATGCTCTCTGGAACCACTCTGCAATGAAATGTGTTTAAATAGCAACAGCAGAACCGTTGGAATAGTTTACACATCTGAACTAGCAAAGGTGTTAATCTGTCTCAGAAGGAAAAAAAATTCTGTGAAACTACTAGGAGCTTTGCTTGTTTTTTGTGCACATGAACAGGCTCTTGGGCCTGTACCTTGTGCTTGTGCAGGGCTGCACAGAGAATGCCAGGCACAGATTCTGCTAATAAAGGGAAAGTGAGTGCTTGGTCCTGCTGTCAGTGGGCTTTAGCTTGGAGAGAAACCTTCACTAACCAGCTTTGAAGCATTTTTACAGCGAAATAAAAGATGCCTGCTGGTCACCAAGCAAAGTTTTTACTGCTGCAGTATTCCAGAGACCTCTGATGAAGTCTTGATTGACATTAGTGCTGAAAACTTACAACCCTCCACATGCATTCCCCCTCCCCTGGGTGTAGGATGGGAGATGGAAGTGGATGATGGAGGTGGAGGTGATGGGAATGGAGCCTCCTCCTGCAGGAGCTGCAGGGGTCACCCAGGGCTGAAGAGCAGGGAGAAGCTTATTTGTTATGCAAATGTCTCCTTGAGCCTGGCGCAGAGAGTGGAAAGCTCTTGAATTATTTTAAGCAGAGGATAAAAGTTCTCTCCCTCCTCCTATCATCCTGGATCCTTATTAAAACAAAACAGAACAGAAACCTCTGTATGAACCATCTGACAATGATCAGCACTCAGCTTTCCTGGCAAAAGCTGGGGGGCCGGGTGTCCACAGGCACATGGAAATAGAACAATTAGGAAAAAAACTGTATTGGAAGCAGACAGGCTTTATTTTCTCTTGATGACAGCATGAACCACTCATTCTCCAGCCTTATCTCCATGTCTTTGCAGGGGACAGGCATGCTGCAGGGACTGTCCCTGGGAGAGGGCAGAGATGCTTCCTCACTGACTACCCGGAGGACCTGGGTAGGATGCAGCTCAGCCCAGGCTCTGGGGGTGAAGAGGTGAGCAGGGGTGTCTCTTTTGGGTGCATGAAGCACTTACAGGCCAGAAGTTCAAGCTGGCAGCCAGGCTGGTGTATCAAAGCCACCCGTGCATGGTGGTGACCTTCCTGTGCCAGCCAGGGCTGTGGGCTCTCCAGCTGCCCACTCCTGCCTGGGGCATCAGCCACAGCTTTGCATGAGCAGATGTGCATTTCACAGCTGCTAAGGAAATCCACCAGTATTTACATAGCATCACAGGGACCAAGTGGAGCCTTTCCTATGCAGGCTGCAGAACACTGTTCTTGTGGGGAGAATGGCTGAACCTGTGCCTGATGCTCCCACAGTGGTGCTGCCTGCTCTCCATCCACCAGGAACCACAGCAAAACGTGGTTGTCCAGACAGCTTGCACCTCTCCAGAGGTGAAACCCTAAACAACCCCCCAAAAAGTCCAGCCAGCCTGGCAGACTTAAATTCAAGCAGGTGCAGGCTCTGCCAGCTCCTCAGCCCACCATGAGCTCTCATATGTGGCATCCCTGCGAGCTCATGGATTGTCCCCAGCTCAGCTCTGTCCTCAGGCACGCAGGGGAACTAGAGACACTTGGCTGTTACATGTGGCAGCAGCTGCAGACGAGCTAACTGGAGTGAGCTCAGCTGCTTTCACTACTCATATCCCGAATAAAAGAATTAGTATTGTGAATAAAAGAATCAGCGTGGTGTGCCCTAACAGCCCCTCCTCAGAGCCAAACTCTGGCCAGCTGAGACTGAAGGTAACACTGGGACATGCTTCGTCTCCTTAGTGTCATGCCTTGTGCTGCAAATTCTCCACTGCTTAGAAGCAGTTGCTCTCATGGGCACTTTTGAAATTGTTAGAGAAATCTGGGTGGCCATTACAAAGATTTGTTTTCTCTGATGACTATTTTTAATCTTGTTTTCCATTAAAAACAAAAAAACCCAAAATGTAGATATGAATTGAAACTGTGCCTTTAACTGTGACATGCTAATGGCTGTACAAACCTAAACAAAAAAATGAGGGAGAGCTGAAGTATGTGCCTGAACTCTCTGAAAGGCTAAAGCCTTTTCTGACAGCCACTTGGCAGCACTGCTGGGAGCCCAGGGCCCAAAGCCAGGGACTGCACAGGCAGCTGGTGCTGGAGGGGTTAAAGTGGGAGCACCTTGCAAGGAGGGAGCTGGAGATGGACATGGAGCTGGTGTTGGAGCTGACCCTGGCCTTTCCAGGAGAGGATGCTGGCATCAGCTCTCACAGTCTGTCCCATGGCACAGCAGTCCTGGGCAGGGGAGCAGCCAAGGCAGCCAGGGGGATGTTCAGCTTTTGTGCCCCATTTGTTTCCAGCCCTGGAGTGGAGCCCTGCAGGGAGCTGTGCCCTCCCCCAGCTCACTGGGCCAGTTCTGGGTCTCTCTGCTTCTGTGCCCTTGCTGGGGACTTGGCCAAGCAGTGTTTGGCCTGAGCCAAAGGAGGGATGGCCAGAAGTGCAGTGCTCCTCACAGCAAGCTGGGAACAGGGGCACCCTAAAAGCAGAGACAGGGTCTCGCTGTACAGTGCAGGCAGTGCCACACAGAGCTCAGGACCATTCTGCCTGGAGAGCATGGTGCTGGGAGACAAGAACAGCTCTGCACATGTTCTGCTTTGTTTTTCAGGAACCAAGCTTTCCCCAGGGATGTTCATGCCCAAACCCAGGGAGAGAAGGAAGGGGACAGTGACGTGTGGGAAGAGCAGTGGCCACGGACCCTGGTGAATGTCACATTAAGCTATTTTAAGATTTTTATCTTGCTGCCCTCTAACAAAAATGTGCTTTGGAGCAGAGCTTATCGTGTGCAGCTGGGCACATGAAGGGGAGGTGAGGGGGTGACTGAGTTACCCCAGTGAGCTGGGGCTGATGGTGCAGCAACTGTGGGTGCTGGTTGCAGAGCTGTGAGCATGTGCTTGTGGGAGATGGCACCAATGGGCTTGGGACTGGCCCAGCCAGCCCCTCTGGCAGCTCTCCAAGGGGATGGATAAAAAGCAGGTGTCTGAGCCAAAAATCCCAGCCCAGGTCTCAATCAGGGGAGCACCAGGCTTCGCTGTGCTCCCAGTGTCACCCATCCCACAGGGTGGCTGAGGACAGATCTTGACTGGGACCTTCCCTACCTCCAGCTCCTAAACTTCGAATTGTCCTTAGCAGGATGATTTATCAGCTTTTCCTGGAGCTCCCTTTCCCCATGGGAAGCACAGGGTGCAAAGCAAGATGATCATGCACCAGTGCCTGCTCCCCAGTGTGTGTGCCCTGTGCTTGCCCCATCCACCACCTCCTGGGAGCTCCCAGAAAGGAGGGAGGAGGTTCTGGGCTGGGAGATGCTGCAGACAAACCCCCTGAGGTGAGGGCAACTCAAACTGGCAGAACCACCCCCCAACACTGTGATCCCAGGTTGCTGGGGGTTATCACCCTCGTCCTCTTGGCTGCTGGGGCTGGAGATAAGGAGCTGCTCCTTATCGGCCACCGACCCCGCACCCAGCCCTGCACCCAGGGAGCTTCTCTTTCGGTCTTACTCACTGGAGAAATGAGTAAACCCGTTGTAACCGGTGCGTCGTGACACTTCAGGGCAGCAGCCTCGACCTGTGCTTGGTTGGGGTTGTTTTTTCTTTTAAGCATCTCAGCCCACAAACCTGCAGCAGCCAGGAGGCATTGCAGCCCCCTGTGGGTGCCTGTGGGGTGAGGCACTGCAGGGAACCTGAAGGTCCCCCCCCTTGCACACAAACAGGCACATGCAGAGGTTCCTCTTCCAACACCCTCACTCCATGGACACCCCCACATCTCCCCCAAACTCACTGCCTGTGCACAGTCCTCTTGGGACAGCCTGGACGTGTGAATGTCCATCCATCCATCTGTCCATCCATCCATCCATCCATCCATCCAGGTGTCAGCCCCTCCAGCCTCCTCCCACACCACACCAGGATCCTCTGCACAACCACCAGTTCTGGCAGTTTAGATGGCATCTACAAGAAAATGTTTGTTCCCCCTTCAGTTTTACTGGGAACATAACCTGGTCAGTGCCAGTGGTATAAACATTTGGATTCAATTTATTATCTTCTCTGCAGGCTCTGTCTGAGCTGGGAGGCTACAGAGCAGCTCTGGGGCTGTTCCCCTGCCTGCAGGGATTTGGGATGAGGCTGGCAGTGCCCGTATGGGAGAGCCTGGCAGCATTTACCCAACAAGATGGGATATTTTTATTTCTTTTTCCATTCAAGCCTGTGCAGAGCTGTTGGCAGGAGCTTTCATCCAGATTGCTGATGCCCAAAATATCTGTGCTCTGGACTGAGCAGACTGAGGCTGTAGAAGTGCTCATGGTCTGCTGATTGAAGAGAGCATACGGGAATGCATAAAGACAGGCAGACAGACAGACACCCACAGGCAAAGTGCCTGAGCACGTATGGCAGCAGAGGGCAGGAGGATGGGGAATGCCAGAGGGTGCTGCTCAGCCAGGGCTCCCTGCAGCAGGAGCCAAGGGTGACCCCAGTGTGTGACCAGCTCCCAGCTGTGGCTCTCACTCCAGCATGTGATTTATTTTTGATATTTTTTTTTCCCTATTTTTTTTCTCTTTTTTTTTTTTTTTTTTTTTTTTTTTTTTTTTTTTTTTTCCCATTGATTTTGACCCAGACAAGCTCATGCTCATCCTGGCAAAACTGAGGCCCACGTCCACAGCAAACCCTTCCCTCTGGCTGCATCTACACCACTGACGGTTGCATCTTACTGGGACAGAGATGGCATTGCCAGCCCTGAGTAAATTGGCACCACAGTCCCAGATTTAGCCTGGCTGGAAAAGGAAAGAGCTGCAGCACTCTGTGGGCAGGTGCTGGGCAGGTAAGAGCTGCACCCTGTGTGGTCCATGGATGTCCCAGCCTGAAATGCCTGAGCACCCATGAACTGCTCCTACCTCCCCATTACATTGGCTATATTATATTGCTGCTATGTTATGCTCCTCTTTTTTAAACTAACTTCTAGTCTAAACTTCATCTGGTATCTTCAGCAGTCAGAATTTACGAAATAAAAGTTAAAATAGTTGAATTAAGGCATGTGTATGTGGTCTTTCACACACAATCGTGAACACACATTGATATTGCTAGAAAAATAGGTGTGTTCATACATGAGTGTTTCTAATCAGAGTTGTATATTATATAAACATATGAATATAGTATAAATATTTTTATACATATAAAATTCATTGGAAACAGGAAACCAATTAGTTTACCTTACTAAAATGGCATGAAATAAAGCTTAACAACATACACTGTTGAAAAAGGTTAGGATGTGGTTTTTGGAAGGCTTTGCTTTCCCTGAGGACTCATTCTACCATGTTTATGTCTAAAACCTCTTAATTTTGAAGCCAGCTCACAGAAAGTTAACAGTGCCACGTATTTATTTTATTTCAGTTTCATTTTGCAAAGCTCAAGCTTTGCTTAACACACCAGCATGTGAGCAGCTCACGTAAGCACAAGCAGCTGAGGGTGCAGGGGCAGCAAAGGGCTCTGGGTGTCTGTGTGCACACACTGACCTCATGGTGCTGACCTACAGGTAGAGATTAACCAGGGACCACACAACCCTACTTAGCCTGATTTGAAAAGAACTTTTGAGTGTTACACACGTAATAAGATGCTCAGTTCTGTTTTCAAACCAAGTTGTGTTCCTGGCTGAGTTCCAAAGGGCTGTGCTCTCCAGCTTCACATGGGTAAATGCTTTTAAAAACCAATTCCTGGGAGCTGTAGTGATCATCTGTTCAATGGGACTTAACAACCAGGCAGCCCAAAGTGGGAGTTGCCCTCTGTCATGTTTGTCCTTTAGATTATTTCACCTTCAACCTCTTCATCTTATTTCTGCTTAAAGATGGGTATGGTGGATGCAGGACATCCTTTAGTAAGAGGCCAATAATACTACTGGTGCCCAGGAGCAGGTTTTTTAATAATATGTGTCTCTCCTCTCTGCTGTATGGCATGTAACTTGGTGGGCTGGGTGTGTGGCAGTGGACAGGATGGAACCTCCCCCACTGCAGCCATAACACAGAAAATAACCTGGATAACAGGACACCCTGACACCCCTGGGAAATGTGCAGCTCCTGGCATGAGCATGCAGCAAGCCCGGGGGCTGCTGCAGAGGCTGTGGCTCAACAGGGCCCGTGGGGAGAAGGAAAAAATACTCACTGTATATCCATGTGTATTTTTATATATAAACTACATATGTGTGTTTAAACATATCTGTATATCTTTATATATTGAAATTATATATAAGTTTTAAAATATATATACACACACACACACACGCAAATAAATATATACACTCATGCACATATAAGTAGGGATCTCTGGAGGCAAGTGTGTAAGTCCTGAGCTTGTGGGCAGAACTGTCTTGAGTCCCTTTGAGGGCAAACACCCTGTGCCACAATGGCACTACCCTGACCTTGGGTTCAGCAGCTCAGGCTGGGCATAGCCTGCACCCACTGCAGTCTGGCTCAGCAGAGATTTCTTGTGTCTTTATTGCAATTTCACCCTGAAAGCATTACAGAACTTTCAGAACTGTCTCTAACTTCTCCATCTTTGACCTTTCCAACCTCTCCATCACCCCTATCAAGGCTCCCAAGCAGGGACACACAGCTAATAAATCTGAGCCTTTAATTGCCTTCCCACACAGTCTGGCCTTATCTGAGCCATCGCTCCTCTCAGCACACTGCTGTGTTCCCAGGTCCAGGCTGCTGGTGTCAGTTATTTGGCTTTGGTTTTAGGCACATATCCCCCCAGTAACATGGTCTTGGTAATGTGGTGCCTCAAGCTGTATCTGACACATGAGGTGGCTCTGCCTAGGGGGATTTAGATACCCTCAGCTTTATCTTATGCAAAGTCCCCCTTTTTTGGATTATCTGTGTAGCTTAAACAACGCAAAAATTAGTGGAGAGAAAAAACAAACAAGCAAACAAAAACTGTAATTAAATCCCATTGCTAAAGCCATCAGTAAGAGAGTGGGGTGAGAGGGCTGCTGGCCCAGGGTGCCTGATCACTGCTCACAGCTGGTTGCTGCTCTGCTCAGGAGAAGATGCGATGTCTCTGGTACCCAAGGGAGATTTACTTATTTTCATACCCACCCACCCACCCCCGTAAGTTCAGGAAGTTTCCTGCAGCTCTCTGGGAGAGCAGGGCCGGTGCAGGCACAGCCGTATCAGCAGCCGTGGGTCTATCGGGCCGAGCAGAAGCTTTTCCAGGAACTATCTAGTGAAACACATGACCATGCCCCTGATACGTGACAGGCATTCACTGGGCTCCCAGCGAGTCAGTTGACTTTGTTATTCAAACTATTTTAGTGATGGTTTTTAATCCCAGGCTTAGGTTTTTCTTTCTTTCTTTTTTTTTTTTTTCCTTCCTTTCTTTTTTCCCCCTCTGAACAAGGGAATCTCTACACTGGCAGGATTCAGTGAGGCACAAAGGAGGGAAAAAAAACAAGCTTCAGCCAGAAGAGAGAAAAAAAGGATGCTGTTAGCATTCCCTATATGTGAAGGGGCAAAGCCATTTTGCTGTGAATTTTAGTTTAAAGGGTAAGTGCCAACAGCAGCCCAGTCACTATGCAACTAAATCCTGTGCTCACCCTTTCCCTCTCAGCCATCAAGTTTTGGAGATGGAGCCCACTGGCTGTGGGAGCTGCACTGGGGGGGGCTGGCAGTGCCCCAGTGCCCCCCATGCCCTCATCCCTTCCTGCTGGAGAAGGCCACTGGATGGGGGTGCCACTGCAAAGCTCCAGACCCCAGTGGGTACCCACAGGCTCCCCAGGTGTCTTGGCCAGATAGTGTGTGGCAGTGAGGGAGAGCAGTGCTGAGATGGGGCCTGGGTGCCCCGTGCCCCTTTTCTCAAGGGGGTTTGGGTAGCTGCTGGCAGCAGAGCCCTTGGCTATGTCTTCATGGCAGGGGACACACCAGGGGACAGTAGTGCCTGGAAAGGGCAGAAATCCCACCTGAGCCACTCCCACCCCATGATGCCCCTGCACTGGTGGTGGGGTGAAGCTCCCCTGTAACAGTCTAGGAGCTGCACATGCTCCAGCACACTCAACCCAATGCTCACCCCGACAGTCAGCGTGATGGTTTACAATGAAAAAAAAAAATTAAAAATTTGAATTTGCCATGCAAACGACAAGGCATGTGGGCACAGCTGCTGGGATGTGGCTCTGAGCAGGTCAGCCACCAGCACAGCCCTGGGGACATGCCCAGGGCAAGGTCCGGACTCTCCCACCCCCAGAACTTGTGCCACACAGATGATGCTCCTGGAGCTGCCCTGTCAAAGCCACCCAGCCTTGCTGCTCCTCCCTGCATCCCTCTAGCTGCACGTTTCCCCACCAAAGCTCTGACACCTGCACCACAACTCCCCAGCCCACACCCATCCTGGGCTCCCACCTGCCCAGAGCAGACCAGAGCTGCTCGGGTGAGCTCACCTTGTGCTGGGACAACATAAGGTACATGATACAGATGAAAAAAGGATGCTCCATCAAGAAACGTGGAAAAACAATAAAAATAAATTTAAATTTGCTTTTAAGCAATTGCAAGCTTATTTTTTTATTTCTCTTGTCCTGTGCTACTCTGATTAGTCAGGAGCCAGGTAGCCACCATCTCTCATCCACACCCCACTGCTCCCACACTGTGTTTAACTCTTGTCCCTCTAATACAATGACCCATTGGGTTCTTCCCGTTTTCCCAGACAAGGAACTACTTGGGTTCCTCTTCAGGACCCAGTGTCCCTCGCCAGCTGCCATCACCACCTCACTTCCACCTGGGAAGCTGAAGAGTGGATTGCACTATGACCCAGCCCAATTTCACAGGTGGCTTTTTGCAAACAGGAAGGCAGCAGGTTGAGCTCTTGTTTTCATGTGGTTTTTCAAAATGAGCCCAGAGCAGAACTGAGCAGGATCCAGGAATGGCATTCAGCAGCAGTGGACTGGAAGCAGGTGGCATAATGCTGAGAACCCCTGCACCCTCCCTTCCTGGCAGCCCCGGCCACCCTTCAGAAAATGAAGAATCAACTAAATGGAAAAGTCATCACTTGTTTCACTTTAAAATGCACCAGATATTATTTCATTCTTTTAAATGACAAATTAAATCTTTGGAGGCCCTGATCCTCCTATGGACCTGGGAGACACAGGTCCTTGGTGAAAAAAAAACCCCAATGTTCAGCAATGCTGGAGCAAGGGAGGAACACTGCCTGAGGATGGGCACAGCCACATGGCTCCCACCTCCGAAATCCTGCCCTCCCTCCTCCTCCTTGTCAGGAAGACTCATGACAGAGAGAAAGAAGAATTGCTGAATAATCTCCAGCCCTGATAGTACTTCAAAGGCAGGTTTCTTGGGCCAGGCTGTGCTCCCTGCCAGAACTGTGCTGGATGCAGGACTCAACTTTGGCAGCCTCACCACCATATCCAGAAACTAACTACTTAAAAAGGAAATAAATGTCACCAGCAATGGTTGTAAGCAAAACCCTGGGCAGGATGAAGAGCCCCACCAGGAGCTGCATTCTCATGCAGTGTGAGCAAGAGAGGAATGAGCTGTTTCCATTCATTGAGATGGGCTCTTTACTCTTAGGTCTACTGATGACATTACACGTATTCCTTTTGTGCCTTTAAGCTCACCAGGGCAGTAGATCAGACACAGTGCTGAACTGCTTCTGCTTCCATCCTATGGCACCTTCTTCTCTCAGGAAGGCTTTAGGCATTACCATCTCCTGAACAGCAAGTCACACCAGTGCCAAAAACACAGGGACTTCCGGGCACCAGTTCTTCTGTAACCTTTACAACGATAAACTAGATAACTAGCACATTCAAAGAGAATCATTTTATTTACTTTTAAAAGCTGATATTCACCATTTGCAATGGTCAAAATCTGAGAAACAATTTCAAAAGCAAGGTGCTGAGGGGGAGTTCAATGTGGCTGAGTAACTCAAAGAGACGCTCAGGGGTTCAAGCACCCTGCCAGAGCATCACTGGTACCCACAGCCTGCCCCTGCCCCATCAGAGCAGAGACTCCTTAACTGGGACAAGGCTTGGGCAGACTGCTCACTTTTGTATGGATTCAATTTAGGGAAAGGAAGTAACAGAAGTGATATCCTGAGGATTCTGGGTGAGATCCCATCCCAGCTGTCCCGGTTCCTGCTGGAGCTGCAGCAGGATGCACCCTCTGCCCACCCTGGCATGGTCACGGGCAAGGCCCAGCACAGCCAGATCAGGTCAGCTTGAAAGTACTCCCTAGTAGGTTCCAGCCAAGCAAACATCATACCATACAGTATTGAATAATTTTAAAAGTTAAAATAGTTTATTGCTGTTCTTTGTAGAAATGCACTTAACTTACATCATCTGTTCTCTTCCTTTATTTGGCTGTTGGATTATAGGCATAAAAAGATTACGTTTACCCATTTGTTCAGTGACATAACACCTTCTTCTCTTTTGCTCCACTCATGATATTCTCCTAAGTTTTCCTGGCCAACAGCTCCAGATCACTTTTACATAAATACTGTAAATGTCTCCATAGGTTGCAGCATTGTAACAAAAGATCTACCAAAGTAGACAAAATGTTCGGTATTCTTGGTTGTTTTTTTGCATTTAAAAATATACCTAAATTTGAGATAATCTTAACAGAGTAACAATTACAATAAGAAAATAGTACAGTGCGTTGACTAAAGGAATATTCTGCTCTCCTTCAAGCCAATATTCCCTTTTGCATGTTGAAGTGATTCAGCATTTACCTACATACAATAATTTAGTAAAATGAGAATTAAACAAGGCAGATACTTACTACTATTCTTCTGTCTGCAATTCACAGCTCATGCGAATAAAATCGCAATAAATATTAAAAAATAGTTTCTTTTTCTTTCACTTTTTTTTTTTCTGTAAGGCATCTCTGAGTATTACAAAGTTTTTGTACAACCAAAAAATAAGATTGCTTTTTTCCATGTTCTTCGAGTACCTCTGTACTAACAGTAATTAAGAGGATTGCAGGTTTGATGAAGAGGGGAGGTCTGACGGGGTAAGGCTGGGAAGATGACCACAGGTGATGGGAGCAGACTGCCATGTGTGCAAGAATCTGTACTTTTCTCGTGAAACATTTCAGTCACTTTTAGAACATCTTCAAGACAGTATCTGTCCAGATTGAAAACAAAACAAAACCAACAAATCAACTTACCAGATGTCCATTTTCATGAGCACAGGTCAGACTGCAAGGGTTTGCCCTTAACACTATAAATAGCTTAAGGTATTGATATGCACCTACATAAAGGGGACAAAGGGGTGGGGGGTTTGATTTGTTTCGTTTCATTTCTTTTATTGTGGCTTTTGTTGTTGTTGTCCTAGTCGCATCTTTCCATGGTTACAGATTGTCCTGGGTGCCCAAGGCGATGCAGGGCCCTCACTGCATGCGGTCGGGCTGCAGCTGCTGGGGTTGGTACTGCACGAAGGCAGTGGCGGGGGCTGCGGGGGTGCTGGCGGTGATGGGGGGCTGCACCGCCCCCGTGTAGCCGTATCCCACGAAGCCGGCAGCGGGGGAGGCAGCGTAGGGGTATTGGTCGTAGGCAGCTGTGGTGTACTGGGAATAGGCTTGGCTGGCGGCGGTGTAGTCGATGTAGGGAGACGTGATGGACTGCACAGGGGTAGGGATCACCACGCTGGGCTGGATGATAGCTTGGGGGTAAACATAGTGAGGTGCCAGTCTGCGGAGGGAAAGGGAGAGAGTCAGCGAGGGGCTGGGCTCCCTCCAGCCTTTGTGCCCTCCTCCTACCCCTCCCTCACCCTCTCAATTCCTATTCATCAGCCATGGAAAAGGTGATGCTCAGTAGTGCTGCCCTCCGGTCAGGGGTGCTGCTCAGGGTGAAGCGAATGAAAGCAAAATCATCCTAGACCCCAAAGTGGAAGTAGTGAAAGGTGGAGCAAGGATGGCAAGAAGAGACACACACTCTGGTCTCTATCTCCATGTATCCACTATCCAGGTTGCTGGGTCCCAACCAAAATAACCTCCCTGGACAGCTGTGACACAGCCCCTGCCTGACTGTTCCCCACATGCCCTGCCTGTCCTGCCTGCACTGGCAGCCTCCTATACCCTTCCCCTTTCACTGCCCAAACCTTGGTGGAGGCTCCTGAAGACCCACATCCCCCCCTTTCAAGCACCAGGGACACCAAGTCACTCCTCTGCTCATCCCACCAAGGCAGCATCCCACCAGAACAACCACTGCCTCAGGGGCCTTGCAGATTGCCAGCTGTTACCAGTTTCTACATGTGTAAGACTATGTTTCCATAACACTGGTTGTTTAGGTCAATGCTACAGGTTGTTTGTTGTAAAACATTAGATATCAGTTCCAGTTTCCTTCCCCTGAGTAACACTGCTCAGCAGTGTCCAGCCCAGCAGCAATGCTCCCATGCCCATGAGATGCTACACCCAGGCTCCAGGGTCAGCCAGACCCCAGCATCTCCTCTGCCCTTTTGGTCCCTGTCCCAGAGCACTGCTTTCCACAAGCTGGTTAGGTCCTCCCCTGAGGTACCCAAGGGATTTTAGAATGCCACAGTCAGTTAAAGTCCATAGACTGAAAAGATCCTGGGGATGATTAGTACAGGGTTGCCCACTAATTTGCTAGAAACTGCTACTGAGGAGGAAAGAAAAAAAGCCCAAACACACACACACAAAAAAAAGCAGCAAAATGAATGGGCTAGATTATCCAAAGGGCCCATGAGTCAGGCCTCAAAGAAGAGCAGAAACTGAGCAAACCTGAATGTTTAAGGTCCATCCACACAAACCATGGGCCAGACAAAAACTGGTAATTGCACATCAAGTGCAGGGTCCAACTGGTGCCTGCCTGCACAGCCCCAGCAGCAGAGAGCTCCATTGTGCACAGGCTTGACAGATCTGGGGCTTGTTTAAGAAATAGGGGGTTGCAGACCATCACCAGCAAACAGCATGTGACTATGGAAAGATGAGAGCCATGTGCACCAAAAAATGCAAGCTGCAGAAAAGGCCCCTGTGGCCAGCAGCTTGCTGAATGGTGCAAAGCAACAGCACAAACCAACAGCACAAACCAAAAGCCATTCTCCAGAGAGCTCCTTCCAGAACCCAACTCATTCTGGCAAACAAAAAAAGACAAGGTAAAACTCTGCAAAGAGCTTACGCAGATTCAAATATTTTGGGGATTTTTGTGTGGATGTGTGTGACAGCATACTTCCAAACACGACCACTTTGAAAAGCCTCCCACAAGCTCTTCACAAGACACAGGCTTGGTACACGCCTGAATTGCTCTTCAAAAACTGAGCTCAGCTGCTCAGGAGGAGAGTTTCTTGCCCACTCATTCATCTGATCCCCAGGCCCATGCATCTGTTGGAGGTGAGATGAGAGGACCCCACACAACCTTCTTGCCCTACTCTTGTAAATCAGCAGCTTGGACAGCAATCTGCATCCCAAATTGGTGACGGATGCTCTGGCTGCCTGTTGTTTCTCCCTATATATGTTCCACTACTAGGCTTCCTGATATTCCAGAGCTTGGTAAAGTTAAACCCACCCCTCAAACACAACAACAAAAAAAACCCAAACACAAATGCACAATCCTCATGCTCAGGACTCCCTAAAAAATACCCACCAGAAGGGGCCTGCACTTTTCCTGCACACAGGCATTCAACCTGCACCTGGCAAAAAGACCAGGAGGATGGTCCAAGAGCCTCTGAGCAATCCTGTCAGAGCACCACCCTGTCTGAAGAGCTCTGCAGGTCACCCCCTCATGTCCCTTTCTGCCACCCAACTGCTCTTTAGAGCCAGAACATCCCATGCAGGGGACATGGTCATGTGTGGGGTGTCAGGAGGAGCTCACACTCCCAACTCATCCCTGAGAAACTCCAGACTTGGGCTTTGCTTTCACATACACAGCTCCTCCATCACAGCTCCCACAGTGTGCTCCAGAGACAGCAAATCCATGACATCCTGCACTACTGTTTTTGCTCAGTAAGGAAAAATTCCAGCTCTTCAAAGCTACTTAGAATAAAAAGCACCATTAGTTAAGAGGACAGTAAGTATTCCTGTACTCCACCTCCTGAAATACATCCCAGCCCAATACATACACAAGTGCATCTCACACACCATAGTTTACTGCACCAGAAAAATCACACTCAGCAACTCCAGAATCTGCTTCTGTGTAAAAGGGAAAGTTATTTTGGTCTGTGGAGTTTGAATAACTTAGCTAGAAATTTGAAGCATGATATGCAGTTCAGACTTCTGCATTAAGTGAACAGCTGGCAACTCATTGATCAAGACAACACACAACCCAAGGTAAGGTCACTTTGATAGCTTGCAGCTACAAACAAAACAAACCAAGTGCAGTATGACAAAGTTCTCTGCTAGCTACACTGAGCATTCATAGAAGGTCTTAAAATGTTTCCTCCTCTTCCATAATTTCTGAAAAAAATCTTTCAGGGAGAAAAACAAACAAACAAACAAAAAAAAACCACCCCAAAAAATATCTCTTCTAGATTTCTTTTTCTAAAACTCAGCAAACTAATTGGAATTTCTAAAGAATGAGTCACATCTGTGTTTTAAGATGCCTTTCCCTTCCTCCCTGCAGTTTTCCTCCATCCCCCACAAACGGGCCCTGCCAGCCAGAAGAGAACTTCATCTAGAATACACATAATGCGATTATAAAACATCAACCAAGTGATCAGCCACTGCCACCCCACATCAGTCACCCCGTGAACAGCAGATGTACAAGATGCTTACAGCATTGCAATTAATGGAGGGCAGAGGCCACAAAATCCAACAAGCACGGTCAAACCTAATTCTAGAGCCTTGGGAGGGACACGGGACTCGGGAGGGCC
Source organism: Florisuga fusca (assembly GCA_038090715.1). Lineage (NCBI taxonomy): Eukaryota > Metazoa > Chordata > Aves > Apodiformes > Trochilidae > Florisuga > Florisuga fusca. The sequence continues at coordinate 5,163,209 of JAAWXA010000023.1, forward strand.
ATGGGTGCAGGAGCACAGCCAGGACCGCCATGCTGGCCCACGTTCCTAACTACGTGGCACAATGCCACGCTGGCCCAGCAGCCAAAACTGAAAGACACAGAACAAAAGAGATGGTTACAGAGCCTTTGGCAGAGGAGATGCAAGCTGGGCTGCTGCTTTTGCTGTGCAAAATGTGAAAGAGAGAACAAAAGCAACCAGGCTTAGGGGCAGTCTGGGGTGGGCAAGTTCAGAAGCATCAGGTAAGGCTTGGGGCTGCCAGTGCCCTTGACTCTCAGGAGGTGCTCCATCCTGGAATAGCAGACCTTTGAGAACCTCCCCATCCCACAGCTCTCCCCACAGCACCAGCAGGGCTGCTGGGGCTGAGCTGCAGGCAGGGGTGGCTGGTGGGCAGCACCAGCCCACAGGGCAGCCAAGAAGAAAGGAAAAGCCAGCAGAAGGCCATCTGTCCCACATCACTGCCCAAACAGCAAGGAAGACAAATGAACTAATAAGGGCCTCTCCCTTTTCAGCAGCTCTATCTGGCAGTGTCTCATACCTGAGACGCTTTATATAGTTGATTATTTTAGGTCAGGTTTATTCCTAAAACGTGTTTTAGTTGCTTTAGCTCTCCCGTGTCCTGCAGGACTTTCTATGCATGAGCCATGAGGAGCTCCTGCAAGCTCTGCCAGGCTGGGGAATGGTTTTGGTGCTTCAGGAGAGATGGGAGATAACTGCAACTCTGCCAAGAGGGACATGGCATCAGACAGACACTTGGAAAACAAGGAGGGGCTCAGGCCTCTTGACAGCCCAACAGAGATTGGCACACAAATGCCACCACCACAACCAACCAGACTTTTATTCCTTGAAGAGTAAAAGAAACACAGTCCTTTGTGTCTGCCAGTGAAGGCACAAATTCTGGCATTTGATCTCAGGAATTTGGCCTCCATTTCCACTAGAGTTGACCCATTATCTGCTACAGGGACATCCACGCTGCCCCAGCACGTGACGGCAGGCAGTGCCAAGCTTCACTTGGCAGGTGGTACTGCAGAACAAGTCGAGCATGGCCACAGCTGTCCATGACAGCAGCATAGTGAAGTAACACCTCCAACCGCAGCTTAGGTGAGAGATTTAAAGATGTATTTTTAAGGGGGCTCACAAGTATAAGTGCACCAAGCTGCTCTGGGAAGCACATCCCAGTGACTCCAAGGAGAGGAGCAGCAGCAGCCCAGGAGCTCTACATTCACCATAACACTGCCACACCATCACCTCACTGCTGGTGATGTACAGACACATCCTGATATAACTCATGCCCCCAGAACATCATTCCTGAAGGACACTCCCAAGCCAGCAAGCACACACCTCCTGGGGCCACTTCAAGTAGACCTGAGTAGAGCTTGGCAAGATGTATCATACAGGCCCCAGCCACAATGACAAGCTGTAGAAACTTGAAAAATTCTGTCTCTGTTCTCAAACCCAGACATGATGAGGAGGGGCTACAGGCTGGAGCATGGCCAGGTCAGTCCTTGCCTGCCAACAAGGACTCTTGCTCAGGGAGCCAGACATGGAGTTTATCTGCCAACAGTTTGGTGCAGATCAGGACACTCATTGTGCCCCAACCACTCCATCACCCAACAGCTTTCACTGACATGGACTGGGCTTCAACTACGAACATGACAAAACTCTGAATCCTGAAATACCCCTACTAAAGCTGATTGTAACATGCATTGAAATGTCACTGGCTTCTGCCTCATCAGGCAGCTATCTACCAGCCAGCTCAGAGTAACACAAGGATGAATTCTGCAGCTCCACAGCACAGTATTTATCCTCGCCTACTACACTAGGATGCAAACACAAAATAGCAACCCACCCTAATTTCTGCTCATCTTGTAATTAATTTGCCTGTTCATCCTCTTCTGGCCCTATGGGAAGATTTTTTTGCAGCCTGTGCAAACATGCATACCACTGGGGCCCCTGTTTCCCTCTTGGGACCAGACATCACCACACTGGTGGCAATCACCAAGGAATAAGCTGCCACAACAGACTGTCCCAGGTTGGAATCACTACAAGAGAAAAATTACTGTATTACAGGATTCACTACTAACCTCTGCTGGTTGCTGAACCTACCAAAACCGTTGCTGCAGAAATACAAATGCAAACTTGAGAGCAATCCACAATTTCAATTTATTTTCATTTTGGCAGAAGAGAGAAAATTGAAGGAAAAAGGCAGCACTACAGTAACTAAGAACCTATTATACACCGGCATTTTACAGTGTTAGCCCATCTTGGCTTCCAAAATAAGGGCCCATAGAGGAGGATGGTGGAACCCACAGAAAACAAGTAAAAAAAAAAAAAAAAAAGCCATCTACACCTTATCTCATAACCTGTGCAAAAGTGTCTGTGTGGGAAAAGCAAAAGAAATTAAAATAAAATAAAATAAAAGGCTGCAAACAAAAGATGTGAATATGTCTTCTCACAAAGATATAAACCTTTTCCTCAGCTTAACCAATAGTCTGAGATCAATATGCTGAGCTCCACCATGCTTTATCCAGGCTCAAGAATTTACAGATTTATCCTCTGCATCTGGCTTCCCCACAACCAAAGGAAGAAAAAAAAAAAATCCCAAACAAAGGCATGTTTGGCCAGACCAAAAATAGTTTTGGAGAGGCAGGCTGAAAAATGCTCAGGTAGCAGGAGATAACATCTGCCTGAAACAAGAGCCATCTGGCACCAAGGAAAAAGCCACATGGAAGTTTATCTACAAGAAGCCAGCTATCCAGAAAAGGAAAAAGCCCTCCCCTGTCGAGTTATCACCACAGCCAAAACAGAAATGAACTGACAGAAGAAACAGAAAAAAGCTTCACCCCAGTGCACTACAGGAGCCTGAGTCCTCCAGCATCAGTGTGAAAAATCCAGGGGGACACCAGATTCATCCTGTCCACACAGGAGGAACAACAGAGGCTTTGAGAGATGAGCCCAGGCAGCCCCAGGAATGCTGCCTTTAACTAAGCTTTCCAATTTTATTCTGCAATTTGGTGAAGACCAAAAGCTGCAAAAACATCTCTAGTGTTCTCAAGTACCTGATAAGTTTTGGCGTAATATGAATGTTAAATTGACTACCTTCAACTGCTTCAATTTTTTAACATTCTTTCTTTACACATGACCCTTTCCACTGACTTTTAATTAAACTATCCATATATTTGCTTTATCGAAAACTCTCTCTTGGATAGATGAAGTATTTTGAAGCTTTAGCTATGGAAGAAGAAATAAAATATCAATTTTTGAAAAATGGAAACCTATACTGGTAAAACAAGTCATTTCTCAGCCAAGAATGGAATTGCATTCTAAGAACTTCAGTGATCTCTGCTGCCAGTTGTCTTTTTGTTGATCTACAGCATCTAAGACACCTCTTTTTCACACCTTCCCACAAACAGGGATCCCAGGGGGAGGGAGCTATGAGCTTGCCCCCCCACAGCTTTCCCAGAGCAGAGCCCGTTCAGCGACAACACAGGAAAGGTGACACACTGAAAGCTGGCAACAGGGAAATTTCAAGGGACAGCACGATCCTGTTTACAGGATTTAGAGACCAAGAAACAGGAGATTCAGTTTTAACTTGAGGCCCACAACTTTTCATCTTTTGTGATCATAGAGTATATTTAGCTCTGGTATGTAGTTTGCTCCCATCTGTGGGGAACAAGTTTTTCATGTAAGTCATATTTAGAAGTGACCCAGTGTCCTTGCTACCAAATTATCAGCAGAACAACTGTCTAGTTCCCTCACTGGCATCCTGAGGCAGGCCAGTCAGAGCTGCATTTATCATTTGAATTACTGAGCATGTGTTTAATACTACAGAGTTAGGGACCAGTATGTCAACAGCTGCACAAAGGAAAGATGAGATGAAGTACAAGTTAGACTGCTCTGAAAATTCAGATATGTGCACGAATCTGCTGCACTGGGACTAAGGGCCACAAGTCTGATCAGAATATGAGAATTTTGCAGCTGTCACTCCCCACCTCCTGCTACAAGGGAAAAGATCTCTTCTGCTAAAGTGGCTGCTCTCACACTGATGAGGATGAAAACAAATCACCCAAGGCAATGAAATCAAACAAAGAAGATGGCACAACTCAATCCACGTGCTGTAAAGATGAAGCTAAAGCCAGCTCAGCCTGGGTCATCCTGTGCAGGCCTGTGCCCTGACTGCACTGGAACAGCACATGGCAACCCTCCCCAGGAGCCTGTCCCCTGACAGGCCGAGAGCTGCCTGGAGCTTGGCACACCATTTATGCACCCAAGTGTCAGGTCAGTATGGCAGACCATGCTCTCCTTTTGTCTTGTTCTACAGACTTATAGTAAAAGCAGGACATAAGCAAATCATGGTCAAATCCAACACAAACTGTACAGCAAACCCTTAGGTCTGATACCAGCACTTGCCACTTTGATGCAGATGCTCAAGAAATTTCATAAGACATCTGACCTGCTTATAAATACATGGTCACTCTTAAAAAAGGAAAAGAAAAAAGGAGTTCTTTCTGACTGGCAAGCATTTGGTACAAATGGTACAAATAGCAGTTACTATGCCTGAGCACTAGCAGCTGAAGCCATTTGGAAAATGGATTTGAATATTTCTTAGGAAATCCCCCTCAAAAGCTTTCATGTTACTGGCACAGGATGAACAGGTGCTGGGTGTGCCATCCCCAGGGATGCTGCTCAGGACCAGCAGAGCAGTCCAGGGTCCTGCAGTGGTCCAGCTTTTGGTAAGTGGTTCAGTGGGGAGTCAGAGCACGGAGGATGCCAGCTGGGAGAGGCAGGGCAGAGCAAGGCCAGCGTGTGCAGCTTTATAAGCATAACCACAGAAAAGATGAAAGCTTGTTTCCTTTTATTTTTAACCCAATAGAGAAGTTTTAAGGATAAACATCTGTGAGGGAGGGTGGGCTGACACAAAGAGGGACTTTCTTCACTTCCCAACTGCAGCAGCATCAATGCATGAAATTTTAAATTCAAAGTGATTTAACTCTTTCCAATGCTGCCTGAGACCAAACATGGTCCAGAGTCATTGGGCCACCAAAATAAGCAACTACATAAGACTGGGCAGCAGGGTCCCTGGAGCAGTGACATCCAACATGCAGATATGGAAAAAGATGGATCCTGCTGCAAGAGAGAGCTACATGTTTCCAAGAGCTCAGTCACTTATTCAGTCACTGGTAGATCTCCCACACAGATAGCTCCTTCACTGAGCCACAGCCACAGGAATGCATCTGCCATACACTGCTTGTGTACAGAACAGCAACCATGGCTGCAAAGAGAAGAACCAGGGAATCCCCGTGCCCTGCACAGACTCAAACCTGTCTTAAGCACCAGCATTCCAGAGGGGGACACCAAACAGCTTTGCCCCATCTCCACATACTCCTGGTCTACACAACTGCTCCTAGCAGGCTCCACAGATTCATACATTTTCAAAATTTCTTAGAAGAGACGCTGGTGCTGTAAGAGACAGCTCCATTTGGAAATAGAGGGTCTCCCCCTTCTCTGATCACATAAGCTCAGCTCTGTGCTGGCAGATAGCTGAAGGAACACACTGTGGCATCGCCAGCTGCCTCCAAGCAAAGCGCAGTCTGTAAGCTCCAGGCTAAGCCCACAGGCCTAAAGCTGCTTCCCTGAACTTGGAAGCCAGATCACCAAGTCACCCTGACACAGAGGGATCCTTTGCCTTTCCTTACTGTTAAGATCTCCAGTTATGACCATCTAGAGACCACTTTTCAAACAGGATTTACTGCTGACTCCTTGCTGTCTGCTGAGCGAGTGCCTCCCCTGCCAGAACAGCAGGAGGAAGGAGAGAGGCTCTTCATGGTTTCTCTTTCTGTTCCGCATACCCCAGGCAATATTTACAGCTGCATTTGGGTGCCTGGGGCTAGGGGGGAAGCCTTAAGTTTATAAATAATCCTTACTGATGTTTGGGTAATTTTCATAGTTTCCATTCATTTCAAGTTTCTCCAAAACCTGCATTTTGTGGCTTGATAGCTGGCACGTGACTGGCTGGCTTTCCCTTATTCAACTGCCTAGCAGTTAATCACTTGTTCATTCACTTCTTCCTTGCCAAGTTCAGCTTGCACACCTAGTACCCCATGCCTCTTAACAATTGTCTTTTGGAAGCCCTGGGCACAAAAACTTCAGAGAGATAGGAACTACAGAAGAGAGAACCAGGCAAGAGAACCAATGCCCAACCAGACTGGGCATAGGAGACAAGCCACTTAGTTTCCTTTGGGGAAGGATCCACCACATATGGCACAGAGGAATTTGATGAAGGCAGACAGATCCTCATGAACTCCTTATCTATCCTCAAATCCCACAAAGGGTCAAGGAAATTGTGGGTTCAAGGGAATGCAAGAGCCTGGCAGGCTCTAAATTTTATTGGTCTACTGACAAGACAAAGAGGGAATCAGCAGTCAAGCTCCACTGCTTGACTGAGCACCTGATGCTTTGCTCAGAAGCCACAGAGCAGCCCCAGTCATGGTGCTCAGGTAAACAGCTCCACATGTTGCCAGTTCAGAACATTTTCAGTGATTCTGCTCAGGAATGACTGAATGCAACAAAACTCATGTTTACCGATGCCTGCAAATAATGATATATAATCCCCTTCCTCCAGCCTTCCAGTCTCCTGGTTCCTGTCTCTTGGCAACTGATAAATAATTTATGGTGCTGTATGTGCTAACTGTAGCTCTGCTGGTTTAATGATGAAACCAATGCCTAAGAACTGGAACAGTAACTGTCTAGATCACAAGGAACACGTAGTCAGTTGATCCCACACTCCTCTGTATGTGAAACTAAAAGCAAACTGTTCAAACACTACATTTTCCAGGGCAGGAACAGCACCCACAGGAACAGCAGATTATCTGCAAAAGGAACAGGAGTGCACCCATGCTCCTACCAGCAAGCACTGAAGATGCTTCACCATTTCGATCTTTTCTGTTAGCATGCATGGAGAAACTCCTAACAGGCTGGGTTTACTGACAACTTCTCCTCTGCACTCTTGTCCATCTTAGAAAGCCTCTTGGGTTCACATCTCAAAGGTAGAGCTGCTGCCTACCTTTTTTTTTGGGGGGGGGGCTAAGAAAGCTCCTGTAGCTCCTGTACAAGGAAAGCTGTTAAAAAGCAACATCTTGTCTATGCAAACTACCATGGTTCTTGCCAAACAAAAAGAGGGACTTTTCATTTCATGACAGATGTTCTTCAAGTATTTCAAACAGAGCTGTATCCACTTACAAAAACTGCCGTGTTGGAACCATACACAACACACACACAATGGCAGTGCACTATTGTGGCAACACAGCTTACATCCATAAACTCACTGGAATAAGATTACCCAGGCAGTTGGCAACTCCAGCTACGAGGGCAAAGGAGTGAAATTTTCTGGTTTGTTGTTGGCAGATTTTTTCTCTTTAAAGAAAAAAAAGCCCCCAAAAAACACAGAGAGCAGGAAAGGGGCAAAGTATTTCTGTTGACAGAGGCTAAAATCCCATCTATTTATACTAGAGTCACACAAAAACCACAACAGTGCAGTGCTCAAAAGCTTTAAAAATGCACCTACTTTCTTAATGCTCTTAGAAAATAATAATAAGAAAACCCTATCAATATTCACTTTCTGAAATGGTGTAAAAAAAGAACTGCATCAATCATTAAACAGTTAAATGAAGGCAGTATGACAGTCGCTATTGTTCTCGTGAAGCACACTTGTCTTTTGCCGAGCAGCTGCCAGATCCTATTAGATGTATAAAAAGAGGACTTTTCTAACCGAGCAGGGATGGTATAAGCTATTGAAAACAGCAGACAAAAGCCCACTTTTGCAGACTATTCAAGCCTTGTATAACATCTGTCCAAAATCAATTTTTGACCTAATGTTACTTTCATTAAGTAACAGACTTTGTTCCCAATGCAATTTGTTTTCTAGAATAAAACTGTATTCTAAGCATTATTACGTGGGAAACAGCACAGAGGAAGCAGATCTTATCTGAGAAACATGAGAACAGAATTTGCTTAATTGTTTTGACACCTTAAGTATTATAATAGAGAAACTCTTTTCCATTTATTTGAATTCTTGAAGTTGGCAAGGCAGCAAGCAACTCATTGGGTCTATTATGACTAAGATTTACTGAGGATAAAGGAGGATCTTTGGGAATTACATTAAAGCTGACAAATGCACAAAACTTCTGAAATCTTCACCAGAAATCTAGTACTCCAAACATTAACAACAGCTGTTGAAACTGCCCACTCCTGACAGCTAAGGCTTTTTTTCACACATATTAAATAATGAGGAAGTACATTCATTAATTCAATTTCAGTCTGTTAAGAAACATTTCCACTTACCCAAAGGGTCTCTGAATGAAGGCTGGATGTAGCTGCTGCACACCTATGGTAAAACCTAAAAAAGTGTTCAGAGGAAAAGAAATATTAATGAATAGCATCCATTTTAACACTTAACTTAGACATGCATAATTACACCTCAGACCACATGCATTTCATCTGCTGTGCATGCGAGCACATTCAGAGCCCCATTTAGAAGCAAGTTAATGTTAACATGCATATGTGATATGCAGCAGGACTAGATGCAAATTCAGATTAAAGAACAGTGTGAACGTGCTGTTACTGAAGAGACACTGGGGTATAATGCCACATTTTACACATGGGTACTGTGGTCATTAAACCAAAGGGCAGTATGATGGAATGGGTCTCATTGTTAATACACTGATGTAATGGAGAGGATAACAGAAAAGCAGGTTAGCCACAGAAGAAAACAGCTCAAACTCAGTTATGTGAACTAATGTGAATAAGGCTAGTGTAACAGGTACAAGTAAGAAAGTGCAGAAGAGAAGTAACTGCACTACAGCATCCTCAGTCAACAATCAAAACTATGAGGGGTAAGCATGCACCATCAGATAGAATGAGTCCTGCCTGGGTAATTTGTTTCCTTGTCTTACAAGTTATTGTAATGGAGAGAGATGGGATCTCCTGGATGCCTCACCAGTTTGAATACTCCTTGGTTTTGCTCCCAAATATGCCAGGTTCACATTTGCTTTCCTGCCATCAATGATGGGATTCGGGTCTTTGCATGCTCTTTCAGCTGCAGCTCTGTCTGCCATGGTCACCTGGAATTAAGCACAGCCTTGTTTGTAGCAACAGCACTTTGTAAACACTCCAGCAACAGGCACTAAGCGGAGTTTATTTATTGTTCTATTTTGAATCGGGAGCTGAACTCTGCTTCGTGCAGTCTCACTCGGACAGCAAAATGGGAAAGGCTCCTGGGGACTTGACAGAAAAGAGGGCTCCCCCCTCGCCAAGTTACTCCGTTGGGCTTGCGCCAGCTGTTTTCCCTTGTCTTTCCACCTCCTCCCCCCTGCTTTTTTCAGAAGTTGGTGAGGCCAGTCCCAAATCTCCCCGCAGCAGAGCCCACTGAGAGGAGCCGGCAGGCGTGGGGCCGCACTCCCGAAACACGCGGTGCAGGCACATCGCGCCCGCCTGAAGCCGGCAAAGAAATAAGACGGGGAAACCGGGGAAAGGAGGCACCGAAATAAGTGGCACGACCCTGGCCGACACGGAGCGGGGATATTTGTCCTCCCGGGACCCCCACCCCATCCTTTGTCCTGGCCGAGCCCTCCCGGCTCCCGTCGGGCACGGCAGCCACCGCGAAGCAACAGCGACGGGACGGGCGGCAGCGGGACCTCGACCTCGGGAGGAGGGAGGGCGTCTGCCGGCCCAGGGGCAGCGCTGCCAGACCCTTTCCTCGGGCGAGGGCAGGGGGGGGCAGCCCCGCCGCCCGTCACCGCCGCCCGTCACCGCGGCGCCCGGCCGGTGGGGGAGCGGAGCGGGAGTAGAGGGAGCGGCACTTACAAAGCCGTATCNGCCGCGCAGGGGCACTCGGGGCGCGTAGTCCGGCACCGCAGAGTCCCTCCGGCACCCCCGAGTCCCTTTGGCACCGCGGCCCTGCTGAAGGGTGCCCCTGTCCGGAGGGCTGGTGGTCAGTCCCCCAGCGTTTTAGGGGCCCCGGACGCTGCTCCCGGCCCCGTAACGGAGCTGCCTCGAATTACAGCCGCCTTGCCCCTCTCCGCCCCTTTGCGCCCGTAGACCCCCCCCCGGCAGTCGGGGTGCCCTGCGGCCAGCCCCTCCAGGCTGAGCCTGACCCAGACTACACGGGGGGCAGCTCCAAACCCCGGGGCAGGGCGGGGGGGAGGCGCGGGGAGTGCTCCTGCAGGATCCCGCCAAAGAAAACCGCCTCGGAAAAAGGGTTGTTTTCACACACACCTCTTCCCTCTTCTCAGTTGCACAATTATCTCAACTGCAAGTGTTTAATCCCTGGCAGGTTCGGACACAGGGACAAAGCCATCGAGCAGTTTGCCAGCCTTTGTGGCACGCTGGGTGACAAAGGCATGTTAGGAAGCCAAGGCGGGAGGAAAGGATGGTCTGGAACCAAGTCAACGAGAAGGGAACAGCCAGGGGCTTAAACACTGAACAACGGTCCAAAAGCCTCTTTCTTAAGCAGGTCCCTAAGCATCCTGCTTTGCCACTGGGCATCTACCTGTGCAGCCTCCCTCTGAGGCACTGGGACGTGTTATTCCCATTTCTGCTGGTGGTCAGCAGTGGGGTTCCTCTCCACTGTCCCCCTTTTGCATTTTTTCCCTCTCAGCATGGGCAGCCCATACTAAGGAGGCTGTGAAATGCCACTGTCTTTGGTAAGACCTGCAGTTTTCAGCACTGATCTGGGAAAGCTGGGATTTGAACTGGGAATATTGTTACTACAGTGCAGCCCTGTACTCAGTTCACATAACCCTCTGCTCATTACTGCAGGAAAACAAAAGCTGAAAAGCTACTCAGTGCCTCAAAAGCCATCCTTGGAAAATGCTCCAACTGTGGAGTGCTTGCAATGCTTTTCTTCCTCCCCTTCCACCATGCCTTAGAGCCTGAGGTGTAGAAGAGGGTCCTAGAAAACATTTTTCATTCAGTTTCCATCACCTAGAAATTCAACAGCCAGAACCTCAAGAACAGCACCTGTGGCTTAGTTTTATCTTGCCTCTTCAGGGTTATCATTTGGCAGAGGAAGAGAGATTTTTTTGCCACATGATAAATGCAGAGGCAACATTTTAGCAAAAAAGCCAGTGAACTTCTAAATCACCATCTACTTTGGCATCTATACAGCAGGTTCAGGCTCTGCAGACAATTTTCTTTTACAGAGCCCACAGAGAAAAGCCAGTTATTTCAAGAGAAAGGAATGCACTAATGTCTGCTCTCTGTAGTTATTCATTAATATTTTTCTTGCACTGCTCCATAGTTCTGAAGACCCTATGTTTCATAAAAGAATGAAAAAAGCCAAGGAAAGCCATTAAGCTTTTCATTCTGAAAGCACCAGACTTGGACATGTTTGGATTGATTACTGGGGAAGAAAGATGGGGCTGAGCCAGCAGCACCCAACATCACTGCAACATTAACAGCCTTCTGCAAAAGGGATGGTTACGTGGGAATCCTTGGAGCTGCTGTGTTTTATGCAGTGATGTGTGTAGGTACAGCAACACAACCCAGGTCCATCCCAACAGCACAGCCAGAATACACCTTTAGGGTCAGAATACAGCCAGAGGCTGAGGCCCCTCTACTGAGTCATAGCCCTTCTGTCTGCATGACTTCCACCACAAACTGCACATCAGCTGCTTCCTGGGCTGCCCAAGCTAATGACAACCCAATTGTTATTCAGTTGCAGTCCTTTTACAGAGCTTCATTCTACTCCCAATGATGGCAAAGATTCAAATCATCCAAATAGACTCCTGTTCCTCTGCAAGGAAGGCAAGGCTCACAGAGTTCTCAAAAGCTACCAGAAGTGTCTCAGTTCTTGATGCTTACACTGGTGAGGGGGAAGGAAAACATCACCTACTTTTTTTCCCCTTCAAACAGGAGCCCCACATCTATCAAAGGAGGAATCCCAGTTCTTTGACTTTCCTAGAGGCAGGAAGAAAAGTTCTCTTAGAACATAAAAAGACCTTCAGTTAAAAACCTGCCTTCTTAAAGTCTTTTAAAACCTAGATGTCATCTAAGAGGCAGAACAATAAATTAGGGCTACACCTGTACTGAATGAGCAGGGCAAACCCCAGAGTATTGCTGGTATGGCTGGGGGGTGTGCATTTGTTATGCCACACCATGGAAAGTAGGATGGGAAATGAAACCTTCTGTCCCATGGCACAGCTAGTACAAACAGAGAGGAGAGTGAGCTGTTACCACAAACTCTGTGGGAAAGAGAAAGCCAAGTAGTGGTAACTTTATCTGAGTTGGGTTTTTTTACAGTATTTTCTTTGTTTTTGTGATAAGCAGCTATCCTCCCCAAAACACCAACAGATTAAATCCAGCCACCAGATCAAAACTGCAGGACCTTGGCAGAGCTAGTTTGCCAACACCTCCCTGTGCTTTTACTACAGTGAGAGGAGTACCTGATGAGTATGTTCCAAGTTTCTCTGGTCAGAGAGCTCCTGCAGAAACAGACACATCTCAGGATGAAGCTGCCTTGGGAAATGCTGGACAATGCTTAGCACAAATCCAAGAGTGGACTGCAAGCAAAAATGAGAACACAGATCAGACACAGACACAGACCTATTGCAAAAATGAGAACACAGATCAGACACAGACCTACCTTATTGTATTTAATTCTTTGTATTTATTAAGAAATAAAACTACGTTGTTCAATCTATGAGGAGGCTTGGAGAAAAGTCATCTTTAGCAGCAGTGTACAACCATTCATATTCTCAATGTATAGGATTTGTATTGCAAATCCAGAGCATTCTATTTTGATACAGATTGGGAAGATTAATTTTTATTAAACACAGGAGACTGGTTTTTTACATGTTAATATAATCGTCGAGGCTTATGCAAAACTGATACACAAAGGATCCCTCTGGTGTAGTTCAGCAGCATTACCCAAGACTTGAAATGGAAGCTGCAGAGCAAAGTGACCAAAGACACCAAACCAAGCGTCCTGGATTCCATGAAAGTCTTAGAGAAGGTGGCACTGCAAGATCAGCCATGTACCGAGCCAAGCAGAAATGGTCCCTGTCTAAAGAAAGAAAATGAAATCATAGCAGAGGAGGCTTGTATGTCTGAGAGCACAAGAACAGGACAGGATGAGGCAAGCACAGCAAATTCATTGCAGGGGAAAAGCTAGCTCTGTTCCCTGTCCTCTGCAGAGCTGTGAAGTCTTTCCTGTCTTGTCCCTCCTTTGGTAGGAAGGGGTGGAAGGAATGTCAGTGAAGCTCTGTGGTGCTCTCCTTGTATGCTTGCCTTCCCCTCATGTCTCTGGGGAAATTCTGTTGATCTGAAAGCCATTGAAGAACCTCCATCATTTCTTAAGAAACTGATGGGCTTTATTTTTAAAATAAAGTAGGGCTACTGTGAACCTCTGACCTTTTTCAGTTTGTGCTGCTGCTTGGCCAAGCCTTCTTTGCTGTAGGGCAGTGCCCTTGGGTTTTGTCATGGATACCCATGTACTGGTTATTGCAACAACAGTAGATGAAACATCTCTTTTAGAAGCTCCACAATTAAATAAGTTAGCTGGAAAGCAAGGGACTTACTGTGGGAACCATTTGGTTTGTTAGTTTTACTAATGCTCAGTCTGGATGCTGGCCACCAGCTAGGCTGTGAACAGTAGCATAGCTGGGAGATCCTGGGGGAGGCTGCATTCAGAGGCATTTGGTTTAGGTTATAGCAGAAAATTCTGCACTTGGCCCCTTGTCTCAGATTTTATGCATTGGTGCCCTGAACACACCAGGACCATTGCTTAACTCAGAACTGCTGCTGCAAAAAGAATTCAAAAATAAACATTCTTCCTCACCCATCTGGGTCACCTCCTTAATCTGGTAGTGTGCCCTTCTGAGGCTCCTGTACATTAGACCTTACTAAAACAGACTTTTCTATCTTGCCACATCCAATGAGATAAATATTCCATCTACTCTGGTATCACGCATCCAACTTCTGATACTTTGAAAAAGTATTTAATGTCTGCTATGAACCTAGCCAAGATATAGACAAAACCCCATATATATATATATGAACAGCATGCTATGTAATTAACCTTGTTGAAAAGTTCAGTTAGAAATTCCTAGGGCCTTCTAGTTACCATGTCTACTCTATTCAAACATAATGCAGCAAAGAATTGTTGTAGTGGCTCTGAACAGGATATGAACACCATTGAACTGTCAAGACATCAAAACAACTGGACACAAAAGCTATATCCAAGAAGCCTGAAAGGTATTTAAAAAGAAAAATACAGTGACCTGGACTGAAACTTGGGCAGAATGATTCCAGCTTCTATACGATCTCAAAAGGCCTAAAATGTGCCTTTTTACAAAAAACTCAGTCACCACACTGCCACAGATGAGCTGCACAGTCACAGGCTGCAAGGGCAGAGGCTCACTCAGGTGATGCCATACAGTTGCTTACAGTACAACACCCACATCCAGTTGGCTGGAGCATCACAGTCATTGCTGATGAGGAAACGGCATCAATAAGTCAGCAGGCAGTTGCCAGCAACACGATGTCCCCAGCACTGCAGCAGCACAATGACATCAGCTGAGCATGACAAGTGAGACATAGGCAGGCCTGCAAAATCACACGGCCCAGTTACTACATCATGCTTTTAGTTAGGGGACAAGCACGTAGAGACAAGCATGACAGTAAAGAGGGTATATAATCCATGCATTCTCAGAAAGACAGAAAAAGGCTGACAGATCACTTGATGTGTATTTTTGAAGTCAAGTTTGTGAATGAAGAGTATGGATTAGTACTAGATCAGGAAATCCATTCTGCTTCTGAGAGTGTTGTTTTCCTTTTGCCAGTGTGGAGGTTTCAAGGCTACACCTACCTCAACAAACATTTTCATCATCCTACAGGAATTAAAAACAACTCTTCTGTTTCCTTACCAGAAGGGCAGCTTGGACAGCACTGCCCATGAAGATAAGGAGGCTTAGAAAGAGCAAGATAGCAGCAAATAGATTCTCAGGTGACTCATGATAGGAAAGGTGAACTCTTCCTTGAGCTAAGCCATGCTTAAAATAGCTTGGAGAGTTCAATCATCTTCTCTTTCATTTCCCCACTGCTGCAGGCAGGACCACCAAAGAAAGGTGCTCAGATGATGAACTGGATGATCTAAGCCAATGTGAAAGACAGGTCAGCATCAAACAGCATCACAGCCTATGACTGAACAAAAGCGTGACAGGAGAAGGGTTCAGTCAATGAAAAAGGTTTTGCTAAGCTGTTCTCTTTTAATAGACATTTCCCTTCTTCTGTGTTTTTGTGAAAAGCTATTTCAGTCCAGCCCATGCATTCTAAAATGCTACATACTGATGTCTGAGGTCTGACAACATTCAACAGATGCAAAAGTTGTTCTTCACAAATATATACGTACCCTTTGATAAATTAAACATTAATGCATAGACAACCAATGACTGTATGCAGTCCTACTGCATTAGACCATGAATGAACATTATGTAGAAAAAGGAGACCTCTGAGGAGAAGAGTCAGATGTCAGCAGAAAGCAATTGCCTGTCAGTAAATGATATCTGTCCTTTTGAGTCCATATGAATCCCACTCTGTGTTACTGCACGAGAACAGCAGACAGCTGCCCTTCCAAAGAAAAAAAGATTGTATTTTAATTCTGGTTTTAGTAATTTGATAATAGTTCGAGCTACTGCATTATTTCTGCACTTTGCTGAATACAATAGTCGTGGTCTTTTCTAAATAAAATATATCTCCTTTTGTTGTGTTAGTTGTATTGCAGGCTAGCGGAGAAAGATGACTGAACCAGCTGAC
Organism: Florisuga fusca; assembly: GCA_038090715.1. Classification (NCBI taxonomy): domain Eukaryota; kingdom Metazoa; phylum Chordata; class Aves; order Apodiformes; family Trochilidae; genus Florisuga; species Florisuga fusca. Next base: position 5,179,016 of record JAAWXA010000023.1, read on the forward strand.
AGTGGCTCAGAAAAGGACATTTGAACTTACACCTTTCTGGAAAGTGGCACAACTGTGATTAAACACTTTGGGAGGGTTTGAAAAAAATCCATTACTTGAGTTTTGCTTCACAGAGTTCCCGCAACTGAACATTATAATTTCCCTTACCTGGTCCAGCAAACCAAAGAATGTAGCACTACAAGTGATTTGCATTTAAGAAATATTAGTGAAAGAAAGCATTTGGTAGCAAACTAGAAAGCATTTGTTCACACACCAGAAATAAAGAGGGAAAGACTTAACAGACTTGGGTATCTAATAGGCAGTTTCCAGCATTTTTCTACTACTACAAACTAATTTTTTGGATCTCAGCATATATATATATACAGAACATGTATAAAGCAGTTATTGCCTGAAAAAGATATACTGGATGGTAAAGGGTAAACTCTCCCTATTCTGTTAAGAACATTACCTTAATCTTTTATCTAGGCCTGCTTTTCAGTGGCACTTGATACAGGAGCCATACGAAACACTTCCTTGAATACATAAAGCCAGAGATTGAGTTACACATGATTGAAGATCTATGCTGCTAGTAAGACAAAAGCTCCTATATTACCTGGCACATGCCTGCTAAATTATTGAAGTGTCTCTTCAAACAGAATATATTCACTGGATAATTAGTCAACAGAAGAAAACAGTCTCTCTTTACAAACCTAATGTTGACAGGTATTGTATCTTTCATGCCCAGTAACAAAAAGTATTTGCAGAACTGATGCAATGCAAACATTTGGAATTGCTCTGTCAGTGTGCAAGTGTTCCCGGGGCACATGCCCCCCTTTGTGATATTGCTTCAGCCTCCTATTACCTTACAAGCAAGCCCCAGTGTGAATTCTTTTTACCTACTGCAGCACTATCCCCATCTCAGAAGCTGGTAAATGGTACAAATAAATGGAGGCTTGCTTTGCATTTAGGCAATGAGCCTGATCAAACTGAAGCAGGGATGTGTAAGCCTGACTCCAGCCCTGTGCTGTCCCAGCCTCTGCTGCTGTGTCAAGCAGGACCTGCCCAGGGCAGTGCAAGCATATCACTGGCACTTGGAGCTGTGATGTGCCAGTGTCCCACCCCAGCAGCTGTCTTCTCATGGGCTTTTTTCCTGCTGTAGATTCTTAGGAACACAGAACACACCACACTATGGAAGTAAGAACTGGCATCTCTCTGCTGAAACCACCACAGCCAGCCAGCTGATGCTGCTACTCTGTTTATTCTGACCTGGCAGGAGAAGAACAGCAGCAGTTTCCACACTTGCAATGCCTGTCCTGTTGCTGAGAAGAGCAGGATGGTTTCTGTACTGCCTTTAAGCTTACCTGGGAATAAGATGATTTATAACTGTTAGAACATGAGGCATAGGATAAAATACACTGTTCTACAAATACTTAAAAGTAATATAAAACAATGTGAGTCAGCAACTCAGTCCCTGGAGGAAGCAGATGAGGATGGAGGCATCCCTGGCCACCAGGAGGTCACAGGTCTCACTGTCCAGCAGCAATTTGGGTCCAAGTTCCCCACTTTGGGCTTCTAACTGCTTGTTTTTATAGGCAGTGCTCTGGGTGCTGTTATGCTTCCTTGCTCTGTGACAGGGTCAGCACCAGCACCTGGCTGGCTCTGTGCCTGGGACCTTCAAGGCCAGCAAGGAAGGGAGTAACGGGCTGGGTGCCCAGGAATCTTGAGGCCGACAGGGAGGGGAAGAAGAAATCTGTTTGGTTTGTCTACTTGGTTCACAGGACCTTCAGGGCCTGATAAAGAGGGAGAGGGAACAAATACATGACCTGCTCAATCACAAAGAATGACTGCTTGCCCTAGAACATGACATTAAGTGTGTGAACCCCATTACCAGGGGATGGCAAAGGGGCTACCACTCACCTATGCCCCAGGGACAAGATAACTACATGGGGTAAATAAGAATTAAAAACCTACTCACATCTTATAATGCACAACTATTACTCTCCTTGCGTTACCCAGTGTATTTCCCAGCTTTGAAAATGGTAAGACAGACATTGCATTTCAAATTTTGGGGAAAAAAAATGCCCTTCTTTTTTAGTCGCTTATCACAAAACTTACCTGGTTTTTAGTGAAGTGTTTTTGGTTTTTTAGTTCCTTCCTTCAGAAATTCTCAAAACATTTTGGAAACAAAAGCTAGAGCTGTTTAGCAGTTTTAAACCTCATCTCTTAAGAGAGCAGTATGAAAACTATTCAGTTATTAAGGTTTGTCTTAGAAAGGGAAGTTAATTCGAGTGCTAGGAGCCAATAGCCAATACACTAAATGATTTAGCTCCACCCTAACTTAATCCTAAACTCTCCAAATGCCTTGTCCCCAAACATGCCAGCCTTGAACAAAAGCTTTAATACTACTTATGTCCCCAAAACTCAGGCAACCATACAGATGTCTCTCTAAGCAGCTAAAAGAGCATCTCATTGTTTGCTCTAAGGAGGTCTTGGTTTACATTTATGGGTAGGTATCACGTACACTCTTGTAAAAAAAAATTAAGAAGTATTTCCATCTTGCATCTATTCTCTGAATATTTTGGGATAGATTGATGTATACAAATTACTGTATTTTGTGCCACAGCACAGGAGCAGCAGCTCCTGCATGGCACAGGGACTGCAGTGGAGCAAAACAGCGCAGAGCCCGTGCTGAAGGAAAGAGGTTGTGAAGCAGCCACCAATGCTGCCATCTCCTGGCATAAAAGGCTATTTACAGAAATTGTTTTAATCCTGAATTTGTCCCGTTCATTCTTTCCTGTGGCAACACTAACTGATGATTCTCACCTGGCTGGTAAGCTGAAGCCATGGGGAAATGTTAGATAGACATGGTGAATCTCCATCAAAAACTTTTGGAAGAAGGCAAAGTTTAGTCTTACCCCAGACTGAAAATGTTGCTTATCTAGCAATTCTGGAGATGTAAAATTATAACAGCATAAACCCTTAATTTTGTCCTTGTTCATCTAAAAAAAACACAAAAAACCCAACAGCAGAAAGCAAACAAGAAATAAGTGGCTTCTATCACAATGAAGGACAGATACTGTAAACCTCTTGAGAGAGGTTGGACACAATTCCTTATAATGAACAGTTGCCCAAAAACCTTGTCTACAAACAGCACTTAATCACAGTTAAATTGAACTAGGCATAAGCAATAGCTTTATTAAAACTTCCAAAATATACCTAACCCTACATCTATATCCCCAATTTAAACTTCTCTGGACACTGACTCAATCTGTTTTCCTACCCTGGCAGCTAGGCTGTAGTACTCACCAATTCAGCTATTGCATTTCATCTGACAGATGGTAAATTAAGATACTCTGCCTGACTGCTTGCCATTGTGCAAACATGTCCCGTTTTCATTTGTGAAAGGCTTTAGCAGACAAACTTTTTGTCACCTCCTTCATTTTCCAAAATACACTTTATTAAACCAACATGAAAGACCACTGACACGTGAGACCAGCAGGAGCAAGGTTAAGATAGCTTACCAGATGTTTATAAAATGTCCCCATTTGCAGAGGCTTAACTGAGTTGCTCTTTATGCCAAATAGTATTTTCCTGCAATAAAACATGAAGATCGACAGCAAATTTAAAAAAATATTAAAAATAGTTATGCTATAAATATAGGATTCCTATGGTTAGCTTTGTGTACACAGGTTTAGAATCCTACATTCTATTTTGTTCAGGGTTTTTTGACAGGTAACTGCCAGAGAATACCAAGTTAATATATTTCCACATCATGCAATAACACTTACTTGTATATAAATAAGCTCTCACTACATGTTTGATGCTTGAAGGGATACAGCTGTGTGTACTTTGCAAGAGAACCTCACAAAAATTCCAGGGAAGAGTAAATTGCCAATGCATTCTCTTAAGTTGAGTAATGGAAAACAAATCAGTTCAAAGTTTGAGTCTGTCTTCCTAATTGAATACATCTAATGTGCACAGCAACATAATGGAAAGTATGTTCTTCTAAAATTAGACTGAACAATTAACATGATGACTAAGTAATTCTGAAACCTTGCTGACAGACCAAATGAAATTGATTCCAAGAGGAGAATTAGAACTCAACATATTAACACAGAACTGTATTACCAAACAAGAGAGACTTACTAGTGCTGGCTTCATAATGAAAATATATTTTGGGTAAACTTCGTATCCACTTATGTCACTCCACTGGATCCTGTAGAAACATACCTGCCGAACTAGTGAATCTATTCTCTCATCACTCTTTCACATTGTTAATTTTTTAAACAAAGAAACATTTTTTTTAAACATGGAAAAAATGATGCATTCAATTCTTCCCTGTTTACACCACTGGAAGTTCTGCACCCAGGAGATAGAATCATTTAATTTTATTTACCATGTATGATGACACACACTTAAGCTTTAGCCTGCAATCGCTTGGTGGCATTCATTTAACTAAGATGAATTTAAGACCAGAAAAATGTGCTAACAACTAAAGATTACAGGCACAACAATCACAGCCTTTAAAAACAAAATTCAATAAAATCATAATAAATGTTTGAGCAAATGACCAGCTATTGATGTAACTGCTGGGAACTTTTTCCTATCTTAAAGAAAACGAATAATACATGAATGTGACATCTGAAACCTTGTAAAATATAGAAAGTAGCAGGAGAAAAAAAAATAACTTGAGAAGCAAAACCCAGAAAAGAATGTCTCTAAAGAACAGCAGAATATATTTCATGGACCTTCCTCAACTACACTACACACCCAACAAAAACTGATGAACATTAAAAAGAAAAGAGGTGTTAAAGGATCAGTAGGCTATAAAGAGTTTGAGGATAGTATGATTCATGTGTACTAAGACAAATTATCTGGTGTATAGCTGTTAAGATAGCAAGGAACTTGATTCATTCTCATAGAACAAAAGGTTTTTCAAACCAGCCCTCCTAACTCTTGGACACAAAACCACAGGAATCATTCAGAATGAAAGAGCATCTGGAAAAAACATTAAGATTTCCAGCTAAAGCAGTTGGAGGAAAAGAATTTTCAAAAAATGTATCTTAATTACAACGAAAGGACAAGAAGGTGCTTTCAGTAGTGAAGCACATCACCTTGGCCAGATTATATAAAACAACATATGAATGTAAAAAAAGCATTTAGTAGAAATTTTATTTGAAATGCAGCACGAATCCATAGCCTTAAGCATTACAACATACAGTTTTACAGAGAATTTGTACAATATGACAGGTATTTCTCCACATGCACCCCTCTATTTTTATTTTGTTGTTATCAAACAATAGTTAAACAGGAATAATAAACATTCACTTCAAAAAAGAAAACTTTGGCATGTATACAACTGGCTAGGTAAACAGTGGTAGATTCAAGTCAGAAAGAGACCCACTTGTTTTGTTTCACAGCATTTTTCATCAGGATGAAACTCACCAGCACTATTTTCTAGTTAATACAAAAATGAGTTTGGTTTGGGTTTTTTTTTTTTCAGTCCAGAAACCCCTGTTAAGGGACAAAAATATGTTAAGAGAGATGTAAAAGAACCAACTTTTAACTCTTAACAGGTGTCAGTTTTAAAACAGTTTAGGCCATGACTACTTTGCATACATTGGTTTGGTCATGAAAAAACTCTTTTAACTGTTTGCTCATATTACTGAACTACCTATCACTTGGCACAACTGACAATTTCTCCTTTGTACTATAGTAAGCATGAGTATTGATGGCTCAGAAGTCATGTCCATTACTGCAGTATGAGGAAAACTAAAGTAGAATTTGCACTGTGCTCACTTTCTGTCTCAAGTTTCTGTCACTGTATTGGCCTCTTCATACCAAATTCATCCAAAAACTGAGGAAAAACAATTTGCAGAGCATTTCTTCCTGGTATACAGTAGACAATGTTCCCATTTAAAAAAATCAGAAAGCAATTAAAGAACCCCTGAATAACAAGTAATAACAAGACTCCTTTGAGAAGAATTACTTGCAATTCTTCAAGTACTTACAAAAAATACACTATTTATACAACTTCCCCAGAACCATTATAATTAACATATTTCAATGTAGTACTAATAAAATAAATCCATAGATACAAATGGTAGCACTTCTAAGCAGGAATACCTAACCCAGATTTAGATTTGCTGCAATTATTGCTGTGGAACAGACAGTGGCTAAGTCATATGAATACTAGCCTCTCTTTCTTATACACATTGGAACATCTAATTTGCAAAAATGTTCTCCAAGTCAGAATACATTTAATGTCATTTTTACAGTTCCTGCTAAATGTTAGCGATCCAACGTTGACTGAACCATGGTGCAATAGGGCACAAATGGCAGAAAAGCAGTGGAGTAGAGGCAGGAATGGCAGAAAATCAGTAGAGTAATCCAAGTCAGACTCATACTCACTACTTCTTATTCCTAGGCTTTAATTCTTCTGCTGCATTTCGCAGAAAAATGTAGTTTTTCTTCTGTGGGTTGTAAAACTCATGACCCTAAAAAGAAAAATAATCTCTATTTACTCTCTTCAAAGGACAAATATCAGCTTTACTTTAAAATATAAGAATATGAACAGTCCATTAGTTCAGTGTATTAAGATACAATCTTAAGTTGTTAAAACCAGATATTGGACAACATTGGTGGATTATATAAAAGCTAAATATAAGAACCATATGTACAGAGTAAAATGTATGGGATAATTAGCCATTTTTAATGTGTAAAAAAACATTTCATAAGAAAATTACCACTTATGTCTAAGCTCTACTTTACAGACACAATATAAGAGCTCAGTATGATTTATTTATTTTTTCCAACATGATTCTGGGCAGAGAGAAAACTAAAAATTTAGGTTGCATTCAGTTTCACTTTATATTTTCTCTCTTTTAAATAAAATAAGGTCACATTTTTTCAAAGTGAAGCTCAAGCTCCACAGGCAAGTGCAAAACTATCAGTTTCCCAACTTCAGATGCAAATATAGCATTATGCATATTGACCTTATTTGCATACACATTACTGACTCAATACACAAGTATTCAAATCAGGGAGAGTAAACATCAACAAAGCTACTACAGTCCAATGCACAACCTGAAAATTACCAACTATGCTTGACAGAGCAGAGTCCTGCTCTGGTTCTAGAAAGGAAATGTACTCCTTTGTATGTACTGGTTTTACCACTTAATACTAGTTTACAGATCTGAAAGACATCTCAGGAGGTGTCTACCATAGCAGTCTACCCAAGCACTCAGAAAAATTAATCTGCTCTAGCACCTAACAAGTTATTTTACTTGGGGCAGCATTCAGAACAGTAGATGCAATGCAGTAAATTAAAATTTTGCTCTCCTTGTGGCATGCAAATGAGGTCATCTGTGTGATGTCTGCATTCATTTCAGTCAAAACCACAAGGGACACTATCCTTAAATTTAAAAGTGCCAGTTAAAAGAGGAAAGTTATGCTTTTGATGGAAGTTGCCACTCCATTAAAATCAAGTTACATTTCAGTCTTGGTACTCATTTCTTAAAACATAAGGAAGTATTGATTTTCCACACATGATGGTTTGTTGTGATTCTCTAGCATCGAGATGACTGAGTCACGTTTGGAAGATAAATACATAAATAAGTGTGAGCTGCAAGCTACGCTGAGTGGTACTGGAAATTTAGTAGATAGCATTAAGAAAATGGTTTAAGTGTTTATAACCACAATATTTTTCAAATTAGAGAACCTCAATGAGAAGCACAGGTGTGCATTTCAAAAAGATCTGTGGGAATCTGTTAGGGTGCCACTTTGCCCCATGAGACTCCCCACAGCAGAATGTGTCAGCAATCAGCATAACTTTTGAATCATGTAATTAATATTTTGCCATATTTTCAATGCAGTGTTATTAGCAATCTTATTTAACTGAAGCTTAAAACCAAAAAATACATGGCTTCAGTGTTAAATTGCATCAGATGTTTAAGCTGACCATTGTTAAGTTTTCTTAAACTGTTACGAAATTATAATCAGCCACAATTTATAAAGAACAGCAAAAGCCTCGTGTGAAAAGAACAGTTGTCAGCTGCAAGTGTGAATGCCAGCCTAAACCTTTCTTACCTTTGACCAATCATAACTGGAAGCATATGCAAATATGTTGCCATTATGGTTGAAACAACAAGCAGATATTGGCTGGTCAAGTTGTTCTGACGTTTTTAGCTTCGTTCGTGCATCTTTATCCCAAAAGCTGAATCTACCATCAGATCCCACTGTTGCAAGAGTACCATGGACAGGATGAAATGCTATCCCATTTACCTGTGGAATCGTAAAAAATACTAATGTAAAACACCAGATGTGGGGCAGGTGAGAGCAACGCATGCATTGGGAGTAAATACACAGGAAAGATTGTCTTCAACTAGGTACTGTTCTTATTTTTAAAAATATTTTCATATATGTTCTTGAGGGCAAAACCTAACAACACAAAGCACCATCCTTTTTGCAGTCCCTAAAAATTCAATGCAAAATACGGTATCACAAATATTTCAAGTATTGTTTCAGTATCAGCAACATTAATAAGTGACATCTCCAACAAGGTGATTTAATGAATGACTGACCAGGGGCTTGTTTTAAGAGATATACAAAAATCTGTCTTTCCTCTTAATGTATGACTGACTTGTATTTAAACACAAGTCCGAGGTAACTTGAGGCAAGACAAATGGTCAAGGAGAACAAACAATTCAGAGCCAATTTTGCATTAAGAATCTATACTGCCCTGTATAAATGATCTAGTGGTAACATGCTGAATACTTACAGCATAGATATCCTGAGGTGCTGATGTGTTTGTTCCATTGGAGCGATGACATTTAAAAGTGAAATTATCTTTTGCACTGGGGAAAAAAAAAGTATTTTTACTTTCCTCGTTGTAAACTGAGCAATAACAAAAGAATGTTTTATTAAGTGACACTTACGGATTTGGGGGATTGATATAATGAATAGCTACTCTTCCTTCAATACTTCCAAGGGCAAATCCAGTAGGTTTGTTCACTTTGTCTTTAAAAATAGCGACACAGCGATGCTAAATTTGAGAGAGATAACAGCAGGACTTTAGACAGAGGTCTGAAGGCCAGATTTCCTGACTGCTGGAAACTCCCTGTTTTCCATGGGGATGCACATCACACATACCAATGCAAAGTAAGGAAAACCACAAACAAGGTCAAGAGACAGGTCAAATTCTACTACAAATTCAATTTGGGTGACAGTATTGACATTTCTTAAATTCGTAGGAAGGTCGGCAACAGAACAATGACAAATCAGGATGTGTGCTGATGACATACTCTGGTTTTGAAATGTTGTTTTAAACCAAAAAATGACAAGCTCAGAATTTCAATACTCTGAATAAATACACTTGTTATAAATATGGTAATTTACCTGGTGTTTAAGAGGAGATTCTATTCTTCTAAATTCAGAAGGTTGATTCTCTAACTGATAAACTATCAAACCCCTTTCTGCAGTGGCCACAGCAGCCATAGGATGGACCTGGATAAGGATGTAAAACAGATTAGAAGAGAGACATCTATTTTTTATCTTGCAGAAATCCCTGAAGAAGTTAAAAGAATTAGGCTATTTTCTGGGAGGAAGGAGGGGAGGGCTGGCAAGGGGAAGAAAGGAAGAACAAAATCAATGGAATTATATTTAAACAAAACAAATAAGTTCTTCCCTGCTGTTACAAAATTCAACATATAATAATCTTCTAATTATTAGCTGACCCTTCCAATATGCATCATAAGAGTGCTATACAAACTTATCCAGAAACAAGTGCAGGTCAGGATTAGTGCTGATCTGGTTTGGGGAGGATAAAAGAACACCAAGTGTGTTTCCTATGTTTCCCAGATGCCTGATCAAAAAGATTCCTTTGTTTTATTGCTAATATCATACAGAGATCAAATACTAACAGTAAGTATTTAGTGGTAACCTACAGAAGCTTCAAAGACTGCCAGCTTACATATACTCCCAGTCAGGTAGCTGACACTAGTTTATCATGTATCACAGCTTACCACATCTGCACAATAACATCTTTCAGGGAGCTGCAATGTCATCATAGGTGTTGGTGAACGGGTATCCCAGAACTGATGGAAACAGAAAAATGAAAAAACTTACATTTAAGAGTTGAGGCCACACCATTTAAATTACTTTAGTAAAGAGAATGCAATTGGTACCAAGTTATTTCATTCTTGCCTACAGCTAGAATACTGCAACCCTCTGTGAAGTGTGGTTATTTTATTTGTTTTTTATATTAGTATTTAACAAAATACTTAATTTCACATAGATACTATCATACACAGATTACTAGCACACTTTGTGTCCTTTTGTTAGATAAAAATCTTACCTTCAAAGTTTTATCCCAGCTTCCTGTCATGACACAGCTGTAATTTGGTGCTTTAATCCAATGGATAGTCTTCACAGGAGCATCATGCTGAAGAAAACAAAAAGACAAATACACATATATTTATTAAGATAACAGTCTACATTTCATTGGGGCTTTTTATGTAGTTACAGTATTTATCCATTCAATATGAAATATTCATTATTTTAGTCACAATAGTTAGAATAAGGGTTGCTCATCATCTCATTGTGCTCTTTAGTGCTGTAAAATCATCCACATAAGAAAAGAGTAATTCCCAATGCAAAGAACTACAATCAAGTCATCCTGTAGAGGAAGCACAGCAGAAATACAAATCATGAACAGTGGGGCTTTCTATTTACTTATAAAGGATATTATCTGTCAAAGTGTTGATTTCATTAAAAAAAATTACTATAGTAAAACTCACAAAACCCATGTTCTTCTGACAACAGCTACAGAATAAAGTACTATGCGAATTGTATCAACAAGATGTTAAGATGAAGGATGAGAATGTGTATTTTATCACCTCAAATAACATACAAAAAGCAATCAGCAAAAGAACTAAAACTTCTCCGAGATTATTATATAATATTAAAACACATAATAGCTTGGGGCTTGCTTTCTTACTTGTGCAATCTGAATAGCTTGGTTACTGTTGAGATCCCACATTTTAGCAGTTTTATCACAGGAAGCAGTAAATACTTTACTCCCATCCTAAAAAACAAGAATAAGGCCAAGAGATTTAATAGCTCTATCATTCAGTATCTATTAGACAACTGTCAAGGTATATTATCTTCCAGTAATAATGTACCAGTAATGTAATATATTACAAGTGGAAATTTACTGAGGACTGCATATAATAAAAAAGAAAACTCTGCTAGCTATTATCTAGCTTTAAATACATTCTTACTTTTAAACTTCTTATGCCCATGTCACTCTTCTATTAGGCTGTGCTTAACCTAAATCTATACAATAATCATGAGCAGCATCTGGATGTGGCACTCATGTCTGTCTCAACAGGCTTTTTGTAATTATTAAGTAGGAACATACATCACTCCAGCAGCCATCTAGTACAGGCCCTGTGTGCATCTGCTGAGCCTTTGGAATTGTCTGTCCATTATCCTGAACTTCCCAGCAGCGAACCTGTAACAGGGAAAGTGCATACAGATGTAACATATTAATACTAAGAACTTAAAGGACTTCTTGAAGATCCCACCCTTAGTTTATCTAACAAAAAATATTACTGTAAACACCAGGTTATTGCAGAATCAGTGAAGCCTTATTTTCTCTGGATACATTCCTTTTATCTGTACAGCAGCAACTCAACTCCACCACTTCAAATCCCCTTCAGAAGTGCCTTATGATCACATAACACCCATCAGCTTAGGAAGCTGCCTGCTACAGGCTACTGGCCAACAGATCAGTTGAGAAAGTTGAGAGATCAGTTAAGAAAATGTGCTCACATTTGTCCTCCCCTCCCTGTTTATGCCAGTTGGAATCTCCCCCTTCCATCCAAACAAACCTCAGTAAAATTGTAGGAACTGAACTTTCTGAGACTACACTGTTAAACTGTGTTTACCATTGTGTTCATGGCTTATTCACTGGGCAAAGCATAACTGTCTTAGCTTAACTGTGCAAAAAAAAAAAAAAGAAAAAGAAGCTAGAACCCAAACAAGAAGAAAAAAGAAGGTAATAAAAACCCAACAGGGGAAACACTGGCTACATATTCCAAACCAAAGTGTTAAACACAGGCAGATCAAGGACTTATCTGAATATTCCAACAGCATTTCTCAGCTGAAGATTCTCAGCTTTGTCAAACTTGGGGCCTTGGCACCAAAGCAAAGATCAAGGTATTCAGGTGCCCTGGCACAAATTTTTAGGATCATGTTTTACACTTTATGCATCAATCCTCTGACTTTATTCATCGGTAGGTCTGACTGTAAGAACTTACATCATTTGCCCATGATCCTGCAATGAGGAAATTACCCGGCAATGTTGGTGGACTAAATGCTAAACAAGATATGCTGTCATCAGGTGGAGATGTTACTTCAATATCCTATAAAAGAACAAAACACAAATCAAATTTAGCCACATTTGCAAACTGCACTGATATCCTGAAACTTCTACAGGATGAGTTAGCAGGCAGTGAGTGCTGTGACACATGAAAACACAGGAAAAGAGTGGTTCCCACAAGGGGTAACACATGTACCTTCATCGGGTTATGGTTATCTGCAGTCGTACTGCCGAACATGCTGGTACCTCCGGTACTAAACCCTGACGTTGCTCCAAAGAGACTCATGCTTGCCCTGTAAACAAGGAGAGGGTTTACCGAGACCTGCCAGGCCCCAGGCATCCCCAGGGGGTCTCGCCCTGCCTGCCAGGCACACAGGGATACAAAAATCCACACGTAATTAAAAATAAATAAATTAATTAATTAAAACAAGCACAAATCACACTTCTCTCTGCAGTTGGATCTCTTGACAGCTGCAGAGACATCCCAGGGGACATCTTACCCCCCGTGCCCCCCACCCCGCGATGTGTCCAGCCCTGCCCTGCCCTGCCCAGCCCCGTCTCGTCCCGGTACAGCCGGACCGGAGAAGCAGTCAGCGGGACGGCTGCCGAACCCGCGCCATTCCCTGCCGGCAGAACCGGCCGGCGCAGGCAGCAGCCGTTCGGGGGGTGGTTGGAGCGGGGCCGAAGGAGCCCGCAGCGCTGCCTCAGGCGAGGCGGGGCCGCCGGGAAGCACGGGGCGGGCATCCGGCACCGACCTGGATTGACCTGGACTCACCTGTGTGACAGGCCCGCTCCAGCCCCCTGCCTCCCGCGACGCGGCCCAGGAACGAATGCTGCGACGCGAAGCAGGCGGCGTCTCCGTGCGCAGGCGC